>JBBMOE010000004.1:5045467-5260712 GCA_037975065.1 Chaetodon trifasciatus
GGGGGAAAGGGGAGGGGGGTGCTCAGAACAATCACACTCATTCACACCTCCGTCGCCAATCCCTTCAACCCCACACCCCTCCCATCCCTCCCCCTCAGAGTCCGCCAATTAATCGCAGTGAAAACATGTCTGATTGAATCTTTTCAAGCAAATCCTCAGCTTGGGCTTTTGTTGGTCCACTCCTTGTCAACATCCATTAAAACAGGCCTTTAATGCTCCCTCCCAGGCCATCTTCCCTGCAAAATATGGCGTGAGCGGATTGGGGGGGTGGGGGGGTGGGTGGAGGACAAAAACCTCCGGTGTAGACTTATCCCACTGTCTTCAACTTTAATCAACTGTATGCCAGACCGTTCTTCATCCTCCCTCTCTCTCTCTCTCAATCCCTCTCTCAGTGTTTCCCTCTCCTTCCCACTGTCTTTCTCTCTCTCTTCCTGTCTGCCCAATAATGGGCTGTTTGTAATGCAAGAGGCGAGCTCCACATCAATCATTTGCCCCCCCCATCACCACCACCACCTCGTCCTCTGCTGCAATAAATATGGAAATGAGCAGGAACCAGTCATTGGTAATTTCAAGCTCGACTCACTAGTGTTAAAAAAGGACACAAATGTATTAATTGCCGGCGGCCGGAGGAATCCCATTTTCTGTGGGCATTGATTACAAAATTGGTGTGAGCAGCCTTTTTTTTAAAGTTACAGTTGGTTGTGTGGTATGTGTGTGTTGGAGTGGAAGATGGGGAATGACAAAGTTAGGGTTGGTGATGTCATATGCACATGATCCTAGTGCTTATCATCGGAGGAGATAAGGGTGGGCAATATGGTCAAAATTTTGATGATTTTATATCATGGTAACAGTATATATTATGATATATTAATTATTGTGTAAATTCAATTTAAAAATGGTTTAAAATAACCATACCATGTCGAAATCATGTCCTCATGACTAAAGTTGCACCTGCTTCATTAACGAGTTCTTCTCCCTCATCTGGGGTTGATTGAGATGCCTCCTCCTTTGTTTTCTTGTCACTCTCTTTTTCTGAGGTGGTTGACAAACCAGCACAGAGGTGCATTAACACCATCGTCACTCTCATGTCATGTGAGAATGTGGTAACCAGGCCTGCTGCCCAAATCAATGGATTTTATAGATCACTTGAGAATCTAGCTCTGAGTTGCCACATAGCATGCCCTGAATATACAATGTAGCAGAGACTCCTGTGGTGCAAATGGTACTGCCAAATCTCTACTGGTAGAGACATTTCTACGATGCACAGTATACATCGTTATATCATCCGACCTTAAGTGGAGATACATGACATTGCTGTGTAGGTCAGCTTCTCTGACACATTCAGAGTGGCAGAAACTCTTTTTTTTTCCTCTTTATACTGAGACTATTGGACATGTTCACACATGCACAAGACATGCAACCCCAAAACACCACTCCTGCCCTCACGAAACAGGTAGTGGGCATGCTTGCTGCACAGCCAGCTGTACTAATGTGGGATTATGTTTCGTGGAGACCCAATTATCCACAATTGATCCCAAACACCTCCTACTACAGCTCTGAGAGCAGCTGTGAGTGTGCGTGTGTGCGTGCGTACCTGTGTGTGTGTGTGTGTGTGTGTGTGTGTGTGTGTGTGTGTGTGTGTGTGTGTGTGTGTGTGTGTGTTTCGTTTTTGCAAAGCACTTTCCTCCATAAGGAAGAACCTGTTTGGACATTCTTGTAAATGCAGCAGGGAGTCACCAGCGGGACATTTCCTTCAAGGCTAACGGATTATTTGAGCTGTTTTCAAGCTGGAGCATATTTCTTCAGTTTTCATCATCATCATGACTGATTGGGTTGAAACTTTCCTCAGTTCTTTGAAGAGTTCCAAGTTGGTGCTGCCTTCTGACACATTAATACAGCTAAAGCAATAGTAACATATGAAGCCATAAAAAGCAATGAAAGGACTTATGCAAAAAGCAGAGAAGAGCGAAAGGGAAGCAGAATGAACAGGTTAGTGTGTGTATGGAGACATGAACCTAAAATTTGGTAATTATTATTAAAATTATTATATTATTATAAAGAATAATTATTATTATTCTTTGGTAATTATTCACTGATTCAGTGTAATTCTCTGTTGCAAGTATGTATCTGGTAGCTGGTATCTTTGCTAACAATGACAGCCAGAGTGACTGTGTGGCATCGAGGAGGAATCTTGATCAGATCCCCGAACAACCTCAGCTGGTCCCTTTTATACAAAGAAACTGCAGCTCTGCTCCGAGCTCCTTGTCGGTCTGAGCTCTACGGATGACCACTGCCACCCTTCGGATGAAACTAATTTTAACTCCTTGTGTCCAGTCATATTCTTTCATCCAGCACCTGAAGCCCATGACCATAGGTGAGGGCTGGAACATAGATTGACTGGTAAATCAAAAGTTTTGCCTTCTGGCTGAGCTCCCTCTTCACCACAATGGTAAGATACGCATTCTGACTGATGGCCCACCAATCCACCTGTCGATCTCACATTCCATTCCCATCTCACTTGTGAAGATTCTTGAAATCCTTGACTTGGGGCAGCAACTCACTCCCAACCCAGGGGAACCAAGTCTTATTCAATGCAGCATGGTATTCATTTTGAAAATTATGGTCCCATTTATTATAAAATACACAATAAAGCAGCGTATGCTTTAGGGGCTGCCGGGTGATTGACAAGCTGTTATCCTTGGGCTCTCAATTAGATCCAATCAGGATAGAGGTGTAGCAGTGCAGAACCTCCCAAGCTCCGGCAACTCATCCAAATATGGTCACTTTTCGCTCCAAAACCCCAATACGACAACAGCCATAATGCTAAACTTGAGGCCACTAATGAATGGGTGACGTCGCGGTGGTTCTGTCCACTATTTATTAGCATCCTTGGCCGAACCCAACACCCATTGGCAGCATTTATGACTTCCTGCCAAGAATACAGACACAGCTCTCACTCCGATTACATAAGGACCAAGTGGCTTGTATCAATGGCTTTGTTAGTGGCTCTCTGCATAGTAACCCAAGAAATGTCCTTGAGGGACACAGTCTTAAGCCTTCTCCAAGTCCACAAAACACATGTTAGTAGATAGATAAATTCCAATGAGTAAACCTGCAAGGGTAAAGAGCTGATCCACTGTTCCAAGACAGAATTCACATTGCTCATTTGAAGGCTCCTTTCAAGCACCCTGACAGGGGCTTCCCAATGGAGACTTTGAACATGGACCACACGGATTCTATTTCTCCACATTCCCCAGGGATGCATGAAAAATCTTCTGGAGGTTGGAGTTAAAAGCTGCAGACAAGGGCTCCAGGTAAACATTCCCAGCTCACTCTTAGTAAATGTTTGAGTTTACCAAGTCTGGCCATCCATTTGTTTCCCCTGCCATCTGATAAACTCATCACCAGGCAGTGATCAGTTAACTGCTCTGCTTCTCTCTTTACCTGAGTATCTAAGATATATGGCCACATCTGATGATACAACCACAGGTCACTCATTGATCTTTGACCAAAGGTGTTCTGATGCCAAGTATGCTTATGAATCACCCTGTGTTCAAACATGGTGTTTATTATGGTTAGAGCTGTGGTGGTGGTGGACCATGTAGTCTCTGACATTGGATTGTGGGTGGCCTTTCAAATTTCTCTTGGTTGATAACCCAGAATCATATAATGTCTGGTTTTGGCCTGGTGTTCACAGACAGTTGATGCTGTCTGCTTCATAAGTTCATTTTGATTTTTCTCTCATGTTTCTCTACATGACAAAGGTTTAGAGATTAAAACATCAGGATTGTGGGTAAAATGTGGTCAAGGGGACACTCGAAGATGAATGAGAGGTGTAGTAGAAGTGAGAATGTCAGAAGCAGGTTTCAATTCCATGGATAAAAGAGGTCTAAACATAAATATAAAGGCTACATTAAAAATAAAAGTGAGTGTCTCCATCTATATATATACACACACACACACACACACACACAGAATTGCAGTCCGTTACTCATGTAGCTCGTGTGTGTGGTTGCTCAAAAAGAATGTGCATTCAATCTGCGTGCTTATGTGTACATATATTGATGCATAATGTCCTTTTGAATGGATAACTATGGAGTCTATTTTTGTTTATGCCTGCCTGTTAACCTGTCTGCACACCATGGTGAATATGTCTGTCCTGCCACAAACCCCATGTAGTGCAAATGAATCTTGCTTTACTGCTATTAATGCAGGGCAACCTCATTCACAAGTCGAACACATATTGTATACACACACACACACACACACACACCACAATAATAATAAAAAATAATAAATCGACATGGGTCCAAGATGATGTCCAAGGAATCTCATCTCCCCATAAATTATGGCCGTAAACTTGCCGCCACACAGCCTAATTAATTCTTGTGCTGTTATACAAAAGGAAATGTCGAGTGACAAATGGGCACAGGACTTGAAAGCTGCCAGGTCTGCAAAACATTTTCCACTCCAATTTGTAAGCAATTTTACTGTAAATCGTCAACCAGAACTGGATACTTTCGGAAACAGGACATCATGGTAAGTAATGAGGGAGAGAGACATGCAGAGAAGGGCTGGGTGGGGTTGTAGGAACGGGGTATGTGCGTGTGTGTGTGTGTGTGGGGGGGGCTCTCATAAAATACTTGTCTATGTGGTAATTCATAATCAACACAAATACTACTATTTCATGTAACTTGCCAGACTAAATTATCTTTCTTTGTTGTTTGAAAGAAAACTCTTTTGTACTTTTCTTTTTTCTACCTGGGTCTTATTCTCATAATGGTGACTATGGGTGGTGCTAACTTTGCACTCACCACCTCTGTAAAAAAATGTATCTATACGGCGAGCAGCAGGGCTTCCAAATAAACTTATGTTTGACATCCATATCCCTCAAGCTGCCAGTAAGGCAAAATAGCTGTCTATTCATCTGCAGTTATAACAAATGTTTATTGCCTTTGTTGTTTCATATATAGGAAGATTCTGGTTGTATTCAGTTTGCATTTACTGAGATCTCTACATGAGAGGTGCAAATTTAGCATGATCCATAATCAGAATGGTCACGGTGATGAAAATAGGACCCAGGATGAAAAATTCCTTTAACCATTCTTCATGCAGGATCACTGAGTCCAAATTAAGGCTGGGGAACTCTGTGATAGACTACAGCCTTTCAATGCAGCATTAAAAAGAAGACTGAACAGAACTGACTGAAGCCCTGGCATTGCCCCCTAGAGTTACAGGTTGCAATATTTCAGTCTGGAAGTAGTGCTAGAGGAAGGCTTCTGGAGTTTTGAAAAAGAAAAGGTTTCATCCTCTGGGAAGTATGAATGAGTATGAATCTGGGAGGGCTGGTTTTAAGTTTGAACACTTATAAGACACCAAAACACTGCCTAGCAGTTTTAAATAGAGTAAGAATGTATTTTACAAGAAAGATGTTATGATGGCAGCTGTCTGTGTCAGTGATCTCCACGTGAAAAGTAAACTAGTCTGTTGATGTTTCAAAGAAATCTACCAGGAATGTGTGCTTGCCATTTCAGTATGTTGGCGGATCACGTTGCATTGTGTTAAAGCAAAATCCACACTCATTTTTTCAATTTTGTTTTAGTTCTCTGTGACTCCCACTGAACATGGCCTGATCCTTGTCTGGGATAAGCTCCGGTTTTGAAAACTGAAATAAGCTATTTCATGAAATAACACAGGTACAGCTATGGATGACAACAGCTGTTTCTACTTTCCTGTTTATGCTATCTTCACACAGCATTATCACTTGAGTAGGCAGTCCACTCAACTTCTATTCAGTGCTAAAACATTGCTGGCTGTACCTAACAGTGTAATGGAAAGCAGCTCTAATCCTGGAAGAAAGCTCACTTTGACTCTGTATTGATGAACACTCTGGACTGATTGGGGAAATGCAAATAACAGGGAAGTGATGGACAGCGACTGGACTGCCTCAGCCCAGCCTTGGGGAATTATCCCGCATGCTCCCACCTAGCACAGACCCTTTATCATTGTCTGCGGACCTGGGGCCAATTTGAATGTGACTGAGGCACTGAGTGGACATGACATTGACGAAGGAGGCCCATTGGAAGCCATGGTTCAACGACTCATTATGGAGGAGGCTAGAGGCTGTGTTTTCTGCATTTGATACAGCACCGGCCTTTAAAAGCACTAATTGGAGTGTAAATGTGTCCTTTCTCTTGCATCTGTTTAGTTTGTTCTTATCTTGTTACTGAAATGAGTTTGTGTCAGATCAGCCATTAATGTGAGCTACAAATTTACAGTTCATTTTGATAAATAGGCAACAGATTAAGATAAACAAAAACAAGAAAAAAAGGACAAATACTGGATTAATGTACCATCCCTACTTCAAACCAAAATATGGCCTATCTGAGCCTCCACAGTACCCCAGACCATACTAAACCTAAATAAAAAGTGCATACCATGTCCTGTTCTCACCAGAAAAATTCACCAAAAAAAGGTAAAATGTCTAAAGGCCACAAAAGTACTCTTCAGAAAAAAGTTGTCAGGTCATCTAAAAGTCAAACCCCCCTTCCGATGGCAAAACTGGGGGAGGACTGTCCCCAGCTGTAACTTTCTGAAACAGTCTGACAATCACAGTCGCCTCCACAAGCCTATTAAAGTAATGGTATTAAGTTTTAGGTAATTACTTGGGACCCAAAAGTAGAACTTGGACACCATGTGAAAGTTCAACTAAGAGCAATTTATTCTAAGATTATTTAGTGGTGGAAATCCAAAGTGGTGGGGTGTGGTTGGTTGGATGTATCAGAGGCAAACAACAGAGCAGGGCAAGCTGTGGCTGGAATTTCAGGAAGAACAGTGGAGATTGACAAGGGTGTAGCAGGCAGACCTGGAAGGTGGGATTAGATGGACCTGAAGCACAGATAGAATAAGATTAGTGAGGTTCAAAGACAACAAAAGGAATTTGCAGAGAACTAGAAGAGTTGGCTGAACAGTAGTACCACTATGACACATGGAACAATCTGAGGAAGAGTAGTGTGACGGACCAGGGTTATATACTGCAGGCTACAGGTGTAGTTGATGAGTGGGTTGGCAGCAAACGTGCAGGTGAGTAGGAGGGAGGAGGAAACTAGGTCACCAAGCTCTGATTGAAACAGACAAACCCAATACACAGAAGCAGAGAGAGAGAAACAGGAGGGATGAGGGAGGAATCCTGCTAGACCCTAACCAATGGTGTGCTCACACTGAAAGTGAAGGGAATTTTCACTTTGTGTTACTCTTGCACAAGTTTGATGACAGGATCGTTGGTGTTTATTTGCCCCAAACAGCCAGAATACCTTCATGTTCATTAGCCTTAAGCTTGTGACCAGTGGCAGGCCGACTGTGTTTGAGGGTGTGTGTGTCTGTGTGTTTGGGTTCAGTTCACCCACTGACTGAACTCAGCACTCACCAGAGACTCTGGTTCTGTCTGTTATTTACCTCCAGTCTCTTTTCTTTTTCCCGTCTTCTCTGTATGTTCATGAAGTAAAAGACATTTCCCCTCCAGTCAGCAGTGGACATATATGAAGAGAGACTAATTACACACCCGACAGTGGAGATAGGCACCCCCACAGCTCACTGCTGCAAACAGGTTGAGAAGTGACAGTTAGGATAAATCCACTTTTCAATCCAAAAAAGTAAAAAAAATAAACTGCTCTCCTCCTGCCGATCAAGGCTCCAGATCAGAGCAGAATCTGGTGTGACTCCAGGGGCTCTATTTTCGATTATGCCGCCAGCGCGGCACAGGCGCGGCGCAAAGTCAGGTCTGCTCGCCGATGGGGCGTGGCAGCGCAGACTTTGGTATTTTCGTGCACTGAGCTGCCGGGGCAACTACTCCCCCTTCTCATCTCAGTCCCACCCAGTGGCGCAACTCAGAAAGAGGGAGGAGAGAAGACGTGGAGTGGGTTTGACACAGCCGAGTCCAATCTTCACCAATCACACCAGCTCCTCGCCTTACCTTTAAAAACGCTGCTGGCGAGGTGCATGGCAAGTTTCGAGGATGACTGCGCCTGCGCAGGAAATTGTCTGACGCCCAAACTTCTCCTAGGAGGAGGTCCTTAGATGGTAAATCCTTGGCCTCCGTCCCCTCCTCCTCCTCCTTCTCCTCAAAGCAATGATGTACTCCATCTTTGTAAATAACATTAAGCATTACAATGATAACATTTGGCATGAAATGACGTGGGTAATAGCGGACAACGATCATCACTTACGTTTTTTCCGTGTGTCTGTCTCTCTCTGTCTCTGGAGTGCTCTGAGATAGATGCAGTATATATGCTCTGTAGGATGCCACAGCTGTTTCTGGTTGGCACAGCAATGTTAATTGGTTAGTTTGCATCCCTGTTTCACCCGTGTACATTCGGTCAGGTTGAGTGACCATTACATGTGTCGAATGCGCTTACAACGTGGTCAGATGAGATACTGATACTTCATGTATACATGTAGCATAATTTGTGTCATTGACACCACCAGGTGCAAATTCATGTCTATTTGCAAATTGCCTCAAAATTCACAAATTGACTTTGTATATAATTGTACCCCATGGAAAATTTGTTGGGGTTAGGTTTGGATAAAGGGTTAGGAACATGGCATAACAAAGTGCTTGAACTTTTCTTTCTTCACTCAGCTACTTCCATCACCTGTCATGTGTAAAAATGATCACAACTCTATGAACACCTTTTAGGGGAGGCTGTCTGAAGGTGTGCCCCACTGTCACCATTTCTACAATTCACCATGATGAGGCTGGAAAGGCATGCAAAGGGCACACATCCAGTGACCACTCACACAAACTCACACACATCCTGGGTTGCTGCATGGCCCAGCTGATTGATTCCTTTACTATGAACCACGAAATGAAGGTGACGTCTCTGATTCAGACTGATCACACTGAAGTGGTGCGCTCCATGTATAATGGCTATAATTTCACTAAAAAATGATCAAACTCCTGCAAAACGGACTGTCCATCAATCAAATATAATCTCAACTCAAGTGAGGTGTTTGCATAAGATAATTCATGTCCCAGCCTGAGTGAGTTGGTGATCCCATAGGCTGACTTATATGGCTTTGATGAGGTAACGTTGTTCTAGAACTGTGCTTCAAAATGTTAGCACATTGCTGGCTGTAAATTCCTAACCTGAAGCACAATCCAATGGTTTGTGGTATGCGTAAAGTAAACCTTTGACCACGTCAATACATGCACCAAAAGAACACCAAAAGCATGCAAGCAAGACCATGGGACACCGAAATGGAGCAGTGACCATTTGTCTTGGTGGCCTCCCCTCGTTTTTAATTTCAATTAATTATTTTCTGTGAAATTCCAGCAGCCTATCTACTCCATTCTAAACTTTGGCAAGGGTTAAAAAAAGGAATTGCCATCTAATTAATTATTTCCAGCTTTTGTTTCTAATTAAATGCATGGTTAGTCTACTTTACAAAGGTGGGTGTGTTGCAACAATGCTGTTTTACCAGTTGAGACGCACTCAGTGAGCCCAGTTCCAACTGTCACACCCACGCATCTACAAGAAACATGATGCTGAATAGTAAAAGAATGTTATATTTGGAAAGGAAAGGTAAAGTTCTTCTGCAGTTACATCAACACTGTGGATGTTAAGCGTACAGTGCAGGGATGGAGGCCCAGTATGTGCCTGCTTGGGTGTGTTTACCAGTCATCTTTTTTCAAAGAAGCATTCTCATTTGATATGAAATGTGTTTGTGTATGTAAACATCCCTGCAGCAGCTTGGACCCACAGAACACCACACTAAACTTATATGAGACTTACCATGAGCGAGAAAAGAGACCCTAAGCCATGTCCTATCTTCTAACTATGATTAATGACTGCCAACTGTCACACATGCATCAAGAACAGAGCCATACATCATGCAATAACTACAGCTGGCAAATACTGACAAGTACACTGAAGCCATGCCACAGCATAGACGTAATAGCACATTTCAATGTTCAAGCTATTTTGATTTAATATTCAAGTACATGTGTTGGAAAAATATTCAATATGTCCAATTTTGGCAAAGTAGAAAGCAAGAAAAAAAATGTACATGTGTGCATGGATGCATACACACACATACACATGCTCAGAGACACACACCTCTATTCTCCTGTAATCCGTCATCTTGCCTATGGTTTTAATTCCTGTTAACTGCATGGTTGCATGCCACTGCATCATTCATTCTAATGGAATTGAATAACAGAGCTGCTTGGCTGCACTTGCATAGGCCTGCTTTAATTGGAATCAATGTTTTTTTAACAGAAATATTCAGGCCAATTTTTCTAAGCTTAAAGACAATGTCTGGCTCAAATACTAGTCAGTTTCCCTGCTCTGTAGCTATGTAAAATATAGACAGTATGTGTATATATAGACAACTGTTCCCTGACAGCTTAGTATTTAATGGAAATGAGCAGTATGGCTGCTGATTGTATTTTATTTTATGTATGCAAATTAAAGTAATACATTCAGTTTAAAATATGTTACATATGTAATAACGGTTCTACGCATTCTGAATGAAGAATCAGATCAGGGGAACTGTTCACATCACCTGGAGTTAATTTATGTTTGTATACTATGTCTGGTGGGGTGAGCCTTCACACCCAGACAACACCTTGTGTTTGGGGTGCAAAATGAAATGTCACAGGCTTTTCATTTTAAGTTTATTCATTTATTTCTTCTAAATGATGTGTCTGGAGAGAATGAATTCAAGAATCAATTGATAGTATAATAACAAGCCTGCACATTCAATCCATTGTGGGATGGGTGGGACACTGCAGTCACATGTACGTGACCTGAAACTGACCCTACTACTTTGTTCGGTTTTATTATTATTCAATTTTCACAGCTCTCTGCATAAAATGTTGTTAAAATGTTTACTGATTTTCTTTGCTTGGCTCGAGTGAACACTACCTATATTTTAAGCTTTAATGCTTGTGTCTTTTACCAAACATTCAACATACTTAGGGTCTTTAGAAACCTGTTACTTATCTCACACAGACTGTGCTACAAATGAAAATAATATTGAATGTAAATTCTGTTTAGTTTAGTTGCTTGGTTTAAATAATAATCCCCCAAAATATATCTTTGCCCTTTGGTGTTTTCCAATCCCAAATGAATTCCAAAAATACAGTTTATTTCAAAAGTTATTGAAATAACTGTTTTGCAGTCAAGCTCATTTCCTCTGAGCAAGAATTAACATACTCAAGCCCAAATATTGCTTCTAAATGATCTAATTCTTCACTTCCCACAAATATAGACTCTTTATCATAACTTGCTACAGGCTGAGGTTTGAAAGGAAATCCAGTAGGCTGAGACCTGCCTTGGCCAATCACAGTGGGTTGATTCAGTTGCTGACTGAGCTGATGGAGCTCAACGCTTGCCGTCTCTGTCTGCTCATTCAAACACACTCACTCTCCAGGCCAAACCAAGTCCACAGTGGGTCACTTTAGCCGGAAACGTCAAATCATAAGGCGTCAGCACTTATCGCAAACCTTTCAACATGTTAAGCTGATACACCCTAAAGACAGAAACTCCTGCTGAGAGGAAAACTTAATGTATGACATCATCATCATGACATCACATGTAACAGCTGTGGGGAGCACTACATGACTGAAAAAACAAGACAAGAGACTGAATGAAGAGCAGAAACAGACATCAGCTGTGAATACCAGAACAAAACCACTCACAGCATCCACTGTGAAGAGGTCAAAGGTCATCAGTATGAAATCAGCGGATGACTGGATGAATATCCAGGAGGACATTCACAGCTGACCACTGACCATCTTTGAACAGAGATAGGGGACACCATCTTGGCCAACAACTGAATCATTTTAACAAAGAAAACGCCATTCACTGCTGAATGCTGTGAGAAGCAGATCTTTTATTATTTTTTTTGTGATTGACCAGACCAGACCTGCCTGAGTGGACATTAAGCACATTAAGAGTGTGTGTGTGTGTGTCTGCATTCTGAATAGTCGTTCTATGAGGCGGATGGGTGAAAGAAAGAGAACTAAATGAGAGTATAGCAAAGTAGACCATTTAAACAAACAAACAAAAAAAATATTAAACTGAAGAGAGAGAGAGAAACCCATGACTCTGGTGGATGACTGACTGGGGGTCATGGTCTGACCCATCCAGGGTGGCACGAGACTGCGGCATGAGAAGATGCACCAGGCGAGGCACGGGTGCGAGCACCACCGACCCAAGACACAAAACCAACCAGAAAAGATCTTAAAATGATGTTTTCAGACTACTGTTCCCAAGGTCAAGAATGAACTTTCATACTCTGACAAAATTTGATTTAAATTACGCACTGTCTAATTAAAGTATGAAGCAGGAGTATATCCAGTTCATTCCAACCTAAGTTACGTGGCATTGTCTTTAATATTTGGTGCTCCAGACAATTTGCTTGGCCCTCAAACACTTTCTACTAATTAAGTATACTTTAATACTGACTTAATAGTGATCATCTATGACATTGCTGGTGTAACATCTGAAAACTGCTTTCTAGAAACCTCAGGGCTGCGAACTGATGCAGAAGTTTACAAGTATTTATAGAAATTAATCAGTGGAATGCAGTGGAACTTAGAAGGCATTTGGCGTTTTATGCTTCTTACAGTATATCAGGGTGTTGCTTTCATAACTGACGTAATCCACTGAAGCTATTGACCTGATGCTCAAAAGGGAAACATAATTTGTTTATTGCTTCCCTCTGCATGGGTTGCTTGCCCATTCCCATAACTGCATATGTACACAGAGCACTCAATACTCCTCAGTACACACAATGACAACTTAGGGGCCAGATTAGTGCATGTGTAATATCCACCCTCCACCAATGTGAACTAATTGTCTATTGGCTTTAAATTGATTAGGCATGTCACGAGTTTTAGTTGCAAATCTCCCTCTAATCCAGGTATTTCCCTCTCAGGATAAGCATGGGATTGCTTTAATTAGCAACATGGTCATTCATGTGTGTTGGGTACAGTAACATGGCAATGAACACCTGGAGCTGAAGTTAGCTACAGTGTGTTTGGGTGATAAGGGCTTTCTATGGTGGTACATTTAGCCACTTGCGCAAATACACTTGGATAATGCCAAAGTAGAAAATGCTAAGCTGGCAGGAAATAACAAAAATCAATTTGCCCAGGAGACACTTTAAGCACTGAACAATTCTAAAAATGAGAGTGTTACAGCTTTGGTGTTTGGGCTTTGGGGTTTCCTTGTTCCAATACATATTTGTTGTGTCTAAAAGTAAGATATGTAGCTTCTAATTGTAGATCTCTCAACATGGGTATTGTTAAATGCGAAGTTCAGATGCTTTCAGAGGTTGCTGACAGTGTTGTTGATAGTGATTGGAAAGGTGAAGTGCCGTCAAATCACAAGGACAATTACAACAAACATCAACCATTTTACTGCTGTATCTGTATCAACCAAGGCAGCTATACTACAGCGTAAAAAAAGAAGAATAGAGAACATTTGTTTGACAAACCAAGATGACCAGATTAGTGATGAGCGCTGTTCGGAGAGAGCTAGAGTTAGCCTTTCAAAACCAAGTTAACCACAATCACCTCTGGCATCAGCAACTAGCTTGACAAAACTCTAGGAAAGCAATATGCGCAGAGGGGAAAACTGATAAACAATAAAATGGTATGGCAGGTGGTTCAAAAATGCAGTGAATGCAGAAGGGAGAATCTAGTTCCAAAGCCTCACAACTTCTTAAAGGTCCAGGTTCGGGGAAGCTCCTGGTTACAGTTCATTAAGTTTCTGCAGTGGAAAAGGGCTGTCAGTGGCAATGCCATATGAATTATTGTAAAAGGAAACAAACATTTGTAGTATACACAACTAATAGCTAAAAACATACTCCACACTAAGAATGATGTGCATGTATCAGTCATTATCTTGTTTTTCCATACTTTTTATCAACTGAAAAAGGTCCAATTCCTGATGAACTTCTCCTTGCGTCATGGCTCGCTCCACTGTAGGCTTGTAAAAGGTGTGGGCAACTTTGTGTTTCTCCATACATATGTTGCTGTGCAAAGACAAGGCAGAGTTTGCTGAGATGGTTTTGACTTCTTTCAGTCAGACAACAGGGAGCTACCTAAGTAGTTGGAATCAGAATACTGCCAATGTAGCATGGTTAGTCACATCATGGTTAGTATCATTAAGGAAGAGGTTGTCTCCTAATGATGACCATTAAGATGCTAATGGTTATAGTAGATTTCCATTTATATTGCCTTATTTTAAATGTAACTCTCCAATCTATATATCTGTGGTTTGCAAAAAAGTACAATGCCAACAATTTATTCTTGCAAGTTGACCGGCTGGACAGGCAGGGAATGACAGGGTCAGAAATGATAGAAAATATTAGAAAAAGGAGAAGGCGTAGGAAACAGAGAACCTATTATGGACATCACACATCTCCACCGTGGTAAAGAAAGCTCAGAAACAACTGCATTTTGAAAGAAAACCTTAGATGGCAAAATTCCCATGTCTAGTTCTTGTTAACTTTTACAGTGAAGGCATCCTGACTGGAAGAATCACAAATTGGCATGAGATATGCATAGCCAAGGACAAGATTGAGAAGAACATCATTGGTACCTATGTACTAAGCATCAGCAATATCACTGAGGAGAGGTGAACTGTCTGCGCAGAGTCCAAAGGATACTAAAATATGATACCCACCCCAGCAACAACCTGTTCTTCTGGCAAACGATACAGAAGTACCTGTGGCCGTACCACCAGACTACAGTGCAGCTTCTTTTCCTCAGGCTGTAAGACTCCTCAATTCATTGCCCACACTCTGCCCTAAATATTTATGGTTTATTTTTATGACTTATTATTTATCATCTATTTATATAATGTTTTTGTTTTGTGAGTAGCATGAAGGAACTACAACTAGAATTTCACTGTACAACCTTGTGTTGTGGAATGATAAATAAATAAACCTTGCATCTTGAAATGGGTAGAAAAGTTTTGTGTGAGGTCAGATGAGAAACTGTTTTGCTGAGGAAACCCAAAGAGGAGCTCAACACAGCATGTCCATATATAGTCTGAATATAGTCTACGTTTCCTATTGTTTTAAATTGTGTGAGTACTGTGAACAATAATGGACACACTCATTAAAGCTATTTCAGACAAAATGCATTTCCAACCAACAATGAAACAACCTATTCATGAAAGGAAATAAACCAACTCAGCAACCAGCTTGTGTGAATTGTAAACAGATATTGCACTTAAGTGTGTATTCCATGTAATATCACGATGGGAAATTGCCAGTGCAATCATACACAAACAACTCATTGAGAAAACCCTTGCCCTGAGCAAAAAACACAGCAGTTGGTCTCCAATATGTGAATGACAAATGAATATCATTCGGTGGGTCAGATGGTGTAGACACACTCCTTGCTCTGTGCTAATCAGGCCAACCTACAGACCTCACATACCATCAGGACATCCTGCAGGGGGAAATTAGCACTTTCCACTTTGCTAAATGAGTATACTTTCCTCCCTGTGTGTGTGCATTGTTTGTTACATGGGCAATTTCTTTATGTAAATTGTACCACAATGGGTTACATACCAATTATAAGTAAAACATTCACTTTTATAGTGGTTCTGAGTAGCAAATTAGAGGTACATTTATGCATATTTTCTCAGGGGCAAGCCACACTGAAAGTAGAAAATGAGCGCAATCTATACCATGATTTATTCATCAGTTAAAGGTAAAACTGAGTGCAAGTTAGCTACCTTTTCAGCTAACATTAGCAGCCCAAAACACATAATGGAAAACAGCAAATGGTAACTCCAAAAAGTGTTATAATGGTTGGTAATTTTGGTCAATTCTTAGCATTTTTCATCTATGGTGGAAATCTGGCAAAATTACTTTGAGACGTGGGTTTAAATTTACATAGCAACAAAGAGGTGTTTGCTGAATCGCAACAATGGAAAAATGTGACATTGTTTGATACTTAAATGAAGAAAGTCTCAAAAATTATGAAACTACACTCAGACCACCTGCAGTCAAAGAGGGATAGTAAGCACCAAAAGCAACACAATCAGTTACTGTTCAAGTATTGCAAATACTGCAGTTAAGCACTCACTTACTGTCAATTGGCATTCAATCTGACCTTTGCGCAGTGATTGTATACGTAGTCACTCAGTTAGTTAGTGTTCCCTACATGCATTGTTTATTTCAATTGGTCTCCCCTGCACCTTTTTTCCTTTTTATTTCTGCTGTGGTTCAGCTCCTCCAGTGAAAATCACAAACTGGCTCCAGCCTTCAGCGAAATCTCTGTTCAAGTCAAAGTAGAATCAATTCCTGTATAATGTAGCAAAAACATGTATATTGTCACAAAAATATTTTACTAGCTGAACAGAATACTACAACAGCGAACTCCTAACAGGGCATCCACTCTGAACTCCTGACCCAAAACAGGAGAATGTGGGTTAGAGATTGTGATTGACATGACCCTGGTTAGGGGTCGACCTTGAAGAAGCACCAGGTCAAGATCAGGGTTAAGAACTGGATGAAGCTCTGGCTGTGACATTGGGGTCAAAGTTCAGTGATTAGTCAGAATGTATAAAAGTACTGCAGATTTTTATTACCATAAGTGCTAACCCACCATTTAGGATTGACGTGTTTTGATTTCTTATAGTCAATTTTATACCTCAGTAAGTCTCATCAAAATAAAATGGTTTAGATGAACATACTGTAAATGGTTTTGTTTATTTTGGAGGTGGAGATTTGGCTTTTGAGGATCACATCCTGCAGCCCAACTGATAAAAAGGGGACAGATAAAATAATAGAAACACCTGTCAAAATACTACAACACAATTCAAATACACAGCTGAATCAACACCTCTGTAAAATAGGTTCAATAAAAACTGAACATTACAAAATTGATGATTGTAGCAATTGTTGCAGGACTGTTGTATTAGTTTGCTTAGGTTTAAGCTAGGTGTACCTACTAAACTCCAAACTAGTGTAAATGCATGTATTTTTGAATGGAGCTGATCATGGCTGACATTATGAGTTATATTTTTTTTTTACTTCACAAGGCTAAAGGTACAGTGCTTGATAATGAGTAAGGAAATAACCTTGGGTACTTTCCAAGTGTGCACGAATGTAATTTTATTTTAACTTAATGGAGCAACTCCAGATTCTGTAGGCCAGATTTTAGTCTGGACTGAGAACAGATCTAAACATTGGACTTCTTCCCTGTTTACACTCCAATCAGGCCGTACCATTAAGGACAATGAGATCATGTTCTGGGTAATTTTTCTGGGAATTTCAAGGCTTATTGGAGTTAGGATCACAATTAAAAACTTACACAATATAGGTATATTAAAAGCTGATTCCAACATTTGTGGAGCCAACATGTGAAAATTGTACGACGTTAAGGTCAATAAATATAGAGGCATTTGATGTAAACATTTTTTACATTGAAATTTTAATTTAAACAGTTGAAAACAGCTGAGTAATCCAATACAACAAATTTAACTATCAGACAGAGCTTTGTTTTGTTGTCTGGTCAAAATTTTCTGATATGTGGGGATGCATACGAAAACGTGGACCTCAGTATTTCTCAAATCCTGGCATCAGCCCTGGCTAAAATAAAATAAATGCAAAGCAGTTCTGTACAAAGTGTACATAAACTATTTCCATCCAAAGTCACAGGACCATATCACATTTGACTTGATTTCTTTTATTACCTGGTCACTCCAGTGTATGGAGACCGTTAGACTGAAAATCAAATTCTATCTATGCAGAAATCACTTTCATCACAACACTATCTGCATCAGAAGATTCTTTTTTAGTTCTTCCATGTCCATTATTGGTCCTGTCTGCAATTTTTTCGTTGTTTTTTGTCTTTTTCTTGGATGTTCTGATGATTATGTCTGACTTTCTGAAGGTGGTATTCTTTTGTCTGTCTTTTCATCCATGGTGCCCATAGCTGATCATATTTATTCAGCAAAAACGAAAGTGAAAAATGCATCAATTTCTGTGCAGGAAAGGATTTTTTTCTTTAAAAGAACTGTAGTATTACAGTCTAGATGTTCAGAGGAAAAAATGTTTCCTTGTCTGGCTGGCTATAGGTTGAATCCCTCTTAAATTATATATCTATGGGGAAATCTGGCATTATTTGTAAGACAACAATGCCCGTGAATATTACTTAAACAGTGAAAGAAATGATCATATTAATAAAAAATCCCCTTCTGTCTTCTAGTCTTTGAGGCTACATCTACACTAATACATTTTTATTTAAACATGCATCACTTCTGCTATTTTCCTTTTTGAACCCCTGAAATGGAGACTTCTGAAAATGCTGCTGACCCCATTTCAGTTTGAAAACTCCAGGATTGCCTTTCAGTCTGAATGGCTGGAAATGGAAACTTTTGAAAATGATGACGCAGACACCCATTTTTGTGTCCTTCCCTGATTCATCACGCATCTATCATATGACCCTTTTCCAGATGAAAACAAACATCAGGCTTGACTAGCAATGGTTAATTTAACACAGATAATGAATTACAGGCATAACTCACCTTGTAGTTGGTCCAAGTAAAGAAATCTTTGGTCTTGCTTTTCGAAATTGCTGTTCTTTTGCAGCATTTTCTGCAACTAAGCAACCCACTGCAGAGTAGATGATCTACTTCTCTGCAGTGTATGTGGATGGTCATGTGATATGCGTTTTCAGGTGTGTTAGTATGGACAGAGATTGTTTCTGAAACAGTGCTAAAACACTTGCCTGGATGGAGATCTTTATCATTTTAAAACAGTCTTAAAATGAAAACATGTTAGTGTGGATGTAGGCTGAGAGGGGGAGGAGGAAGTGTAAAGAGTAGTGAGGTGGCAAAACAAACAGCTCGTCAGCAGAGGTCTGCTTATCAGGCTGCTACATGACTGTGTATCACCCACTCGCTGAGTATTGAGCCAGGGAAATGTGGCTCAGCGATCAACCAGCCCGCTCCATTGATTAACAGCACTTTCTCATTCCTGGCCAAGAAATTGGCTTCCCCTACATGTGTCGTTTGTTTGAGAAGAGACGAGGACCGGTGCCATGTGTGTGTGCTTACACTCGCTGAGGAGAGGGTACACTTCCAGCTGAGCCACTCCGCATTTAAAGCTAACAGCCAAATGCTTCTTATATGGAGAGGGGCTCTAAAAAAACCCTTCTCATTTTGAACGCAAGTATCTCAGTGTTTGCCTGCTGGGCCTGATCCTCCTATTGGCTCAATATTTTTGCCCCTGTTGTACCCTAAAGTAAACCATTTTGTACAACCCCCTCCTTCCTCTAAGCATTTATCCCCCCGTCACCCCCTCATCACACACTTGCACATACAGTACACTTATTTTGGCTCCCAGTGGGTGTGTGGGCTATTCAAACGTCCTGACTGAGAGATTTAAAATGTCATTTTAAACCTATTCAATGCTCTTAAGGCTTGTTTTATTTTTTACACTACAAGGTCAGTTTGCACCAACTGCTGATGAGCAATCAATAGGAGATTTAAATTCAAGGAGCCGTTGCCTCTGGGGCGGTCAGTTGCTGGTGCATGGTGTTACCACAGGGGGGGCTAAGCCCAGGGGCTCACCAGAGACCTATATCCTTCCACAGGGCCTCCACCCCCACCTTCTACCCCACCTCCCCAAGCTTGGTTAACTCTCAAGACCATGATTAATTCATGGTGGATTACAGTCTGGAGGCAGGGGAGAAAACTGGGATTGCATACGGTCCTAACTGCACATGCAAGGTTTGGGAGATAAAGGTTCCCCCAGATTCATGCCACAATCCAAAGGCCTGACTAGTTTCCCTACAAGTATGCATAATTTTTTCATCCTTCCTGCAAAAGCCTCAGTGTTTGGGCTTCTTGATCATTACTACGATGATGTTAGTTCAAATAAGTTAGGAGAGGTCCCTCCCAGCCGTCAGATCGCACCACGAATAGTAAGCTGCAGAGAATAATAATGTAGGGGGGAGCTAATAAAAGCATAACAAGCAGGAGAGCTGCGGTCACGGAAATTTCATCATTGTCCTTCACAGTTGCACAGCTAACTGCTTATGATTAGTTGACGACCTCGAGTGACTGAGTGGAAGACTCTGAGGCTAGAGCCAAAGTGGTTGGGGAAAGAAGTGACATCAGCATAAGTTGTGAATTCACTCCCCCTTGTGTCAGCTGCAGCAATCCAGTCCACCAGGAGAAAAGTTTTCTGTTGTTCAAACCCTTGTTCTATTTGTCTATGAATTACTCCTCAAGCCATCGTGATCTGGTGCAAGGCTGTAGCATCCAGCAAAAGAGAAAATTCTTTGCTGACAGCTTATGATTAGCGTCACAAAACTCATACTGCAAAGCACGACTTGCTTGTTTCTACAACTGAAGTTGTCATTCAGACTCCTTTTTTGTTGCGTCTTTTCAGCGCTTTTCACTAACTGCCGTTTCAGTTTCACTCAGTGTTTTTGAAATACACTCATCAGAATTAACAAATGTTTACCTGTCATCATGTCTGCAAAGGCCAATTATTTCACACTCCAAGTGAATGGAAAATGAGACATGTAGACAAAAAGCATTCATTATGAAATGAGTGACACTAGCCTGATAAGTAAGTACCTTACAGAGAACCCTGTGATGTGTGGCTGCACTGACACTGTGCGATATGTAGCACACTGAAATGTACGGGTATACTGTAAGATAGCTGCTCCAAAGAAAATATGTTCATAAGTATATTTTCTAGTTTTATTAGAAACACATTTTTGTCAACATGTTGTATTTATACAGTGAATGGTCTAATATGCACTGGAGGTCACATAAGCTTAGGTTTATTGGAACAGTAAAAGACATACCATGAGGGCTTGATATTCAAAGAGATGTAGCAGCTACTAGCTGCATATTTGACCATCAATTTTTAATAGTTTGGATTTTTCTCCTTCAAAGACACAAAAATAAAACCTGTCTAAGTATGTTATATTAACAATTTTATGAATGTATCGTCAGCAGACTAAAAAATTAAGAAGTCAATTACTCCTTTTAACACATTTTGTCTCAACACGTTCTGCAGATGATGGTGCAAAGCACTTTAACAGTATTTGTGCTATTTTTTTTTTTAATTTGGTAAATGTCTACTTAACTTAAGGTTTTTTTTTTTTTTTTTTTTTTTTTTTTTACCTTTTTTGTAAACAACATCTTGTACAAACTAGCACAGTGAACCACAACCCCAGCAAATTTGTTTTTATCTTCATACAATATAAATGAAATCAATACAAAAGTTTGGTTGGTTGCTTGGAACATTTTTATATGGATCGAGAGGTTCTAAAACATGGTTTTCGAGACTTCTGGACTCCTGAATTAAATAGATTACGTAAACAGTTGACTGTTCTAAGTCCCATTTAGAACCCCAGTAGAAGATTTTTAGAAGGTAGACTTCATTTCAACATTTCAAGTTCACTTCCATTTTAAATAAAGGGTTTGCAATCTGTAGAGGGTTTTTACTGTTTGCCTTTTGAAGGCGGCCTTCATCAGATTTGGTGGAAATTCTGAAACCAAGAAAAAAAGAGAAACAAATAGTCCAGACGGAGGAAAAATTGTCATTTCCTCTGGCCTTCGAAAAATAGTGTCAAAAAGGTTAAGTGTCAATATGGCAGAGCCTTGAGAGGCAAAGAGGTCTGAGGAGCTTCTGAATAAATACAAGGGACAAGTCTAGTGCCTCGAACATAGTCTGAATGCCGCTCAGCCATCCTACAGTGCCAGGTCAGCACACAACCAACCATCGGCCCCTTTATTCTCTCTCTGTAAAGCTATTGAAGTCTTTGACAGTAGCTAATGACGTTTTTGTGTTCGGGACATACTATAGGAGATTTCGAAAGGGTTGTTTTTTTACCCCACTGGTGAGTGTTTGAGGGTTTGGTCATGATGCCCGAACACTGACAGGAGTCGGGAGGAGTGACAGGGTGCCCCAGGGGCCCAAAGAAAGGGGGGTGAATGGGGTGGGCAGTTCAGCAGTCTTGCCCAGCTGTTTGTTTTTTTTTTTTTAAGTCCAGTTTTGGGTGCAGGGTAGGGCGGTGGAGGGGCAAAGAAGCATTTAAAACACCTAAACACCATACTGGACAATGTTTTTGAGTATAATTTTTTATGCAAAATATGCTTTCCCCACCAAAAAGATCGTCAAATCAAATGAGAAAATAAATAAATAAATAAATATGAAAACTCCAAAAAAAAACAAACAAACAAAAAAAAACTGTGATTCAATGGCGTTGCCCTAACCCTGTCGATATCCATGTCCCTGTTCTCGACCCCAGGCCCCAACACCACCAAATCTCACCACCCTCTGTTACCGAATCTCTTGCCAGTAAAGTCCGCTCTCTCATAAAGCTACCACACAGTGCCCTCGTTCATTTCCGAGGGCGGGTGGGACAGGTGGTTGTTGTATCCGCTGCCGTTCAGCGACAGTGAGGTAAAGGGCGGACTAGGGCCGAACACCTCGGAGGAGATGCTGTGCAGGGGCCCCGGGATGCCAGGCTCCGGGCTGGGAGATTCCCCCGGGTGGTGGGACATGATATCTGAGAAGCGCTGCACGTCGCTGGAGGGGTGGTGGCCCGGCAGGGGGTGGTCCATACCTCCAAGGGGGGTGCCCGTGGGGCCTGAGGAGGGCACGAAAGGGAGATCAACCGGGGTCTGGGCCTGTGAAGACGGAGGCCCCTGGGGGAAGAAGTCATAATTCCCTCCAGGGCCATAGTACTCGCTTTGATAATCTGCAGATTCAAAAGAAGAAAAAAATCAACGTTAGCTGAGAACAATGGTGTGCAGAAATAATCCTGGAGACATTGAGGAATTCATTGAATATACATAGCTTGATTTGTATAAGAGAGGGAGAGAGACCCTCGCCGTACAACATTAGTCACAGAGCACGTTACACTTAAATCAAAACTGCAATTGGGTGGGGAGAACAACGTGGCCACAAAATTAATTAAAATGGGGGCCATTTCATCAGCGATTCTACCTACTGAGACCGATTTTTTTTTTCAATTCAGCATTATATTATTAGACTTTTTGCTTCAGCATAACGGACAAAGGCCTGAGCACAAATGAAATTCTCTGAAAATTATCAGATATTTCAAAGCATTCCAAAGAAGAGTGCAGTATCAAATCACAGAGATGTAAACTAATTTCACTGCAGCTCATCTCAATGATTTCCAAATGCCTGCACAAGGTGACCCAAACTGAACAGTATATCACAGTTGATTTTTTTTTTTTGTTTTGTTTTTTTTTAAGTAAGAACCTCGATGCTGAATATCCAATGTTGCCCTAATGTAAAGTAAGCACAGAAAATCATTGCATTGTATTTGTTTCTATAGATGATACTTATTCTGTGCTTTTAGGAAGAGCTCAGGAAACCAAAGGTACACAGGCCTGACATGGTTTCTATTTCCTGGAGGTGGCAGCGTCTTTATACAGTCAACCAAGACCGAAAAAAACTGCTTTATTTGTTTTTGAACGCCTACGCATTGTTTCATGTCGGCAGGAAAAAGAAATAAATGACAAATTAATAGAAAAAAATAAGGAAACATACAAGTTAGAATTTTGAATATGTGAAATGTGTGAGACACATAGCAGCGACTCGAGGAGAAGAAAAAGGTGTAGAGAGCGAGGATCAAGCCAGAAGCGTCAACTGAACATGCCATAGGATGAAAAGACTTAGGACAACGTTACAAAAAATAACGTAAAAATTATTGTTACAATGACCTAAACTGTAAGCATACCTCCATAGTAAGAGAAGGGCCCGTTGGGGATCAGCTCACCGGGCTCCAGCCGGTCCACCAGCGTCCTCATCCGCCTCGGGCTCCGGAAAAACGCGTGCCTCCGGGCACCCAGTGCGCTCAGCTGCTTCATGCGCCTCTCTTTGGAACGTCGGTTCTGGAACCAGACCTGGACACACACACACACACACACACACGCACGCACGCACACACGCACACACAACACGTATACAGGTCACTTTGTATCGCTCAGCAAACATGCAGTAAGCTGCTGACGCCATTTTGATTGCATGTCAATATTATGTGTGGGAGACGAGAAGAGAGCAGAGAGGTGATAGAGAGGGGGCCTACGGGCTGCTGTGCTGAGAATTTAAGGCGGCAGAAAGGTGTGAATAAATACGTAAACAAACCAAAAATGGCGCATTGTGGATTTTTTTGAATATGCAAATAAACCTCTGTGCAAATTCTCCCCCATACAAAAGACGGTGTAATGAGGTGTCATATTTACCTTGGCGCCTGCACCGCACGGGTTTCTTATTGGAGTAAATAACTGAGCTCTGTGGATGTTTTGCGGCGGACGTGATGAGCCGGTGAGTTAAAGCCGTGAGGCTGTGCGGTGGAGAGGACGGCGCCCAATTATCGTTACAGGAGCGAGAGTCACATCTAACCTCCCTAATGATCTTTTAACCCTCCATTTACTCCGACTGAAGGCTGTAGCAGCGGGGGCTTAAAATCTCCAATTAATAGTTAATAGGAGGGTTGTTACCAATATATTACTGGGCTCTTGGAGGTTATCATTTCCTAATCTATAGGCCAGCTTCCTTTAATTACGCTCTTCCCTTTTCCCTCGTGCTCATACATATTAGATACCCCTACTCTACCACTTTCACTTTATCGCCATTAATCTGCTGTGCTAAACCTTTTTACCTTTGATCTGCCCCGCAGCCTTTATCCACACTGTGAAACTTTCCTCGAGAAAGAAAATATCACATTTATGGATGATGCGCAATAATATTTTGGCTCAACTTAACAGGTATCTCTATCAATAGTTTGGTGCTACACATAAAACAATCACTTTCGAAAATTGTTATGAATGATCAAAGAAAATGAAATAGTCCCCCGTGACCTACAATGATAATAAAATAGTATATCATTATTATTATTATTATTATTATTAATAATAATAATAATAATAATAATAATAATAATAATAATGTGCTGCCTGTTGTCTGTGTCGCTCTTTGTTTTACTTAATGCGGGCCTGCTGTAATTCAGAGTTCTGAAGAGACAATCTGAAGACCCTTGAAACAGATTTCTGCCTTTCCACTTGGCTGGAAATGCTCACAGCATGGCTAAATGTGGTCGCAAAACGTGATGGCACCGCTTTGCCAGGACTCCCAGCGCTCCCAGCAGCCCAGCGCCAGTTGGCGACTTTGCCCCGTGCGAGCGCCAAGAATCAAAAATACCCATATAAATTACCCGTTTCCAAATCAACCTCGTCCGTCGGCCAATCTGTGGCTTAATGAATTCAATGTGACCACGCAGTTTGAAGGGACGAGGCCTCCTTTAAAGAGGGGTGAAGGATGTGAGAGGGGGAGGTGAGGGGAAAGTTGATGCTGGGGGAGGTGGAGCCTCTCTGATGGGATGAGGCCTGCGCGGTCATGACAGTCTGGCTGCCTGGCAGGGACGTTTTAACATAAAATATAAGCTGTTACATCACACCTTTTAATGGGTTCGTAACACCCTATAAAACAGAAAAGGCGCGAGCTCACCTCCTCAACCTGTGGGTGTCCCCTGAATATTCATTTCAAAAGATTTCAGTCCATCTCAGACAGAAACAGAAGATCCACGTTTAGATGACTTCCTATTGAACCGTATATAAATTACAGGGGCTGGTGGAACCGATAATTACAACGGGGGGAGGGGCAAACGGACACCAGTTTTAGAAACACCAGCATTTTATAATACATAGGATGGGCTGTTAAAGGCCTGTATCTCTTTATTTGGTGGTTTATGAATGAATTCGGGGTGAAATAAAACGGATAATCCACTTGAACGCCCTGGAACTCCCGCGGGATCTCTGAGAGGCAGACCCAAGCCCATCTTGGATTTTAGGTAGATGTCCCTTTACCTGGATGACCCTCATGTTGAGGCCGGTCTCCTGGGCCAGCTGCTCCCTGATGTGTCTGGTGGGTTTGGGGGTTGCAGCGAACGCCGCCTTCAGGGTCTCCAGTTGCTTGGCCTTGATGGTGGTCCGCGGGCCGCGCCGCTTCCCTCCGAGGTTCTGGTCGTCGTTCTCGTTATTAACTGTTTCTTTGTCGGACAGGGTGGCTATCTCCGTGTCCTTCAGGACCACGTCGTCTTGCAGCGGGTCTTGAGAATCCGGCGATAAACTGGGGTCGCTGCATGCCGTTACTAGAGAAATGACATGTGAAAATTAGAATAACTACAACCATTCTCCAAAAACATTGCACTGAATTATTGCAGCGCTAAACTACAACAGAATAGGACAAAATCAAAATCAATCCCGTTCTAAATTAGAATAGAAAATGAACCATATTTATCACTGTGCCACGTGTCAGCAGTGATGCAGCGGTCAGTTCAAGGTGGCTGAACTATGACCTGAATTCGGTGATGCAAACTATCACCATCATTAATAAACGACATTTTCTGAGTTTTTCCACTTGAAAACAATTAATGTAGTGGTGTTTTACGCGATACACCATTAAGATTCATATAAATCCATAAAGACGGAAACATGACAGCTTATGGAACAAATAGTCACCTATTTACATTACAAGTCTGAATGCAGATCATAATCTTAACCGCTATAAGAGAAAAGAAAAGGCTTGAACTGAAGCTATTCCACATTTGGGGACAGAATGATCAATAGACAATAGACTGTTTTTTTTTTTTTCTTTTTTTTTTTGAATTCCATTCTCTGAATGCCGTCTAAGTCCTGGTCATGGAAATGATGAAGCCACTGCGGGGCTGAACACATCACATCCATCACAATTTATCCCGCCTTGCACTCACACGCTCACACGCACACACGCACTCGCAGGGCTCCCTCCGTACCTGAGAGGAGGTTGGTGTCTTTTACACTGGCGTTGTTTAGGTAATCGTCTTTGCAAACGAATTTGTTTTCGTCTATGATGTAGAGCTCCTCGCCGGTGGAGAGCTGCTTATTGCACATCATGCAGGTGAAGCAGTTGAGGTGAAACACTTTGCTCCTGGCTCTCCGGACCAGGTCGTTAGGAGAGATGCCCTGCGAACAACCACCACACTTGGTGCCGAAACGCCTGCAGGAGGGAAAGGAGCGGGGATGACTGTCATTATCAGACACATTTCACAGAAAGCATTCCTGAGCTTTAACTAAATATAACAACGTCCAGCCAGGTTTGGGACGAAGCCTTGTTTTACTAAATCTAGACATCGTTGAGACGCGGTTCACTCAGCAAAGCTTAACGTTACATTTTTGTATCAGAAACAAATAAAGAATTTATAGCAGGTTCCACACTTGAAGTCGCACTCATTTTAAAATCCTTAGTGGGCACGTCAACGCGCAATTGGACTAACGTCGAATGATAAATCATTCATAAAAAGAACATTTAAATACAAAAAATAAAAATATGGATAAACTCCAGACACTCAAAATATGGAGAAAGGATAAGAGCTTCATGATGGACTTGCACTTTAAAAGACGCATTTCAGGAGCATTTTGGACCTTGTGCTATTTCCAACGAATAAGCCTTTATGCTCAGCCCACAGTTATGTTAGATGTATAATAATAAATTAATAATAATAATAATAATAATAACAACAATAATAATAATAATAATAATAATAAGAAGAAGAAGAAGAAGAAGAAGAAGAAGGAGAAGAAGAAGAATTCTGTTATTTGTTAATGTGTGCAGCTGAAATTTATGCAAAAGAAAATTTTGGGGGTTGGGGGGGGGGGGGGTGTAACTGTAAACGGAAATTTAGAGACGTTGTGCATCAGCTCCGTCTTATTTTTTCAAATTGTTTACTGAAATAATGACGTGATTTCCTTCCGCCAAAAGCCACTATACAACTGAAGTGACTAGTTGTTATGGAATGAATATACAGATTTTTTTTTTGGCTCTTCCTTTTCCAAACTAAGACTATATAATACATTTTACACGGAGAGATCCAGTAAATATTTAGATGAATGCTCGTACACAGCAGGCTGCTTGGAATAATAAATCATAGCCCTGCCAATGACTTTACCATTAAACAATGTGTATTGAGTGGTGTGCACTACTTGTTGACAGCACGTCTGTGATTGCATTGTCTGCGGACTTTATCTTTTCAACTAGTTTACTATTCAAATCCACTTATCACGTCCTTCTCAGTCGGACAGAGTAAACACACCGGGCCGCGGCTACTCTGGCCGGGGTTTGATCCTGTGCGCTCCCCCGGCTGCCTGCACGCTGGAAATATACACCCCAAGTGTGATTTCCTCGATTTCCTAACAAACCGCCTCCTCTTCCCGCTGAGAGCGAGTGCACACGCGTTTAATGTTGCTGCCCCTCTTTTGTTGCTGTTTTGCATAAGAATCCAAATTAACAAGCTTTTAATTACTCGCTCCTAATCAAAGCTTATCGCCCCCAAGTCCTCATTCACGCCTGCAGGCACGGACAGGTCGGCTTATTCATATATTTATTTAGCGTTAACTGTAACTACAACATATGTGCTAACTTAAGTTTTAAAAAATAAATCATGTATTTGGTTTTAAGTATAAGTCTGAAAAAGCACAACAGGGTTGAGATACTTGGCATTTATCTAGTGATTGATAATGAATAGCACACAACTAATTTTGAAGTTGTAAATGAAATAGAAAATAGCAAAGTTTGATCTGCACTAAATCTGCAAAGGATTATAAACATTTTGAGTTCACTTTTTTTGAATAAGCATTCAAATCATTTGGCTTAAAATATGAGTGTTTTCTATGTGTTTTTTATGATATGCCATCGCCATCTTTCCTCTTATTTTATGCTTTTCTTTAAATTTCTTTAAGCTACACAATTTCCTAAAGGCATGTGAGCCTGTGTACCTGCTGTCTGTACAGTCCAGCTCCTGACATAAAACCGCACACATTCAAAAACAATAATAACTATAAAAAACAGTAATATACAAACACCTTCCCCGAGCTTACCTAAAGAAATCATTTTTGCAGTACAGTCTGCCCTCTCGAGAAAAACATTTCTCTGTCAAATTACATTTGCACTCGCAGCACTGCACGCACTTGACGTGCCAGGCTCTGTCCAGCACGTTGAGCAGAAAACGGTCCAGAATAGGCCTCTCGCAGCCGGCGCAGTGGACCATGGCTTTGGCTGGGCAACAACCCCGCAAATGAAGCACACACACAAACAAAATCAACAGCACAGGCCGAGCATTGACCGAGTATCTGCTTTCTCCCTCCCTGATTCGCCTGGAGCTCCCGGGTCAATGTGCGCGGAGAAGTCAGTCGATCAAGTGTCACCACAGATTTCTCCCTGCATGCGTAAAAAGGCTCAGCGTCCAAAAAATAGACAGGAAGGGGTGGCGACCGCGTCCTCTCTCTCAGGTGAAAAAGCCACAATGAGTAAAATAAATAAATCAGTCCTTTATTGGATCCGGGGCGAGACACGCAATTTAACAAAAATGTAGATTTCAACACAGGAAGCTGCGGATCGGCTCAGGCGAGAAGACGGAGCCAGTTTGGTTGTCCCGGCGCTCTTAGAAGTGACGCATCGGCTGAGAAGAGCGTCGTGTGCCAGTCAGTGCTGGAAAAGACGTCTAATAAAACGCTTTAAGGGTAGAGCTGTCACACAATAAGACACGCACGCCTATAAATAATTCAGTGTACTTTGACATGGCAGCGTATCCACTCTTCAAAACCCGACGAGAAACAAAATCACACACCCAAAAGATGGGGAAAAAAGAAGTGTTTTTCCCTCTCGCTCAGTCCGACGATCCTGGACGTTTAGCTTGCGGTGGCGGGGGATGCTGGGATGCGCTGGCGGCTCCGGTAGTACTCAGTGTGTATGCTGGGATGCCCTCAGTCTCCAGTACCGTGTGTATGCTGGGATGCGCTGTGTCTCCAGTACACTGTCTTGCTCCTAAAGCTCCAGCCCAGCCTTATTCCCAGCCTCCTGACGTCAGGCCGCGGCCGGACCAATCAGCTCTGCGCCATGCCAGCAACCATCAAGCCGCCCCATCATAACCCAGCGAGGGCTCTGCCTGCTATTTATGCCACACACTCAAGACACCAATTGTCAAGAATTTCCCTGCAAACTGTCATATGTTAGTGAATGTGTTTGGAGAAAGCAGCCGCGGCGGAGGGCGAGCAGCGCGGAGGGAGAGACTCCACTTCTCAACTGCTGAACAAATTGTCTTCTGGGCATGAGGGGGGCATGAAGGAGGAATCTGAGCAGGTAGATACAGTGGCGTCTTCAGGATAAAGCTGGAGGCGCATATTGCATGGCGTGCTCCCTGTTTATTCATGTAAAGTTACTTTGCGCCAGAAAATTACGCACAAGTGTTTGTTTTGTTATTGTAGAATAACTGGGGGCTTTTATCATCAACAAACCAGCTGTAGGCCTATGTAGAAATATCAGATTGTCAGCTGTCTGCTTTGCACTTGAACGCATCATCCATAGAGGTAAATGTTTGATTACGCAGCAGAAAGCAGCAGAACTTCTCTGCCGTATTTAGATGATGACTGGCTTCTCGAGATATGGTGTTACCGCTGTCTTCTTTTCCTGTGCCGTGCAACATCACAGAATGCCATGTGATCATTTACTTTTATCAGTGTTTCCTCGAGCATTAGCAGCAGCACACTCTTCTCTTTTGGTGTGATGGAGAGGAAGCGTCGAAGTGAAAGACAGAAAGGCTCTAAAGTTGACAGCTCGTGCAGCTCAGCCCGTCAGGAGCTCGCGGCCCAGACACCACGGACGATTCATTAGGGAGGTCCAATCCACTTCAAGTTCACCTTAAGTACGTAAATAACACCATGAGCCTAACAGTGTGAGGGATTATAAATCATTTCCCATCAAAGAGATTAGTCAAGGGTTTTGTGTCGGTGATTTACAGGCCTAAAGACTTTAACACTACTAAGATTTTTTTCGTCTAGCTAAATGAAAATAAATTGTTTAATATGGGGGGAAAGTTGAACATATTCGAAGATTTGTATTCGCCAGGAAACTAGTTTGGAGTAATTAATCTTTGAAACGTTTGTTTGTTTACGCAAACTGTTGTATTGTGACCTGGCAGTATTTCAGTCAATGCTACCGCACGAAAATGTATTTGTCTTTGTTGCAAAAACATTCTGAATGGTGAGTTTATTTGCTCGTCTTAAAATGTAATCAAGCTCAATAGCTGCGCACTTTAAGCAGAAAAATTGACCCAGGGACACCCATTTATTCTCTTCCAATAGCCCGCCAGCATCCTCTTGCATATGGGCTGCTTCTCATGCAAAACGCCCGCCCGTCCCCGTCCAGCTGCCTCCCGGCGTCTGGGGAGCGCCCCTTCAACAGGACATGTGTTACTGGCTTGGAGAAAAAGAGAGATAAGGCTTCAAAAGACACAAACTCCCTCTCTTTTTTGTTTGTTTTCGCTTTTACCGTCTTCTCAGCCCGACGTCCTCCACAGCTACTCCAGTCTTCTTCTTCTCTTTTTCCTTCCTTTCCCTACTTTTCTGTTTCTGTGCGTGGACGGTGCGTCTGAGCGCATTCTGCTGAGCATCTGGTAACGTTTCCATCAGACAGACAGGCAGAGAGGGGTCATTGAGCTCCATGACAACTGGGCGGTCCATAGTTGTGCATAAAAAGGCAGTCAGCAATGGAAATGTCGCGTTTCGGTTGGACTGCGAAACTCACGTTTCTTTTCTTTTTTTTCTTTTCTTTATTTCTGCACTAAAATCTGCAGAATAACCTGAAAACAACCTCAGAAATCCTGCAGTTTGCAGGTCCTACACTCCCGCCCACCACACAAACTTGTAAATGCAGCATGTAAACAGCAAAAGTTGTTGTTATTTCTATGTGTAGAAGATACCGTGATAGTCTGTCAGTGGGGATAATCTCTGACTGATTTAGAATAAACCAGAGAGGGAAAAAAGACAGCTCACAGAAGCAGATTAATCCACGAATAGAAGGAAATCAAAATATAGGCTATAGGCTTAAAAATATCTCAGCTCCCCTCCAGGCAAAGACACTATTAAATGCAAAAATGGTTTTAACCTTACCAATGTAATCCCTTACTCGCGATAGATTTCATTCTTACGCATATTTTCATTCCGATGCGGGCAGAAGTTGTAAATTGGAATTTATGGGACAGTCTGTGCTCAAGTTAAAGAAAACAAAACTTATTCTTTTTGTCCTACTTTCATCTCAGAATGATCGGAGGCAGATTTGATGGCAGGAGGCCTTTCAGCAGGCCCTTTAACAAAATGGAAATCAAAGTGACACCAGCTGAAAATGCATATCTGAATACCCAAATTCATCTGATATTGATCTTGTAGTGGTGCCCGCTGAAGGGACTTTTACTTCATTCATATTTCATATTTTACGCATTTCTTTTACTACCTCCAAAGTCTGAATTTTGACACTATAGGCCATGCTGCCACACTTAAGACAAGATAGGAAAGGATATTCTTCCACCAGGGCCATAGTGTTATAAAACAGCCCAGGAGATTTGGGGTTTATGAAGTGCAGACAAGTGAACTAGTACACTGTGAGATAATTAATCTGAGATAATGAATGAGGCTGTGAAGATGCATGCAATCATTAATTCTAATCATGACACGTTTATTTGTCTTCCCTCTCTCCTCCAGGCTCAGTTAAGAGACACAATGTCACCACAACAATGTATGAGGGGCTCGGCTAAACGACGGAGAAGACTTTGGAATAAAGATGACTCGAGCAGGTGATTAGATGGGTAATGAAAATGTGTTTAAAATATCAGAAAGAGATACTAAAAGCTATTTCTTCCTCTACGTGTAGTTCCCCGGGATTGCCGGTCTGTGAAGTTGGAACGCCGGCCTTTGTGACATTACAGCGGGGCCGGTGAGGCTGGGTAGGCTGCCGGGGGGACAAACCGTGACTCCGGTAATACAGAGAGAAATATCACCCCCGACTGGAGCTTTGATCAACTGAGTGTACCGGGCAGGAGGAGGAGGAGGGGGTGGATGGGTGGACGTGGAGGGTGGGGTACGGGTCCGCTGCTCTGCCCTGCTGTTTGCAGTCTCTCTGCAGGATTTTTTTTTCTCTTTTTTACGAAGGAATATTGCAAACAGGCGCTGACATTCATAATTCATATTACGACGCATTGATCATTCTGACTGCTTAATGCGTTTATTTCAGGAATAAACAGCCCCATTTCTGTGAAACTGGCTCAGTTAATATCATTTGTATAATTTTTCATCTCTATTCCTACTTGGAAAACGTCACCACGTGAAAATGGAAAAAAAATGTGACAAAATGCGCATAGTTTGAAAGAAATGACGTTAAAAGCTCATGAGAAATAGGGTAAAAATTATTTCATGTTATTTCGTTGCACTTACTGCAATTCGCTTTCGAAAAAAGTGTCAAATGTAATCACATGGAATTGAAACGAGAAACGGATATAATTGCATTTTTTTCCGAGAGGAAAAACGTTTCTATTTAAAAAAAAAAGAAAGAAAAAAAAGAAAAGAAAAGAAAAGAAAAGAAAGGAAAGGAAAAGAAAAGAAAAGAAAAGAAAAGAAAAGAAAAGAAAAGAAAACCGGCATCAGAATGTATGTTAGGCCTATTTAAAAGTTACAATATAAGATGAAAATGTAGTATTTTTACGTAATGCATGGACTCACAGAACGCTGTTTTAAGAGTGCGTAAACTGCGCTGTCTGTGAAGATGTATCGCTTGTCTTGGCTCCACAAACCGCATGGAAAGCGCGCAGCAAGTCATATTCATAAATTGAGTGAGTTTGTAAAGGGGGAGATGTTGGAGGTGGGGGAGAGTGGGATGCGTTTTCCTGCCCCTGCCCTGCCCAGTCGGTCAATCAAAGCATTATCACGGACTCCCAGAACCGAAATCCCAGCCCCTCCTCCTTCCATCCATCCATGCCTCCGTCCATCCATCCCGCCGCGCGCTGCCCACGCAGCAGAAAAGGCCTCATACATGACATATTTGAGGAGATTGTCGCACAACCCACATGACTGAGGAGGCTGTGGCAGCTAACGCAAAGCACGCAGAGTCCCACAATCGACTGGCTGAGCTGTGTCCTCCCTCCTCCTCCTGACCGTCAGCAGCCAAACATATGCCGATGTGAACTCAACGTGGATTATTGAGCCAACAGCAACTCTACGCAAACATTTTCCAGACTTTCCAACTCCGGTCCCGGCCTGTGCTGAGAGAAATCCAATGGGATTTATAGATCATCTCCCTACAGCTGTCCCTTCTCTGTCAGTCAACCCCCCACTCCACACACACACACACACACACACACACACACACACACACACACACACACACACACACACACACACACACACACACACACACACACACTAACCAATATTCACAGGATGCCATGATACGACCTCCACAACCATCCACAGCTCCAACCACTAATGCCTTCACTGTCCGTGTGTTTTCTCAAGGAGATCATATGATTCAGTGAACTGCGGGCTTTAGGGTGCAAAGCAGCAAGCCTGCATGAGAAGACTCCGATGTCACCCAAAACAAGTGCACCACCACCACAGCACCGCAACCACCGCTCGAGTCCCGCTCACTCCTCTAGGGGGCGAATTCAGTCCGGGCAAAGGGAGGACTTAGGCAACGATACTATTATTATTACTATTAGGATATCCTTAATTCCAATTTATTAGCAGCATTATGTCAGAGTAAAGCTCTAGAAGGTCAGCACGGTCGCCGCACATTCCCAATCAGCTTTCTTCCAATGATACCATATTTATGAATAAAATTAAAACTGGACGAATGCTTAAGTCTCTCTCTCTCTCTCTCTCTCTCTCTCTCTCTCTCTCTCTCTCTCTCTCTCTATCTATCTATCTATCTATCTGATGGAAATGATTGAGCCTATCGCCACTAGTTTTTTTTTATTTTTTATTTTTCAACATATATCTATATAGTACTCTAGATACTTTATAGTATAAAAATAGTCAAAGTATTTCGTGTTTTCTCCAAATTTGTATTGTTTCTATGCAAGAAAGCCATCTACCACTAGAAACCATCAAAAATAATATACTAATACAGACAATAGGATAGGAGATTAGATACCCTTTTAAATCAACTGAGCAAATCACAAAAACGGCATCACACCTGATATCATACTGTACCAGGTTGAGGCCATTGACTGACTGAGCCAGGGGGGTTCTTCAGCACAGACCTCCACCTTTAGTGTGCATTCAAACTTTAAAAAAATATTCTGTCATATGAAAATACTCTAAACAGAGTGTCCGGGAAATGAACAAACATGAAGTCGCTGGGAAGCAGCGTCTGAAGCCGTCCCCCTAGTCCAGATTAATGGTACTCCGCGCCTGTTCTGTAGTCGGGGTGAAAGGGCTAGGATCACTAATGATTATAATATAATGTGTGGCGATAACCACTCCCTTTGAGATATTATCTGCCGCTCTGGGGACGGGCTGTATGGCTGCAGAGCGGCAGATAGCTGCTGCTACCTCTGCTGCTGCTGCAGCCACCGCAGCGGATTTCTGCGCTCTGAAATAAAAAAGCCCGCAAGCATGGAGAGAGGGTGGCTGGCCGCTGCTGATACCTGCATTAAAATATACAACAGAGCGGACCATGAAGGCTGCTTAACCATACAACTGCTGTTTTTTTCTTCCTTAATTAACGATGAGTGATGAGGAATCTTCTGGTTAAAATATCGGCGCATATTTAGTAGGGAACGGGCAACCTTTAAAATTCAAGTGATAAATCCGACAAGAAAAAAAAAGTTATTTTAACAGCAACCATTTTAAGTCACTTAATTACTTGAAACATTTAGTGCTTTCTAAAACGCCTTTATAAAGGGGTGGGGGTGGGGGGGCACGGTATTAAGGGTTCTTAGGTCAAAGTAGCAGGTATACGTAAAGCCTGAATTACAATTAAAAACCTTTAATTGTAAAACATAAGAATAAGAATGAAAACCAGATACAACAAATACAGTAAAAAAAAGGCACGTGTGACTATTAAAATGCTATTTAATGCAGCTAAATTATATTTAAAAAATCGTGAACCAACCACTTAAGAGTTGCAGGGTTGCACGTGGCCTCTAATGATTTATGCTCGTAAGTGGATGATTTTATTTAAAGTCTATGATTGGAAACATAGGCCTACAAATGTTTTCTTACGGTGTTTGAAAGAAAATCAAAGAATTGAAGCTACAATTCAGCCTATTATAAAGGCATTTTTTATTGTAGACATTACTTTACCATATTCTATGCATATATGGGAGGGGAGCTAGAACTGAATAATCTCTAGATGTCATTACGATGAAAACTCTTGCAGATACATCATCCACACGCAGCTGTAGGCCTGTGCAATGAGGGTACCACACAAAACCAAGGGCCAGTTGCTACTCTGAGCCAAAAAAAAGTATATAGTGAGGAATCACAGATGTCCACTCATACCTGGAAATGTTCTCACGCTGCATGGAAAATAAACCAAACAAGAATCAAGGAGAAACTGATTATTCTTTAATGTGAACGCCGCAACGTTTGCAAAGCCGATTAGGCTGGAAATCCGTGCATAATTATCGACATTCACTGATCAATAACAAACAGCGCAGTCCTCAACAACATCGGAGTAAAAAAGGCTGTTGGGAAAGGGAGGAGGAGGAGGAAGAAGTGGAGTGAGTGATGCTGCTGTGCTGGACACACCGCGGCCAGTCCCCCGCTATCTATCTTCATTGGAGCTTGTGTGCGCAAAAAAGCAAAGGCGCGCATAAGGTAAAGCCCGCATCAAAGCCGCGGCTTTATTTTTATATCCAATAGATCAGCAGGCAGACAAAGCTTTATTTTCGCCAGGAGAGAGATATTTTACCTCTGCCTTACGGTTTTATGTTGGAGAGGTGTCAGCCGAGGGAAATGGATTGCTAATGCATAGGCAAAGCGCTGCTCGCCTCGGCATGCTGCACATCAGAGGGAGGCTGCAAGGAAGAGCAGTGGGGATTTAAGGGCCCTGGGGGCCCAACACGGGGGACTGAACACCGGCCTCCACTTACACTGTAGCTCATAACACAGTCGAACACATAAGCACACAGTCAAAGACACACATCTCATTTAGAGCAATGCATGTGTTCGTCAGTACTGGCCTTTTAAATAATCCAGAGCCAGTCCCAGTATTTATGAGGGCAAAAGCCCAGCCCCAAATCGCCTAGCCACCCTGTCACCCTTCCTCAAAGTTCCTTTATATTATTAGAGCTCAGACTGTACGGTCAAATCAGTGGTATTAGAAATGTGATGTGTTGAATGATGACAAGAAACCCTGCTTAAACTCCACATCTGCTCCCAGTCTTGATCTGGTCCTAAGCAGTCACCCCTCCCCATTGTTTCTTTATTTTACTATGCATCATTCTACAAATTAGTGCCACAAAAAATGTCATGTCATGTGCTGAACAGTAACACAAGAACCCCCCCCCCCACACACACACACCCACCCAAAAAAAGAAACAAAGAAAAGAAAATTCAATCCATAAAGAAGTTTTAAGTTTTAAGATGTAATGTAACAAATACTGAATAAATGTAATTATTTATTTTTCAGGGGCATTCAACCAGTGACGACAACTGAATCAATCTCATGTTGTCATCAATTGAAGCTCAGTAAAGAAACTAGTAAGTGGACCTACCTTACAACACAGTAGAATGCAAGCATGCAGTGAAAGATACACACCTCAGTTAGCTCCACACATCTGTTTGTCCTGTGATGGCTTTTTTGTACCAACAAGAGTAAATATATGTCATATTTATTCATGCCAATAGTCAAATTTAAAGATTTCAAATAGCATTACAAAATGTAAGCAGCATCACACAAACAAATCTCTCGGAATCAGCCTTGAAATCTTCACATTAGCTGAATCTACTGCAGACCCCTCTTAGATATTCCCATACAGAACTATTAGCTAGTTGCTAAAATCTTATGCACTGCTCACTCCCTGACACGAATGCAGATTTCTTGCAATATGCTGCTAAGAGTTAACAAGATTTACAATGCCGCTCAAAACACAGTGCTTCCCTGTCATATTTCCCCCTCATGCTAAATAGAAATCTTAAGAAGTAATTGGAATTTACTGCATACCTGAATAACTGCATATAAATAAGCACACATTTCATTGGGGGGTTCACTGACACTGTTTGGTCGTATAAAAACTGCTGCATACATTATAATACACAGCAAATAATCTTATTTTGCTGGAGCCTTTGCTACATGCTTGGGATTCTGTCCAAATTACAGAGGATTCAAACAAGCGTTTTCAATTTATTAAACCTATATGGGCAAGATTTCATTTTAATGGGACAATTTATTTCTGGGAAAGGATTATCAGGGGTTGGTTGAAACCATGGCAGTGTGTAAATCTGACAGTGTTCATCTCATTTAAAGGCAGACAGCCCCCCTTTCAGGCCTCTTTCAGTGGACGGAGGAGGAGGATTCAGGTGCCTTGCAAGGCCTCGACCCCCTTTCCTCTTCCTGCGGCTGAAAGGCAAAACTAGCTCATTGACTTTGGCCATGTCTCCCAGACAAATTCCTCAATTCTCAACACCTTTATGAGTCTGCATGTGCTTACTGAATTTGGTGGAGGAGGACACAAATCCTCCGGATGGGATTGGCAGTCATGCCCCCGGTCTCTCGGCCTGACACGCTCAGGATGTAAAGTGGCCGTCTATGCAGCGACCCCCGGTCGAGAGGGCTCAGCGGATTTGGAGATAATGACATTGCCGCTTCTATTAAGATTCACATTAACCATTTCACCACACGACCCTATTTCCCTTTGTCCTAGCCCCCGTGTCAAAAGCCTTGCAGTCTTACCATGTCTGCGGTAATATTCAAAGCTGGCCAAACAACCTGCATGTGCACAATGTCTATTCCTGGGAAGGACAAAAGAGAGGCTGTCTATATGCAAAGAGTACAGTGAAAATATATCCCACTTGTTGAAAGCAAACCCCCTTAACATTCATGGAACAAACTATTTGGCTGCAAATAGATCCCCTATGCCTGTATCTGACATTTTCCATATTGGAACACACACTCACTCTCAGAAATATGACTTTTCTTCTTTTCTTCACTGAGTGAAAGACACCTACACCAAGTGATCTCTCTCTCTCTCCCTCTCTCACTCCACACACACACACACACACACACACACACACACACACACACACACACACACCAACCCCTAGTTGCCTCCCCTGCTGGCTCTGTGACTGTGGGAGGGAGGCCAAATTGTTTGTCTCTCCCTGTGTCAAGGCTCTGCAGCGGGGATGAGACCATGAGAACAACTGCTCTCTGTCTGGCTTCTGGCTGATGGCTCCATCAGGTTAGAGCAACAGGGAGTCTAACGCTGGATGAGGTTGAATGTATGTGTGTATGTGTATGTGTGTGAGTGTGAGTATATGCATTTGAGGAGAGGTAAGGTTATCTTCCCAGGAGTCAACAGTGATGCTGTGGACAAACAAAGTGAGCAGTTAAAGGGGAACTTGAAAAGCAATTGTTGAAAAGTGAACTGAAATATCAGAATCGTTAGCACCAGAAATGCAACAAAAGAAAAAGAAAAAAATCCCATTGGCATCAAAAATGGTGACAAATTACAAAACAAAGAACGCAGGCAGCAACTCTTTCTTTCATAAGGTGTTTTCTTGATGTAAAGACCTCTTTGTCACACGGCTGAGTACCAGGCAGCAGGGGAATGACCCAGATGCAGACAGACCAGACAGGAAGCGTTCAGGAATTTATTGATTAATTGAAGGTACATGAGTTTATAGGCAGGAATGCAGGCAGGCATGCACAGGTTCCAGATTTTAGGGTGAAGGGTTCAGTTTGCAGGTTCAGGGTCTGGTCCAGGTAACAGGGTTCAGACAACAGGGTGCCGGTATCAGGGGCTGGAAAGCAATTTCACCAAGCAACAAGGTGGAGATTGGCCAGGTGCAGAGGAAGGAGGAGTGAAGTCAAAGAACACTGAAATTAATGGTAGCAACTCCACCAATGAAGGCTTAGAAGAGGTGGTGTGTCAGTGTCAAGGCTGCATCCTTTTCCTCAATACTAGAAGTATTTTTGCTGTAGTACAGTGGGCACTGATTAGCATAAGTCAACTTCTTGATTTGATCCACAGAAAATGCTTCATCTGTAGGGTCTATTTTACAAGGAGAATCTGGCAACTGAGTGGGGACAAGGACTCGTATATGTGCTGACAGGGCTGATGAAGGAAAGTGGAAACAGGTGTGCAGGTGAATGGGAGAATCAGGTGACTGGGACAGGTGGAAAAGTCTGACAGCATCTGGTGGACAGGTAGAGAATGGCATTGAAGAGGCCTTGGGAAGTGAAATTATGACTGGAGGGAGGGCCAGAGAGGCAGAAGGTGACACTCTTGATCCTTCTGTTCTTGACAACGAGCCAATTTTTCATTTCATTGACTTTACGTTAATCTTATCCACATCACAGGAATTTGGAAGGCACTGACAAAGGATGTTAGCTTGCTGATTGGGATTTTTTTTTTTTTTTTTGGAAGGCAATGACAAATTAGCTCATTTGGTCATTTAGGTTGGAGGACTCACTGTTAAAGACTAGCTAAATAATGAAGTCAACACATCATATGAGGTGAGCTGAATGATGCCTAGTTTCTGGAACCTAGCGGCAAGCTGTCACTCAAAGCAACCATGCCTATAATTATGCATATTGAGTGGCCATTCAAGGAACTGCAGTTTTTGGCACTTCCACATAGGCTTCATTTTTCAGCCCCAGAGGTTGCTGCTTGTAAAAACATTTAAGAAATAGTTCAACATTTTGGGAAATATGTTTCTTTGTGTTCTTTTCAAAATCGAGATGACAAAAATAAATACATAGCTGGAGTCAAGATGTGGTTAGCCTGTCTTAACATGAAGACTGGAGCCTGGAGGAAAACGTAGCATGACTCTGTTCACAGTAAAAAAAAAATATGGCAGCACCTCTAAAACTCATTTAAAGATTTAACAAACATTGTTTCTTGTTTGTCTGTGGTTTTCATGGGAGTTACAAGTGGAACTATTTCTTGATGAAGAAGAAATTGTTTTGCAACATCTCCAACTATTATGCTAGAAGTCTCCAGGAAGCTGCATACAGTCACTGCACCCAGCTCAAATAAGTCCAGTATGTACCTCCCTCTAAAACCATACTATGTTGCTATGGTTGCTTCCTCCTTAAGCTCTGGCAAACCAATCACTGCTGGATGAAATAAAATGCATTACTACCGGTGTGTCAGAATGGGAGAGCTACCACAGACAGACAGACATTACAGAGAGATCTACCAGGTGGGGATAGGCTTAATCAGCATTATGTGAACTTATTTGGCAAAAGCTTGACTAACAAATGTTAATTACTATGTAAAAGTCCCACACTGAAGGTTTAACACATGGTCATATGTTCCTAAAAATGCAATCCAAGCAGTATTACCTTTTTTACAAAATGTATTCTGTGCTAATGCAACTGGTTGTATATGAATGTGATTTTTATGAGACAAGGTTATCTGAAACATATACATAAATAAACTGTAAGGCTTACGGGGCTGTGGGATCTTAGGTAGTCCTATATGGTCTCTGTATGTGAAGCACTGTGATCCTTCAAGCAGGACATAAATGCTGTACACAGGAGCAAGGTGACTGCTAACAGTTGCCTTGTATTTACTGGCATTTCCTCTACACTGATTTTCAGTGCATTTATTGGAGGGTATTTCGCTACATTTCCATCCACACTGATACTTACTGAACTCTCTCTCCATTCATATAATTGCCTGAATTTTCTCTTGTGATAATGTGACTAAGGTAGTTATGCTGCTGCATGGAGAACCCTCCTCCTCCACTGACTTGCTATGCCTGCAGATGAGTTGAAAAGGTGAGGAGGTCGCAACCTTCCTGGGGGATGTTTTACGATGACACGGCCGGTAAGGTCTGATTTGTCTCCACTGGAGCGTGCTGCTGGCATCTTCACACCCAGCCAGAGAGAAAGAGAGAGAGATAGAGATAAATAGAGGGAGTACAGAGAGAAAGAGAGAGTGNAGAGAAAGAGAGAGAGATAGAGATAAATAGAGGGAGTACAGAGAGAAAGAGAGAGTGTGTGCACAGAGGAAGAGTGTCGGTGATGGTTCGGGGGGTTGTTTGTTGGAGGTTTGGACGTGGCAGGGTGGAGGAGGGTGGGCTGTAAATTACCTGGGTTGGCAGAGTGATGGTCAGCAACGGTTTCAGAGAACAGCATCCACCTTGACCCCCCGTTTAGGACGTCCAGCTGAGCCCAAGGGAGGAGGAGGAGCAGGAGGAGGAGGGGGAGGAGGACAAGTAAGAGAACTGCAAGCTATTGGACCTCAGATGTGACCATGTAGGTTTACTTTTATCTCTGTGTAGTAAAGACAGATTCTGGTCATTGCACACCCATTCAAGTCATACTTGCAGTAAATATTTCAACAAACCTTTGACTTTTTTGACATGTTAATGCTGGGTAAAAGTTCATAATGATACTCAAAATGGTGTTAAACTCATTAACATACAGATTTCCCCTTTTTGTTTGCCTGTCTGACAGTATCTTACTGTATTTATATTTTTCCAATAATACTGAATAAAGTGTTGACACTGACTAAAATATTAAAACCCACAACACCATGACTTGGATCTTGGATCCATCAAAAAGAAATATTGTGAATGTCCTGTGCACCATTTTATATACTTTTCAAAATTCCTTGGTGTCCTTGAAACTTAAGGGTCCCCACAAGCATTCAAAGTACGGTTCTGTGGATTTCCACTGCCACAGAGCTGCTGGCAGGTATATGAAGTGGTTCAGCTGCCAGTAGCTGTTCTTTTCTGGTATCACTTCTCAAGTTTAATTCAACCACTGCTATGACAAAAATATACACAAATGGTAAATATTAAATGATTCCTTGACAATTCAATTCTTTTGCGCATGGGAAAGACTCTGGAAAAGCATGTACATACCAGGTTCTCTCATCTTTCTGGCCTGTGCATCCATTTATAGCTTTCAAAATCCACGTCTCCATGTGTCAAGTTGTAATGGCGATCTTGTATATAAATAACATAACATAGCAAATATTTGATCAGACTTAAACATTTTTCTACTGATCCAATATGGGACCTAAGGGTGAGAAACTGCCTCTACGTTTATGTCATAAAAATGTATCCAAAGAAGTTACATATATATGCATGAAGGTGGACAACACTAAACTGACTAACTAACTGACATGCACTAGAAAGCCAGTATTTGCTTTATATATTAGTATATTTTTCTTAAAATTAAATCCATTTTTGATGGTGAAAATACCCTGTCACCAGTGACTCTGTTTACTCATTTATCTTTCATTTACGGATTCTCTTTGTTTCTGTCCATTCTCTGTAAGATTTGGGTGAGGTTTTTTTTTCACTTATATATATTTTTTGCAAACATTATTCATCTCAACAGACTGAGCCCTTTCAAAACATGCCTTTGGCATTTCTTTAATGCAATGTTTTATGTAAGAATATCAAATATGGCCGTATTAATTGATCTGTGAGAAATATTTTCCTAGATAATATCAACACAAGCAGGTTATTATTTCCCTCCACCCAGCAAGTGGTTGGCAAAAATGATATAATAGTCGGTTTTAAAAAGCATGCAATGCTCTCAACCTTGCACAAAAACTCACCATATTTAGTAAATTGGCCTATATTAAACAAATTCATCTCACTCTTGGCAGTTCATTGATCTGCTCTTTCTTTGTTTCTCGTTTGCAGTCATGGAGCTCATTAATAGAGAAAATTATAGGAGTCACCCCAAGGTGCTTCAGCTGGTGAGGCGAGAGTTAAACAAGCTACAGGGGAACACCAGAAAGAGAACAGTGACTTCATTTGCTTGGGGTTTGCTGGAATGTGCTCCCCTATGGAGCAGAGGTAGGAGAGTTAGCACCCTGCAACACACAGCCCCAACACACTCTAATAGATCATGTAATCCCTGATACTGGAAGACAAACACTGAAGCAGACCTAATCAGGACTTGGCAGAATCCTTTTATCTGGGCCCATCTCTGCCTGGTCACACACACTACACAGTCCCGTGCTCCTCTTATGACAAACACTGGACTGGTTGATAGCCACTGATGAATAGGAACTTGGGGTTGGGGCATGAGTGGGGATCCAAGCCCAATGCTGATGGTTTAAGGATGATATTCACATTCATATTTACATATATTTAAATATGGCCGTTTACATACCAAATATGTTGCCAATTTTCAGTGTCATTGGACAGTAAAACCTTCCACTGCAACCCAGAATATTTAGACTGTTGTAGTTGGCAGTCTAGGGCAGGTGACTGACCATAAATACCTATAGTCAGGGGAACCCCCCCCCCCCCCCCCCAACAAAAAAACATCAGTGTCTCAATCCCACACATCCCACACTGCTGCCCCAAATACTCCCTCAAGCACCAAATAATCTGCAGATGAAGATAACCAAATGTATTTCATCCAGTTTCAGTAACATTTGCTGGACAGTGCCCAGCTGTTTTAGGAAATTCCTGAGCCTTTAAAAATATGAAATCATATATTTGTGAGTTCTATTTAAAGATTTACATTTTCAGAAGCATCCAATTTGCTTGGGGAGTGCCACAGTCAGGAAAGTCAGAAAGTATTAAGAGATAGACAAACACATTGTTGGTTTGGGTCTTTTTGGGAGACATAGACATGACATAGAAAACAAAAACAGAATCTTACAGCTTTATCCTTTAAACACCTATCACAGTCAGCACCTCAGCTCCTTTTTCTGGCTACATGAATTACCTCCATCATGAATTAACTGACTTGCCTTCCAACCCTGCTGGGTCAAACCAGGGTGGACACTGCCTGGATTTGATGACCAGGCATCTCTATTTGGGATGCAAATTCATTTAATGATACTGACTTTTAAACAAATTAAAATTAATAGACAGAAACAAACTTGTGCACATGTGGCTAGAGACAGAAATAAAGGGGTAATAAAGAAAATTAAGATTTTGTAATGTTATCAAGCACAGTTATTTTATCAGAAATACGGAAATACAAAGTAGACCAACCCTGTTTCTTAAAAATTACATTTATATAGGCCTACTACTACTACTAATTTTCAACAGCAAATAATTTTTTGAGGGAATTGTAAGAGATTACAAGAAAAAGTTGTCAATCAACGCAGTCACAAAATGTTGAAATTAATCAGTAAAACCTTTCCTGACAACAGAATTCTTTTGTTTTCCTCCAGTATACTAAAGCATGATTGAGCCACTTTACTTCTTATGTCAAAGCACTCACACACTTTGTTAAAGGTGCAATATGTGAGATATGGACAGAAATTTTGTCTAAAATGTTCAAAAAATGAAGCAACATTATCAACAGAATTTGACAGAGTAACAATTCTGACTCCCTGACAAAGATGTCTACAGCATATATTGTGTTGCAAAGATATATACTGAAGTTAGCATGCTAACCAGCTATCTCCAGCCCATCCTTGTAATACCACTTTGTACCACAAGAGGCGACAGTCCGGTAGTGGAACTGTGTCACGCACATCTCTTCTATGAAATGGGATAACTGACAGATATGGTACAACTCACAATAATTGTTTATAACAGTTCCTTCAGAAACCTTAGGGTGACATCATAGAATCCACATCCTTGTTTATCAGCAGTGAAACTGGTTAAATATTAACCTCATGCACTGGTTCAATGAGCAGTCTCATCTCATCTCACTTCTCAGTGTTTTCATGTCATAGAGGCAGATAAACTGTACAAACAGACTTACAGAGCAGCATTCTGTCAACTTTGATGTAGAGTAGATGTTGATAGTATATGCAGACATGGTTGGTGTAAACGTACCACCAACAGTGACAGACGATATCAGTAGTCATCAACATCTGTATCACTAAGAAATCAGAAGAACTCATATTGCTGATATGACCTTTATGGTTCAAACGCTTTCTAAAGGTGATTTAAATGAATTCAGTTGAACGTGCCTTCTGTTGTAAATATTCACAGTGTCAGTTACAGGTAGATGACTGGATAGGCTCACCCCCTGCTTTCAGTAACACTGCCACCCACCATGAATCAAACACACAGCCAATTCATGGGGGAGCCATCATTGGTAATATACAGCAGCTCCTAGGTTACTTTGTATTGTAATACATGCATTGTGCTGCTAAAGAATATCCCTGCCTGTATTCAAGCAGAATGAACAAAAAGGGAAGCAGAAGAAAGACTCTGGTGCAGATTCAGGGGAAAGTAGCGTAATTAGAAAGAGATGGGATCGGGGGAGGTTCAGTTGCTTGAGATGTGAAATCAAATTTCTATATAATGTCATTTAAATCCTGTGATCCAGGAATTGTATTTGAACTCAGATTATCGGAATCATCAGCCTGTGAATGCCTAAGATCCCTGCCAGTGTTTGTGTGCGTGTGTGCAAATGTGTGTGTGTGTATGGAAGAAGTGGGGTGGGGTGGGGGTGGGGATTTAGTGTTCCTCAAGTTCACAAGTTACAAGCTTTTTTGGGATGATTATAGTGGTGTAAAGAAAAGATGGGATCCATTGAAAGTTGAATAAAAAGATTGGGCAGAAGGGGATAAAGTTAAGTTTTGAAGACGGCACAGAAAGGGAAAACAAAATGAATCTGCAGACAAAATGAGCACATGAGAACTCATTTAAGCAGAGAACTTTTATCTTTTACATCCAATCTCCAATTGTTTATAAGCAACAAAGGAGTGAAGGAGGATTTTCCATTTTGGTTATTGGTATACCATGCTATTGTACACACAGTGCAGATGTGAAGCCTTAAACGGTAAAGTCAGGTGTTGCATTAGTTTCACCTCTGAAAAATTGTGTGTTATGATGATTAATGAAAGATGTAGCAGTATAAAATATATCCCATACTGTTTCACACTGACCATGTTCTCATTTCAGGTACAATGTATGCATTCTGCATGTCTGCTGAGGACAATAAAAAATGTTTTAGGCTCAGCAGCTCTTTGGGGTAAAGGGGAAATTCAGGAACATAGATTTTATGATCAAGGAAGAAGCTCCATCATTCACTTCGGTGATACCATGAGACACAACACAACTTTATTAATCCCCTCTGAGCAATTGCAAACTACAGTGGAGAGCAATAAATAAGCAAATAAATACTGACGGTGACTGACATGCCACAAGATGTCTTTTTTAGAGAAACATACCTTACATTATTTTTTTCCAAAAAACATGCAGAGGAAGTAGTGGTTGATTTTGTTAACCCCTATTTGGTTGAAGTATGATAGGAGAAACTCAGGTTAAAAAAGCCCACAAAGCACTGGCTGCTGCTCAGCTTATTGCTGTGAGCACACAGGAACAACTGAAGGTGACCCAGCTACACATTTACAGTTTTAACAACTCCTCAGTCACTATTGAGAGATATTTCACAAAGCAAATCAAACTTAAAAATGTGTGTGAAATTCTGCCTGAATTCATAGAAGATCATTTGATATTTAATCAAAAAGCCAATATTACTCTAACATACAGTTCTCAACAAGTTGAGTGCAACACAGGTGAGAGCAGCTGAGAGCAACAGCTGATACGAATGTCTGCAATCCAGTTTAGATAATTTGTTCATTGAAAACCAGTGTTTTGTAAAAGCTCCATTTTGGGGGGAGAAAATGCTATTTTAGCCTAGATGGAGGGCTGAAACAGAGAGATCAGAGAGACATCTACAAATTTAACCAGCTTCACATGGACACACACTCAGTCAGATCTACTGGCCACTGGGCAACTCCACTGACCAGTTGGGGGCTAAGTACCTTGCTGGCACTTGGCACCTCAGTGGTGTTAATCAGGGAGAGGCAAGCACTGCTCTTTCTCGTCCCTATCCAGATTTATTTTACGTCACCATTGCCCCCACTGTAATCACCACTTGTATTGTTGGGGTATTGATGCATGAAAGTAATTATTCTACCATCTCTCACCATCATGGAGAAACAAGAACAACAAGTTCTCCATTTCACCATGCCCATATCTTCTGGGTTTAATTTTCACACAGCCCAGCTTGTCAATGCGATGTTGAGAAGCCAGCTCACATCTTTCAGATGTCTGAGCCTCTCACCCCCACATGGTGCCTCAAAAGTCAGGAGACTTTCCAAACTGCATTTAATGCAGCAGAAAAGAATGAATCAAGATGCTTTTTTCTGAACTGGGTGTCTAATCTCAAGTTCATTTCTATGGTCCAAAATGAGTCCAGTGTCCTGGAAAACAATCAGCAACACTCTTCTTTTATGTTAGGCAGCATGGGTTTGGCACTAAAGCCACGAGTCAGCACTTAATAGCCGTCTTAATAGTTAATAGCTGACTATGGTTAAAATGATTTTAGCAAGCATCAACAGATTTAGACAGCGTTTCCACAATTCATTCATCCAATCTTGGTGTCAACAATCCCTTGTGCATAACACTGACTTAATGATCACTATTGATCAATTTTGACATCAGTCATTCTGTCACTCAGGTGACATTTTCTGAGCAGGAGCCTTGTTTTGTTTTCTGCTTTGTTCATCGTCCTTTCACATGATAAGATTGGAATAAAGATACTGTTGATTAGCTCATCACTTCCTGCATGTTTTTCACAATAAGACAATAAGTACATTTCATTATCAAGTGTTGACAATGCTAGTGAGGTTGATTTGAGGCTGACTTAGTGCCCTGAGGATATAAGAACCCATTTCTCTTGCATTTCCGGTCACCTCTCTATTATCTGTCTTTCTAATAATGGCAAAATGATGTTGTTGAAAGCAACAGAAAAGGCTACTAAGTTAACAACTGTTTCCCAGGTGAAGAATGAACTTTTTACAATCACCGTTATTATTTTGCTGAATGACATAATTGTATTTGGAAACATTCCTTCACTGCAGTAGTAGGACTTCCAATTTGAGTGACTGCATCAAACACATGAGGAAACATGCAGGACGTCTTACAGAGAGACCATCAATAGTCTTTTCTGTGTGATGTAAGAGAGTATCCAGAGGGGTGAACAACAGCTCACGCCTCAGTCCCAGCACGCTGAGCTGACAATAAAACAGAGGAAGCTCTCGGTGGAGCCTACAGGTGTGTTGCATTGTCTTTCCTGTGTGACAGCCCTGAAAGGAGAACATGCTACTCACTGTGGCGAGCCTGATTGTAGTGGTGTTATCGACCAGCTCCCTGGTGTAATTCCCAGATACAGAGGAGCAGAGACAAACGCAGGTAGAAACACTCTGAATCTTTTATCTCCACCAAGCAGCCGACGGCAGGGTGAGAGTTCTTCTTTCCCTCAAGCCAAAGCACTGAATACTGGCAGGGATACAGCTGTAATGTACTTCTTCCTACTAGTCCAAATACGTGCTTTAAACTCAGTCATTTGTTGTTGTGCATGCACATCTGCAGAGAAGAATATGAAGGCAATTCTAAGACCAGCTTCAAAGGCGATCCAATTCAAGACAGAGACCAGAACAAATCAAGATCACAACACACACAAACACTGCCGCTTAAAGACTTCTGGGTGCACCCAGATGTACCTCTACCAAATCCACTATGTGTACAGTACCTTTAAACATCAAAAATAATAAACATGAGGTAAAAAACAAACATACCAAAACAAACAAACAACAAAAACAATGTAATATAAGACAGCACAGTGAGAGACACACCCCCCCAAAAAATAAAAAATAAATAAAGTAATTAATTAAAAAGCCCAGACTGGAGCTCTAGAGAAAGGCTTGCCTATAAAATTGCACTTTTAGAAGCCACTCTACAAAGATTCAGCAAATGATAGACGGGCAAAATGATTCCAGAGGGCTGGGGCTAAAACAGCAATGGTGCAACTGCATTTTTCCGTTGGGGCCAGGGATGGATAAAAGTTAGACATTAGAGGATTGGAGAGGTCAAGAAGTGGAATAGGGTACAAGGAGATCACTGTAACTGTAACTGGGGGCATTCTGGATTTTATAGGAAGCTAATGAAGAGAAGCAAGAGCAGAGGTATTGTGGGACTGTTGACTAGTTCTAGTTCACCTGGCAGCTGCATTCTGCATCCATTCTTTTGTACCAGTTAAGCAATCATGGAGGGAGGACAATTGATTCAGGTTATTGCAGCAGCAGTAGCAGAGAAATAGATCTGTGTATCATCAGCGTAAGGGTGAAAGTACACATCTTGAAAACACCTAAACAAATGACAAAGGTGTGGTCTAAGGATTAACCCCTGAGGGACACCACACAGCAGGGGAGCTGAGGAGGACACATGATTGTCAATACAAGCATTAGAATATCTTTCCATCGATTGGGAATGAAACCATTTTAAAGATGTACTAGAATTCTAACACAGTTACGCAGCTGGACAGAGATTAGAGGATTGAAGTGGTCCAGTAGGATGAGAATGGAGTTTTCATCTTTGTCTGCATGCATAAGAATATCATTAACAGTCTCAGTGCTATGCTTGTAACAAAAGCCAGATTGAAATATGTCAAAGATTTTATGACCATCAACCAACTTCAGGAATTGGTCAGATTTTGGCTTTTGGTTTGCAATTTTTTAACCAGACTGGGTCTAGAGAGGATTTTTAAGAAGTGACTCAACATTGTCAATTTCAACATAGTCAGAGATGGGCCGCATGTGAGAGAATGGTTGAACATAGAGAGCAAACTGGGACAAAAGAAAGGAAAGATGGATTTTAGGAATTATGAGGTGGGAATGACAGGAGGAGGGGCGATTTACAAGATGGTTGATAGTTTTAAACGTCAACCTTGGGTTGTATTTATTACTATTAATTAAGCCAGAATAAGTAAGCAGGCTTTAATAGTCACATTCAGTTTGAGTAATAACTCCTTCATATGGAGGCAATGAAATTCTAGTTCAGATTATTTTCCATTTATGTTTAGCCTTCTGTATTCTCTTCTTTGTTGTCTGATGTCATTGTTGATCCAAGGGGTTGCATTAATAACTGGGACAGCCCAGGAAATGTATGGAGCGGAAGCGTCAAGGGTTGAAGTACACAAATCATTAAACCAACTAACTTGGTCATTAATATAAGTGAAGTGAGTAAGGCAGTTGGCAAGATTAGAAAAGCACCTGGAAAATGTGATCACTAAAGAAGCAACAGTGGATTTTATGGGTTATTGTAGTAGGCCGTAAAGGTGCATCAAAGGCAATACAATTGTGTTCAGAGACAGTCAAGAAGTCAATCTTATTCAGGAAAGTTCTGGGTGAAGCTACAAAGAGACCTTTAGTTGCCAGGAGTGGATATTGAGGGGAAATGAATGAAACATATTGATGGTGAACAGGTTCTTCATGCTCCTATATTCAAACAGATACATGAGAGAATAAGTGATGAGTCAACAAAAATAAGCTGTCACACTGTCAACACTTAATACTAAGTGCATTGAATATCTAAGTTTTGGTCAAGCGACCTTCTCCAGCATTTCACATTTCATATGCATATGTTACTTTAAATGACTGCAAGCCTTTATACATGTATAAATATATACATAATCACAAAGAAAAAACATCCATTCATGGGCACCAGGCGACCAACAATCCATGGATAAAAAACAAAAAATATATAAATAATACCATAGAAGGGGCAGGGGGAGGCTGCTTCAGGTGAATTACCACAAACATACTCATAAATAACATATAATAATCCATGGCTAATTTGGCATTTATTACTATAAGTACTCAGAATTCTCCTGAATTAAAAAAAATAAATAAATAAAAATTGGGGGATCTGATTTTTTGCATTTCACGTCTGGCAAAATGCTGCATGGAATGACCCAGCAAGATAACTGTTATTGTATTCTTTATTGTACAATATATAGTGGCTTCAAGACTGGTACAGAGTTCAGCTGTTCAGTATGTGACACCTTTTTTTTTTACCTGCTGAAAGCTGAATGGAGTGTATTTTGTCATTGTACATGCATGTAGACATTTCAGTTATGGTGTAAATTTAGCATTATTAAAGCAGCTTTGTGACAATTAGCTGCAACCAGAGGTCAAACCTTTGAGCTGGAGGACTCAAAGCCACAAAAGAGTGACATAATGCAGGTCTGGAGGTAAGTGAAAGGGTAATGAGGAGCACTGAATTTAACTTTTATTATGAGCTTGGATACCTTTTTGGTCTTTCTTCATATCCTCTGTCATGGCCTTTCTCTCACCTTTTGCTGTCACTGTCCTCTTCCACCGCACCCCCTTCACTTTCTAGTCTCCCTTCTCCCTTTCTTTCTGTCCCGCCTTTCATTTTGTCTGTCTCATTCCATCTCTCCACTCCACACCACCTCCATCTCGTCATTGTGCCTTGCACTCCAGCCCTCCTCAAAAAAAGAAAATGGGAAAACGGCAAATCCTGCAGCCTCTTATGGCATCCGTGTTTACCAACCCATAATGCCGTTCTCAGATTTGTTCAGCTCCCAAGATCGCTCCTTGTGTGCACGTATCCCCCCACCCCCCAATCCCCCACCTTTCCCTTATCGCCCAACAAAGGCAGCGGATGCTGTATTTTTCAGCTGCAAAACCTCCTGCAACGTTACCCCCACCTCCACCACCTCCTGATTGTTATAGTGGTAAGTACACTGAGGGGAGTCTGCCAAAAGCTACATACATAGAGAAAGAGGGAGAGAGAGAGATAGAGAGAGAGAGAGAGAGAGATAGAGAGAGAGAGAGAGAGAGAGAGAGAGAGAGAGAGAGAGAGACGCCTGTCAGTGCTGCATTCTCACAACTACTAACTCAAGATTAGGCACCGCTCTGAGCTGGGAGGGATTTCAACAAGACACCTTCTTTTACCTTGATGGGTGGTGGTGGGGGTTTAGGTGAGGGTGACGGCAGAGAAGAAATAACACAAAAAGAAATATAATCTGCATCTATTCATCATTAAAGAACAGTGTGGAAAGTTGCGGATGTCACCGCTGGGTTCTTCATTTATACCTTGCCAATGCTGGATGGATAATGAAGTCTGAGGTTTTTCAAAAGGGATGCGCAAGGGGGGAAGTTATAATACCCAGGTGGAATGAAAGGATGTGTGTTATGTCTGTCAAAACCCTCTAGCCAGTGCTTTAGGTCTCTTTAGGAGCTGAGCACAGAGAGCAGACAATGCTATTTTGCAGTTCTTTGTAGACCTCACTCATCCAGACATTGGCTAGAATGTATCACATCTGCAGAACAGGGTCAACTTGGTTTGTAGAGCAACATGAATACAGTATGTTGCCAAATATGTACTTAAGCGCATTTGCAATTACTGTTTGCGAATGCAATTTATACCTTCCATTTACTGTTATTGCCATTACATGTATTTACATATCTTAGATACCTCCATAATAGCAGTTTGCATTGTGCCAAGTGTATAATTTTGAACAGAAATCTAGGACTTCTATTATTATGTTCTTCGCTTTACCAATTCATCACCAATAACCACAGCCATCGCTAAATCAACCAGAACTGAAATCTTGAACATAACTTATATTTGTGTATATTTCTGGTACAGAAACTCTTTTATTTATATTTTTTTGATTTTATATGTGATTTTTGAAAGACCTGTTTTTGCATAGATTTTAAAAGCTTAAGGTGATCTATGTGGCTCTGAAAAAATCCACAGACTGCCATCAGCTCCCCCCAAAAAACTAAAAAAAAAAAAAATTAATGAAAGGTCTGGTAGATAATGATCAATTATAAAAATCAGACTCAACCAATAAACAGCATCATAAAATTCTGTATGAAAAACAGTGTGCTTTCAACTAACTCCACGGTACTGTCTACTAACAATTCATCTATCCAAAGCAGGGGAGTATCTGCCAAAAAAGTCTATGGAGACTTGGGTGCAGGAATGTGTAAATCAAAGCACTTTAACCCAGGTTTTGAATGGGGCTTGTGTCCCATTTGAAACCAAAAGTCAACATTGACTTAGTTTATCTTATGTATCTTATTTTACCTCTGTCAAGTATGTAAAGATATTTTAACCCAAACCATGAGTTTTTCCTAAACCTAACCAAGTAGTTTTGGTGCCTAAACCTAACCAAACAACAACCGTTTCACAACGTTAACCACATGCTAGAAAGGCTTTCTGGCAGAAGGGCTTTCTGATGCGTGCAAAATGCGAGGGGTGTGACAAAATGTTGTGGGTATTTAATGACTTGGGAACGGGTTGGATATCCTCAGGCCTGCTATTCTGAGCATCTCAAAATATCCTGCAGGTGTTGTTCAAGTTGTTCAATAAGCCAATAGTTCGTGTCACCTTCACCCAATGATAACAGTAACTGTTTCATGGATTCCTACTTGATGGAAGCAATACAAGTCACTTGCGGTGTCCCAATGCCGTACGACCTGCTAACTATTTATATGTACAGTAATGGTTATTTTGAGGCATTCCTGGATGTTTTTCAGCTCCAACAAAGTATCCATCAGCAGCACACTCAATGATGATCAGTGGTATGATCCTGATTCTTGAAAACCACTGCTAACAAAATGATGTCTGTTACCAGCTTGTAAATTAGCTACAAGTGCACATCTTGCAAATCTATTTATATATTTAATTTCTGTACCCCTGCCAGCTCAGCTGTCAATCAAACATATGGCCCACCCACTCAGAGGCATGGAGGATACAGGGGTGTTTCTGAACAAAATCTCCTTCTGTCTTCTTTACAACAATAAGAAAATGACAATAGACTTAAAAACCTCTTGTTGCCAGTAAATAGGAATGATTTCTGTGACTTCAGTTTTTAAATGTGGCCATTTTATGCCAAACAGGGGAGTATCTGCCGAAATCTAAACTAAAACAGGCAGCATACTTTTAATAGAGTATGGTGAGATGCCATAGATGCTTGAATGACTTCTGTTTATTTTCTACCTTCTCCCTTGTTTACATCTTCTCATTTCCTGGCAATTTTCCCTGTGTGAGATTACTCTCCACACTCAGCACGGCTGGTGGTTTCTTAGACCAAAACAAGATGTGCTGTCGACTGAATTTCAATTAATACACCTCCGGGATTTTCTTCACTTGATAGGAAGGTCTGTAAAACAAATTAGTTTGGTAGCCTGCTCTAAAAATAGGATAGATGCTGAGGTTGTGAGTGGGAAAACCGGGAGCTAAGAGAAGAGGTCCTGAATGGTTAGTTGTTCGAGCTGGAATGACTTTTTGTTTCATCGGGTTTGTTGTAACACACAGCACCACCATGAATGTAATGAGACTGCATATATACACACTAGAACACATACATAGAAAAGAAAACACAGACCCATTGCATGATCGGCAACACAAGGGAAGCTGGGCAGCAGCCTGCATATACACACTGTTTGTTTTGGACTCAGTGCCGTCTCATTTACACGTGTTAATTGCAGCTAATTGGTTCTAATTAGATGAACAGGAAACCCTCTGGGACCACTCATACCTTTAATTTGAAGTAAATATCATTAATTAACATATGCTAATTCCAAGCCAATTAACATTGATTAAGAGATGCCAGCAACAAGGGGGGAAAAGCTACCAACTATCAAAAATTACTAATGACTCAGCAAGAGGGGAGAGAGGAAACGTCATGTTGGATGTCAGGGAGTGTGGGCGTGAGTCCAGGCACGACTGGCAGCCTTGGCCCCTGGTCCCGCCACCCTGCATGGGGTCATACTGTGACCACTACCATGGCTACCATTCCCTCCATGCTCACTGTACCCAAAGTGTCTGCCATGTATCATACTCACTGTGCCCACCATCTGCCAGTCCCACTGCTCCCACCAGGCCTGCCATACCCTCCATGGTTTCCATGCACACCCTGCCCAGTGTAAACACCAAAACCCCCCACGATCACCATTCTTGCTGTACCCAGTGTCTCCATACCTGCTGTATCCAACATACCTGCCATGTTTAGTCCACTTCTCATACCTCAATTTACTCAGCATACTTATCGTGCCAAACCCAACCTGCCCTGCTCGCCGCACCAAAGCTGCCGCGCTCACCACGCTCACTGTACCTATTGTGCATGCTCTGTGGTACACCTGCACAGGAAACATCCCCGCTGGCTCTGCAGACAGAGGGCATGTGTCTGCCAGGCGATTGAACAGGAGAGATTAGAGGGCTTACTGCTGAGAGAGGGAGTGGAGAGACAGAGGGGGAGGAGGGGGACACAGAGAGAGAGAGAGAGCCAGTGAAAGATGGAGTGAGACAGACAGAGGGAGACAGTGACAGTAAGGGCTAGAGAAGAATGATAATCAGAGAATGGAGCAACATACAGTATAAGCAAGGAACATACACAAACATTATGTGGAGACAGTAAAGGAGGTCAGAATGTAATTAGAACTGTATACCTAAATAATGTGACTGCTCGAAGAAAAAGTGTCACAGAGAAATGTTGAAACTTAATATAGGTAGAAGAGCTGATTGATGAGAGTGATTAATCAGTTATGTGATGGAAAATTAATTGGCACCAAATTTTGATTATTGAATAATCATTTAAATAAGTAAAAGTACCAAAAACATACTGTTTCTAGGTTTTCAAATGTGAATGCATGCTGGTATATTTAGTCTTCCATGATTGCAAACTGAAGACTTCTATGTTCTGGACCATTGTTCAGACAAAAGAAACATGTTTGAATATGTTAACTAGTAATTACAACAATTAATAGAGAAAATGATCATCAGATTGATAATGAAAACAATCCTTCATTGCAGCTTAAAATGTCTTTTTATTTATTTATTTTCTTTTAAAACTCAGCAGGGATGTAGAAACAGGATTTGAGAAAATACTAAGGTCATGAGTCCAGATTCACCAGCACTCCGCCAGGCAATATTTGTCAAGACAATAAAATAACTTTGTAAAACTTCATGACAACTCACAATATATATTAATTATTGAATTATACTATCTATTCTCTCTTTATGTAATTACGAATATAAACTTCTTCTCTTTAAACTTCCCTTCATTAAACCCTGAAATTTCCAGAAAAGGTAGGCTTTACTGACAGTACGAACTCTGTGCCCTCAAAATTTGTTGCCCAGAGTAGAAAGAAAATGTTAATTACAGCTATGACTTCTGTAAGAGAAAGATGATAAAAGATGAAAGACTGTACATTGGTATGTGAGCAGAAAAACTGGGCTAAATGACTCAAACTTGTTTCTGCTTTGAGAAAATTAAGATTTTCCAACTAAACTGAGCTTGGCGGAACTAAACTGATTTTCTTTTTTTTAACTAACTCCTCCAATTTCCAGCAATGAACTTATTATTACGGATAGGAGTGATGAATAACATTATGAAAATACAAACTAAGAAGTTGTAATAGACCAGAGACCACCTGTGTTACTAACATGCAGCTCTTGTGTGTGTAATACTTAACAATTTTCCCCAAGAAATGTTTTACATCAAATGAAAATGTGGGAGAGGGATAAGCTGACATGGCTGTACATGATTGGCCACATTTAAACAGCAAGTACATAGCTAACAAAAAGCCACATGGGGCAGGGGCATATTCAGGCCCTGGGCATATGGACAGGCAGACTGGTGGAGAGAGAGTATGAGACAAAAGAGAATTCCAGGCTGATATGGTTACTTCTGGACTGAAGCTGTTGTAATTAATTTGTGCTTACATCCAGTAACATTAAATAACTTTTATATGCCAAACGATAACACATATTCAGAGAATGTTGTCAAGGTGAAAAAGATCCTGTAAGACATCTGTCTATTATGTGACAATAAGCTATTAATATTTAGAAATATCTGTGCCACTGAATCAGAACAAAATATCTCAATAGCATCTATTCAGGTTGAGCGCCTCCCATTGATACTCTCCATATTACTGATTAATTCTACTATACACCCGTGATCAGCTAAAAATTTCAAATTCTCATTTCAAATAATTTCAAATGGCATTGAGGACAGATCAGAATCACCTATCAGCCATTAGGTGTATCACTCTAACCTTTGTGTGTGTATGTGTGTATGTCTATGCTTTCATGCAAGAATAATTTGTAGGTCGAGCAAGCCGGAGCCCATGTGTGAGGGTTAGAGGCTTGTGTGAGTTGCTCCCTGTAGGTGTGGGCACCGCCACATTGCCGGTTGCCAGGCTGCCCACCGAACCATCTGACACACATTCACACCTCAGCCACCATGCCCACGAGCACACGCAGACAACACTGGCAGCCTCTTACCCTGTGTGCGATTGTGTGAGCATGTGTGTGTGTGTGAGTGTGTGTGTGTGTGTGTGTGTGTGGGGGGGGGGGGGTTAGACCGATATAGCAGTTTGATAGATATTAACAATGTTTGCTATAATGCTATTGCTCAACCTAGCCCTAGCCATAAATTCTAGCGGTATAGTAGTGCAGATAGTTCAGATCTATGTACTGAAATCACTGAGAAATCCACTGCTGAGATTTCTGGCAGTACAAGAACCTCTACCCTACACAGTAAAGTCTTAGTCCAGAAGCATTCTGGCTGTTTGATAGTCTACATAGATAGTCTCAGTTTTGACAGGGTACTATATTCTTTCAAACATAGAAAACAGTGAAAACAGTCCTCAATGAGGTCTATGGATTTTACAATAGTTTACTACTGCAGCTTTTTGTACAGCTGTGCAAGACAACTCAAGGACAAGAAATTGGTAAACTCACAAGTAACATTGTTTTGTCTAGGCAAGTGATTGTGCAAGCAAATGTGCTGATTATTAAAAAAACTGCTGTTAAAACACGTCGTTCTGCCTTATTTAGTAACATTAGTAATGATGATGATGGCAATAACAAAGATGCCTTTGATGATGCCCTTGAAAGTGTTTTTGTAATGTGAAATATACAATTCAAATGGACAAAACTTTTGCAGCTGATGATGGATTCAGCCATACAGTATTAATCAAAAATGTGATACAGGCAGATCTAATTTGCACAGAGGATTAAGGCCTAAGTATGCTTCATACAGAGGGCTTGTTCGAATGTCAAACATTCTCCCTTCTAACAACACCCTTTCACATGGTAGAATTGAGGGGGGTTGCAACAAATTTCTCCTTCCAACTCCTGTAAAATTATCCTAAAACACCAATCCAAGGTATACTCAAAGTAAACTGAAAGCTGTTCTGGTTTGCATGGACTAATGTGGGGTGGTCACTTTTAAAGTATTACTCTGAAGTTTTATTCCCATTTGTCAAAATCACTGTAAGTGCTGCTGGCATTGAGTAATAGAAGTTTGAATACACTGAAATAGAAGGTTTTTATTTCTACCCGAATAATCTTTGCAAATAGATGCTTGTAGATGACTATAACTGGGTCCTATTAGCTGGGAAACACAATAGAACCACAACATGATGCCTTTCTGTAGTCCAAGTTAATCAAAACTGCTAACAATACAACAGAAAATGAATACTTTCTGTACGTTTTCTAATGGTATTTCTTGGTGTTCACAGAAGATTATTTACTATATTTATCAAGAAAAACATCTATATTCATATTTAGGCAATCTATATTTAGGCCATCTATATCCATATTTTGGTCTCTACACTTATATTTAGGCTATATATCTTTATACTGATATTAATCATTTCAACCCATGTAATATCCCTATTAGTACTGTTCTTGATTTGGCTGTAAATTACCCACTGACACCCCATATTCACCTTTTCGGAATATCATTGGCTATATCAAGCATCTGCACAATCGGTTGCAACTGGCTCAACCCTTAAAGAAGAGAACAAGGCACTTACTTCCGACACACACTCTTGTTGGTTGTTGTCGGCTGTGGACATGACATAGAAGATCCTAATTATTCAAGCCAGGAGTCAATCGAAAAGTCTGACTGGCCATTTTGAGACCAACATCTCGCAAACATATCCATGCTTAGTGGAGTTACAGTGGACAAAACATGGAAGACAGGCACGTTGCTAGCTAATTTAGGATGATGAAACAGCTTTCTGTGGATTAATATAGTGTTTTTGTCTTACCAATGACCAGACCAACCATACCAGACCAGACCAACTGTTTGTCAGAGTGCTTCTGATTGGCGAATTACTGTGAAACTTCATAGGTGTTTTGTCTTAATTGTACCTGCTGCTGTGACTGTTGCATCAATTAAATCACAATCTTAGCTTTCCAGTGATGTATGGCATGACTACAAACTTAATCAAAGCAACTGAACCTGACTCAATATGTTAAATTTCATCTGATCCCAACTTTCTTTATTTCAGTTGTTATTGACAGTTACAGTTACTTCACCAGAGTAACACTAAAGCGAGGTTAATGCTAATGCCAGGCTTAGCCTTAGGCAAAAAAACTAACAGACAAAACAGAAAATACCAGTTAGCAGAACTGCTTATGTTGACACTTACATGAAGGAATCAGCAAAACAGTTTGCCCTTAACTATTTGTTGGCTTCAACAATTTCTGTAACTTTCCAAAACCGACATTCACAACCACTTCAAGCAGTGATCAGACAGCTGTAGGCAGGTTAGAGAGTAAGCTGTGCTTGAACTTCTCTCTCAAGCTCTCTTTTTTCATTTTTTACACAGGTATTTCTGTCACTTTTCCTGTTTACAACTGACTGCAACACCACAATCCTGCCTTCCAGTGTGGTCATTCAGAATAAGTAAACTGATTTTGCTGTCCGACATGGTCAGATGACACGTCTTATGAATTCTTTTCAAGTACACCTTGGCTTTTAAGCCTCCAAAATACTACATACAGACATGTTAGTGCACCCACACAGGGTGCATTCACAAATGTTTTGTTGGCATAAGTGGTCAATTCCAACTTGTGCGAACATGCTTGGGTACACGCCTTGTTTTATATCTGTGTGTGTGTTTGTGAGATACTGTATGAATGTGGCTGCATCAAGTCATCAGTTGGGGACTATCAGAGGAGGACAACAGCCAGTTGCTTAATAATAAACCCTTCAAAGGCTGTCTGATGTCACACACACACACACACACACACACACACACAGCAGCCACATGGACAAGAGACTAAGACAAAGACCACCAGAGAGAGAGCGAGGGACAGCACGAGGCAGACAGAGAGAGAGAGAGGACACTGTTGTTGTCAAGGTTCATGAATATTTAGCAGGACTTGTTGGAGTGAAGATAGAGGTTTGCTGTGTGTGTGTGTGTGTGTGTGTGTGTGTGTCCGTGCATGCGTGTGCATGTGTGTGTGTGTGTGTGTGTGTGTGTGTGCGTGCGAGCGAGCGTGTGTGCATGTGTACGTGTTCAAACACATTTCCCAGGAGGTTGTGACTTGTGTGTCTGCCTTGTCTGTGTGTGTGTGTGTGTGTGTGTGTGTGTGTGTGTGTGTGTGTGTGTATACATGGTAAAGTACATTTCTCAAAATTGTATTTGTGCATTTATGCATGTGTGTATCCAGCCCTTTAGTATAGATGCATGTGTGTGTGTGGTGGTCATAGGGACAGCTATTCCCATGGCAACAGTGGTGCTTCAGGTACTGTGGACACCTACCTGTGAGGACCCGCCACCCCCAAACCCCATCCTCTGCATGTGTGTGGATCTTTGTATTTATGCAAAAATGATTAGCAGGTCAAACAAGCAGGTCCCTCTGCTGAACTAGTTCACCTGCATGTGTGTGTCTCTGTGTGTATGTGTGTGGGGTGTCGGGAGGCAAAGGGGTCATGGGCTCCCCCAGCATTTTGTCATGGCACACTTGACAAAACAAAGACAACTCACTTTTCTGGTCCTCTGCCACATTTGGTATTCAGGAACAAGTCGGGGCTCTGGCTGCAAGGACCCGATAACACCTCCTCTCTCCCTCTCTCTCCCTCTCTCTCTTGGGTGTTGTGGTGGCGGTGGTGGAGGGCTGGGGGGGGGTTTCACTCCAGACAGACCCTGCCATTCGAATGCAAAGCCTCAGCTGCCGCAAATCCACCCCCCCCCCCCGCCCCCCTCCACCGCTACCACCAGCCTTCTATTATTTCGTTTGATTTCACAGCTATTTTTGGATGGACGGGCTAAGCCGTCCTAGGATCTCCACTGGAGATATGTCATCAAAACCCGACCACCTCCCCATGCAGCCATTAGCATAAAAATTAAAAAATTAGATCCGGAGAAAATGGGCAGTGAATAAATGATTGAATAAATAAATGAAAAAATATATACAATAAATCTCCAACCAGATATCTTCTGGTTCTCTTTTCTCTTCTCTTTGCTGAAAGACAGTAATGGAATGATGCTGTTGATATCTTATTGGATTATTTGTTTAGATTTGAGACTGAACACATGCTTACAAAAGACTTACAGGAAGGAAGACAAGTAGTGAGTTTTTTGTACAGAATGGGAGGGAGCGTGAATGGTGTGTGACCCAAGTGACCTCAAGGTTTCACAGCAGCTTATTTGCAATGTCCTTTTTTTGTATATTGAGTTCAAAAATGTGATCCATTGCAAAGCTCAAAGGACATGCTGACCTCATGCCGTGCAGCAGGAAGCAGCTAGGCGAAGGAGGGATCTGATGCAATGCTTTCAAATACAAAGTGTATGGAGATGAACACCAAGTTCAATTTTGCTTTTCAAAAATCAGCTTGGAATTTCTCAGAAATGGAAAACTCCACGTGGAAGTCACCATTCATCCTGAACAATAACTATAAAGTGTTTATTTAACAGATATGTTTGTACCATTGACTTCTGTTTTATGACAGGAATCAACAAGTCATGCTTTTTTGTGGATGGTGCCACACAGCTAATAAGCTGTGATAGTTTCTTCTTTTTTGGGCTCAGTCCCTCAGAGGTCAGCGCTGTCAAGACAGTTTGCTGCAGAGGCACAAACTTGCATGTACTCAATGTGAAAAATTTGCATGAATGTACTTGGCCCTTGTGAGCATCTAAATACTGGTTTACCAGTGTGTCAAAAGTTAAATTAGCACTCAGTCAGGTACTGGCAAGGGGATGAGGGAGAGAAAAAGAAGACTACAACAGGAAGGTATTAAACTATAGGCAATGTGTCAAAAGCACACACAGGAAAAACAGCAAAAAGGTGAATAGCTGGAAAAACAAGGCTTTGTAAACAACCTGAGAGAGAGCTTTGGCTGTAGTGGGCTAGTTTATATACACTAAACTAACAAGGTAGTCAGGAGGAGGCCTATGGGCAGGCAAATAATCAGGTGACTGGTAAAGACTGGAAGCTAACTGATGGCAACTGGTGGACAGGTGAAGAATTACAAGGTCTGACAGGCAGAAAGAGGGGATTAAATTAGAATTGGCAACTTAGCCAAAGTATTGGCTATTGGCAGCCTCGGTGAGTTCAAGTTTTACCCATTTTTTTTCCAAATGCCCATATGCAATCCTTCGATCAATCAAATATGGATTAACAAAATAATTGGATTTTTTGAGCGATAACAAGGCCGAAAACACCAACACAGTAAAATTACATACATACATACTATGATATTTTGATAATATAATAATAGAAGCTACAAATATATATACATATATATTTCTATAGCCCTCAGTCCATTGCCTTATATACTGGAGGACTGAGTGTAGACCTGATGCTGATGCATTGGGAGTCGTGCTGCTCACTGTGTCTGAGGCTGTATAATCTCTGCTTCTATTTGCAAGTTGTTTATTCTGTCAACGACTTGAGTGTTTGCCCAGCTGGCACAGACTCTGGCTCTGGCAGCGTCAATGCACCACCTCCCCTATGGGGTGGAGGGATCTAGGGCCTCACGGGGGGTAGGGGGTGGGAGGAGTTACCAGAGCTAAAGCAAGAAGCCTATCCTCCCTCCCTCCTCCCCCTCATCACCCCTCTGCGCCATCTTCACCCTTTTCCCCACACTCTTTACCAGAGAGCATGTGCAACGTCTGCTGAGGCGGTGGCAATGGCAAGCCGACCTGCATGAGGGTGCATCGATGCCAGTCTAAAAGCTGCCACCACCGCCATCAAGGCCCCCAACCACCCCCCAGCCAAAGTGGGGCGGCTTAGCCCCCACATAATCCCTATTGACTGCCTCTTGCTTTGTCTGCCAATTCCCAGCATTGGATTTGTCTCACTCGATGATGCGCTCCACTCCACTTCTCCCACATTAATCCATACTGTTATTACTTTTCAATACCAACGCTAATTATTGCCCCCCCACTTACTCATCCAACCCCACCCTGACATTGCCACACATACCATTTTGGACGTAAAACAACAGCAAGATAAGGACAAATGAGTTAAGAGCCATTGATGAGAGGCCAAGGATGACAGCAATAGAGCTAATTCCATCCTTTAGCTGCTGACAAATCAACTGGCGGCTGCAAAGCGAGTGTGAAATGCAATGCGGGATACAGTGCTGGGCAAGGCAGCATGGTGACATGAGGAGACCATCCTTGCTATACTGCAATCAGAGATATGCCAGCATGGAGGGACAACTGTCATACAAGTAGCCTGACATCCTCTGATTTTTCGGTTTTGCCTGCATTCCTCACTCTTCATTGTTCTTATCACTATGGTATTTTTTGCATGGCACTTACAAAAATTCCCCACAACATCAATCAATCCAACATCACAGCCATTACTCTAAAATCTTTTTGCTTAGGTTTGCTGCAGATGGAGTTTGAATTATTGTGTGTGTGGTGCTCTTTTCTTTGTCTCTTCATCCATGGTGGATGGTGCTGATCATGCAATGCATTTTTTTTTTTTTTTTTTAATGTAAAATGTATATAATTTGAGGATAATATCTTCCCAAGAAAACTGCACTGACTGAGAGCTGAGTACAGGGCAGCTTAAATAAAATGCATAAAGCTTGCAATGAGTAGCAGTTAAATGCAGATAAATAAAATGTTACAAACTAAGGAACACATTCACCAATTTGCCAAAACATACACACAAACATATAAAGAAATGCACTGCAAATAGAGAAAGCCCAAACAAATACAGCAAGTCTGACAGAAAAAAAACCCCCAAAAACCAAAAAACCCTTTCTTTTAATTGTTCTTCACCATGCTCTTCATTTTCCCTCTGTGGTTGGTCTTTGGTTGGCCATGTTCATGCAGACTCTCTTAACGATCAAAGCAAAATTCAGTGCAAAATTATGGAACTAGTGGTACTGGTAATTGAACCGGGTAGCAGGCTAGATAAAGTAGGTGTAACCATAGCGACAGTGGGCAGGATACAGTTACTGATGGTCATACATTGCAGGTCTTCACAGGTGTGTAGTCCATACAAAACAAAACATGGTCAATCCACACATGTGTTGTCATGATGAGCTTGTAGTGAAGTAGGACACCAATAGTGGCTGACCTCATTTATTGTTTTCACCAACATAGATTTCTACTCACATTTGGATATCAGAATCATGGTAAATGTTATGGCGCTTAGCTAGATATAGTAAATCCACACAATTATCATACTAAATTAAAGTGCTACGTTACCTTTGTGGGTGCACACAATGTCGGAATGCACTGACATAATACACTGACATCATGAAAGTGGTAGAAGTAAAACCTCTGAAACTTTGTCATGTACTTTCTTCCATTCCAGTGAATTAAACTGTGTTGATATGAAACCAAGTTCTCTTGCAACCACATGTGTACACCTCAAAGTCCCTTCTTGGCACCCTAGAGGTTCCTAGTCCCAACGTAGAACCAGACTCATTTGTCATGGTGTATGTGAATAGCAGGCAGACAACATTATGTTTGCAGGTGTGTGTGTGAATGTTCAGTATTTGTGCAAATGCACCTGCACTGTTAAGTCTAGCGATTACACTGTAAGCCTCCTAGGGCGCCATGGGGCTCTGACCAGGTTTACCTGTCTCCTGGAGCTCTGGTGGTACCCAGGCCTCCAGGACAGGTTGTCCATCTGTCACTGATCCCAGATGAGTCCTGTTAAGCAGCTTTGCATTGGACCCAGCCAGTAGCAGTCGCTCAGGCTACAAAGAAGCTGCTGCCAATGGCCAAGCTGCTCTCTGTTGTGTGTGTGTGTGTGTGTGTGTGTGTGTGCGCACGCGTGTGAGTGTGTGTGTGTGTGTGTGTGTGTGTGCGTGCGTGTTTGGTTTAGAATTTAGTTCGGGTCAGTAGAAACCTGTATCCTGCTGTCTGCAGGAACTCTATATGCCTTCACATCACTGCAGGCTCAGCTTTGGTTCGAGTGATGTTTGGAATGGTGCACACAGAGGTGTGAGATGCTTTTTACCTTCTGAAATCCAGTCTCTTTTGATCTAGTTAAATGTAGACTGGTATGCACCTAACTTTCTCCAGTAAATGCCTCATCTCACCAGCCAAACAACTTAAAAATTCTCATGATTGTCGTGTTCACCTTGATATTCATGTATTTAGAGCATTCACCCAGAGTCAAACATGGTAGATAGGAGGCTGATGTGACTTACCACTTCTCGAAACTCTATTACCGATTGTGCAGCTGCATATTTCTCACCATAACCTCATAGAGGCACTGAGATTTAGAGATATTTAGAGGAAATTTGAGGGTTTTTTTTTTCTGGTCTGAAAACTGAAAGCTGGTGTTTTCATCCCGTCAGGTGTCAGAAGGGTTCATGAATAGACCTGTCAGTCTTGTGTATTGTATGGCCTATTTGAGATGGCCTCTGTCTCAAAAATGTCTGTTGAGCTTTGCAAGTACACAATCAGCAAAATGAAAATTGTCGGCTGTCTTCAAGACACTGAAAGGCAACAGATCTCCCATCCCCAAATATATTGATCACCTGTTTCTGACAAAACAGCTGTCTGAAAACTCAAGCAGTATGTGTAGGGTGTCCATGGCTTCTGGTTTGGCTAATTTATGACAGTGCAAGTTGTGTCAATCAGATGCTGGGGGTTAAGAGAAGTATTACTGAACAGGTCATTATATGAAGTCTAATCTAAAGATACACGTTTTTAATGCAGTATGTTTTCCATTTCAACATTTTCCTTTCGTCTTCAGGGTCCAAGGGATATGGAGCCTATCCAAACATGCAGTGGAAGGCAGGGAAACAGTAGCCAGGGGCCTCCTGTATAAACAGTGAGCATGTACTAAAAGGTTGTTTTTGATGGTTTTCACGCACGGGCTGTATAAAAATGACTGTGACGTGGGTATGTGCGGACTGTGCTGCAAACTGTAGAACAGCCATGAGAATGTGCAGCTTGTTCCAAAAACCCTTGTCTGGCTCTGTCATTTGGCGACACTAAACTATAAAGTACTGAACCTCACCAAATGTTTCAAAATATTGTTTCCATCCTAGTTATGGTGCTCTATGAAGTAATCAATGAAAAAACAAAAAATTTCATAACATCAGAAAAGCCAAACTTAAGTGGCATTGTCATTTCCAATTTATATTTTCCCCCGACACTGGAGGGAAATGCAATTTTTTGTATCCACCATAACTTGTCCTAAATATAAGAGTGGAGAAACAAAACAAAAAAGCCAGGTAGGAAGCAGATACAGACACCCCTCTCTAGATCCTATATATTGCAGCGATATGCCCTATGCACCCTGTGCCTCACTCCAAGCAGGTCTGGCTTACTGAGCACAATAAAAACCTATTGAAACTAATTTCCAACAGATGATTGCCTTACTCACTGTGCCAAAACCAAGATCAGCAGTAAACCGGACAGTTTTCTTTATTCAGGTGACATGAACATGTTAATGCACTTCAGGGACTGTACAGCTGCCGAGCCGCACAGACGATCCAGGACACGCAGGAGGCTAGGTGCACAGATTCATCTCCCCAGGGAGGACAACACAGTGTCAGCTGGGCAAAAGCACTTGGACTAAGTCATGAGTGATGCATAGTTTATCCCATGGATGAAGTGTTATTAATTGATGTGCAATGTGTAATTTGGCATCCATATCTGGCCTTTTTTTTTAATTTCGACAACTGCCCCTCCATCAATTTGCATTTCTTACTGATTTTAGAGGACAAACCACCAAATAGTAATTATTTTCTGGCCTCCACATCAGTGATCAGCACCTCAATCTCACACCCAGTGAAGTTTTTCCTTTTCGTGTGCTTTGCAGCTGGACTGGCTATTGTTCTTTGGACTGTAGGTGACAGGAGGGGCATATTTATAGTCATCTGCGTGGTCTTATGGACAAACGAGGCATGGCAGGGTCATTGGCTTATGCATGCGCACTGAATTACAAGTTAATTGGGATGTACTGTATATAGTAAATAGTTTTATACATGTGGAGATTTCTATGTGTACATACTTTTCAAATCTTTCAGTATTAAAGCTGAACAGTCTTTTATACATGCAGCCTTTGGTCACTAGCGAGTGAGCAAACATACTCACTTATAGAGAAATTAAACTTTTCAACTGACCTGATCTTGACATAGTTTTTTAAAGTTGAGGCAAGCCATAAAAACACCTTCTGATGGTGATTATGGCTTGAGGTCAAAGTTAACACTCTCTTCCTTTGCTGCATAGAATTTCCTAACGACATGCAAAGACAAGTGTATAGAAGAGAAAAGTGGACAGACAAATCTCAAACTCCAATGAATTGCAGCACACATACGTCCATAACCAAGTCAGAGCATGGCTGAATTACTGGCTCGGGTGCTGATGTTTTGCATTGGTTCACTTGACCAGTCAATGCCAAAACAACACACACACCCACTCACTAGGAACAAAACAAAGCAATTCTACGGGAGGATAGCTGGAGCTCCACTCCACTGGCTGAGCGTGTTTACAGACAGTAATAAAGTCTGAATGCACACAGACACACACTTAGAATACTATGGATTTTCAGGTTTAAGGACTGGAGATGGGAACAGACAAGCACACTCACAGCCTGAGTGTGTCCAGTTGGCCAGTCACGCAGGCCATGTCCAACCTGGCCTCCATCAGATAGCAGGTTACCTTTAATGACCAGGCAGCACAGAAAGAGACAGCAAACAACCGGCTTTTGTCTTATCACCAGCCACTAGCTGCCCAGACAACTGCTTCCCTCCCCCACACACACACACACACTCACTCACTCACACGCATGCACACGCACACGCACACACACACACACACACACACACACACACACACACACACACACAGACAGCCGTGTTTCCATCACTTTTGGGGACATTACATTGAATTTCATCCATGTGCCTCATCCCCATATAGCAAGCGAGTACCCACAATGCAACCGTGTAAACTGTCCCCACAACATGCAGTGAGTAATACATGACCACACACACACACACACACACATACACACACACACACAGTCATGTTTACATCATTTTTGGGGATATTACAAAGACTTACATTCTTTTCCTGGAGACTTACCCTAACCATAACCATAACCACTACTTGCTGAACCCGAACCTTTGCCCTAACCTTAACCTATCCCTAACCCTTACCTTAACCTTACCCCAGTCTACAACCTAAAATTGAATTATTTACATTATGGGGTCTTGCAGTTTGTCTCCACAACATGAGGAATACACAAACACACACACAGGCAGTGAAGTCCAAAAAGCTCAATTTCATATGTAAAGGATGTTAATTCAAAGGCTCAGAGTTTTGCTGTGTTTTCACAGGTTTTATTCATTTTGGCTGAACATCTCAGTTTATTAATTATTGTTATTATTAAGATGAAGTTTACTTCAAAATTTTATCAAATTTTCATCACTTTTGTATGTATTATAGCAATGATGCTACTGGAATAAACCTCATAAAGACAGACTGACATGTGATATGCATTGGTTTTGGATATATCACTCATGATACACTGTCTCTAGAAGTGAATGATTCAACTTTCGCCATGATCTAGTGTTAAAAAGAAAAGAAGATGCAAAAATCACAATAAATTGTACATTATAATCTTAAATCACAATACATATCAAATCACCACCCAAGTATCATTATAGTATGGAATTGGGAGATAAGCATATCACCCCAGCCCTAATTAATTTACCTACAGTATACACTGGCAAACCAGAAGAGTAAAGTAATGATTCAGGCGGATCTGTGATTAGAAAGGTTACACCCACAAAGGTGAAAGAGAGAGAAATGCAGACAGACTGAACGAGTCAGAGAGGATAGAGACAACTAAAACAATAATTGTTAGGAAGCTGTCTTTATTTGTTTCACACATCAACAGAACAGCGCTCTGACGTGACAGAGTCTTTGCCCCTTTACTGACATTTCCTTTCAGATTCCTTTGAAAAACACATCACACCCTCTGACTTAAAATACAAAATCTGAGGTACACCTATTGTGTGTATGTGTTTTTGACTTATTGTTATGATGGCTATGAACAACCTTTACCCAGCATCTGTAATGCTTGTATGTGTGTGCATGCATGTGTGTGGTGTTGCTGTGTGTACTGTGGTAAAGTAGCAGTGAGACAACGTGTGTGCATGGGTGAATGTTGTGGTGGTGAGTTGTGTAGATGTAGGATGTAGTTTTGTGTGTGTGTGTGTGTGTGTGTGTGTGTGTGTGTTGGGAGGAGTCAAGGTGCAGTGGAGCAGATAGCTCAGCTCTATGCATACTAAAACCACCATCGCCACCGGCAGCAAAGATAGAGCTGGGGGGTGGAGGAGGGAGGTGTATGGGTGGTGGGGAGAGGGATGTGGGAAGGAGGAGAGGAAAGGAGGGAGTGACATAGCACCCTAGGGAGCCCCTTCCTTATCGCACCTCTCGGCTCAGTTTATCTGATTAGACATGAACAGGAAAACAGAGGTAGAGAGAGGCAGAGAGAGACAGTGGTCGAAGAGAGAGAGAGAGAGAAGGAGAGGGTGAGTGATGTAGTGTATTGAGGATTGGTGGTGATGGTCAAACTGGGTCAAATTTCTCTACCATTCAACCATAGTCACTGGCATCACATCAGATATCTGGGGAAATAGCGAACACGCTCATATGGACTTTACTTATACACATAGGTTGTTTTCTTAATTGGCATTTGACTGTTTTAATATGTGTTTTGGTCCTCTACATTCACAAGGTTTCACTCTTATTGGCTACCCACAAAGTAAATCATGTGCCAGTGCACTTCTGATGCATTGAATTAGGCAAGGTAGCTTCACTTGTGTAACACTTGTGTAACAAGGCAGTTCAAATTGCTTTACATACATAAAATGCATCAAAAGTAAATCTTTAAAAAACAAACATTGACATTAAACACATATAAAGACAATAAAAAATAAAATAAAAGAGAAGTGCATTTACTTTTACAGGCACTTTTCAGACACCATTACAGTATTCAAATACACTAAAGATGAAAGTATGCTTAGACATAAGTGCCTCAGTTATCAGTCTATCTTTAAAGACAAAAAGCATCAGGCTGATTCAAAGCCCAATGTTTCAGATCATAACTTCATCAGGAGCAAACAGAGGTAATGGGTTACAACTATATATAAATAGCCAGTCAACACATACAAGGCATCCTATATGATAATTGTGCTATTCAGTAATTATGTCATCACTTGTCTTGCGTCATGTACAGTACCATTCTGTACTTTTCGACCTACCGAACCACAGAATGGGTTGTTCATTAATCAGAAGGTCAGTGGTTCAGTCTCCGGCTTTTCCATTGTGCATGTCCTAGAGTCCTTGTACAAGGTACTGAGCCCCAAATTGCTCCCAACCTTTTAGTACATGCTCTATGTGAATAGGTCAATGTGGTATTGTTGACATGTGTGGCATGTGGCAGTCCAGATGCTATTTTTTTTTTTTCTGTTTGCCCAAATGAAGCATGAGCTGAAACATTGGGCTTTGTAAGTTTGTGTTTTGGGTAACCCTTAGAGCAAAGATTGGTAGTAAAAAGAGTCATTGAAAGTGTCACTCAAAGTCTTTAAGGACGAAATATGGTTCTCCTGAATTACTAAAAAGTGTAGTTTGATGGACTATTTTTGGCACTGAAATTGTTAGATTGGGGGTGAAATGGCAACAATTTGTTGCATTTCTAACTCACAATTAGACATCTCCACCAATATCAATTCTTCCTTAGGATATAACAAGATGGGGAGGTGTTGTAATTTATAAACAAGAGTAGAAGAAGTACTTAGAGCCTTCATTGCATAAAAACATAAAGCCTGTGTCATAAACTGTGTAATTTTGGAGTTGCAACAAATGAGGTTTTTTATAAGGCAACAGAACAGAAGAACAGAAGAACAGAAGATATTCGAGTTGCATCATGGCAAATGTAGGATCCTATGTTTTTGGAACACGCCCTGCCTGGGACTAAAAGTAAGAATATCTCACCCTCTGCAGCTTTAATTTTAACCATTCTTTTTTAAAAATCCATTTCTTGTTTGTCTGCCAAATTTATGTGAATGTAGTATTATGTGGAGTATCACTCTAATCTTCAAGGTTACTTGTTACTATACGTAGCTCTCAAACAAAAAGTAGAAAGTACAATATTTTATTCTGAAATGTACCCGAGCAGAAGTACTTGATTAAATGTAAACTGTAAAAAAAAAAAAAAAAAAAACCTAATCTCTGGAGACTGGTATCTTACCATCTTAAGACAACATTGTGCTCTTTCAGACATGATGTCCTGCTGACATTTTGCTTCATGTGAGGCGTCTTTCACATGCAATAAAATATCACTGTCGCGTTGATGACATGCCGACAAGCCATCAAAGTCTGTGACAAAATTCATACAGATCTCTTCAGGAATATAATTATTGCTGGGTACACTCTGAACATTTGGAAATGATCCAAATCCAATTAACAAAGAAGGTAGGCACATGAACCCAAAATGGAAATGAATGTTTGCAAGGCAAATACAAATTGGCTTAGAGGAGAACATGATTGTACAAAGGATTCCAAAAAGATGACAAAAAGAGAAAGAAAAATAAAAAAAATGATCTATAAAGTAGACTTGCGTAGGTTTGGTTGCATATGCAACGAACACACTTGACATGTTTTTCCATGTGGTTAAGTCTGGTTTTGTTTATAATTAAATGTGATAAAAAATCAAAATACAGAGCAACAAAGACGCTTCATTCTTATATTTTCCCTCCATATCCCATTTGTGTCCAATCTGGCTTCATCATCTACAGCCTGGAGGGGAAGGAGTGTGTGTGTGTATACACATGCACAAGTATGTGCATTTGTGTGTGCGTGTGCTTGAGAGAATGATAAGGTCTTGAGGTCTCATGAATGAGTGTCTGTATAAAAGAGCAGAAGGAAGAAGTGTGTGAGCGTGTGCGTGTGTGTGTATGTGGCTGGGACATCCTCGTCAGTGAGAGGGCCCAGGGGATGGCCTGGCCTCCTCAGCCTCCTCATGATGATTGATGTTGGCGGGCCCCACACGCCCCAGCCGCCCAGCTAAATTAAAAGCCTATTTTGTAAAGTTGTAAAGAGAACAGAATGGTTGGAGGGTTGGTGTGTGTGCGTGTGTGTGTGTGTGTGTGTATGTGTGTGCGTGTGCATGTGGGTGGGTCACAGCCGGGGCGCTCTCCAGTGTCTTTAGTATCATCAACCCCTCAGAGCATAGCCAGAAGGGGGTCTCATCCATGTCTGATGCTCTCTCTCTAGTTCTGTCTCATACACACACAGAACACATACACAGAAACCAAACACACAAAAATGCAGCCAGTTTCAATGTCGTTTTGTATGTGAGATCAGTAAATTAACACCAAGTTTTGTTTTTTGCAGAATTAAACCCGTTTCAGCCCTTTACTCCAGTACTATCCATTTACACTGTGTGTATGTGTTATTTATGTTTGCCGAAGGAGCAGTTTTTGTCGGATATATCATGAACTGTATAGTGTCAGAACATGCTAATATTACTGTAATATATTACTCCATTACTTTTAAGAAAAAGTAATTATATCAATTTATGCTTTCCCCACCTGAAATTGTCACTGGTGTTTGACCACTAGATAAAACATCCAGACTGCAACAGTTTCACAATGTTAGCCACATGTTTAAAAGGCTTTTCCTAAATAGTTTTTCTTAAAGTAGTTTTGCTGCCTAAACTGAAGAAAACTGCAACACTTTTTACATTAACCATGTGACAACGTATGACAAAGGTTTGGCTCGACAAAGGTCTGGTACGCCTGTTGCTAGTACTTTCTAGTATCCTCCTACAGTACCAGCACAGTAATTCATCACTGTTTGATCTTAGACTTTTAAAATGAGTTTGTGTAGTGGCAAACTGTAACCATTACAGTAAGATCATCCATCCATTTCCACCCAAAGCAAAAAACACCAAACCAAAACCAAACACATAAGTAGTACAGTGTCTTGTCAGATGTCAGATAGCCGTGATGATGATTTCCAGGTCTCGGTCAGACAGCATTGAGTGAACAGAGTATTTCGCAGGCTTTGCAGATTAATAAAATGCACAGTGTTTCCTCTTTCCAGTTGCACTTGCCACTTTAAATGATTTGACATTTGAAAGCAGAGAGGTGAGAAGCTGGCTGGAGCTGTCAGAATGCGGTCTTGAAAGCTGCTTGTTGGACACCCAAACTCCACCAAAGAGCGTTGACTTTATCCAAGTGCATTTTTTCTTGCAGCTCATCTAGTTCAGCATGTTTCATGTTGTAATGACTCTTGAGACTGGCCTTCATGACTGCGAGCATGTCTCCACAATCTAACACACACACTGACTCGCCTTTTAATTCAACAAAAAATAGATAGATAGAGATGGATAGAATACTTTATTGATTCCCCAGTGTTTTCACATCCACCTTCCAAATCTGTTTCTTTTCTTGACAGCCATCATGATGCATTGATGTCACGCCAACATGATATGCACACCCGCAAAGGCGTGTTCGTCTACTATTTTAGTTTTTTTTTTTTTTTTTCCCAGAAATCCCAGAAAAAAAAACAATTTCTGTCTAGAAATGTTTTAGGAAATTCTGAGTTGCTCTTTTTGTCTCATACAGCCCAGAGGCAGGACATCCCCCACTCTAATCTATGGAGACCTTTCATGCAGGAAAAGCATATTCAGCACTATAGAGCACTAATGTGTGCTTTGGAAAATTATCAGCAAAGATGCAAAATATGTGAGTCTTAATTTTACTAAAACACGTTGAAAAAAATTCACATTTTAACAAAATCAAGAGAATAAAATATTTTCAACTTACTACTTAGTGCTTAAAACATTGAACAAATCTGAAAATAAAAACATATTTGTATAACTACTTATATATAACTATATATATATATAACTACTACTTTTCTTTTTTCTGAATGTCACATTCAGATTGGTGAACATTCTCTGACCCCATGTCTGTTCGTTTTAATCCTGAACTTCGACAGCCACTCAAGGGTGAGACTCTCTCTTATTTGGAGCCTACTACAGTATATCGTTTGCAAATCACTTACCCTCAATGAGAATTTAATTGACCAGGTGACTCCAGGAGACAAGTAGAAGCACACACACATACAAACCCTCATGTCTCCCTCCAGCCACCCTCCCTCTCTGCCTTCAAGCCATGCCAGACATGCCCACCCCTCCCTTCTTCTGTTGTTGGCAGCCAGAGCTGAGTGGAGTGACAGCCCACCCTGAGTATGTCCAACCAGCCAGACATACACACAAACACACACACAAAACAGAGGTCAGGCTTGTGTCAACTGGGGTGTGGAGGCCAGCTGAGGTGCCCCGCCTGTGCATTGTGCTAATTTGTGGTGTGTGTGTGTGTGTGTGTGTGTGTGTGTGTGTGTGTGTGTGTGTGTGTGTTTCCTGTGATTGTGTAACTGCTTTAGTGATGTCAGAAATTCCTTCCAGGTCAACAAGATTCTTTAAACAGGTATGTAAAAAAAAAAAAAATAGATAAACAGCAGCTCAGTTAGACCACTGAAATCTGGTGCATATTATCATCATCACCATTTTCATTACCATTATCTTCACCATGAAGACCAGCGTAACCACGATGACTGTTACCACCCTCATCCACTTGCTCCTTGTATTGAAACTAGCATCCTACCTTCCACCTCCTCCTCAGCCTGATTCCAGACCTCTGAATCATCAATCTGCAGCTTTCCAGTTAGATGATGTGCATTCCAAGTTTCCTGAGAAACAACTGAAGCAATCGAAAGTGAATGCAACCATCTTGCTAAAATCTTACTAAAAATCCCTCTTGAAAAGTAAAAGCAGGTTGTGCACTGTTACGGCATGTAAGGCCTGTCAAGTTTGAAGCAGGAGGTCGATCTGGAAATAGTGATGGATGTTTAAAATAGACTGATAATTTTACCATTCATCTTTCTTTTGTATTTCAAATCAAGTTTGACTAACCTGGGGGTTTGTTTACAATCTGTATGATCAACTGTGTGTTTCTTTGCCCAGACTTTGCTGTAGCAGTGTCACCATGTTCCCAGACATGACCAATACTTTTATGAGCACTGTTATAATAACCAATAAAGATGATGGTCAGGGCACCTGGAAATGATGTCAGAACACCTGGTCCATCAGTCACTACTGACTGGTTAGTGTAAAATCAAGTCCTCCCACCAAAAAAAAAGACCTGTAAAAATCTGCTGGTATGAAGGCAGTGCCATACTGAATAATGGTGTGATAACAAAGTGACTATTCAGTCAGAATCTCAGTCATCCTCCTCTTCATCATCACCACAGTCATGATCAGAATTGTCATCATTCTCTACCTGCTTGTTACTTTTGTCATCCTTGCATTACCATGGAAATTTCTCTATCATGGTCATTGGTATTGTACCCTGTGGTTCTTCATTTTCCTTACTCAACATGAACATCTCAGTGCATACACACACCGCACACACACACACACACACACACACGCACACACACAAACACACACACTCTCCTTCTCCCTGTTGTCAGGCCATTTACAGAGAGGTCATAACCCCAGTGAATGATGGGAATGCTGAGCTGGAACCTATCAACACTGCCGATATGACCAAGAGCACCCTTCACACACACACACACACACACACACACACACACACACACACACACACACACACACACACAAATCTGCCAGTATATATGTGAATAGCGATGGAGGTTTACAAATGCAGAGAAACTGTGTGTACCTGTGTGTGCATGTGCTTTGTATGCATGCTGTTATGATCAATTTCACGTTTGATCAAACGTGTGTGTGGCCTCAGTTACATGCTGCACTCATGCAATATATGTCTACTACTGTCTCTCTGTGTGTGTTTCTATAGTTCTACAAAGACTATGTTTTGTTTGAATACAAATGAACATAATCCCCCAGAGGTATTTTGTCCATTGTCAGCTTTTGCATTGTTATAATTGCCTGCGTTAAAGAAAAATCTAGAGTTAAGGATTTAAGGATAATTGCTGTATCTTACAACTTAGGCCTTATTTTTGAAGTCTTCACCATCTCTGCTATCAATTATTGTAGCATTGCACTCACCAAAGTGCTGAGATAAAGGGACATAGCAATGATGAGTATTGTGTTATTATGAACCTCCAATGTCATCAAATTATGTCCTCACACACAATATAACATTCAATGCATGTGTTTGTGTGTGTTGTGACAGCAGAAGCTTAGACAGACATCCCAAAAAGTGAAGGGTGGGAGGTTTTGGGTTGCACTGAGGGAAGCAGTCCATCCTGCATCCTGGTCATCCCTCCTATGCCCCCACTCTTTTTCTGGGCCAGGCCTGATCTGGGGCCCGTGTGCCACCAACAGATGGGCCTACCACAAAAGGACCCCTCAGCCCGCCAAGCTGGTCTCCTGCACACCCGATTAAATCTCAATAGCAAACTTAGAATTGATGCACTGAATCTATGGTGATTCAATTAGAGCAGGACAGCATGAGGAAAAGACAGGGCAACGTAGAGAGAAACAATGAGCGGGTAGTTAGAAAGTCATTTACCTGGTGTTAATCTGGTTATGGGGAACAGGGGCCAGACAGCCAGACACTCATATTTGGTTGGATAATGTGCTCTGGGCTTGTGTCAGAGATATATCAAAGGAGACTGATCTTAACATTCACTGGAGACCCCCAGACTGACTGACTGACTGACTACACATGTGATCCGTAGAGTTTTACATTTATACATGTTTAAGGCATAAGCTAAAATAAGTGTGATCTCGTGATTTTTTGCCAACATTTTAAAGCCTATTTATGTAGAATTTTTGTGTGATGAAACATCTTTCCTGACATTCTAAGCCAAAGGTCTTATTTGTAGAAATTGACAGCCATTTCCCCATGCTGTCTGCAAGTTAGGGGAATCAAAGTTAGACATTTCGCACATTGCTTCAATGCAGTACTCAAGCACTTTTATGCTACACCTCAATGAAATTGGAAACATGCAAAAGACAGGTTAAAAAAAAGAATGGTCAAAGTCAAGCTGCAGATGCCAAAGATGCTGAAACTTTTACTCGCGAAAAATGGGCCGATATGATAGTATTTTCATAAGACATTCCTTTCTGATAAAAATGTCTTTAAAAAATTCATTATGGCATCAGTCTGACATCACCAAGGCTATTTTCTCTAAGTTGTTTAGTTTTTTGAACAAACAACTGCTGTTTTTCATCGTTATTACTGTCAATAACATCAAGTAAAGTATAAAGTATAAAATAATTTCCAATTCCCTTGTAAATGTGTGGGTGAGTATATGGGGGGGAAATAACATTTGGATTTGGGTCCCTGCTTTCATGACATCTCAGTGCGTCTCAGTGCTCAGAAATACAAATGAATCTTTTAACCCCACCTTTGAGTCAATTTATGAATAAAACAACTGACCAAGTGCTTGATTGAATGACAGATGAAATCCATGACAGACTGACAGATGGATTCAGTGACCGACTGGTCAACAGACTAGCCTATTGGCAAACCACCACACGGATGGACAGACAGACAGACAGACAGACAGACAGACAGACAGAAAGACAGACAGACAGACAGATAGACAGACAGAAAGACAGACAGACAGACAGACAGACAGACAGACAGACTGGTTAACTTACCAATAGACTGACTCACCCATTCACTGAATGACTGGCACTTACTGTACAAACTTACTGACTCGCCCAATGAGAGATTGCCAGAGGCAACCAGGACTAGGGGTTCAGCTGTGCATTTAATAATGTGTGTGAGTGTGTGTGCATGGGAGAGACAAGCGGCTGCCTGTGATTAAGAATAAATAAGCCAATAAATATTCAATCAGGACAAAAAGAGGCATGATTGAAAGGACTGGGAGGCTGTGATGAGGCGAGGTCAGCCTCATCACAGCCTCCCAGCATTGGGAAGTCTGTGGAAGACAGAAATCACATAACCAAATCTCTTTTTGATTTCCTCATTTGGTAATAATACATTACATAATGATACAAGAATGACAGACAAACATTGATTCATTCAAGCACTAAAATGCATTAAAGATATGATCATTTTCAAAGTCTTTTAGAACAAATGGAAATATTACCTTTAACAAATGAGCCACATGCATACAATCTTTCTTTTGTATACAAGCCCACTTGTACAAAGCCTTACACATACACATACAGTACATACACTGAATTAGAAGCAATATACATTTGCAAAAACACAGTCATTTAACAGCTTTAGCCATAAAACAGTGCTTTAAAAGTATTATATTCTCACTCATAGACTTGTTAGTTTTGTCTTTATTGCTGAAATTAAATTTTGTTGTTAATATAGTTAGCAGTGGAAGATCTTTACACGGTAAGTGATAAGTGGGAATTCGCAGATTTTGACCACTGACTGAATTTTAGTATTAAAACAGGTAACAACAGGTTGCATCAATAAAATAGGTGTATGGTTGATTCTCCAGTAAATTCATTTTGGGTTAGGGAGTGGCCAAGGTTTGAGTAGGCTCCTATGACAGGTTCATGTAGATGATCCAGCAGTAGTTTAAACTGACTCAGTCCTTATCACACAGGTTAGCAGTCTAAGGTACGATCGAGGTATTGATGAAGAAGAAGAATGCACGGTTTGGCCCTGGACATTATGAACATAAAACAAATAATAATAAGAAAAATAAAGAGTTGATACTCCCCATATCAGTGGCAGAATATAATGAGTGGTGAGGGCAAATCAAACAAAAGCAAGAAACCACAATATACACCCATTTGTATCTAGAAATGTACTAGCCAAGAAGGAATACCTCAACCATCATCTCCTTTATTGATCTCTGTAGGAAAGTTTGTCATCTGCATTTAACCCACTGCAAGCATTTTTGACTCCATTTTTTCAATGAGCAGTCTGAAAAACATGAGGAGAATTGACCTGATCCAGATGCTGAGAAGGCTGCTGCCAGGCAGACTCATTTTGTATACCCATTCATATGTCAGGATTCTGGTTCAAAAATGATACTTAGTCACAATAAAACTCCCTAATTTGTATGTCTCAAACCAATTGCATTGTATAATGTCTCTGTAATAAAAATGATTTAACTCCTGGTTAGATCATAGGCTTGGCAAACATTTCTGAACCATCTACAGGGTCGGAAAGTAAAATTAAAGTGCTATAATTCAAACCAAGAATAAAGAAAATGGATTTTGGAAGAATGGAAAAGCCTCTAAGTTATGGGCAAAGTTCATGCTGCCCATCAGAAAATATAGAAATGAGTGCTGGGTTTCTGCTATACTGCTCTCAGGCAACAATATGATCCAGGTTCCAAATATATTCCAAATACTACAGAAAACAGAGAATATATATATGATCACAATATATAACATATTACTAACCACAGTGTTTCAAAATCTTTCCAAGCCTCTCTATTAAAATATTGTATACTGTGGTCTATGAAATGTTTGAAAAGGATTGTGGATTTCAAATGAGGTTGATGTGTTACACTATTCTAGCTTTGTGCATGCCATGAGTTTCTGTAAAATCCCTGATAGTGTTAGCTTTCAAGCTGATAGAACACATTAATGGTATTAGATGTGAGTTTTTGCAAAATACACTTAGTCTTTACCCGAAATGCCTGTTGATAACATATAGAATGTGTTTCAGAAGATGGTTGTCTGTATTGTTTTTTAACTCTGCATGTATCAGGGAATTCTAAGATTTCTGTGTCTTGCTGGGAGCTATATTGAACCTGGGCCTGTCAAAAACAGGATTTTATTTCTCAGGTGAGTTTATTTTTAGTTTGAAAATAAATGCTCACAAGGGTATAAGTCGGGGATTTTCCCTTTGCCTTCTATATACCACCCTGCCCATGAACATGCACTTAACCTCTCCTTTAATCTCCCCAAGGAATCATCATGCATAGCCTGTCAGTCTTAGTGCAGTGGAGAGGATATTGGAAGCTTTGTCTACTGTGATGTAGAAAGTACATATTCAGTGAAAACATATGAGTTGTGATTTAGATACCCCACACAACATGTGTTTTGGGTGATAGCTACTCGTGTGGAATAAGGTTTAGCTCTTCTACCGTGAAAATCACACAACAACCACTTCAAAACCAAAAACTTTAGACTAGCACATGTTCAAGTTCATATCTGACCCAAAATCAGGGAGAAATGAACAGTGGCAATCAAGATAACAGGTTTCCATAAACATACAATCTGTTCTATGTTTGTCTTTACAGGAACATTTGTGAGAAGTGACCTCAGAGACCAGTGAAGTAGACAGCATTTGTTGTGAAGAGATACAGAGGTAACATTTTAGCATTAAATGTTACATGTAGCACAGTAACTTGTGTAATGTAAACACTTACAGTGACTGTCAGGGCATGGGAACTGAATGTACAATATGAAACAGATTGAAGATGTGAAACATTAATTATTTCTGGTAAAAACCCACCTAATAAACATAATAAAGTTTTGGCATAGTCACTACTGTAGCCAACCATGTGTTATCCTCCATGTGTACATTAGTCATATAAGACCACTGACATTTCCCATGATGAGGCAGCGGTGTGCATGGAACAGACTTTACCTTCATCATGTCAACATAGCTAAAGATGTTCTTGGGCTTGAATTACTGATCTTATGAAGTAACTTACTCATGTTTTTGAAAAACTGCTTGGTAACCAAAGTATCTGCAGCTACTGGGACCTATGGTCTGAAATGATTTTTCAGACATGACACTAAAATCTGGAATAAGATTGCACATTACATTTGAGCGATACCCTGTATTACACATTTCCAACAGGCATATAAAGACTTTCTGATGGAAAGACACACCTGGAACCACTGATTCAACTCACATTTATATACCATCTTACTCAGCCATTTAAGGCTTCTCCTTCTCTCCGTCTGTCTTTATTTGGTTTTGTCTTGTTTCTGTTTTTATGTTGTTCTGTAATTTAATTCATGTCTTTTATATGCTGCAGAACAGGAACCTGCTGTAAACCCATTTTAACTGAGTCAGACCAGTTTAAATAAAACACATTTTAACACATCTAATGTTAATGTTAATCTTTTCCTCTATTATAGCAAAAATTAAATGAAATGAGGGCTGTACTGTGTCCATGTGTCAAAGAGTAACTGTGATCTTTTTTACTTGTCAGACAATTATTACCAGATTTCTGCTTTATAATGTTTGTCAAAGCTGCACATTATCTGTTGGATCGACTTCTGTAAGTTTTTATAATGTATATTGTGATCTCTTGACACAATAATTAAGTTTGACTTGGAAACAGAGAAATGTCTTGTTGCTTACAGACTCATTATTTGCTACCTGTAGTAAAAGATAACTAGCGAATCTTTTTCACATTTTCAAAGGCAGTATGTTAAATGGGCCAGGTTTTTTGGCCCATCTATATGCATGGAATCAAATAAGTTTTCACAAATTTTTCCAAAAAAAAACTAAAGTTAATCCACTCAGTTCTTCTGTCCTCTGAAGCTGTGGGCCAGTGATGAGAATTGTGCTAGTCTGTGCAGCCAAAAGCAGAGCAGTTCCCGTACTTAGCTCTTAGCTTTGACATACTGCTGGCAGTTCCACCGCTTGTGAGAAAAAAAATGGCGCACCTTCACAAAGGCGGTTCTCAAGCTGTCGGTGGTGATACTCAGATGGGGGGCAGGATGAACCTGTACTTTACGTAGGAGGGAGAGCCAAGTCTGTATGGCTTGTTGAGTCCCATAATTTCTGACCGGTCAGCCATCAAAAAGCTGACTGAGTTGTCACATTTTTTAGGTTGGTAGGCACTCCACATACCCAAATGTATGTGCACAAGCACTGAAAAGGGAGTTTTTCATAAAATACCCCCTTTAACACTGCTGCAAATTTCTCAAAAGCATCTATTTTGTCTCCCCATAGTCCAAAGATATCCAAATAGCATATGTATAACAAGGGTGTTCTTTTCCACTCTGCCACATTTATGTTTGTACAGGAAGGAGAGTATTTTCTTCCTTTTGCACAAATGCTCACCCACAAGTAATGTTTACCATTAAACTCAAAATAACTTGGAGAAGAGAATCTGGGCCTGGGTGGAGGTGATAGCAGGCTAAGCAAGGTAGTCCAGATGTCCCTTCCCGAATGTGCACGTGGCACAAATGAATCCATTGTGCAGTGAGTCTGGATGCATGATTACTTAATTTTATTAGTAATTGATTACCATCATCATTATTGGGAAAGTAATTTTATTACTGTCATGTGTTAATGTGTTACACCACTGCAGAGAGCGTTGGAGCAGCCAGCAGACTGGAGTTCTGCTGCCTTGCCTCATGCTGTCTGGCGTCACAGTGCTTCCAGTTTCTCTCAAAGTTTACCACTTCAATCACAGTTGATAGATAGATAGATAGATAGATAGATAGATAGATAGATAGATAGATACTTTATTCATCCCCAAGGGAAATTCACAAGTTGTGTGGTTTGTGGTCATTTTGACACTCAGTTTTTAAAGTTTATAGCCTGCCATACTGTTGCTCCTGCAATACTTTGTGAAGAGTGACACAGCAAAAAAGCAAAAGTCCATTGATTGAACTGAAACCAGTTCAGGCTCTTCTCAAATGATGACTCCAATCACTGACTTTTAGGGAGCAGCCCTTGTTTCTCCACTCATTCCTTCAGATTTTTAATTTGTCACCCGTCTGGTGAATTGAAAGCTTTGTAAGCCTTCTCCAAGTTGGCAAAACAAAGGCAGACAGAATGGGCAAACTCCCATGACCTCACTAGTAACCCAGTGAGTGTAAAGGTCAGGTCCACTGTTCCACAGCCAGGAGGGAATACAGTGCATTCAGAAAGTAAAAAGAAAAATGTTTTTTTTTTTTTTTTTTTTTTTAGAAATTTTTGCAAATTTATTGAAAAGAAAAAACTGAAATATCACATGTACATAAGTATTCACACCCTTTGCTATGACACTCAAAATTGAGCTCAGGTACATCCTGTTTCCACTGATGATCCTTGAGATGTTTCTACAACTTGATTGTAGTCCACCTGTAGTAAATTCAATTGATTGGATGAGATTTGGAAAGGCATACACCTGTCTATATAAGGTCCCACTGTTGACAGTGCATGTCAGAGCAGAAACCAAGCCATGAAGTCAAAGGAATTGTCTGTAGACCTCCGAGACAGGATTGTACTGAGGCACAGATCTGGGGAATGGTACAAAAAAAAATTCCACAGCATTGAAGGTCCTGAGGAGCACAGTGGTCTCCATCATTCATAAATGGCAGAAGTTTGGAACCAACAGGACTCTTCCTAAAGCTGGCCACCTGGCCAAACTGAGCAATCGGGGGGAAAAGGGCAGGAAGGTGACCAAGAACCCGATGGTCACTCTGAAAGAGCTCCAGCATTCCTCTGTGGGAGGACCTGGTAGAAGGACAACCATCTCTGCAGCAATCCACCAATCAGGCCTTTATGGTAGAGTGGCCAGACGGAAGCCTCTACTCTGTGAATAAAAGGCACATGACAGCCCACCTGGAGTTTGCCAAAAAGCACCTTAAGGACTGTCAGACCATGAGAAACAAGATTCTCTGGTCTGATGAAACCAAGATTGAACTCTTTGGCCTGCCTGGCTAATACCATCCCTAAGGTGAAGCATGGTGGTGGCAGCATCATGTTGTGGGGATGTTGGAACTGGGACTGGGAGGAACTGAGAGACTAGTCAGGATCGAAAGAAAGATGAATGAGAGATCCTTGATGAAAACCTGCTCCAGAGTGCTCAGGACCTCAGACTGGGGTGAAGATTTACCTTCCAACAGGACAATGACCCTAAGCACACAGCCAAGACAACGAACAAGTGGCTTCAGGACAAGTTTGTGAATGTCCTTGAGTGGCCCAGACAGAGCCCAAACCCAATTGAACATCTCTGGAAAGACCAGAAAATAGCTGTGCAGCGACACTCCCCATCTAAACTGACAGAGCTTGAGAGGATCTGCAGAGAAGAATGGGAGAAATACCCAAATACAGGTGTGCCTGGTGTGCCTGTATTTGGGGTCATACCCACGAAGTGTCATACCCAAAAAGACTCGAGGCTGTAATCACTGCTAAGGGTGTCTCAACAAAGTACTGAGTAAAGGGTGTGAATACTTGTGTACATGCGATATTTCAGTTTTTTATTTTTAATAAATTTGCAAACATTTCTAAAAAAACCTTTTTCACTTTGTCATTATGGGGTATTATGTGTACACTGATGAGACAAAAGAGGAATTGGCTGTAACATAACAAAATATAGGGAAAGTGGAGTGTGAATACTTTCCGAATGCACTGTACACATTGCTCTTTTGGATGTGTGGTTTGACAATTGGTCGGCACCTCCTTTCCAGCACTCTGACATTAACTTTCCTGGTGAGGCTGAGCAGTGTGATATACCCAATAATTGGAGTCCCCCCCCACTCCTAAAGATGGCAACCAGAGCCTCCAGGATCTCTAAACTTCTTGCTGATATTTCAGACCATCGATGTGTAAAGTCGCATGGTACATATATGAGCTGCTATATCACAGTCGCACTCATGTATGTGCATGTACATGTAATCATCTCTCTCTCACAATCAATAAGGCAACTGATGCAGAAGGAGTGACAGAAAGGAGTATGAGGGCATTCCTTATTCCACTATGTGTGTGTATACGTTGTGTATAGTTGTGTGTGTGTGTGTGTGTGTGTGTGTGTGTGTGTGTGTGAGTGTACTTGTGCAGCTTGGGCAGAACATGGGAGTGAAGACATTATTGGCAAGTGAGGAAATTTTGGCCTCACTGCCAGTCAAAGGGCTGTATGAGGGTTTTAAGGGTTAGGTTACAATGAGGTTTAGGTTAGGGTTAGGGTAAGGGTTGGGGTTAGGCAGTTGTGATTAAGGTTACAGTCAAGGACTAGGGAATGAATTCTGTCAATAAGTGTCCTCACATGGACAGAAGTACAAATTTGTGTGTGTGTGTGTGTGTGTGTGTGTGTGTGTGTGTGTGTGTGTGTGTGTGTGTGTGTTTGTGAAGGATATATGCTCTTTGCTGGGATGCATTAGTCACATACACTCTTCACAGTGGGAGTATTGGCAGGGCCTAGCCGATAGGACACAGAGGTAGACAGTAAGATGTATGTACTACACCACCACACAAACACACTGTAATGGATTGCAATGTGTCTGTATCACGTGTTGCAGTAAATGTTCAGTAACGTATTGAGAGGGATATTAGCTGTGTGTCTTTGTTTTTGCCTGTCAGGTGAAGGCCGTACCTGAACTCTGTCACACATAACCCACTCTCATATCAAAATGTGAAAAATGTTTCCTAATAATGGCCCTTCTTTCCCTAATCTTTTGTATTGTCCTGCATCAACATCACATGACTGTTAAGGTTTTTTCTCTGACAACAACAATAAAAGGTGGACATTCCTTTCAGTCTCAGTGGAAAATAGTTTAAAATACATTTTGATGACATTTTCAGTGAGAAATGTGTTTTCAGGGTCTTTGTTCAGTGAATGTATATGATTTTTGCTTTGTCAGATATTACTGAGATTTTTTCAGGTCTCTCCAAAACTGTTGTCATACAACATTTTCTGTTATTGCTGTATGGGTTGCTATGGACTCTGCTATCACTGAAACTACATAGCTTGCATGTTGTTTGAACGACTATATTTTTTATTTAACTGTTTGATGTTCTTTAAAAAATAAATTGAGTGCCCTTGTGAAAGACATAATGTCTTTTTGTTTCTCTTGTTCTTGTTCTTGTTGTTCTACTTCTTGGTCTTCTTTGGATTTCCAACAGACTAGGCACATTGCTGACGCCACCCTCTGGAGCCACTGCATTCGGATTCCCAGGTCGTCATATACAGACATAATATGATAAGTTAATGTAATGGCCATCAGTTTTAATTATTTGTCCTTTGGTTAGAAATAAGGTTTGTTCTATCAGTTTTGGATGTAGTAGAAGGCTATATTACCCATGATCCTCAGCCACCATTGCTATGCAGATGAAGTTTGCTTTGCATTACCTGTTATAAAACTGTATTTTATGTCAAGCTGCTTAAGATTTTGAAATGTTTGAACGTTTGAAATGGAATGACACCCATGCACCGCAGACAACCCAAACAGAAGGTGAATGAGTCCACTCACAACACAGTGCCCTTTCTTACATCCATGAGGAGAACAGCTCAGATAACTACAGCAATGCAAAGATGAATGAATCAAGCAACATGAAAGTTATGTGGTCTCAGCGATCCATTGCAACCACCAGAGAACATGTATTCACAAAAGTTTCTGGCAAGACCTGACAGAATCTTTATAATAACTAACAGAGATCACATACATTCACTGAACGAATATTATTGAAATAAAACACACATTTCCTGCTAAAAATGTTGTCACACACCACACCTTCTTGCATGTACTTTTTTGAGCACTACAACTGCTACAGTGCGTGTGTGTGTGTGTGTGTGTGTGTGTGTGTGTGTGTGTGTGTGTGTGTGTGTGTGGCCACATTTGTGCACATCTTCGACCTGTGTAATGAATGATATGTGTGACATGTGCTGTTTGTCTGTATGCCAGGCACGTCAAGACTGCTTAGCATTGGCCCAGCCCCTATAGAGATGGCTTATCAGTAAAGGTACATATGGAAGAACAGTTTGCCTGTGCAGAGTCTCCTACCACCCCCTGTCAAAGAGAGAGAAAGAAATCCTTATCACGTAGCCTTCGTCTTCCCCTCTATTCTCTTCCTCCCTCCCTCCCTCTCCTCTCCTTCCGCTCTCTATCTCTGTCTCGTCTTGGAGATATGCTAATCGCTGTGTAAGTATATCCTGTCAAATAATTACCATATATTAAGCTCTACTCATCTTGGCATAATTTCCCCTTCCGCATAATCGTATTTGGGCTTCTTCCTTCAGAAAAAGCAGCGGACAGAAGGGACTTACCTTAGGCAAGTTAAGCAAGTTAATCTTCATTGATTGAATATCAGGCTCATCAATGTGTTAACGGAATGTGTGTGTGTGGGATGTAGTGTGTGAAGAAGAAAAGTCTACGCATTCATGCATGTTTGATATCAGTTGGCTGATTAAATATAGACGAGGCACTGGTTACTAATAACAAATGTTTTCACATCATACTGTACCCAGTACACTGTGATGTACACTATATATACAAATTTGGGGACCTTAATGGGTCAGTGAAGCATCCCATAGGAACAATAAGGATGAGTTGAAAAGATTTAGAGGGTGATGTTATTCTATATATTTTTTAATTCTTTCTGACTTTTTCTATTTATTTATTTTTTTGAGTTAAATAAAGGTTTGATGACTTCCTTTCCCTGCCTGTGGCTACCAGCCCCAAAACCCATTGGTTCTACAAGTCATGAAATTTTTTGTTCTGCAAAAACTTTTATTTCAATGTAGCAGAGTAATTGTACTTGGAGTGTCAGAGGGAGAAGCCAACAGCAAATCCATTTTCCATTATTTGATCCTTTGACATGGACATTCCAATTCTTTTGTTTCTGTTCGGAGTGGGGAACGAGGGGACCTCTAGGAGGATTCATGGGCGAGGAAAAACAAGAGCCTATGTGTTTTACAGGGCAGACTGACTGCTTTATTGTCAATCAGTTGTTGATTGGGTGCTACAGCTGATCAGAATCTGACACTACATCACAACATCATTGAAGTTTAATACTAGGACAAATAAAAAAAACAAGTCAGGTATAGTACTTCCAAGTTTCAGAGTTTCTTTGCTTTCTGGACTCTCATTATTATTTCCAAGGTGCAAATATGTGCCAGTACAAACTCCAAACCACACAAGATCGCTACAGAGCTGTTGAATAATCCAGCTGTGTCATCTTAATCAGAAATGATCGTCTCCTCAGGCAGTTCAGAGGGAAGAGCATCTCATTTCTCTAAAAGCATGTTTCCTTGATTCACATCTTTTCTTGACTTCTCTCCTCGTGTCTTCAGTGAAAAAGATTAAGATGCAAGGAAAGCAGGCAGGTGAAGGAAAAATGGATGCGAATAAGTGAATCAGACAGGGAGTTGGTGCTACCAGGTATTTGTGGAGTTGAGAGTGAGATGGTCAGACAGGGGAAGGGGACTTACATGTTAAAAATCAGTCTAATCTTTGCAGTTTTTTCTTGAAGAAAAAAATAAAAAATAAAAAAAAACTGTTGAAGATGATTATGCTATGTCAAGAAACCAGGTTGTGTTTCCCCACAAGACAGACAAGAACAAACTAGGTAGAATTTAACAACTTCACAGTGGCTTCTTGATAAACTTTGTTAGCTAGGTTGATTCCCTTCCCAACATTTGTTAGCTATGAAAAGCCTTACTATTGACATGAATAATATAATTCAATTTTCAAAAATGGGAAAAGGAGAGAAGAGATCAATGCACTGAAATACATCAGTTTTAAACAGGGGAGTTATATGGTACTTAGTACAATCATGCTGTAGACTTGTAGACTCTGTATTTCTAAATAATTCACATCATCAGAATTCACAAAAACACTCATTTATTGCAGTTGTGTAGAGGGAAATTCCTTTCTACGCACCATTCTATGGTCTACATGTATGCTTAGTTGGCTGGATTAATAATAATAATAGCAGTAATAAGACATGGGAGCATGTGTCTATGTGGGTGCCCATGTTTGTTGAATGCATGGCTCTCCTGGCCTGGATCTGTCCTCCAGGTGACACTCAAGTGACATTGTAATCTACATGGCTGATAAATGCTCCATGTCATTAAAAGCAGGAGAGGCTCTCCATCGCTCTCAATGCAGCTCTACATCAGAGAGCAGTGATTCTCGTGAAGGGATGCCACAACTGGGGTATTCTGAAGACTGACAGGTATATTTAGACTGAAGCTTCAAATACCCTGTCCATCTTTCTATTTGAATATTCTATTCTCAGACCAAAATGATGCCTATGTTTCCAAATATCTTTGGCTCCTGTGCTTCAAAATGAACTGCAATTAACAAGGATTCACATATATTTCTCAATCAACGAGCATATGGATATGTACTTGCATGCATGTATGTCTATGCTTGTGTGAATGTATGTGGGTGTGCACACGTGTGTCTGGGTGATGACAGCAATACTACCTTTCCAGAGAGCCAGTGCTCTTCAAAGAGGCATCCATCTCTGGGGTCTTTTGTGTTGGGAAGAGCAGCCAAGGTCAGCAGCTGAAAGAGCTCTCTTTGTGTGTGTGTGTGTGTGTGTGTGTGTGTGTGTGTGTGTGTGTGCGCGCGCGCGTGGGTGCGTGTGTGTGTGTGTGTGTGTGTGTGTGTGTGTTCGTTGCCTCCATCTAGTGGCTCAGTAACAGGATCCTTGGCCTATTAATTGGCCTGACAGTGATAAAGGAAATGGAAGTGGATGCTATTTGTCTCTAATGCAGCCACGCTCATATTAGCCCAAAGACAAATGGACACTGTTTTCCCACTTGAGCTTCTCTAATTTTTTAAAACCCCTCTGAGGGTGTGTGTGGACAGTGTGTATATGTGTGTGCATGTTTTTAAGTGTTTGTGTGAGCTTATTTCATGTGTCTACAGTAGGTGAATGCCTGTGTGCAGTTGTATTCTTTTTTATATCCTGAAAAACATGAATCACTATTTTGCATTAAGGGCCTTGTGCTGTAAATAAGTATTTGTACGTGTATATATGTACATATGTGTATTTATGTTTTTATCTTTTTAAATATGCATGTGTGTATTAATATGTCTGCTTGTGCGTGTATAAGCAGATTTGTTTATGATCTTCTTACAGACATAAACATATGCATGCCTGAGCCTGTGTGTGTGTGTGTGTGTGTGTGTGTGTGTGTGTGTGTGTGTGTGTAAAGCAGGGAAGGGCAAGCAGATATGATAGGGGAACAGTCAACACCTGGCTGTACCTGAGGTCAAAGGTCAAGGAGAGACTGAAGCCTAAAGCAGATTGTGGGGTGATGAGTGGGGAGGTGTGGAGGGTATGAGGAGGGAAACAGCCTTTATTATCCCCCCAAATGGACTATTGTTAATGCTGTCTGTGACATATGACCTAATGACACACACACACACACACACACACACACACACACACACACACACACACACACACACAATTTGATATTTTCTGGGTTCCTCAGATACAACCTCTGTGATTCCATTTCACCCTCATTCTAAACCAACAAGACCTCTGCTTTCATGTTTTGCCTGTACATTTTTCATATATGTAGTAAAATACATTTCACTTCATATTTTTTGTCTTCGACACAAAGAAAAAGAGGTCTTTGGGGATACATTGTAAAAAAAATGCTCTGTTCTAAGGTTCCAAGCCTCTGAATGGGTATGTATTTGACTGACAGCTGAGCATGCAGGGGCACCAAAATATAAACAAACTTGCGCCTTACAAAACTACACCTTACAAGCTAAGGACAGTGTTTTGCTAACAATGCTGTTGAAGAATAAGGAAAATCTAGTATCTAAGTTTAATGATGTTGACATCTGAAGGTTTTAAGTTGCTGAATGTGCAATAGCTGACAAACTTAATAATACTTAATATCTAGCCTGCAAACTGATGTTAGCTGCCAACTGACCATCAGACTGTGATGAGACTCTTCTGCTTTATGCAAATACCATTTAAAATGAAATTTTTTTTGGCTATATGAAAACAAAGTTATCCATCTACATAGACAGAAAATAAACAGACTGGTTAATGCACAGACATGATGCCGTCTGTAAACCAAAACATATTAAAAAGGTTAACCTTTGGGTACTGATTTTTTTTTTTTTTTCTTTTGTCTTGCATCAGTGCATCAGCATGTACTACTATGAAAGTCTCAGTTTCTTGTAGTTGTACAGTGATCAGCTGTATTTAGCCTAGGTCTGCTATTTGAATGCTAAAGTTTTGGGGTTGTGACAAGTTTAGGTTACTTAAGTCTTGTCTTTCAAGAACTTTCTTTCTCTGATGTGCCAATCATCTGCATCCATGTACAGAATTCCTGAGACAGGGAAACCCGCACTGGGCAAAGGTGTAATTGTTTATCTCCATCAGAATTTTAAGTCTTTAATGTCTGACAAGACCCTTTTAAGACCCCTGTATATGCAACCATGCAGATAGTTATATGTGCTTTAGTTTTAGTTTAGAGAAAGTGGATGCTTACCCTTGTTGTTCACTGAATACAGTTTAGGTGAATGGAACTTTGTTTAGTGGTCAAAGAATTGAAATATTATATTTAAAAACTTCCTGCTGCTTTTCTGAAAACAGCGTCCCTCTGGATCATCCACAGACCGTGCTGTCAACAGTTTTCAGTGGAACGACTCACTATCAAAGAAAAGTCTATAGGATAACCGTTGATAATCTGCAAATTATCCAGAGTAACCAGATGTTCATTCACCTCTGTTGTGTTGTGATGCTAGCAGAATTTGATCACAACCTCAGCATATAAAACTGAAACTGTTTGTATGGTCAGATTTGAGAAAATATATATATCTCTTTGGTGGATAGGGTGAACTGATCATTGAAGGCTGAATTCCAAAATTATTTTTCACAAAATGACTTCTTAACATGGCTATTTCTTCAGTATACAAATGTTAGTGCTTTTAAAAATTAAAACCACATTACCCATAATCACAGGACTTGCTTTATTGTTCCTGTTTAATGATGAAGCTCCCTGCTGCTTGTACCACAGCTCCTTCATGTTGTAGAAAATGTGGTCCCTCCTTTCCACCTCTTATATTTGAATGTGAGCAATGTGTCCAGAAATGGGTATCCGTGTTTAAGTGTGTGTTAAGTGTGATAAGGGAGAATTGGATCTGATAGGGCATGATAAAATACCTGGGTAATGTCTAGGTGGATTTTTATGTTTCTCCCGAGGAGCCTGTGTGAGGATGTTATCTCCAGACTGGGAAACCATGTTTCCCCCTCCAGGGAATCTCCCCCACCAATACCACCATCCTCAAGCACTGGTTATACTGGGCATATGTCTACGCCCCCCACCCCCTACCTCCTAACACCACCACAACATTCACATTTATACTGTCTTTTTTTGTTTTCTCTCTGTATTGGCTGAATCGCTCCAACCATTTTTCAACCAGCTGCTTTTGTCAGTAAACAACTTTATCTCTTGGGATATGGGTTATTCTCTCTAGCATTATCTATATTATGTTATCGCCTTTCATTATCTTTTGGCTCAAAACCATATGGCACATGATAGTGGATCCTGTGCAAGTATTAGGAACTAGAATTCTCTGTCTTGGACGGAATGTGTATCAAAGGAGTTATTCTATTATTTCTTACAAAATGGTAAAGAAATACTTGAGGTAGATTCATCAAAGATTAATGATTAATATGATTAATATTTGCACTACTTGCAGTTCATGTGTTACCCCTATATTTGCCACATATACTAACCACTAATTGTGGTTTTGATGTAGCACTGAAAATGGCAAAAGGTTGAAGTTTTAACTGCTAAGAGCAACTCACATGTATGCCATCATGTGCATTATCCCTTTAGACACTTTTGGAAATATGCTTGTTTGCCATCTTACCCAGAGTCATACAAAAAGATTGACAGCAATGTCATGTCTGTGTCCAGTAGCCCACAGAAAGGGGTCTTTGATTTGCGTAGCAGACCTTAACACCGCTCAGCATACTGTAGCGAGACTGGAGGCAGAGGGGGGACTTTTAAACCTAGCTTCAGTGAAAGTGAAAACATGCATGTCATTACTCCAGGGCTTCCCAGCTAAAGGGTGTGAGAGCAGACCCGCTGAGATGTTGCATGCAGGCATTGTTCCCAGGGATTCCCCTACAAGGGTGATCCCAAAATCATTGTATCTTGTATTTATTTTGTATATTCATTAATCAAGATGTGAGGGGGCAGCGTTAAACATTTTGGAGGACTTTTCGCTTTCACTGAGCGAAGAAAGCAGTTCATCCAGGCAAGGCTAAACACACTGATACACACAAATAAGTAATGCCAAGTGAAAAGAAAGCTGGGAACAAGTTTCCCAAGATAACTGATTGTTTCTTCAAATTCTTCCTGTTGATATTGCATACTGCCCTGGTGCCACCACTCCTCTTACTTCTGGTGGCTGACTATCTACTACCAATTGCATTGTGCAACATCATTTCAACCCCGGAACACACAGACCTACAGGATTTACCATGAAGGTGGGAGAAGGTATTCTAAATGGAATGTACTGATCTGGGGAACAAATGTGATAAAAATGCTGAGAATTTTCTGGAGCATCATTGCATTTGATGCTGAAAAAGTATCCTAATTTGTCAGACTGCAATGATACATATCAGTTTCATACTGTTGAAAATAAGACATGAATGTCTTGACACATCCGGATGAAGCGGGAGATAGTGGATGGATGGATGGATGGATGTCTTGACACACAAGACTTCAATAGATAATTCTATGCATATGTATGACATATATGACCCCAAACACATTCACTCTGCATTTAGAATATATGGTTTTGCATTGCTGTCATTAAAAATGTGATGACTTACTGCCCATGTATTTTCATTGCTTTTCTGTAGTGTTGCGTGGTAACTGTTGACATAAATAACATTGTATCTTATTTACAGTCTCAAATTTGGAGTTTTGATCATCATTTCTATCGTTCATCATTTTACGATATTCACTATCTATTCTAAACCTCAAAATAACATTTTGGTAAACTCCTTCCTTGTCCAGTTTTGGCTTACATTATTTACCACAGTTGTAGATGGTTATAACAAACTCTACGTGTGCGTTCATTTAACATGAGACACAATGTGTTTATCATATAATGCTGCAGTTCATTATCAGTGATTCAAATGTGCTTGTAAGCCAAATATAATGCCTTACAAGCACAAATGCAGTGCTTCATGATTTTTTTTTTTTTTTTCATTTCATTCAGATCAAATTATTCAGCATCTGAACTGTTTCACATTGTAAACCACACTGACATGTAATTGCATCTAGGTCTTAGGTTGCATCTTTGCTGTGTGGTCTAGTCATGACCTTAGGTGTTTTAGCCCCCGCAGCACCCCCCAGCTCTCTGCTCAATGCTCATTGCTAGACTCCGTGTCTCATTTGAATATATTGATTGGGCCATCTGTAAGCCATTTATCTCCTTCAAAAGACCGTTAAAGTAGGCCTCCCCACCTCCCAGCCCGCCCACCACTGTTTCCCTGACAGAAAAAATATACACTCACATAAAGGAGGACACACAGACACTCACGCTGTCTGAAGAAAGGGACCAAATATCCTCAAAATATTGAATTCTTTTACTCAAACACCACCTTTAAACAAATAAAAGCAGCAGCAGAAGCAGGCATGCTTGCTGTGATTTGAGATAAGAGCCAGAAAAAACATCATGTAAACACAGGCCCATGGTGGGCGAGCTGAGCGTGCAACTCCAGCCTGCTTTGGGGAACCAAACACTATCTAATGCTTCATTTAGTGTTGCTGGAATTCCCACCAAATAATGAAACCAATTATTGCATTCATATGGTGAATAATGCCTCCTTCAAATAATCTGCTTATCTGGCCTTGCCTCCATGGCTTTACGTGTGTGTGTGTGTGTCTGAGGATGTTTGTGTGCATGAGTATTAGTGTGTATCTGCCTATCATCATAAACTGCACCCTGATGTCACCGAAGCAGGGTTCTGGCACATCTGCAAGCCCTAGATATTCTTTGAACATGCGTATGTGTCGTCAGCAGAGTGCATGCATCATCATGATTGACTTATTCATGACATTCCCTGTGGTAAAGCCTAGGTAAAGGATTACCCTCGAGTCTTGGACTGCTGCCCACTGTACGGTAAAGACCCTTGAACACACACATATAAGAAAAACACACTCACAGACAAACTGCGTCTCCAACAGGCATACGTCTCTTTGTGTGTAACGCCTTTTACTGCCTCTTTGTTCCCTCTTTTGTCTCCGTTCTTCATTCAAATCTGTTTTCTCCTCAGACAAACCGTTGGCGGGCAGCCATTTGCAAGACCGAGCAAGGGGGGAGCACAGAGCTAGAGAGAAGGCTAGATGAAGAGAGCGAGTCTGGGGAAGACAGGGGAAGAAAAAGAAAAAAGGAGGAGTTGAGGGAAGCAGGGAAGCATGGAGGAGAGGAAACAGGGAAAGAGTGCAAAGAAAAAGGGAAACAAAATTAAATGGTAGAGGTGAATTCATGCTCTGCCCCTCAACATGAGCACATTCGACTGTTTCTTCAGCATGGCGGATGTGTCTCACTCTACTCGGGCTGCAAGTTAACACTAGGAATTTCTCTACTCCGACAAGGTGAAGGGTGGCGGGCGCTATCCAGCGGAGACCTTGCCTCTGTGTGTAAGTACAGGGCACAGGCAGATGGTGGAAAATTGGCGGCAGCGCTTGAACCATAAGGAGCATATGCACATGGGGGAGTTTGCAAAGACCCGGGGCATGGGGTGCGAGCCGAGGACCGGCGCCTGCTGAGGCTGGCACAAGACACAAGGCACTGACATTGGCACTGGTGAGGGGTAACAGTGCGCCTGAACTTCTCCTGGAAGGCCCCAAAAGTAGAGAGCTGTATTTTCTAACCAGACAACAGAACACTGTGTTATATTTATGACTGCAGGCAAAAATTTACGTGGAACTCTACATTGTTTTTTCATGCTTAAAAACAAATTTAGCCCGCGGCAGAGAGAAATGTCCTATCCAATGTCACAGCCTGCTTAATACGTGCTTCAAACGAATGCATTCCAGATTGTCTAACAGTGTTTGACAGTCCTCATTAATGGTGGAAATTGATGGGCTGTATCCAACAACTTTTTGTAATTTTCTGAAAAAGACAATCCAACAATCACTCACACTTTATAGAGTAACTGGGCAGGTGTGTGGAGGGGTGAAAGTATGCAGAATTATGACTTCTCTCTCAAGCTCTCTTTTCATGCTTAAAAACTACTCCTTTACTTTTTGTATGTACCACCAAGTGCAACGCCATGAATACCTTGAGAGGAGACTGCCTGAAAGTGTGAGCTGTTTTCCTCTTTTTTATGGTTTATTGCATCTTTCCTTTCTCTGTGCCTGCAAGCCTTTCAACCCACCTTTGAGTGTGGCCATACGGAACCAGTATAATGCTATCACTTTTGGATATGGTCAGACAGCACATTGTGCAAACTACTTTGTTTGAGGCATACAGACACTTTTATCTTGTCCAGGGTCAAGGGGGCTGAATCTGAATAACCCTAACCCTAACCCAGTCCGACCACTAGGCTAACATACATAAGCATACAACCATATTCACACTCACATTTTCACTTACAGGAAATCTCCAATTTCCAGTACTTCTGACCTGAATATCCGCACATGCTGTGGCAAATGGACCAAAAGGTAGGTCCACAAGAGAAGTTTACCCCAACAGAGGTGCTAGAGGAAAGCAAAGGGGGCAATAAAAGATAAGGATTCATCCTTGATTGATCTTGTATATATCTTGCTCTGGACTTCAATAGTGGATGAATGGACTGACAACAACAACGCAGTATTCCTAAGATCCACATTTAGCATGATAAAATCATCTCTAATGAAGGAGAATTCCATCCACAGGAAGCTGGGTACAATGGTTGAAACTTTTTACCACCCCCAAAACACGAAAGACATTCAGTTTACTGATGATGTTATCTTACACAGCTAATTGGTGCGGTCACAGTGCAACACTGTTTGTGTGCAGCTTTAAATCATTAAGTTAATGCACTTAGAAGGACTCACATGCAAGCAGACAGGTACTCAGGTATATATTTCCAGTAGGTCAAATCTGAGACCTACTTAAAAGACTATGCATGCTAGCCATGGCACACCTGTGATACATAAAGATTTCTTACAAGCATTTACACTGTTGATTAACATATTCAGTCGGAGGTCATTTCATAAAAGAGTTGGAGATAGATATGGATGGGCCTGTACAGACTTAGACTGCAGCGTCGTCATATGTCTTCAAGACCACAGGCCTGTCAACAAGTGTCAACAAACCCATCCATTCCACTGAAGTATCAGTACCACAGGGTTTACATATGATGTTTAAGCCTAAATGATAATTTCAAAAAGGTAACACACATGCATATTATAGTACTGACCAATCATCTAATTATGAGACTATTCTAGATTATTCCAGACATGACTGGCTGTGCATTGTGTCAGGAAATTACTTCCTTGTTCTGTTCAGGTAATAAATTATAATCAATGCCGACATCATACAAAATAAAATAATTGCTGGAACTGGATGCATTTATTTCACAAAGTGTACCTAAAAAAGTAAAAGTAGATGATGCTTTTAAGGGAGTGGGAGAGCAGAATTGTGAGTGCCAAATAGTTTCAAAAACTACCATAAAAAGTAGATAAAGGAGCATTTAAAGCTACTATGTAAGGTCTTTCATGTGCATTTTTCTTTTCTTTTTTTTTGTGTGTGAAGTCACAACATTGTTGCATTTATCACTTGTTTCGGTTCTGCTTTCACGCTGTGATTTCTAAAGCGCACCAAACTTTCTGAGCAGCATCACGTGGTTGAAAGGGGCGCTCGTCGATTGGACAAAGTAGGAGGGGAAATCCCTCCCTCCCCCTCCCATTATTTTAGGGAATGCTACAACGTTAGTGAATTCAACCGATTCTATAATACTATCATAGCTTGTCAGGGATTGATTCTGTATTTTTTCTAATTTTGACGATCTAACGTGACAACATATGAGCTCAGAGTTTAAGGACTGTGACTGTTGGTAGTTGTGATTTGATTTTGTTTAAATACGCCAAATTGTGAATTTATGGATTATTGTTGTTCAGACAATTGAGCTAAGCTAGCTAGCAAATGCTAATGTCAGCGGTCACTTGTTACCCTTGATGCACTGCGTATGTACTGCGTATAGCGTCACTACGTACATTTGGTCCTGTGTTTGGTCCGGTGAGCTTTCACACTGCATACGAACCGAACCAGGGTTCACTTGCAAGCGAACCGAGACCCACGTTTTCAGGCAGACCAGAGTTCGTTTGTTTGGTCCGCACCAGAGTTCGGATGAGCTTTCAAACCTGCCCAAACGAAGCGGACTATCAGAGGAAACGAACTCTGGTCCGTTTAAAGCGGACCAAATAGCTCTGGTGTGAAAGCGACCATAGAAGCATAACAAAATCAGTTAAAACAAAAATAAAAAAAAAAACGCTGCAGTAAATTGTGACCTTGTGTTACCATAATTCTAAAATACTAGTCTTGGCCTTTATTTACCATAACTACAGAGAATATTAGGCTTTTATTTGGGATATGGCCTTAATTCCCAATTTGCCCTGTTAGGTATGTGATCCTATTTTAACAAGAGGTGTCCCTGTTTTTTGATCTGCTTTGACTTGCATTTTAATTTGCTATTGATGCTATTTGCTGTTAACATAAACCTTGCTCAGATTTTTCACTTTAAAAGAGTCCAAGCAGTTCTCTTACCCCTACATCTAGTAGGATTTTTGTGTGAAGCACTGTTAAAAAGTGTTGAGGTTTATTAACAATAGCTTAACACGGAACCAAAAAAAAAAAAAAAAAGGCAAAATAGAAATGATTTGAATTACTTAATGAGTGAAAATAGCATTTCTGTTAATAAAAGAAACTAAGTGAGTGGCAAGTACTGATGAATTAGTGCTGTGGAAGTGAATATTGTGCATAATTTACCATGTAAGCCATTATATTTGTATGTTTTTACAGCCTTTATTGGTAAATTATTGAGCCATTATTTGTGGCTTGGTCTGTATTTGAGTACCATCCTCATATTTCAGTTCAACAATACATAAATGAAGATTGCGTTTAACAAAGAGTCATTTACATTTATTTTTCCACAATGTTCCTCAAATTGCCCACTGTGTTAAGAAAAACACTGTCAAAATCCAGCATTTGGCACAGCCTCAACAATAATTCAACTTCTATTACAGCTCCTCCCTGAAAATCAGGACAATGATGTACAAGTGTATCTCAGGCAAGTGTGTATGTTTACCAATCGATCTACTCCACCCTGACATGTTCAGAGTCCTAGTGTCATTATGGCCACTGTTTGGTGCTATAAAACAGAGTTGGACAGTGCTGATAGCAGTGAGGGATATGGATGGGCCTATACAGAGTTAGACAGCAGCATTGCCATATATCTTCCAGGGTAGAGGCCTGTCATCGCCAGGCAGCTACAGAGGGGTTTGTCATAGAAGTATGCTCACAAGCATGTCTAGTATCTTTACATAACACTGATGCATACTGGCCAGCTAACTGCAATGGCACATTCAGATACACACACAAAATTTTGTAGTGAAAACCTTATTTCTGCCTTATCCCATCTTCCTATCACCAGTCCATCACACCTTCCTAAAACACACACATACCCCCCCACCCCTACACACGCACACACATACAGTCCTTTCTTTCTTAAATGTGCCTGTACACGACTCCCTGGCCGCAAATCCTTCAGTGGGATGGATGAGTGTCTCTAGCCCATTCATCATCTGCCTTATCCGCCACCCTCGCCACTGTTTTTATATCAGCCAGCAGTCACACTGACAACTGATGGCCCTCTCTCTCCCTCTCCCCGGCTCCCTTCCTTTCTTTTCTTCCCTTACAAGTCTTTCTTGTGCCATTTCTCTTTTTTCTCGCTCCCCAGTGCCCTACTTGCTTTGCTTGTATGCCTGACATTGTGCATGTTGGTGGGCGTTCATGCACGCTTTCTCACCTCCTCACCTCCTCCTCCTTCTTCCCCCACTCATACAGATCTCCTTCCTCCACCTCCTGCTCTTCCTCTCCCACCCTCCCCTATCATCTTCCCCTCTCCACATCCCTCTCCATCTATCTCTCTCCTGTGCACCATTGGGACCAGAGTGGCACCTTCAGAGCGGCCCGTAAAAAGGCCCTATAAAAAGCCCCAACACGGGGAAGAAAGGGTAATGATGAAATTTAACTGCTCCTCTTGGTGCACCTGGGGTCTGGCCCTGTGTGTGTGGGGGGATATATGAGCATGTGTGTGTCATGTATGTGTTGTTGCATGTTCGGTGAGCATGAGGCCTGGGCATTGAACCGGAACTGCCCTGCGAGGGGGGTCAATGTCACGGCACCGCCATGAGAGTTATCGCTTTTTAAAGACGCACTATAGATTTTGTGGGGGAACTCATTTACACCAGCATAAAATGGAAGGTGGCAGGGGAAGTTTAAACTCTAAAAAGGATGGGGGACTGGGAGACCAGCAGGAAAATAGGTTCCATGGCTTGAGTGGCCTCACTGGTGTGATACTGATTTAACCCTTTGTGGAGGATGGACACTGATTCTTATCCTTTTTTCTCAGAGAGACTGAAACAAAAACAAATCTAGGATAGACTCAAATTCAGAATGTTATGAGTTCAAGTTATGTGCCTTTGTCTGTTCAGATGTAGCTCTCACTTTATTGCAGTATACTGTGTACAGTATATGTCTATAAAATCCATACAGAGTTATGTCCACTGCAGATGCCGAAATAGCATGTTGTTAAACTGATTTATGAAGTGTGTCGCCTCAACATTTTTTAATGTTTTATTGATGCAGGAGTGCCATAATGTCAATGAATAGATCCCATTAAAATCTAATGGCCTTGTGTATGTGTTTGTTGGTGCAAGGTAAATTCTCCAACTGTGTGTGTGTGTGTGTGTGTGTGTGTGTGTGTGTGTGGATGGAGCCACATGCACCTTCAAGCCTGCATGTCAGGGCAGCACTATTTTCAGTTCAGTTACTGGCTGGAGCCCAGCACCCTCCCCAGGCTCAGATGCTGGCTCACTGGCCTCCCCAGCCTTACCCTGCCTCCCTTGCCTCCCACCTGTCCCTGGCTGCAAGCCTCTACGGCTGGCCCTCCGGCGTGGAAAATCAGCCTTTGATGGGCCTGAGGGGACTGGAGGAGGGGATGGCCAGGGTTGTGGAAAGGATGAAAGCCCCAGGAGGAGCAGCATGCACTGACTGACAGGGCTTGACACTGGAAGGGCCCGCAGCCCAGGCCTGGCACCTTTCCTCTAGAAACCACCAGGGCTCACTGACTGGCCTGCAGAGCTGAATCCCAAACCGCAGTGTCTTCCAGGCCTCCGTGCTAGGAGCCCTTTTTCATGAACAATGTTCCAATCCAGTTATAGATGCACTGAGGAAGATTAAATGTAACACTGCAGAATCCTTATCAACCAAAATGACCAAAAAGTAGATGCTGCAACTCAAGGTGGCTCATGATGTTTTTGTTTCTGTAAGTGTAGATTGTCAATACATTTGTTTAGGAACAGACATCATTTGTTGAAGACTGTAGTTTAGATAATTGACACATCTGTCCTTTAGTCATCAATATGAACCTGATTACCTCTGTTCTCTGCTTGTGATTTTCAGACTGAAAATAAGATTTCTAATCTGGAAACAAAGTCCACTTTCTCCAAAACTATCATTCAAAATTGTTTTTCAAATAAATATGAAGCACTTAGTATGCAGGTTTGCTGGCCCATGGCAGTATCCAGCTGTTTACACAATGAATATACTCCATAGTATTGGTGTGACTTTCAGCTGCTGGATTTAACTGATTCTCATTTTCCAGGTTAAAGTGTACTGCAATTACATGACTTTTGCTTGCCAAACTCTTAAGGCCTGACACTAAACCCTTGAGTTTGTCAGTTTTCCATGTTTGACTTTATGTTATGATTCTGAGAGGAAGTAGTATTATCTTTGTGGTAAATTGGGAAACATGTCCAAGTAGAGTGAGAAAATACTATTGGAAAAATTTTTCATACCTGTTCAGAGTACATTATCTGTGCATTTTCAGATAATGTATTCGGTTACACCCCTGCCAGTTATGGACAGCACAGCAGAGATTTTGAAAGTTGAGTCTACAGTAGCTTTAAAACTCATTTAGCAAGCTGAGCCTGCTAGATGCTTAAACACTGGTTGTGAAGTGAGGTACTGTGGAAGTTTTTCACACTGGAATGTACTTATGTAAAGCAACCCATACACATTAGCATAGAATTTTGAGTCTATTTTTTGTACAATGCAGGACCAAAGTCGCAAATTTCTTCACCATAAAAACAAAGCAACGGTTATAAAATATGCATATGCATAGTGTAAAAAAGACTAGTTCTAACAAAACTGAATAAAATAAATAAAATCATCAACAAACATAAGGGTTTGTGACAACAATCTAAGCATATCATATTAATCATATTGAAACAAGATTTATTAGGACCATAGAGCTTTTCCTTAAAATATAAATGGCCGTGCTTAATAATTTTAACTGTTTGCTTTATGATAGTAACTGACAGGAGGTTGTATTTTACTATATTTTATTAACCAAGACAACAGTCTTTAAGTTAAGACATTTTTCCAAGGCCAACTGGTGAACAAGTTACTCAAAAAATCTCATCTCAGATATAGGAGGAAAATTACAGCTCTAGTGACAATTCTCTCAGTTATGGTAACATTTTAATAACACCAAAATGATTGCTGAGCAGATGATCAGACATGTTGTAAACAAACCCTGAGCTTAGTCCAAAGGACCAAAGGGATTTAGATAATCTGGTTACATTGTTAATTGTTTGTTGTTCACCTGTAGGTAATTGTCTGTTTTTTTGTTTTTTTTTTCTTTTATTTTGTCTGTTTTAGCTTGTTGTCCCACTGGACCTATTAGTAGCGATGTTGCCATCGTTCAACATTTCAGCAATTATTAGTAGAAATTAGTAAATCATTATAACAGAAAAACAGCCAGAGCTACAACAATAAAATCCAGATTGCGATAAACAATAGTCTTCCTTAAAGGCACTATTCTCAACAAAGGTCCCAACAAGTGGGTGATGCGGGCAGCAAAACCAGAGATTAGCATCAAAGTCATTGTCACATTATCGTGGCAAAACTATGAGAAATTTTTCCAAATTATTGCCTCCACGATTAGTGCCAAGTCTTCACTTCTGTAGATTCAATTACTTCAGAGACTTGACTTGTATCAATTAATGAAACCAGATATTTATTTGTATGTTGTGAGTTTTTAACTTATGGGATCTTTCATTGTCAAACAACATACTTGCACCAGTCTGTGTAGAATGTCCATCCTGCCAATGCACAATCCAATGAAACATGTGCCATGCATAAATTACTTCTACTTCCTGCAAAACAGCTTATTGCTAAAAGGATTAGGGTGACACACATATAAACAACACAAACATGCTAATCCTCATTAGCACTGCTGAAAGCCCCTCTGATGCCGTGTTGGAAAAGGGGGGCATGTAGCCAGGCAGGATGGTGGGAGGCAAAAAGTCAGTTAGCTGCTAATGCAAATGGAGCTGGAATCTGGAATATATTCACACACACACACACACACACACACACACACACACACACACACACAGTGTACACGCAGACAGACAGGTTGTGTGGTTTCCTCATGTCAGATAGAAGTTGATCGATAGAGAGAATGAGTATAAATGAAAGGAGGGGTCAAAAAGAAGAGGGGTGGCAGTAGACACGGACCTTCAGCCAACAGTGCTGGCACACACCACAGGCTCCCTCTTGGTTTTTGGATATGACAATTCCAATGTAATAACAGATAAATAGAGAGGGCTCATCAGGCCACAAAAGCAAACAGCTTGGGCTTGCCAAAGGGAACAGAGGGAGTCAATGTTGGAGGGCGTGCATATGTATTTGTGCCTGTAGAGAGAGAGGAGACAGAGAGAAAGAGCTAATGGCTGACATCTGGCATCGGTCCCCCCATCTGAGTCCTGTGCTCCAGCCCCATACTGTCATGCTGAATGATAGAGCAGAGATTGCCTCTGAATCGGCACACTTGCAGGTCCCCCGGCCAGCCCTGGAGGTATGGGCAGGAGAGCCTCTTCCAGCCATTCACCAGTTAATGTGCCAATTTGTTTTCCAGAGTGCTCGAAGTAAGAATTTATCGCTGTGTTCTGCAGCTGTGGGCAAATACTAATAAAATGCTCTTATGCTGAAATTCATTTAATTGGCCACAGTAGGGATGGAAAGCTTGAGTAGGAAGAGGAGAGTTGGCCACTGCCAAGGCAGTTTGCAGACATTCACCAAGACCCCCCTGCCCTGATTTATACTGCCCGCCCCAACCAACCAAACACAGTCAACCTTAGATATACAACTCCTATCATCTACCACTATCTGATCCAGCAGTAATACCACTGAAACATTTTCTATGGAACAACTACTTCTAAATTATGCTTTTTGGTCTCCTTTTAGTTCTGGTCTAGTCTCCATCAACTCCTGAGGAAAATGTCTGACTCTTTAGCTGCTAAATGCTTCACTGTGTTTACCAGCTAGTCGCTAACCAGTGAATATCAAAATATTAGTTAGCCTAGTGCAACTTAAAAACGTAATTTGAAGCTCAGTTCACAGTGGGTCAGTTTTTAAAGGATCTACTTTCCACTGAAAAAAGTAGATCCATTAGAAAACTGTCTGTAGTAAGGTCTACAGTACCTTACTTTCTGTCCCACTGTTTCACTGTAAAAAAAAATGTATTTAGTCCCGTCTTCATGACATAATGATTTCATCGTGGAGAAACAGTGCTGACAGCCTTCAGGCACAGAGCATTCTCAATCCCACATTTGTCACCAGATGCTTAGTCATTGGCTCTTCACTCCAAACTATGACACTCTGAGCACCCCTTTAGCATCAGTTTTGCACATGGAGGTCTCCACAGTCAAGTCAGTTTAGGGATAATAAATGTGCAACGTTCAGTTATCAACATCCAGTTAGACTTTTAAAATAAAGCTTACTCAGAACAGTGGTAAATCTATGATTAATGTTGTGAAACAGTCACAGTTACAGTTTGTTAGTTAGCTTAAGGCACCAAAACTACTTGGTTAGGTCTCAGAAAAGATCATGGTTTTGCTTAAAATAGGTATGCTATTTACGTACATTACTTGCTTACATGACTTTGCTTAGAAAAGAAAATTAAGCTTAACTTTTGGTTTCACATGGGACACAAAGCCTGGTCTCCTGGTTCTACGTCCTGTGCTTGACCCATCCAACCACACTAACTTTTTCCATTTGTGTAGTTTTGTTGCTGTTTTTACTACATCATTTGATGGATTGTAAGTGAGAACATCTTGTCCATAGAAGTCGACTGGACTACTGAGCACGCTGAAAATTGTGTTCAAGGGGTACCCAGTGCCTTAAAGGTATAATTTGCTCACCTGTCAAAGGCAAGTCCAAACAAACAGGGGACAGCATATCACCACAGTAACCACTGATGCTCACTATACTCTTTACTGTAACTATCTTTGGCTTTCGGTTTTGGCTAATGGCCATTTTAGCTGACTGGAGTCTGTGCCGGCTGTGAGCTCAGAGCATTGGGAGATTATTGGTGATTACAGCAGAATCGGGCTCAGTAGCCTTGCAGTGAACATGGTCAGCTCAGAACCAAATACAGCCTCCAAGACTGAAGGCAGACAGTTTGACAACATGGAAAATGGCGCTGAGGTGATGTACTGGCCAGGATTCCAGGGATGATGAACACATGGCAGGCCGGGACAGGGGAACTGACAATCATGAGAGGTGGGAGAGGAAGGTCGGTCATCACCAGTGTGGAAAAGCAGTCTCTATAGCCAAAATATTTTCACATGTAACTCAGGGAACCAAACCAGAGGTGGTGATTGTTGTAATAGTGGATAGACACGACAGTTTAAGTGAGTTTTATTTTGTTTCTGTTGAGTTTGAATGAAGTGTGTTTTACAATGAGTTTACTTAGCAACTAAGCTTGTTTTAGTTTGGTAAAAGAGAGAAACTTGAATTCAAAAGGTGTATGACTTTATTTATAATATCTTTGTCTTTTGTTTATTAAGGACGATAGGTGTAAAAATATTTCCGTCCTTGACATTTTGTGAGTTCATTTTGTTATTAGAGTAAAAACATAAAACAGTGAAACATAACAAATTTGCATTCATCACCTAGCTGAACTTACAGTGGCCTATACTATCGAACTTTCACCTTTCGAGGTACAAAGTGGTATTATGAGACTGGACAGGCCACAGCTAGCTGGTTAGCATGCTTACTTCAGTAGATATGACTGCAACAACCATAAATACCGGTACTTCTTTACATTAATGTTTTTTTTTGTTTGTTTGTTTACATTTTAAACAAATTTTGCCCATGTGTATGTGACAAGTTGAGAATCAGCTATGGGTTGACAAATATTTTAACAGCAATTTGGCAGGCATCCTTCACTGTGAATGGGAAGAAAGGAGACAAAAGGAAATGACAAAGAGGAGGAGGGGTGGGGATGATACAGAGGTGAAGCAGAATCTTAAGGAGAGAAGGATGGGATAAAAGTAGCCGGTGCTTATGCTCCTGTTCCTCTGCCAGCCCTGAGTCAAAGCTAGTGGAGTTCTACCAGGGGATGCTTTCCAGAATCTTGCCACACACTAATTACTGGAGGTTTTGTTCAGGAAATTATCTCCATGTCCATTGCTGCATTTCACAGCAAATTAGCCATGGAAATCCCAAAAACCAATAAATAAGACTGAAATTATTCAGGAGGGTCTCCGCTGATTGTCTCGTTCACTTCTTTGTCCTCCTCCCTAATGCTGAAGAAACTAAGAGCCCATTTCCTTTATTTAGGAATTCCTTCTGCCCTCAAAACAGAGACACATAAAGGCTTTGTTTAGGTTGCACTGTGAGGAAGCGATAAGCTGTCAGTATTGATGCCAGAGTGTGTAAAAAGTCTTCTCAGTGCTGTCATTCACACATACCTGCTGGAATATTCTTGCCATGTACGGGCATAGTGAAATTAGCATGTTGAAAAAGAGTGTATCCAAAAATCTCATATTAGTCAGTTGAGAAAAAAGAACATGACAGAGAGACAAAATGACAACAAAAGTCATAAAAAGGGAAACTGAATATCTACACTGAAAATCTGTTTAATTATTTTGAACACTGAGCTCTATCCTAATACACAATGAAGAGTTTTAAGGACCGAAACTAAATATATAAAAACATAAATAAGGATATAGGTAAATGCTTATTAAAGTCAACAATTATATAAAACAATGCTTAACCAATACTATAAACAAACTATATTTTAATACTTAGTAAATCCATAAGTATATAACAGTCTATATAAAAAAATTATATATTTATAGATTTTGGTGGAAACATACTGCTGCTCAGATTTTTTTTTTTAATTATTTTTTTTTTTCTATCAACATAATGAGGAAATATTGTTCATGAATAAATATATCTGTCCAGCTGCAAAATCTGCTAAACAACATCTGCTTTTTCAATACAATATGTGCTCCTAGCAGCTAAAGCAATCTTTCATTTATGATATGGCATTAACAGCTACTTGTTAAGTTTAAGATAGTGGTTTTGTTAAAATACTGAAAATGTCAGCAGTAGCCTTGAAGCAAGACAGGTAGGAGATGAGATGCCAATCATCAATCATCTTCCCTGACCGCTTCCGTGTTCTACAAAAATGTTGCACCTCCTTCACTGGGAAAACAAACAAACAAACAAACAAAAATGCTGGCAGCAATTACATTCCTCATCAAAACGTAACTGGCAAAACAAATCAGTATTGCATAAAGATACATAAGTCGTAGGAGACAGGAATGAACATTGATATAATATACTTTTACTAGTTATACATTTACCTCACATTACAGAGGCTGCCTACTTTCACCTGCACTAAAATATATTATCCTGACCAGAGTCACTGGGATCACTCACTGTGTGAACATAATTTCCACATACAGGTTCACATATAACTATCAATATGTTATGCGCAGTGAAAGACAAAAACAAAACCAAAAAAAAGTTCTATGAGTACCATAGTAGTATATGTGGCTATTTTTGCTTTTTTCAGTTTCCACTACATTGTCTATTTCAATGGCTGCCCCACTCATTTCTTGTCACTTGTCCTTGTCTCTTAAAAAGCCTGTTGTAGTAGATGCTGTAGAGCTCAGAGCTCTGCCAACATTAACTCAATGGTTGTAATAAATAAAGTTAGTTCAAGTTAGTAAGACATTCAGTCATGGACTAATTTTGTCTCTTTGCTGTGTATAGATGCATTGCTTCGTCAAACTGCTGTATTCTGTCCAAGTAGGTCTTTTAAAATAGACTTGTATAAAGCCAAAAAACAATCACTGAATACAACAGCTGTGTCTGTTGAAACGGGAATTGTAAATGTTGGATCAGGAACTTTTTTGCAGTCTTCCCTGACTGTCTACATTTATGACAATGAAAGACCTGTTTGAATTATGGGTGCCATAAACTTGTTATCACCATTATGCCTAACCACTCAGGAAAGGGAACCAAAATGGAGGCTGATCTATGAAACCCATATGTATTTGAAATCGTAGAAATAAAAAAAGAAGAAAGTAAAGTACACCAAAGATTCATCCATGAGGTCAAATACAAGTCCTCACAAAGTTGTATAAAGATGACATATTTCCCTGTCCTCTCCATGAAAACGTCAGCTAGCATGAATGTGTAAACCCTGGAGGAGGGGTCATCAGTTAGTGACAGTAAGTGGGTCACTCCATTCTGCAGGGTGTATGGGTGGGCGTCCAGACCACCCAGGCCCTGACACACCCAGAGGATGAGCAGGGAGAAGTGATTGTGTGTGTGTGTGTGTGTGTGTGTGTGTGTGTGTGTGTGTGTGTGTGTGTGTGTGCGTGTGTGTGTGAGTGGGGTGGGGTTTAGGAGATGTATAGAGGTGCTGTACCCAAATGACAAGCCCACTGGTCTCATGGCAAGGCACAATTAATGACCCGTGCCAACATTACAGGATGAAAAATCCCCACTGTCCGAGCACCGCCCGCCTGGTCTGGCAACTGGAATTCTTCATTAGGTCTAGCAATGGAAGAGCGGGTGTGAGAGGCTGTGTGTGTATTATATATGGGACAAGACATGGGAAAATATTAGATAGTATGTTGTACAGTGTGTTGCTGAAAAAGTAAATCATATGAACCAAAAATAATCACATACAGTATTTAAGCATAATTACATGTTATGAAAAGGTCAAGGTGGTCTGTAGCAAATGTGTCTCATCTAAATGTTTTTTGTTGCCAAAGATATGCTTATCTACTCAAGAAATAGTCACTATGGAAACTGTTTACAGTGAGGTCTGTGAATTATAGAGCAGCACATTGTTTCTGTGAAAAACACTTACTCTTTCAAATATAGGTTTTCAATACTTGAGCCACCAAATGAAATTCCAGTCATCAAACCATTTGTTTGGCTTGATATTATGGGGGACAAGTGAGAAAATGCTGTTATTTTCTATGATTTGAAATGGTTTGCTGTCTTTAAATCTCAGGTTAATTTTCAGATTTTGTTTTCAAAACTGAACTCAAATAAAAAACAATTTTCAAGTAATGAAATGTCACACAAATAATCAAAAAAGGTCATTCTGGGTAAGAAAACATTGTAATGTGTAATACTAGAATTAGTAATGCATATTTTTCCACAGCACAACTTCAGTACAACAACAGAATGATGTCATACTCTTCAACCTGCTGCTCTGAGTTCATGTTTTAACACTTAATACTTTTTATTCATGAATTATCTCTGACTGTTTTTGCTGTGGCTTTTTTTTCAGATTGCTGTTACATTACCCCCAAAAGGACACATATCACCATTGGTAAGTACCAGTGACAAACCAGTACAGTGAAGGCAGACATTTGCAGTACGGGGAACAACTGCAGTTTCCTTCAGACGCCAAAACTTCTTGGTTAGGTGTAGGAAAAGTTAATCGATTAAAATAAATATATTACTGTTACATACATGGTGTAACGTAAGTACGTTATGGAACTTAAAATCAATCAACACTGACATTCAGTTTCGTACAAAAATCCATTATCCAACATCCAAGCAATTCATCAACCCCACCTTCCTCCAAATGCGGACATTCTTGCTCTTTATACTACATCTCCAGACTTCCTCCTTTGCTCTCGTCATGAGTACCACAGTCACTAGAGTTTGCTGGTAAACAATAAACATAAGTATGTGTTGTAATTACCCACTTGCAAAATTGGCCAATTGCATTAACAACTTGATGATGAAGGTCCAGTACACCAAATGCCCACCTCCACTGGTACTCTCTCAGAACACCGCTGGTAACCAAAGCAGCCTGTCACTAAAGGGGCTGTCCTGTGCTATCATGGGTCCTGCATGGCATGGGGCATAGTCTCCATAAGGGATGATAGCATACCCATCATTCTCCTTTCTCCCACCACCTCCACTGGGTTGAGGGGGCATCCCAGGATGAAGGTGGCCTTCTTGAACAGTCTGTTAAGCCTCTTCCTGCCCCAGCAGACCACTCTAGAGAAGATGGCTGGTACCACCACAGAGTCAAAAAAAAGGTCATCAGCAGTGTCCCCTGCATTCTAAAAGACTAGAGTCTCCTCAGCAGATGCAGTCTGCTCTTATCTGTCTTATATTGTGCATTTGTATTGTCAGTCCAGTCCAGTTTATTATTCAGGCGAACAACCAGGTACTTGTGATATTCCACCATCTCGATGTATTTTCTCTGGTGTAGGAGGAGTGTGTTTGTACCTGCAGATGTCCCTCACCAGGTTTTTCCTTTTTCTCTGCATTGATCTGGAGGGCTTCCGTTCATGCCAATCCCTGCATCATTTCTCTGTGCTTCCTGTTGTCTCCATCAGTGATGAAGCCAATGATTACAGTCATTGGAAAACTTTTGTAGGTGGCAGTTAACTGACTGTCAACTAACTTTGTGGGTGAAGCCTGCAGTGTAGAGGGTGAAGAGGAAGGGAGCCAGTATTGTTACCTGTGGGGCCCTCATTCTGCAGACAAGCATATCACAGAGACACACAGTTCTGTATGTTGTGAGGAGCAGATTGGCTCAGGGGGGCAGTGTGCTGGAGGTTGTAGGAAGTGGGATGTAGGTGGGGGTGGGATAGTACACAGGCTGCAGATGATGGGGGTTACAGCAGAAGTTAATATAGTCCATTATACAGTGTCCGAAAATTTCAGTGTCCTCCTTGTACTTCACACACAGTTGTATCAAGACACACTTGTTGGACCATCATTTCAGTGTGCAAGTGACAGCTGGCTGCCCGTGCAGGAGAGGTCTGCATAGGAGGTATACATGAGGTTTGTACACAAGCATGAAGTGCAGCAGGCACCGCTGTGATACTCAGCACTATCAGCTGATCCCTTGTGTAGACGCGATTGTAAACACTGCAAAAAACAGCAGAAAAACCAGAGCAGCAGAGTTAAATGTCCATAATGCATGGACAAGTTAAAAAAAAAAGTACTTGCAAGTCTAAATTAGTAAAATAAAAACAAAAAAAAAGAAAAGAAAAAAGAGGACAAATATCAACAGCAGCAACAGGCTGCCACCACTTGTTCAATGCTGGAAGTAGTTTAAATAATACTATATGACATGATTAACAGCTGCCTCTTCAGTTTCTACATTGGTCTGGATTTCGTTTGCCTAAGGGACTCTTTGCTCAGTCTGCTAAGTCCTTGTTTGGTTGCCTTATTTTAGTAATACATTTATTTGTCTGCATTTTGGGTTCTTTTTCTGTTTTTTCCTGGACACCATTACAACAGAATGAACTGACTAAAACATGAGCCCAGCATACATTTGGAGGTGATAAAGGACTCCTTCACTTGCTCTTCTGTTGGGACGATTCTCTGGACACTCAGAACAGGTTAAGCCTTAACCTCCTTAGAATCCGTCATTTATCCTCAGCACTGATTTTTGTTTCTTCTTGATGTACAATACTTTGAGTGGTACAATCCATTCAAGCAAAACTGGAGAAGCTATTCGTGCGTTCTTCTTCAGTTCTAGCTCCCCAGTCATCAGACTCCCGCACATCTCCTGTCATCTCCAATCCTTGAGCCGACTAGCCACAGCTCTGCTTGCCTCCTGCCAGTTCCAGCTTCTGAGTTGGCTAGCCATAGGCCTGCGAGCATCCTGTTAGCTCCAGCCCTTGAGTCAGCTAGCCTTGCCTCCAACCATGTCCTGTTCCTAATTTGGTCCCTGCAAGAAAGAAGCAGGGTTCCTGACGACAACGTCCCACTGCCCAACATCCCAGTCTGCATCTTTTCAGTTCCTGTGCTGCACCAATCCACTCTGCTGGAGCTGCAGCCATCATCTGAGCCACTGCTGCAGTGATCCTCTGAGCCAGAGCTGCAGCCGTCTCCCACGCCATAGGGGTTCTGCCTTCTCCATCGGCCTCCAGAGGTATTCTGTCTTCGCTGACAGTCTCCAGAGGGATTCCACCTCCACAGATGGCCTCCAGCCCATCCTGAGAGGTTTTGCCTTCACTTGCCTTCACTGGCCTCCTGCCCGTCCTCCTGAGAGGTTTCCCCATGGTCGTCAACCTCCAAACCAACCTCCAGAGAGGTTCCGCCTTCGTTGGCTGCCTGCCCTCTTTACCGGCCTCCTGCCAATCCTGTGCCATTCTCATAAGTTCAGCTCTCAGGCCGCCTGCCTGATGTCTCTTGGTCTGCCATTGTTCTGCCTTAGGCTGTTCTCTGCTCAGTCCATACCCAGTCATCAGGCTGCCTGCCTGAGGTTCCCTGCTCCATGTGGGGGTACTGTCATGATCCGGTCTGTTTAGTTTTGTTATTTCCTGTTTTATGTTGAAGGTTCACCTCATCTGTTTCTTCTTTACTTCCTGTGTTTTCCCACCCTTGTGATGAATTTGTTTCTTCTGTGTCTGTGATTAGTTCTCCTCTCCTGTCGATTTAAGTTTGTGTGTTCCCCTTGGTCTTAGTCAGTATGTCCCATGTACATGCTGCGTGAATATTTCTGTCTGTTCATGATTGTTTTCTCTGGATTACCTGTTTGTCAGATTTGTGCTTCCTTTTGTTCCCTTCGTGTCAAGTCTTCCAGTCAGTGTGAGTTTTTTTCCTGTGATTCAGTGATTTGGGACTAAGCTTTGAATTCTTTAGACTTTGTTGTATTGAGACTCCCTTGTTTTGGAATTTGTTGCCTTTTTGGATTTTGCTTTGTTTCAATGGACTTTCTTTGTTTTCTCACTGTTGGACTACAGCTCCCTTTGTTTTTTGGATTTCATTTGCCTAATTGACTCCTTGCTCACCCATCTGTAAGTCCTTGTGTGGTTGGCTTATTTTAGTAATAAATGTATTGAACTGTATCTGCCCCATTTTTTGTTTGGTCTGCATTTTGGGTTTGTCTTCTGTTTTTTCTTGAACACCATTACAACAACGTTGTATGAGTATACAATACACTGTTTATTTGCTGGAGTGGAGGGTATAGGGGGATTCTGCTTCAGGCCAAAAAAGACTTGGTATTGCCATGGCTGTTGAGACCAGCTTCTGGTTCATCACACCTTCCCACAGTCACTCTTACCATCAGTTCAGACTCAACCAACCCACCACTGTGTGTCATCCACAGCACCAAGAAAAACAAATCGAACCAATCTAAAGCGTGGAAATCGCTCTCAAAATAACAACTGCAAATGTAGAAATGTGTTATCTTCACCCTCCAAATCCAATTTATTTCATGCATATCTTACCATCTAAATTGAATACAGCATGTAGCTTGTGTGGGAAATCACTTTGAAAAGACTTGCTTTATCTTATCACCAGGTCCTATCTTATCCTGGGCATCTCACTGTCTAACTATGCACGTGCGTTATGTTCAAGCTCTGCTGAGGGTTGTCACACTGAGTTTTCATTGGTTTTCTCATACAACATGTTTTGCCAGATCCACCCAACCCCAACATAAACATTTAAAGGAGCCTCCTCTCAGTGTTAATTGACATTTATTAAGTTAACACATTTTTAATTAAGGGCAATTATCAGATTCTAGACAAATTTTAATTATGGGCAGATATACTTCGTGAAAATATCGGTTAAATTGCTAGAAAGCGACTGTTTGAACACCATCATTTAAGATCAAGAAAAAAATAAAAGATAATTATTTAAGAGTAAATTATCTCACTGTGGATAGTACTTAATAGAAGTTAATGTGCTCTCTGACAAAATGAAAACTTTAATTAAATAAGACGATTGTTGTTGTTAATTTAATATAATTGACAGGCAGAGTCTGGTCCTGGTTCTCTAGTGGTTCCATTCAAACTGAGAACAGTGACGAGATTCATCCAGTGATTTCAGATAAGCAGGATTGAGCTGTTTGTGTCCAGACCTGTCCCAACTTGGACTATCAGAAATACAGAATGACAATGTTTTGCTGCAGCCATGTTTATGGTCAGTGATTAAAGTTAGCTAATTAGCTCCAATGGTTAAGTCTAAAAATATGAAGGAAAGTTCATGTTCAAATTTGTGGTGTGCAGATACTTAGATCAGTTACTGAGAGGCACATTCTTTCATTAACAAATCACTAGTATCCAGTCTGCACATACTTATTATAAGACAGAACATTGATGTTCCACAATTCTGCATGAAAATCTGCAAAGTTCTGAAATAGTACAGAGCTCTGGGATCACACATTAAGTCCAAACCTGTGCAAGAGTGTTCTTAACCTGCCTGTTTGGCTGTTTGAATCTAAATGATGTGAAGAGCTATTTTAGAACTATTTTTTTTTTTGCTATTTTTGAGCATTATTTGCAGGTCAAACAGCATGAAACTGCAGACGCATCCATCCACCACCCTGACCTCCACATGCTTACTTTCTACCTTGCTACATAAAGGACACTTCCTGCATTGATGGTGAATGCAGGAGCTGCAGTAAACTGCTAATGGCTCATCCCCTCAGTTAAGCTGAAACACAGAATATTAGAGGAAGGGTAACAGCTGTACAGCTGTATAGGTTCAGAGCAGAGTACAATATCTTGATAACTACAGGTGAGATTCTTATTAAATCTAGTAAAGATATTATATTAATGGTTTTCAGAGGAAGATTCCTAATAATTTTGGTGACCATTCAACTTTTCGTCTCTTACCAGTTATACCAAAATTTCGACTTTAACTTCAAGGATCTGTTTTTTTTTTGTTTTTCTTTTTAATTTATTTGAATGTCGTGTGGCCATTTGCAAACTTTAAATATTTAGCACCCCTCGTGATACATTTCTAAGAATACTAAATGATCCATATCATGTTTTATCCATCTACAACTGTGGAGAGTAAAATAATATCACATGGCTCCATCTTGGAAACATTTTGAAGGACTCAGCCCCTACATCCCAGCAGATGCTGTACAGAGGTAGTTCACTGACTGGGGGTGTGTGTAGGGGGTCACGAGGTGGTGTGTTTCAAACCATTCCCACACTGAACGCTTCACAGCCCTGTCCATCAGGTTGCTTACTGATCTACCTAAACACTTCCTCTCTCACACTCCCGCTCAACCTTTCCTCTTGCTCCCACACTCCTCAGCCACCCAGCTTCTCTATTTGTCACATCAGCCCACAAACACAGAGCCCATGTGAACAAAACACCCATCATGTCAAAAAAAAAAAAAAAAATCCTTGCACAGGGGAGTGATGTTTTTTATCTAGAACCAGAGCATTTTCTTTCTGTCAGTGTGATAGAGTGAATGTAGCTCTTGCATGTGATACATGGTATTTTATGGTGATATGGTATTGTTTCCATAAGTCGCAACATTTCAAAATTGTCCTAGGAAAAGCTATTACCTGCAGTAAGTCAGTCCTACGAACTAATGCTGAATCTGTCTATTATTACAAAAAAAAAAAAAAAATAAATGAAAAAAAAATTTATGAGCATACCAGTGGCAAACAATAATAGGTCTGATTCACAGCAAATATTTTGATTTGTTAAAGCACAGGTATTGTTAATAGCATTCATCATATATCAGGAATCTGAAACTGAAGCAGCTAAATAAAACTGAGCCATCCTTGATTACACTTGTGTTTTCCCTACTGTAACACATCAAAATGTCTTCTGTGTCAAAATCCCTCCCTTCCAAGTAAAGTGGAAATTTTGTGTTTTAGAAATGTTAAATTAGATGCAGCAAGAATTCATTTAGTTAACACAGACATCATCAAACTAATATACCCCAAAATCCAACAATAAACTGATATTGTTGAATCACTGGACAAAGGAGTACTGTACTCCCCTGTTGTGCTATGGAGGTATAATATTATTTTCTTTTCTTTTTTGGAGCATTTTGTATTGTGTCTTTTTTTATTTTTCCCCTCTTTTTTTCATCCTGAATCACTATCCTGAATCACTCTGAAGGACTGAGGCATGCTAAATTGTTCCAGCAATGTAAATGTTTGCAGTACACAGCTCTTTGTTGATGATTGAAACAACAAAAGAAACATATTAGATATTAGAAAACAACACTGTACAATGATGACATCTTGCCATTAGAAAAGTTTAACAGAACAGATGTCACAGCTTTTCCTGCTGTTGTCAACTCCAAGAACTGACTTCACATGTGCTTGCTGTGAATAGGTCCATAGCTTCCACTCCAGTGTTGAGAGTAATGGCAATGCCTGCAAGGATGAGTGCCTGACTCGAATATTCAGGCAACAGTTGTTGAGGACACTGTGTACACAACCGCAGATGATGGGGCCGGATGTTACTGTTAATTTTGATAATGAAATGGGGCCATCTCTGTGGTGGTAAAGTGATATGCTCTCCATTATTATTATTATTGCTTCTTAAAAAAAAAAAAAAAAAATCACTAAGAATGTGGTTTTCTTGGTCAAAAATGTTTCGTTTAGAAAAAGTGGAAGAATTGCTTAGATAGCAGCTGATATAGCTAATATAGTCACTACAGCAATTTAACAACCTCACCAGCCTTCTGTCCATTCATCAGGGGTGCATTTTCAACTGGTTTAGAAACCTGAGAATCTTGACTGAATGGACACTCCAAAGAGAAAGGGTCGTGATGGAAACTAAAAGAAACAAGAAGAAGTATAAAAACAGGAAACAGCAGACTAAAGTTCCTCCTGTTGCTGTTACCCTGTTATTAAACTGGAGCGTCCTGCATCCTGTACCCCCCCATTTCCTACCTTACTACCCATCAACACACACACTCCTCCACAAATCCTTCATGCCAAACTCACTCAAGATTAAGCATGTGTGAAATTGAGGACTTTCTAATACACATGCACCCCCACCCCCTTCCTGTTCACTACACACACACACACACACACACACACACACACACACACACACAGACACACACACACACACACACACACACACACACAGAGTTGTGTTCCCATCAATTTTGGGGACATTACATTGGCTCTCATTCATTGAGACTTAACCTAACCATATCCCCTACTTGCCTAACCCTAACCTAGGTTTAATCTAAACCTAACCATACACTAACTTTACGACTTCATCCTAAAATGTTAGAATTTACTTACACACACTTCAGTCCTTCTTGGGAATAAAAACAGAGAAGTAGTGAAAGAGTAAGCAGCAGCTAAGAAGTGGGGTTTGACTGTATAAAGGGAATTCTAATCAACACTTTGTAATCAGTGTAAATAGTTGTGGTTTACGTGATCTAAAAACTCCACTCTGTGATTACATATTCAAGACTAACTTCCCCTACTTTTATTGTTTCCATAACTGTCAGATAAGTGGACGTGGGGTTGGAGACTGAGGTATGGCTGAGATTTATTGAAGATTTAATTAAATCAATTTGACCAATGAATTTGAATTTTGGACTGTTAAGTAATCAAAATTACTTGCCCCTCCCAAATGAAATCCAAATTTTTGAAAATTCAATGGAAAATATGAAAACTTTGAGATAAAAGTAAACTGCAATCATGTCAGTCATAAAACATATTTTAACAAGTAATTTTAGATGATTTCAAGAAATCACATTAATTTCAGAATTTACAGCCACTAGGTCTATTGGTTATTTTTATAGGCAATTTACAGTCATGTACATTTGAAATGACTGCTGATGAAGCCACACAAACCAAATTATGTGTCAGCTGAGATGTTTGACCTAATGGAAGACATGGGAACATATTTGCACTGTGGGTATTTGCTGTGCTAGGAAGATTTCAGAGCTGTAATTGCTATTATATAAGCTGTAAAATAAAATACAAATACATATATCAAAGTGCTGAAATGACTGCTCTAACACAGTGTAAAGTCACACAAGAGTAAAAACACAGTCTAGACCTTCTAATGTGTACTGTTAACAAATACATGATTAAAACAGCAATTAATGAAAACATAATGCAGGTCTGAAGGGGGCAACGTAGCAAACTGTACATCTCCTGGGGCTGAAATGATGCCTGATAAGCTTATAAAACATGGTCAGGATCCAAAATAAGGCCACTTAATTGTAATAAAACAATGCTCTAACACAGTCATGTTCAAACTTTTTGGCTTGTCACACTTAAATGCAAAGAAACTGATTACTAACTAGATCACCAGTATAGGTGGTGTAGGTGGTAGTTCCTCACTGTGAATTTATATAATCTAATTTGTAGTAGGAAATAAGTTTTGGAGGACCTGTCATGCTGCTTGGATTACATTCTCAATGCAATGCAGGAAGTGTGACAGTCTAATAGGTATTGTACATAGGGAGAAGGACATGGTGGATGAAGGGATGTACAGAGACCACAATCATTCATATCTTAGTACTATCACTAGATGGATTAAAACATCTTGCTTCACAAAAAACAAAAAATTAAAAAAACAAAAACAAAACACCATTACCATGTTTTAAAACAGAACCAGAGTCAGACTGTGATCAGTGCAGAAGTAAATCTCTCATCAGGAAAATGTTAGTTCTGTGACTGAGGGTTTTTTTTTTTTTTTTTTTAATAGCAAAATGCATGTTTTATTTAACAAAAAATATGTCACAGCAGACAAGAGAGATAAACTGAATCCCAGGACAAAGATATATAATGCAAATGTACTGTCATCTAATTAAAGGGCATTTGAGCCTTGCGCTCTTTAAGGTCATCAGTATGGACACACTTCTTAACTCATTCACTCTCAGTCAACAAACAGTGACCTATTCACTAAGCCTCTCTTCTGCCATGGTGCTGTGCAAAAACAGTACTTTTAATGAGGTAGTTTGAGCTTAGAAGATGAGTACTTTGTAATTATGATTTAGTCTGAAACACAAAGTTTCAGATAAAAAAAAAAAGATTATATGAGTCAATTATGGTGAAAAATTTACAAAATGAGGATCATTCACACAGTGTAATGAGACTACATAACTTTGACTAAACTACATAACCACTGTGTCCACAAGTGGCAATTACAGGAGAGGGGCACGTTGAATTTCCTTTCATTGTCATCTTCATTTTATCCTTATAAGTTCCAAGATAATGGGCATTGGCTTGTTGGATAAGGTGATATTGTTCTTAACATCAAAGCCACAGTCCTGTTATCTTCTAACTTTTCACTTGTACGAGGTAAATTGTGTTACTCTTCTTGAGTGCAAAGGCAAGCTTTAAACCAATTGTTGGAGCCATCAAATGCACAATATAGAAATGTATAAGACTGCCATACAGTAAAAACAAAATAATGTTTTCTACCTTAAAATGCTACTTAAGCAGTGACTTGTAAAGGAGAGGTTTCTAGTTAGAGGGTATGTAAGATGTAAAAGAAAATATCTAGCACAGTTACAGTCATTTTTTATTTCATTGTGACTTTAATAAAGTGTTATTCAATACAGTGTGGCCAGTGCAGGTCATGCAAAAGCAGCTGAATAACCCTGTCTAACAGCCAAACTGAGTGTCTGGCATCAATGTCAAGTATCAGGCATTAAAGAGCTCCATTCTCTCCTCGCCCATGACGTGTTTCAGAGTCCACAAATAATCAGAAATCTTTGACATTATCTCTGGTATTGTCTTCCATCATGCACACACACACACACACACACACACACACACACACACACACACACACACACACACACACACTCTGTATGTGATTCGGCTGAGTTGAGAGCAGACATTTGCTCGGTATGAGAGCCATCGCTGTCGTATTCCTTTGTTTGCTGCACATGACACACTCCCTCCCCCACTGTGTGGTAATATGGCTATTTTCTCAGTCAATTTGCCACTCTCAGCATCCAAGCACATGCAAATATGGAAGATGATACCGATTGGGGAATAGTGCTCGGCTGTAAAATGTGTACCAACTGTTTAAGTCTAGGTTATTGTTGGGAAGGGATGCTGGTAGCATTTTGAATTCATGTCCTGCTTTGAGGGGGAAAAAAAAAAAGAAAAGATAAATCTTCACCAAAAAAAACAAAGAATCAAGACGATGATTTGAAATTTAACCCTGGACGTTCATTTTCTCCTTTCAACATTTGCAACTTAAGTAATAAATAACTAAAACTCAAAGACCTGTAATCACATTTTGTTGTCTGAGAAAGCAGGTAGACCAGATAGTAATAGCCGAATTAATGTAAACACTCTATAGCAGGGGTGGGAAACGTGATAAAAAGGATAATTTCAGGAAACATTACATCTTGAAACATGCTAAACTGGATGAGCTGCGAAGACAAATGCACCTGGATTAAGTTGAAGCTTTTTGGTGGAGTTTAGGTGTGCAACAAGCAGCTTTCACAGGACCACATTCTGACAGAGACAGTGCTATTCAGGCAATTTTTTGATGAACTATGGGCAAAATATTGGCAAATATTCTCTGGAGATGGGAGGCTGTTAAATGTCACTGATGACAGTGCACCAATTGCAGGAAATAGCATGGTGAGTCAGATGTCCAGGAATTACTATGTCTGCACAAGCCGCCTTTCTACTCTACAGTGCTAAATTTTAGCCCATACATTATCAAATTAGGACAGAGAAATGAGTATAGATGGGGTCTAACATTCAAATGCCTGACAAGAGCTGTGCACCTCGACCTGCTCTCCAATATTGATAGCAGAGATGTCAATGATTAACCATTAAGTTAACCACAGAGAATAATTTAACCATTTTCACGTGTTGGTCGATAGGTTAATTTGCACACACACACACACACAGTTGGTGTGTCATTTGTTTGAGACCCATATGTTGACAATCAGTGTGGTAGAGGGTAAGGGAGCTAGTTCCCTACCTCCAGCTTGAGTATGTTATGTCATCCAAAGCTACTGCAACTAAACACATTGAAAAACGTTTTGAGGAAAAGAAGGATGAGCTGAAAGTCACACTAGCCAGGGCAGACAAGCTAGCTCTGACCACCAACTGCTGGACAAGTCTCACAATTCCAAGCTAAATCACAACTACCTGGCAGGTGGCTTGGAGCCTGGACACGGGCGGAAAAGGAGACATCAGGTGGCCGTTGTGGCCATAAGTGAGGCAAGTGAGAATCAAATGTCCAATAAACAAGCAAAAGGTCCAGCACGTGGGTCAGGCAGGCAGAAATAGGTTCCACATACAGTTATCAAGCAAACAGAGTAATAGAATACTAATACATAAGCTATAGGCCAAATCACACACACATTTGCTATCATGGAGGTCAGGCTCAGTTTCATTTCCTGAAAGAAGAAGAAGAAATGTACTTTTATTATCACACACACAGAGTTTAGTTGCACACTACACTCCATGCTTCCGTGAAATTATTTTCTCCGCGTTTAACCCTTTGCAGTCCAGGGTATAGTTGGCCGTTATTGACTACTTTTGATTTTACCCTTATATTTCACCTTAAAAACTGTTTACCTTGCATTGCTTGGTATCATTTTTTTCAGCACAACCTCACATGTGTGGATTTCCAGATATTTTTCCATTTTGACATACTATATTAACACAGTGGACCTAAAATTACACAGAAAACATAAAATCCGAGTAGAAAAAAGTTTTGCTTTTTACTGTGAAAACCACAACTATGTTTAATGAACCATTTTTAGAACTTAGAATGCAAAATAAATAGTAAACTTCAAAATCTATATACAATCTTAGGCACACAACAAAGTACTTTACCACTATTTACATAAATGCAGGCAATGCCTAGGCGTTTTTTGTACGAATATTTACAGGAACAGTGTAATGGCACACAAATTATCTATGCCATGCTATCCCTCAGCTCCGTCCAGCTCGAAGAAGAGCTCCCCCGCCCTCTCCACGTTCATCCATCGCCTCATTGTCACTGTTTTCTCACACATAACGAAAAAACGACGGCACTACACACTAAACACACGATACTACATGTCACACTACACAACTACACACTAACGAAACACTGAAAACATGCTAAATGTCACAAATCACTCAATTCTCAAAACTTCAAAAAAATTCACAAAACTATCGCTCTATCACTACTTCTCGCTCCTTTTCTATCGCCGCCGTAACTCCTCACAACTTTCACTTTCACTTTCGTTACACTCCCATAAACTTTCATTACAGCTCCGTTTTTCTGTTTCTGTGACGAAAATATGCAGGAAAAAGTATGTTGACTCTGCGAGGCTGCGTCTTGCGGCTCCGTCGTGTTAAATGTGATTTTGACGCGTTGGCGCGTCAAGGGACTCCACAGGGTTAACCCATCCTTGGTCTGTCCTTCCTCCGCGGCAGACCAGGAGCGGTGGGCTGCCAGCCGACAGTGGCGCCCGGGGACCCATCCTTTTTCGTCACCATTGGTCAGGTGGTGATCTTTTTGCATGTTTTTAGTGGGGGTTATTAAGGAGGAAACCCAAGGTGAACACGGGGAGAACATGCAAACTCCACACAGAAAGGCCCTTTTTCCTCAAGCAGCAGGCACCGAAGGCATGGTGGAGGACACGCCACCAGCGCCCACAGTGGGATTCAAACTGGGACCTTCTAGCTGTGAGGCGACAGTGTTACCACTTGTGCCACCGTGCCACACAAATATTCTAGATAGACACTTTAAAGCAATTTTACCCTGTCCGGTGCTTGCAGCTCTGCAGCTGCAATAAGGCAGTTCTTCACAATTTTTCTTCTGAATGAGGTTTCAGCTTTTTCATTAATCACAAAACTCTCTCAGATTGTGGTCTTGTGAGAGCTACTTGTTGGGCACCCAAACTCTGCCAAAGACCATTAACTTAATCCAAGTGCATCTGTTCTTGCAGCTCATCCAGTTTAGTGTGTTCCAAGCTGTAATACCTCTTGAGAATGGCTCACTGCAAGCTCGTCTCCACAAAATAACTCAGGTACACTGGCTTACTTTTGCTAATATATATATATTATACTTGTCAATTTCTCTTGGAAAGTACGACACTCAGCATCTGTTTTTGTTTTGTTGACGGTTGCCATTATGCATTGGACATTATAACAACTACTATGCCTGTGTTTTGCTTTAAGGATCACTCGAAAGAACATTTATTCTACTGTATCATGTCATTTTCTTCATGGGCTGGATCAAATGGTCTTGCTGGCCATGTACAGCCCAGAGGCCGGGGATTCCACAAAGGACCAGTGTATAGAATGTAGACAGATCTGTTGGCTGAAATGAATTACAATATTTATGATTTCATTACTGTATAACGACCTGAAGAAAAGAATTGTTGTGTTTTTGTTAACTTGAGTCCTTTGTATCTACATAGTAGGCAGGTCATCTTCTGGACAAACCAAATGCTCTAGGTTGGCCATTGTTCATTTTGTTAAATTAGTTTGTCTCAGCTTGGGAAAAAAAATGACTTCTCCAGCAGGTTACAAAGTCAGTGTCTACTGGGAATCATAACCTGTGTCTTCAAAACTGGTGAATTTGCATTTTTCAGTTAATCCGAAGGGTTAAATCTTCCTTCATGGGGTAATTCATGAGGCTAACCAAGTGATTTTGATGCCAAAACCTAACCAGTCTGTTTGTCAGCAAGCTTAAATTTTAAAGTCTATTCAGATGTTGCATAGGAATGAAATGGTGTTGTTTTATGCCTAGATGCCACAAACCAAGACACTGACAAGGTGGGATGTATTACATGCTTTGATGCGATTATTGGTTGTAAGTAAACAATTAAAGAAACATTGGACTACTTGAAATATACATTGTCATGATAATTTTCATGACAATGTACATGGGGTTATTTGTACTTTACAATGAAAAGTTGACATTTTGAAGATCCATGGTTTTCACAAGATAGTGAAAAAAATTATTTGTAATGTGTGATTATGTAACCTTTAAGACTTTATTCTGATCAGTATGTGCCGCTTATGCACCACAAAAAGTCAGAAAAAGACAAATGCTGATTATGAAAACCTATTAGGAAGTTGTGTTAAGGAAAGATATCCATGACGGTAGAATGGACTAGTTGACTGATGCCCAGTTGTTAATAAATGTCCATTATCAGGAAATTGTACGTCCAGCCCTTACACACACACACACACACACACACACACACACACACACACACACACACTCCTTCCCCACACTGCCCCCTACCGCTCAGGTACACCCTCCAGACTCTGTCCGCACCAGTTGCTAGGCAACATGTTCCTGATGCGGACACCCACCTGCCTTCAGGCTTCAGTGCTCTAAATTTGGTCTTAATTGCAAATTGAGTGGGAGAACAGGCTGACGTTGGCTGAATGAGAAGCAGGCAGTTGGCTGCGGCCACAGAGGCGACTTAGCTGCAATGAAGTGACAGAGGCAGTCAAAAGAGAAACAACGGGGTTTAGATGTACACAAAGGCACACATGCAAGCTGATGCTTGGATGGAAATGCAACAGCTTAAGACAAAGTTCGAAGGGAAGAAGAGAACAGGTTAAAAGAGGTCTTTGGAATACTATGTTGCTGCAGCAGTACTAGCATTTAGTTCAAAACAACAGAAACAGTGTTGAAAATGCCAGAGTCGTGACCACAAGATAACTCTCTACCCCACCTGAATTAAGATGTTGGAATAACAAAACAAATGCTCAAATTGGACTTACACTATGAGGAATTTACCTAATAGAGACAATTTGCAATAATAAGAACTTCAAACTGTGCAACTGAGGACCCTTTCAAAATCTAACAGTTCTGTTTAAACTCTTGAGATGATGGTGAACATTTCCATCAAAGTCAATCATTTTTTCCCAGTGTTCCTATTTAATCAGTAATGAAATAAGATGTAAGAAAACACATATAAAATAATAAGATCAAACTAATATACATCTGCTGCCACTTTAAGGTCCTGTTACACTTGTCCAATCTCAAAGCCATGTCGATAACCATGGAAAGAAAACACACTCACACATGGTCACATTCCTCTGGCTGTTACAGCTGTAGTTTAGGTACCAAAAATAACAATAATAACAGAAAAAGTGTTCCAAATGCAAAATACTATGACTGTGACTCAGCTTCCCCTGAGGTTAGTATCAAGAACTAATTAGCAGGTTCTGCCTTGTTTTAAGACTGATTTCCCATCCAAATGGTTACTTATTTCAAAAGTTCTCCAGGCAATTTGGAATCCACAAACAGTTTAACAAATAGTTTAATTTTGTGATTGCAAAATTTCAGGAACAATAGAGTGCTGTGTGTTCTTGAGGTATTTTTTTTTTTTGTCAGTTTGGTGTAGTGGATAGTTTTAAATACTAGACCACCAATTAGCCAAGGCTGCTATTTCTATGGAGAAGAAGTAAGTCAGAGGTGCACCTTGGGAGTTGTAATTAACTTATCGTCTTACATTTTTATGGACAAACGCTTGTACCTTAGCCTTTGAACTGTTCTTGACATAATATAAGCATTGTCTGTCTAAGCTGTTCATCCTTTGTACTGGTTTGAGTCAACCAATTTCCTGTCCATCCAGGCATTGGAATTCCTTGTGCTACCACTCCAGACCTTCTGTCATTTAGCTTGTGCAGGAGGATGGATGGAAGATTGGAGGATGTGTTGGCCAGTCACCAGCGTATGCAGAAAGTGAACAATATGTTGACTTCTGAAACCCTGGGTAAAATAACTAATCTCACTTCACAATTCTGTGCAAAGTTGTAGAAAAACAAAAACAAACAAACAAACAAAAGGAATTCCAGGGCAATATTCCTGTTTGGCAATTTGCACAAAAAAGTAGTTCCTCTGCTTGACTGCAATTTCTTTGCTTCTACTTTTCATAGAATATGACAGATCTTTATTGTAATTTATAACAGTTACTCTAAGCAGTTCTCTAGTTTCAATTGTGACAGATTGAAAACACAGCGGGATGTCACTGGGTTGTATGGTGACATACAACCTTCATTTGAGTTATTTTCACATTCATACTTTTTAATCAACATATCACAAATATGATTTTAAAATGATCTTAACAGCCTGACATAAAACTAGATAGAATCATAATATAACGAGAGTAACAGAAGTATCCAACTGAGTTACACCAGCAATTAAGCAATAATATCAAAAGTAATAACAATTTTTTTTCTTTATAATGACTGTTACTTCCCTCATCATGAGCTGAACTCCTTTGAAATGTTTCTCACAAAACTTTCTTGGCTTGTTTAAGTCTCCTCCAACTGAAATATTAGAGATACATTGACAGGCCAAAAACTCTTAAGAGAGCACATATCGGAGAAGGGCTCTGTTCGCTCAATTCAATTACCACAGCTCTATACACAATCCACAAGAGACAACGGTGCACCGGATGCTCATTTCAACTCCTCTTTCCCCAAATCCCCATAGAAATCTCCTTCGGTCGGACAATGCACTTTTTCCCATTTGAAAAAAAGGAAAGAAAATCAATATCTGGTTTCAATACATGTGGAAGCCGATCAATACCAGCCCCAGCTCTCTTTTTCTCTGCCACGCTCTTCCTCCAGTGTTCCCTCCATCACTGAAAAATGGTAAATAGAAACAATGGTGTATGGTTATTGGAAGGTCAGGGTGCAGCCGGAGGAGAGAATAAGGCTGCTGATGAGAGTGCTTGAGTTGGAATCACACGGGCATCGATGGCGTTAACCTCTCTGTGTAGTGGCATGGACAAAAGAGCTGGAAAGACACACATTTAGCCAGCACAGGGAAAATCACAAGTTTAGGCCTCTGTGTGATTTGGGTGTTTTGAGAATGATGAAGACTTCATTTGACTGTTAGGACTATAGAACCCCTACTACAGATGTGAGATAGAGGAAGCTCCTGAATCAGTCAGGATGTGTGAGAAAATGTCCAAAAAAAGGACAAAAAAAGAAAAATAAGAATTAAAATGCAGAAAATACTGCATAATTTGCAGAAGTTTTTGAAGGCTCCTTCAAGAAATAGGAAAGGTCTTTTAAAGAAAACCAAATATATTTCTGCCTTGTATTCATATAATTTTTGATAGTGTCCCTTCCTTAACTGTGAAGTACTGTATATTTGTGAACAATCTTTTCTCCATGATGAAGATAAGGAATCAACAAGCTGAAACAGAATATAGTAGATAATGTAATAAATGTAATGTAAACAAAATTTCTATGACACATGACTTAAGAGAGACTTAAGGCACAGTAATACAGTAAGCAAAGCCTTAAAAATCATGGGACCTGGGTCCTTTTCTAACTAATTTGATATCAAAAAAAAAAAGAAAAAGAAAGAAAGAAAAAAAAAGATAGTACTAGCATTTTAAATTGACTTATTAATAGTATCCCTGTCATTAGCACACACTCATTACCTGACTGCAGTTCTGATGTTTTGACGGACGTTTGCCAGTGTGACAATTCATCTTGTTTTGTGAATTGCACTACAAGAACACAAACAAATACTATATCAAGCATGTTTGCTAAAGATGGGAGAGGAGCACTGGAGGGCAATTAAACTGGGGAGGGCTGACCCTCATAGCGTCACAGCAGGGGGGTGTTGAAGGGCCTTAATGACCCTGGTGGCCCTCCAAATCTGAAGACCTACATCAATGTAATGTTTAGTCTTAGCTGGAGCCCAGAGCCACAAAAAAATATATTTTTGTGGCTTTCTTATTTTCTAGAATATGTTTTGTTTAGAATATATTGTTTAGATTATATTTACCTTAAAATAAGCATCAGTAGCATTTCTGTCTTTCAAAGAAGGATGTAAAACCTGAGAGGCATGCAATGAACAGACAACAATCTTTGTCAGGCTGTTGTTCGAAGCAGTCTTCTGAGAGCAGCAGGATGGGTGCCAGCCAGTTTGGGCATTATATGGTCCCCCTCTCAGCCCAACAAGGACCCCTCTTATGCTGCCTGTTGTGGCTGCAAGATGGGGGAGGGGGGTCTTGGAAGATCTATGGGACCCTATGGTGCTGTTGTCTCACGAAAAAGGAATTACAAACAAATTGCTGAGGGCCAGCACATAATTTCAAGACTCATGGCAAGTTTATGACTTGCTAATGTTCCTAATTACATGGCCGTGAAAGACTTAACTAATTGAGGGGTGCATTGGGGATGCAGTGAGAGTGGGGGTGGGGGGTGGGGGGGCATTAAGGAGAAGGGTGCACAGAAAAGTAAGAAGGAAAGAAAAAACTAGGCCCCAAAGTAAGAGAAAGAAAATAAGAGAGTGATGAGAAAGAAAGTGGTTGCCTGTGTTTGTTATCATGGTTCCAGTGCATTGGTTTTTACTGCCTGAGGAGAATTTAGTGGCTCTCACTATTGCGTGCAAAAGAAAATGTGAGTCTCCAGGAAACGCGACCATTACGATCAACCCCTTGCTGATACCTAATATGCCCTGCGTTCCCCCCATGACTTTGCCAAAGTGTCTGTAATCATATTATTGTAAATGTTGGCGCAGTTAATTGCATGGAGAGGAAAATGGGCTACGCTTGACGGGTTATGGGGAATTTTTTGAAAGTTTGTTTGCCCTCTGGAGTATTGGAGGCACTAATAATGGTGGATTGGAGGCGAAAGCGCGAGAGAGAGGAAGATGGAGAGAGGAAGGAAGCAGGAGGAGGGCAACACTTAACTGGGAGTGTTTCTTCTCTCACTGCAGAGTCTGATATGATTTCAACACATAAAGTAAAAAGAATACAGTACTGTTGATGTGGATGACTACTCTTGAGTGTTGTGAATTCAGCAGCAACTTGCAAGCAGTTGGTGGATGATAGTATGCATGAAATAGACAAAACATGTCAACATTTTCATTGTTTAAAATTGAAAAATAGCTGATCTTGAAATATAGTAATTAGGTCCTGATTGAAAATGATGCAAACAGCTGCTGACATCTCCACATGGATTAACATCTAAATATTGGCTGATTAAATCAATTATTATTATTTTTTTTTACCTTTGTTTATTAACTTTTCTTGTTTCATAGGAGCACTGCAATTGATATGCTTCAGCTCCATCAGCTTAAATAAATAAAGTGTGTTGCATACAATTTTCAACAAAGGGGCCCGCAAAGTTTGCTCCAGTTATCAGGGTATAGCAATTACAATTACATTTGTACATTTGTAATTGTAAATTGTAATTGTATTACACTGCTTAGCCTCTTCAGGACGGCTAATGCTACAGTGACAGGTTGTGACTAACTTAACCCTCCTGTTGTCTTTGTTTTCTGTTAACTACCTTTGTCTTCCCGGTCAAAATTGACCGTTCCCTTCTAGCTGATTATAAATCCAAGAATATTTCTATATTATCACATAATGTTGTTTTTCATCTTTTCATCAACTCAAATTCTTGTGAACAATACCAGTTTTGAACTTCCATTTGCTATTTATGGCCTGACATTGACCCACCACGCCCACCCACCCATGCCAATTTGTCATCAGTGAGCATTATATTGTATATATATTAGATTAGATTAGACATATTGTGCTATTTTTTCACAGATTACCTAGTTTCATTGTCTAACAAGGACTTTTGTTTTGAAACCATTGAAAATGATTAGATAATGACACAAAATACCATGTTCCCAATCAAAACTGACTCGTATGATTTACAGAGAACAAAGCATATGAACAAAATCAAGCCCAAGCGAAAAACAAATCTTGTTTTCTGCTTCTCTTGGTCCTTTTGAAAAAATGAAAAGCAAAAAAAGATAATTAGTAAAAAAAATTTCACAATCTATCACGTCACGTTTTCATGCACATGTTGGACAGTCTGTTGTGATTTTGGCATAATGCCTTGCAAATAGATGCACTACATTTGTGGCACACAAGGCTGGCTCTGGCATCTCTTGGTGCACACAGTTTGCACCTCTTCTTCCTCTTGGTGGCTCTTGCTTCTGATGCTTGAACATCTCTCACTCTCTTGTGTCCTGGTCGTCAAAATGCAACACCCGGGACAGCGAAAAGTCTTCAGGGGCATTGCGGCTTGAAAGACTGCAGACTCCTACTTACTTACAGACTCTTGATGCCATAGGCTGATGATGGATTCACTGTTGGATCTGTAGACACCGCACAGAATCGAGATACCCACGTAGGCTTGAATGTCCATTCGGTCTACCTCCTCCCAGGCACCTTTGCGCACCCATCTCTCCTCCAAGTTGGTCATGTTTATGACTATTGTTTGGATTTCCTCTGTCAGGAACAGTTCGAAGCAGGACTTTACGTCATCCACCCAGGATATGGCATAACTTGACCATTGAGTCTTCTTGATGACATTTTCTGCTGACGGCTGACCTCTCCTCTCAGGTGGGGATGAACACCAGGACAAAGTCCCATTCTTTGACTGCAATGTAACCACAGCAGGAGCATCCTCTTCATCACTGGATTGTTCCCCATCAGTGGTCTCTTCATCTGGATCATATTCTGTGTCATCCTCATCGTCTGACAACTCTTCTTCAAAAGCATCTTCAATGACCTTCCCCCTCCCCTCATCATCAGTGTCATGGTCAAAGAAATAATCTGAAGCCTCAGCCATTGTGCTGCCACAGAAATGAATTAAGACACACACACACACACACACACACACACACACACACACACCCACACACGCCTCTATTTTATACGCTAATTGTAATCTTACCCATTCGTTTTTAATGACCGGTCATTTCTCACCGGGAAGACCAAGGGTGTACACAAGTTCAATAAAACATCAAAAATTGAAAAAAAAATTTTGTGTGGTCAGATGCCATGTGTGAAGTCAAGGAATCTTATGACAAATAGATGAAATTAACTACATAATTTAGAAAGAGAAACTGTCATTTGGTCAGATTTGACCGCGAAGACAACATGAGGGTTAACCTCAGATTCAGGAGGAGCGATGTGGATTCAATCCTTGTTGTGAAACAGTGAACCAAATCTTTACTTTTGCAAGGATTCATTTGTTTTGTTGACTTGGAGAAGGCTTAAGCATAAATCAAACTGTCCATGTCTACACAGTCGCAAGTGCTGGCACTGTTTATGTCCCACTATCTATCCATTTGTAAGAAGGTCTGTGCAGACTGGCTGGGTGCTGCCCAAAATCTACTGTATGTGCTGCACTTCACAAATAACATCCGATGGCGACGTTCAGGTCCAGTACAGAAAGTAGGGTGTCTTTTATGTAGGAAAGCAGAAAGTAAAGTTGAGGAGGTCATGGATGCAGCAGATGTTTTTGTCGTCTTTCTCTAAATGTATCTTAACCATTGTTTATTTGCCATACACCTGATCTTTTCCTTAAGTCTAGTAAAACATACTTATTACTAAAATTAATCCAATTTTGGAAAGTCTTTACATTTCATCAATTCTGATTAAGCTTGATTCATTTTCCTCTCATCCATTCTTCATGTGAATTAAAAATTGAAACCAAAACAAGTTGACACAATATCCTTTGTCAGTTTAAATTAGTTTGTCAATTATTCCAGACACTAACAAATTAATTTTCCCTGATACAGTTTGTACATAGATACCAAACTATTAAATATCATAAAGATGACATCTATGGTGCACATTAGAACAAGATATATAGTGAATAGTGCACATGCATGCACACTCACACAGATTCACAGACATTGTACATGTACATGTTCTGCTCCCCTCTCGATCATGATGAAGCGAGCAAGCCAGGCAATACAGAGGCAGGCCAGACCACTCTGGGCTTGCCCAGAAAACATTAGTCATTTTCCAACTCATTGCTGACACTCATTTAGCAAAGCCTCCTCCCAACCATCATCAATATCTCTCCTAAAGAGGCCTATGAGCTGGGAAGGACCAGGCTGCCCTAACCTGCTGTGGGTCACGCTTCACCATGCCTGTGCTGGATTGTGCTAGGAACTAATGAGAAATGGCAAGAGACTCTTCAGATTTCTTCTCTTGTTTTTTAGAACCTGTTACATCATTTTTTCTTTATACAAATGTTTTTGTCCTGGATGAGGCAGTGAAAATTGTGTACAAAGTTGATGGATACCGAATACTTTTGGATTTAACAGGAAATCTAATTAAAGAAATTGTTAAGGATGCCACTTCTGTATAGCCATGGAACTACTGCAACAAGAATGTCTTGAGAAGTTCCCTTGGCTTCTTATTAGGAGCTTTACATGATTGCAATCTAACACAATTTTTGTGTTAATAAACTAATATCATCAATATCAGTATCTATCATCAAGAATATCATTTGAACACACCGTTTAAACTATGTACTCTGTAAAAGGTCTATAAGCTTGACAAAGTGTTTGTAACTCAAGGTCCACTTGAGCTGTCATCTGCGTCACGTGGTTTTCATCAGCATTTGGATTTTGCTCAGTTGTCACAGAAATGGGTATGTTGACATGTAGTTTGACAAAAACAAAAGTCCATTCCAGTCCAGTTACGTCCATTGTAAAAAAATTCATGGAATTATTTTAGTCAATCATCAATGAAGATTCTTGAGTGTCTCACTTTCTTTCTAATTGGACTAGCACTTGTGTAGTTACAATCATTACAGTTGAATTTGCATGTAAGTGGGGCTTGAGTGGAAGGATTTTTGGATTTGTGTGCTTATTCATTGAACAGCAGCTCAGATACCCAGCCTTTTTGGTGTCTCTGAGTAGTATCCTTTAAAGAATTCTGTCTAGGGACATTACTGGGAGACCTCAAAGTGGCAACAATGGAGAAACCCGGAGATGTGATTATGAGGATCAGCCTGCGTGATCTGAACCAAAGTGGTGTTTTGTTAATGGACTCTGTGCTAGTCATGGATTGGTGATAACAAACCCCATGCTCCAGCATAATGTGGTTTGTAAGTGTACTTGATACTAGAACACAATTGATGATCAACTTTGTGGTCACATTATCAGCCCTTTGGCTGTATGTGGCTGGATGTAAGTTGGATCAGATGAAAAGGTTGCCTGAAAGGCCTGATATAGCCAAGTGTGTGGTGAAGATAAAGTGGGAATGTCTGGCAGAGACCTCTGTCCATGAGGTCTTCAGCTCCAATCACTGGAAGAATTTCTTGAAGCAGCAGACAGGTACAGAGATGCCAGGAGGGCTGCAGCATTTATAGCCACTGAAGCAAAAATCAGGGTGAGAGAGGAGTTTGGGGAGGCTATGGAGAAAGACCTTTGGTTGGTGTCAAGGAAGTTCTGGCAAACCATTCGACCACTCACAAAGGGAAAGTAGGGCTTGGCTCAAGCTGGCTTAAACTGGAAAGGAGAACTGCTGACCCAGACTATGCATATTGTTGGGTAGTGGACAGAGCACTTTCAGGAACTCTTGAACTCGACCAACTTATCCTCTGTGGATGAGACAGAGTCTGAAGGCATAGGGACACATCACTCATACATCTGGCACAGCTCGCTGAGGTAGTCAAGAAGTTGCAAGACACGGGATGTGGAATAGATTTGCTAAGACATGCTGAATGCTCTAGACATTGGTCAGGACTGGACCTGATGTGTGATAGAGCAGAGCGGTAGATCTCATTTTGAAAAGGGGGGTCATGTGCGTGCTCCACTTATCCAGGATATCATACTGCTTAGCCTCCCTGGGAAAAGTTTGTTCCAGGGTGCTGTAAAGTAGGCTCTGGCCGATGGTCCAAATGAATGATTCGGAAGTAGCAATGTGGATTCCATCCTGGCTGAGGAACAGTGGACCAGTTCTTTGCCCCTGCTATTATTTTCGTGCACTGCGCTGTGGGCGCAACTACTCCCCCTTCTCATCTCAGTCCCAACGAGCGGCGCAACTTGGAAGGAGGGAGGAGAGAAGGCGTGGAGTGGGTTTGACACAGCTGAGTCCAATCTTCACCAATCACACCAGCTCCTCCCCTCACCTTTAAAAACGTCGCTGCCGAGGCGCATGGCAAGGATGGCTGAGCCCACACAGGAAACTGTCCGACGCCCAAACTTCTCCCAGGAGGAGACTGACCTTCTGGTACGGTAGGTCCAGGCTCACAGTGGCTGTATCTACGGCCTCTCGAACAGACCTCCACGGGCCGATGATGCAAAAGCAGCCTGGGAGGAGGTAAGTACCGCTGTCAATCTGGTTTGCCCGAACATGCTGAGAACCGCTGCACAATGCAAAAAGTGGTTCAATGATGTCAGAAGAAGGGCAAAGCAAAAACTGGTGGAACGCCGTCAGCAAACGGTGCCCACCGGAGACAAATATTATTTTCTTTAACCCCCCCCCCCCCCCGGTCATCCCATTTTAAAAGACTTTTTTTGTCACGTGGTTTTTTCAAAAGATTTTTGTCTTAATCGTGTAATGGCTAAGTGTCTTTGTTTACAAAAAACACTATGAAAATAAAATTCATTATTAAGATTATTATCGCAATTATTATTAGGCCTATTATCCACACATAAATAAACTCACATCATGGTGGATAGGCCTATATTTAAATGCCATATGGGGGTTGTGTGCACACACCTCAACAACAACAAAAAAAAAAAAGCGTGCGTAACGGGATTAAAATCGAAGCCACCTGTGCATCAAGGATACGTTGTGCTCAGTGGGCTGGTTTTGTCTTCCCCAAATGTTGGCATGTGAAATTAACTTGTCTCAACCCAACTGAATATTGAACAACTGGCATAGGCTTGACTACGGGTTAAATATTCACAGAATATTTGGGGGTGAAAGCTTTAGATAAACTGATCATTTTTAACTTAAATCCTTTATTAAGGCCTACTCACAAAAAACAAACAACTCTCAAAAAGTAAATAAACAAATGCCAAAAACAGAAAATGTGGTCCATTTTAGGCTTGCTGCCACAGCAGGAGGAGGAGGCAGTGGATGAGGAAGAGGCAACAGATGAGGAGGAGGAGGAGGAGTAGGAGGAGGAGGTCAACGACTAGGTGGAGGAGGGAGTGCGAGTGCCGGTTCCGGTGCGACAGGAGGAGAGGGCGCCGGTGCCGTGCCGGTTCCGGTACAGCAACAGTGTCGTGGCCAGGTGCAGCAGGACGAACAGGCCTTCCTGATGACCCAACAGGCAGGGTTCTCCAGCATGGCGCTCGGTGTCCAGGTGGAAGAGCGGGTCTAGTCAGTGGAGGCTCGACTGACCGCCCTTCAGGAGGTGTTTGAGGCCCGCCTGCTCCCCTTGGCTTCAGTTGCAGCCAGTCTGCGGAGGCTGGCGGATGCTGCGGAGAGACTGCTGCCGACAGAGCCATCCACCGCCGCCGCTGCCACCATGCCCAGGTGGCCGCTGAGGCCACGCACGAGAGGGGGGCAGTCCGGCTCCCCTGATGCCGCGTGGGACAAGGGGAAGGGGAAGGGGAGGGGAATTAATAAATTTATTTCAATATTATCTATCTGTTTAGTGTGGAAAGTTATTGATCGTCAGATGGTTTTTGAACTGATGTAACCGCAAATACTCACTTAATGACAAAGCTGGGCGGTGAGGGGCTCCCTCCTCTCCCGTGTGCTCTGCTGCTCTCCCAGTTGAGATGGCACATGCAGTTCGGCCTCTCTCTGTCTTAAGTCCCTTAATGTGTCCTCCGTGAGTTCATAGTGACATCGTACAGCCATGTTGTGTAAAACGCAACATGCCACGAAGAATGCACCGACACTCTGAGGGCTGTATGTTAATGAACCACCTGTCCAGTCCAGACATCTAAAATGCATTTTGAGAACCCCAAATGTGCGTTCGATGACTGACCAAGCACTGCTGAAAACACCGTTAAAACCACTTTGCCATCTTGTTGAAGGTGTGATATATGGCGTCATCAACTACGTTTTCAGTGGATAGGTTATCACCTAGCAGCCACCCATCCAGAGGGGTTTCCCCCGAAAGACTGTAGGGATGCTAATATTCGCCAGGATGAATGAGTCATGTGCCGACCCGGGGAAATTGGCATACACGTTTGTCACCAGGCATGAGTCACAGATCACCTGGATATTGATGGAATGGACCCCCCTTCGGTTCACATAAATGTGGGCTTGGGTCTCTGGGGTGCGCAACTGCACATGAGTGCAGTCGATTGCTCCCAGGACCCTGGGGAATCCAAAATTCAACAAGAACCCTGCTTAGTTTCCAGCTGGCTCTCAGGTGTTGCAGGGAAAATGATGTGCTCATTTGCATGTCGGACTAGACTGGAAGAAACTGCATGTATAGCCGAGCAGACAGCGGACTGACTGATCCCCACCACCGAGGCCACGGTATGTTGAAAAGACCCAGTGGCGAAGCAGGTCAGAGCCGCTGTGGTCCTTACCGCAACCGGAAGAGCGCAGCCGGGGTGCACATCGGAGGCCACGATGCGCGCTACTACGTCGACGACCTTCCTTGGCAGATGTCATTTGTTCCTGTGACATGCAAAAGAGTAGATGATTAAAGAAAAACGCATAGCCTACAGTGTTGAAGGCGTTATTCTCGTGGCCCATCAGCACTCCTGCTCACTCATGTCTAAATATGATGTCTTTAGATGGTAAATCCTCGGCCTCCTCCTCCCCCTCCTCATACTCCTTACAGCATTACAATGATAACATTTGTATTTGGAATGAAATGACGTGGGTAACAGCGGACAACGATCATCACTTACGTTTTTTCCGTGTGTCTGTCTCTCTCTGTCTCTGGAGTGCTCTGAGATAGATGCAGTATATATGCTCTGTAGGATGCCACGGCTGTTTCTGGTTGGCACAGCAACGTTAACTGATTAGTTTGCATCCCTGTTTCACCTGTGTACATTCGGTCAGGTTGAGTGACCATTATGCGTGCCGAACGATGTGGTCAGATGAGATACTGATCAAAATATATAAATTTAGGTCTGACTGTATGTGCTGACTCAGATAGCTGCATTGAATCGTGGCTGTTGCTAATTACTGATCGCAGTGAAATGCCAGACACTGTGGAAACCTGCCTGTGTGGTATTGGTGACGTGGGCGCATGACTCCACCGGTTTACGAAAATCCATTTGCCCAGTGGTGCGCCGCTGGCACACAGAGTTGACCAGGTCTGGGGTGGCGAGCTTTCAGCACACTTTTATGCCACTGGCATGACCGAAAATCAAAATCCGCCGGCTGATCCTGCCGACACCTCCCCCTACTGCACCGCAACGCCTATCCTGGCGTACCTCTGTGCGCCTCGGTTTACCAAAATTCCAAGTGCGCTGCGCGCCCGCCTGCCCTGCACGAAAATACCACTGCGCGGGGTGCGCACCCTGTGCTCCGCCAGTGGCGAGGACGGAAATAGCGCCAAATGTGTTTTGTAGATAATGTGGTCCTGCTGCCTTCATCAGACTGTGACCTTCAGCACATTGCTCCTGTGCATCAAGAGGAGTCAGCTGAGGTAGTTCAGGCCCCATTTTCCCTCTATTTGTCTCCACTTTCATATTCTAATCTTTGTTAACTGTGAACTGCAATGAACACTGCCCTCTGACAGCAGCAAACATAAAAATGTTTGGCTGCTTTGGGACAAAATCTGAATGAAAACCAGTTAAAAACAATCTGTTTTTTATATATGGGGGAAAGTTGTTAAAAAAATGAAAAAAAAAAACAAAAAAAAAAACATTGTGTGTGATAATACAGTATTTATTCAGCTGAAGGTGCCTTTGTCAGTAAAATTCAACCTGTTTCATTATCCCACAATATCTGAGCTAATCAAGAAGAGCAGCCACACATGTTGTAGATGCCTCACAGCAAGACTGATGCTACTCGGGATTCATTTTTAATCCTTTCTTATTTCTTGCAGATATACACTGGAGAGGGTGAGAAAAGAGAGAGAGAAGAGATAGGGAGAGCAAATGAGAAGGAAATGGGAAGAAGAGTGATTAGACCGTAGCCAAAGCTCTCAAGTGAAAACAAAGAGATGCTAGTAGAGAATGGTCCATTGTGAATAAAGCTTTCAAAATGATGAGAAACTCACATGTTTGTTTCATTCTCAATATATGTATGTATCTTCATGCAACCTGGCTTTGTGCAAAGGAACCTTGTCATGTAGGAACAGGAAAGGCTCTTAAAAGTATGTGGATAGTGGTCTATGCATATAGGCAGATATGGAAAGAGTACTAGAATATAATACCAAAATAAATGTGCTTTGGCTTCCAAGAAATTTGAATCAAGTAAAAGTAAAAGTACTTGTATAAAAATGCACTGTACTGAGACAAGAATAGGAAGTAGGTCAGTTAAAATGTGCTTTGAGTAAAGGTTATTGTGTTGCATTCATAAAATGGAAAAATAATAAAACAAAAAATCTCATATGATGATATATATGTCAAATTAAAGAACATCTTTAGGCTACAAAATAAATTGCATTACGTGTCAACATATACATTCATGGAACAAAATCAATCATGGAGCCCTGATGTCCAAACCAACAATAAACTCCATCTCTGTAAGATGGCACTGCAACCTGTGCATAGAACTGATTATCAGAAATATACAACGGCCTTCCTCAGCGTAGCCTCACGAGAATTAACCAGAAAACTCTTACAATTTAACAAATACGACTGACAGTACATAAAAAGGTTCTGGACACCATGGCATGTGTAACACACGTGATTAAGTCACATGAATTAAATAACCTGGCACTTCTTATAGAATTAACTGTAGAATAAAACATTACCAAGGCAGACAACACAGAGATGCACAAATAATCTTAAATCCACAATAGCTGCAGCCACAAATACACATATTAAATCATAGGAGAAACTAGACAGATTTTAAGCTTCTTTGCTGGGCAACACAGTGTTGCTGACTCTCTCAACTATACAGAGAGTTACAATAATCTCTATGTTTGCTCTTCTTTAGTCCATTGCAGTCTGCTCCAGGTTCTGTAGGTCAGTTCTCAGCCTCTCTGTCTCACTATGTTTCTCAATGGTTTCAAACATTTTGAGCTGAACGAGAGGCTCTGCAGTCGCAGCTGTGACAGAAATTGTCAAAAACAGCAGGAATTCCTCACAGACCTCTCTAAAGGCAGATGTTCCTCAGTGAAAGCAAAAGCCAGAGCCACAAACCCTACACCCCACTCAGCCAGTGACTGTAGGCATTCAATAAGAATCTTCTTCAGTGTGTCAGCTGAGTATAGAATGTCACCTCTCTGGACATGGCGTTCTCTGGAGCTCTGCCATCTATCTCTCTCACATAGTTTCTCAGGACTTTTTCTTGTGTTTTTATTCTGCAAGTAGCACCTTGAAACGTAGCACAGTACAATACTTGTGATAAAAGGTAAAATTACAGATTTTTTTAAATCCACAAAAAAGTGCACAGTAACAAGATTAATACAATTTGATACTTCCATCCCTGCAGGATAGCTGAGAGATGAGCTCAGTAAAATCTTCTTTTATCTAATTCTTTAAAGCTGTCACTTTTTTTATTTGGAATGGTGAAAAGCAGCAAGGTTTCTCACAACCTTTATTTTGCTAAGGGCAATTGGCAAAGAGTGGTAGTTTTTAGCAGTAGTGTAGAGTTTGGAAAGATCAAACACTAAAGGACAACGCCGCTTATATGGTGAGTATGTTCAGGTAACATGAAATGCAAGACAAAACCAATTCAAATCAAACCAAATACATGTATCGTCAATCAGATCATAAAAGATAGAATAGTAGGATGAAAGAGAAATGGAGGCCCATTTGTTGGATGACAGGAGGGCAAAAGGCATCATCCTGCTGTGATGAAATGCCAACTCCACAGGTGTTTGACTGGCAGCCTGACCTCAATTTGAATGGTCTACAGAGGTGTCTCTTTAGTTCATTTGTCCTCAAACTTGATTTGACCATCACAATGTTACCATGTCAGCATTTCCTCAGTACTGACTAAGCTTTGATGTGGCTTTGTCAAGGTTAATAAGGGTGAAGCTGCAAATTGCTGACACTTTTGCCAGTATTCAATGTGTCTTCATTCAGTTTTCAAGCAAAAGGTAACTGAAAAACTGACATGTATCACTATCAAGGTTGAAAAGCATTAGACAAAGTATTTTGAAAATATTAAAACTCTGCATGTCACTCAGGATAACATCATCATCACCATTACAAAAGCCTACCACTTTTCTGGACATGAGTCCTGGACATGACTTGTGATGCAACTTGGAATTCACCATTAATGATTCCTTGAACTTAAATATTATCTGCTCAGACTTAAGTTTTATACATTTTTAGCATTACAGTGCAACCTCATGTGTAATTTTGTCAACAAGTAAAAGGATTTACTTGAAAGCACTTTCAAATGGGAAATGTGAGCTCCAACCTGTGAGTTAGCCCAAAGAGCTGATGACAGGAGACCTAACTAAAGTGAATCTGACTCCAGGCTTGGTTGCTCCATTTCAACAGTGGCTACCACAACTACCACTACCACCAAAACTCCTAATGGCTACTTTTCCTAAAACAGCCACTACTAGCACAGTAAAAGTTCTGCCACTGCTTCTACTTCTACTACAACCACAAACACTACCATGAAATCTACTTCTATACTCAGCAACTACCACTTCTACAACTACTTCGGCAGCAGTAAAACAACAACCATCACTGCTGCTACTGATGGAAAGTAACTTAAGTTCAAGAGAAAATATTGTACTTTTTGTTGCACATTAATTTGAAAACAATGACAATAACTACTTTGCAGATTCAGATTGATAAAACAAAATACAACCAAAATATTTAATAAAAAAATTCGTAATTGTTGTTGTTGTAGAAGTTGTGTAGCAGATATACAGAGTGGCTTGTGAGGATTGTTATGTTTGTGATGGCTGCAGAGTGTCTCGAGCTGAAAAAAGCGTGGAAATGAAGTGGAAAATGCATATGATTAGGCATATACAATCTCCTTAGAACCTGTGTGTGTATATGAGTGTGTGCTTATGAGCGAGAAGCAGATAGAGATAGAGGGAATGATGCACTCTAAACACACGGTTACATCTGCATTTCCACATCCAACATTTGTTTCCATTAAATTGCCATTCCAGCATATTTGCTTTTGCATTCCTACATTTTGCAGTATTTGCATCAAATTAGGTGGTAAATGATCCACAAACATTTTACTAGACTTAACTTATATCGAGATGCAGCATGTTTACTACTTACTACTGCTTTAGGCTTTCAACGTATGATCACACTCACATCCACAATCTGATTCCAAGGATGAATAATCTAATTTTTCTTAAAACTTTGATAACTTCGTGTTTAAACTATCTTTAACCACTTTATAGCTACAGTTTATGTTCTATGCTCTTTTAAAAGGAAATTGAAGTCGTAGCATTGTATTGTACTCTGTCTCTTACACTTAATTTCAAGCTTGCCCTCTTGGGCAGCAGTGAGCATGTTCTGAGGCACTATTCATGTATCTATTTAGTTGTTTTACTGCAAAACAAGTTTAAATCCCTGTTATTTTGATAAAACCCACTAACAATCTACTTGGACTCAAAAACATGATTGGACTCGTACAACGAATAAACAAAATTTCTCATCCCAAAGGCAATTTTGCACACAGGCAATTTTCTGTGCTTGCGGGCGACCTGCACACATCTGTTTGTCTATTATAGTGGTGAATGGGGAGGGCGGAGGGGGGGTTGGCCCTGGTATTTTTTTTGATCATATCAACAACAGCAGGGACATGGGGCATCCATCATGACCTGACCACCTCTCCCGCTTGCATGTACTTGAACAGGCCCCACAAGTGGTAGCAATTTTCCATTTTCATTTGTTGACCACTTGACCATGTGCTTTCCCTGGCTCCGGCGGATGAGCTCTCATTCATAGCAAACTTTTCTGGTCAGTACACACCTGCAAGCTCTGCTCTGATGCACCGGCTGCTGACAACAGAGTGCAGGCAGCATATCGCACACTGCCTCTGAAATGAACATATACAGTACCAAAGATATCTGAGAGAGGAGGAGAAAAGCATTGAACTAGGGCAAACAAGCATAATGTTGTATATATTGTTAGAGTTTATTTAGGCTTTTGTAGTTATATCATCAAAATTGTAATTAATATAATGAAATACAAGTTCTATAAATCTTTCTGCAGTGATAGTGCCTCTTATATTGGTGTTACTCATTAATTTAACTGAACGTATTTAGATTGCAATGGTTTAATAACACAATATAATAATAAATTTCACATTTGTTGAACGTATTGATAGTTCCCCATTTTTTTTTTCTTTCTGTTTCTAAAGCAGGCTTTCTTTCTTTCTCTTTTTTTTTTTTCTTTTTTGGTTTTGGCTTCTATTTAGATTTTAGAATGTCTGTCTGTCGAATGTCTGTTATGATATCCATCACTCTTAAAAAAAGGTGAATTTTTGCCTCAATTATTCACTTAATTTTGACCATTGCATCTTTTGTGGTCAGCTGTCCCAAACAGCCTGAACACTGTACTTTAGCTGTTGTTGGTAGAAAGCAATGGCAGGCACCGAGCCAACGGTGTATGTGACTGTGTATGTGTGTGTGTGGGTTTTTTTTTTTTTTTTTTTTTTATTTCAACCTCTGACTGAACCCAGCACTCACCAGACTCTGGATCTTTAAGTTATTTCCTTCATGTGTCTTTTCTTTTCCCCCTCTCCTCTCTGTAAGTTTCCCGTCCAGTAAGCAGTCAACAAAGATAGAACTGCAGCTTTCATTCTCAAAAATTTAAAAACAACCTCTGAGCTCTCTTCCTGCCGGTAAAAGGCATTGGTTCTGGATCAGAGCAGGATTTGGTGTGATTCTGGGTGTTTATTCCTTGAAAAGCACCACTCTGCCCCCTGGCTCTCCTCCAGGGCTCCCTGGTTCTCAGCTGCTGTCTGTGGGTGTCTGTCCCACCGCTCCACCCCACACACAACACTCTGCAAAGCCACGCAACACACATTCAAATGTTGATTTAGAATTTGGATGTTAACATTATGAATGACGCTTCGAAGCTTCAAACTATTAGGTACAGTCCCGGACAATCACAATATTTTTTTTGCATTCCCTTGATCCATAGGGACAGTTAGTGTGTTGTTCCAATCCAGTAATAATACATGTCAGGGATCAGACAGACAAACTGGGGACCCACAGAGCAGATCAGAGACTCACAGGTGATGAGATGCGGTTTATTGACAGTTCGAGGTCGGTACACGGAAGGCAGTCAGGAAAAGCAGAAGTACAAAATCACTAGGCAGATCGGGAGTCAAAACACAAGCTAGGGTCCAAAAAAACAGAAAACCGTGAGGAAGGCAAAAGTACAAAGACGCTGGGCAAAAGGCAACAAGAGACAAAACAGGTCGAAACATGAGGAAGTCATACACGACGATGAACACCAGAAAGCTACTCACACAAGGACACAGACAATCTGACAAAGACACTCGGGAAGGGCAGGTATGGGGCGGAACAATGAGACACAGGTGAAGACAATGAACAATTACACAAATGGGGAAATCAAGACACCTAACGAGACAACACAAACCAGGAACTGAAAAACCTTACAAAATAAAACAGGAAATGACACAGACCAGGGCCTGACAGTACACTGCAAATTTATGGAAATGCACTGCACATAGTATAGAAAGGACAGATGCTGTGACACTTTACATGATGCATTTATTGCTCATTACTCCTTTCAAAAGGCTGTGCACTAGCCACTGCCTGCTGTGTTAAGCTGTGGCTGTGGAGGTGTTTAATGTTCAGACTATGGCTGTACTTGTGGTTGAATCTATTCTGCCATGGATACAATAGCTGTTCTGTGAGTACTCTTTATTGCTCTTATCAACATTAGCAAAGAAAGTGCCATTAAGCCACACAGGATTGGAACCTTCTTCTATCAGATATGACCAATCAGTCAGCACAATCATGTCAATTCACTGCACATACAAAAAGCCTGCACACAGTTGGTCTTACACACATTTTAAACTAATGTGTTAAAGCAGGAATTATAACAACCAAAGCACAGCCATGGTTACAGCCACAATCACAGTGACAGCAATAGCCAAAGCTCTGTCTTCCCTCTGGCTGTACAGTACTCATAATCATAGCTATAGCCTGTCCCAGTTAAATAGCTCAATGAGTTATCTATCTCATTTCAATGATACAGACTTGTGTGGAACCTGCCACAGCTGAGGGCCCACTCAAAACCAACGATGGTCTATGACATTATACATAATACTATATCATCATACAGCTCAACCATGCTCTATGGATCAGAGGGAATGCTAAATGTATTGTGAGTTAAAAAGAAAATTATTTCAGAAGAAATAATTCCCACTATGACCTCTTAGGGCTCCATATTCATTATTCCCATGACAGTGAATAAGTCGATCTACTCAAAGCCTGTAACCAAGAATGGCTAGAATCAACTGTGTCACAGGTATTTTCAAAGCTAAGACATTTAATAACATAGAAAATTATTTTATTAGGCTATACCAAGGGAGTAAGAGAAGGAATAAAAGTTTTCAGTGCAGCACTTAAACTGATATGGAGTGAATCACCATCTGTCCATTAACATTAATGGCAGCGTGTTAGCTAAAAGCTAAAAGTTCCCAACAATTCACAATTCCAAGAAACTCACGTTAATATTAATGCATTTAACTGTTTTTCCAATAAATGTTTAATGATTCAACTCAATATTAACTAACATCTACTAATATTTTTAACATCACTGTTATAATAATGTTATAATTTTTCTATTAATAAGATATGTTGAATAAATATAAATAAGGTGCCATAGTACAAAAAGCATCAAAATAGAGCTTATTCCAGGCTTCTCAGGTCTGGAATAAGCCCCAAATGCCATCAAATCTTAGAAACGTCCCTGTATGTAACTCAGTTCAAAAGAAAAGCACATTCTGTGCTGGCAGTAGCACTGGCCATAGAAAAAACAAAAAAACAACTTTATGAAGTTTATAGTCTGCCTGGGTTTTACAAGAGCTGTGCTGTTGATAGTGTGTGACAGAAGTGGAGTGGAGTCCTAGAAAACAATGATCCAATGGATTATGCAGTGGATGGAGTGGCAGCAAATCTTGGTCGTAGTAGCAAATATTCAAACAAGAACGCTGAAAGCTGAAGTGGAGAGCGGTTCCATGTGAACAGCAGTTAATAACCAGTCAGTCCGTTCTGCAAACTGAACCATACCACATGCTCAGTCTTACCACTTCATTGGTAGATGGCATTCTGGTTGTGCACCCTTGGCTGCATGGGTGGACAGGAATGACATACATACTTGAATACTGTACTTAAGTACACTTTACTTTTACTTATGTGCTTTTCATCCTCTTTTACTCCACTGATCCAAATTTTGGATGACAAGTATTGTACTTTTGAGTCTAATACATATATAGTTACATAGCTTTCAAGTCAGATGAATTTGGTTTTCTTCTCTAAAATGCAATAGGCCGTATGCTGTGTTTGATGATCCTCACCACCAGAGCTCCCATGGCCATGTCTGAATTTCATGCTTGAAATTTTCAAAATGAAGAAAAATTCATATTGTTTTTTATGTTTGCTCTGTTTTCCAAGCACAAACATCATCACTGTCGACAAAAACATGCTGGCCAACCTGGCAAAGCATGTTGAGATGAACATTTGTTTAATTCAGATAAACATTTAAAATGAAGCCATCTGTGCTTATAGTAGTTGCAGTTTTTAACACAATGGTTGGTCAAATCAAATGACTTCTTGTGGACTTTTATGGATTTGAAGTAGTTGTATTGGCACTGGGTCCTGTTTGAATCCACATACTAATAGCCAGCGAAAATGCAGTGAGTTAACATTACTGACTGATTCAAGTTCTTTCAGAAATATGTTTTAAGCTTGTCAAATCATCGAGGGCTGTGACAAATGTCATTTTGTTTACATTCTAAACTTCACTTCATCAGCTAAAAAAAGTCCTTATACAAAATACTTGGTTTTAATAAAGTGATTGATAGGATTATTACTCTTTTTTTTATTTAAAGCTGCAGTATGTAAGATGGAGAAGAGAGCAGACTTAGCCTGAAAATTTGAACCAACACAAGTTCATGTCACTCCCCCTCCCTCTCCACTGCACTCATGGCCTGCCTCCAAGCCCCTCCTCCCTGCAGCGTCTGTGCGGTTGCCGTGACAACCAGTAGCGTTAGCCTTAGCATCGGAAACAAGCTAACTCTGCCCAGCCGCTACATCACAGTCGCTAACATACCGTATGCGCTGCGGAGTGTTACTGTAACAATCACCATATTAGCTTTATGGTTATTTGTTGTCTTAGCTGTATATGCTGTTGTTGGCAGTGGTGGTATGGGCAGTTTCTCCTTTGCGGGTGGCTGTTTCTCCGCCATGGCTTTCACTAGCCTCCTGATGCCATTCACAGAGTTTGACTGAGGGGCAGCCGGCAGCATGAGCGGAAGGAGGGTGCGTTTTGCAGCGTGTGTGAGTAGTGATTGACAGATGTCAGACACTCCCTCAGATGCTCCTCTGGCTCTGATTGATGTTTTGTGTTGGGCACGGTGGAGTCTTGCAAATCACAGTAGGAGCAGTAGGTGGGACCAATGGAGCTGTTTTTTTTTTTCACAGATTACATGTTTCATGTACTGCTGTCTGGGCATAGGGACAGTTGTAGCAAATGACAAAAAAATACTTTTATACAAGTTACCTACTGCAGCTTTAATCAATTTTCTTTGATGAATATAACTCCCAGTGGCAACTGCACTGAACATGTCATCAACACAGAAACACATACAGTCCTTCTACTTTTTGCTAACATCATGTCTCACAACATGTGTGCCTTCAAGGTACCATTGCTGTTATACAAAATTCCATTCATTACATCTCCCCATCAAAGACATTCTCACACTTTTTTCTCTTAACCACCAGTAAAAGAACTACTGAACCCGTATCTTATTTTCTGAACCATCTGTTTGCTTTTAACATTTTTTTCTTTTAACAATGGGTAGTAAATCTCCTTTTTTCTGTCTCTGTTCTGTCTTATCTGGACGATTGTCAACACAGGTTCAGTCAAAGTGGTGGTTAATTCATTCGACCAGAGTGATTGACAGTAGTTCTTCCTTCTGTGCATGTGACAGCTGCTGGGGCCAATGTGTCTGTGTTTGTGTAATCATTTTTTGTATTAGTCTTTGTGTGTGTTGGTACTGTGGGTGCATTCAACAGGTGACATCTGTTTCAGCTGTACTGTCCTCCTTAAACCATATCCACCACATTTAATCTAAGAGTGGGACAGGCTCCTTGGACAATACCTGGTGTCCAGGTTCATGAGAACAGTGTCTCCTGCATTCAGCAAATGTAGATTTCTCGTCCTGTTCCTGCAGTTGCAGTGATGTTCTTGTCTTTGCTTGGTAGGTACATCTATATGCCTGATTTCTTCATTATCCTGCCAGTTTGGGTCTATGTTCTCAGACAGGATGGGTAAAGTCCGAATTTTACTACCCATCAGCAGCTCTGCAGGACTGACTCTGGTAGAGGAAGAGCCCAAGGCCCTGTGTATCATCAGAGCCAGGAGGGGGTCCTACTGCCTCAATATCCCACTTGCTACCTGTACAGCCTTCTTGGTGTGTCCATTACTCTGGTCATAATGCAGACTAGATTTTACACAAATAAAATCATATTTGTCACTGTACTTTCTGAACTTGTCTTAAACTAGCTGAGGTCTGTTCACTAACACTTCTGGAGTACCACACCATGCAAAGGTGGCTGTTAGCTTTTCTATGATCAGGCACCTGGTTGGTACAGGTATGTGTAGGATCTCTAAGTATCTGGAGTAGTAATCTGACACTACTGGACATGAGTGCTTCTTGTCTTCACTGTCTTCACACAGATCTATACCTACTTTTTTTTTTTTTAATCATGGTCTAGAAGGTAATACAGTTGGCATAAATGGCTCTGTGTGCTTATGTTCTCACTGCAAAACTTCCTGGTTCCCAGACAGTGGTCTGGCCGATATATATCCCTAGTTCCCTGTTGGGGGTCTGACAAACACCCACACGTGAGCTGCAGCACTCATCAGTTCCTGTGCTGCAGCAATCCACTGAGTCAGAGCTTCAGCTGTTACCCATTCCTGAACTGTGGCAGTCTACTGTGATGCTGTTCCATCAGCTTTCTGTTTCCCTGCTTTGCTAAATCTTCCTAAATGTTTTTTTTTTTTTCTTTTTTGTTTGTTTGTTTTTTTGTTTTTTCACTCAGACTCATAAGTTTGCAAGGGAACATCTAAATAGTTCTACTGCATTTTGAAACCATTTGTGTGGACTGATATAGTTAAAATAGAACTTTTTAGCCACAAGGAGCAAAGGTATCTTTGACAGAAAATAATAGGTGCATAATTTAATTTCAAGAACACCTCTCCAACTGTTAGGTTTAATGGCAGAAATGGGCTTCTATATAAAAAGTCAACCCCAATACAGTGCTCAAGAAACACTTAAGGCTGGATTAGCCTCTCTTAAGATCATAAAGAATGGATTTATGTGTAACAGCTTGGTGGTCCCATAGTTTTCAGAGTCCTAAATGTTGACTGTTACAGAGAATAGCAAACATAAAGACCAGATATACCAGTAGTCTAATTCTTGTTTGCAGTGGTACAATTGCATAGATATGAAGGTGAGATGTGAGGAATAGCTTTATATATTAGTGTGTACTAATGAGTGAGTTGATGGATTCCTACTAGGCCTTCACTGTATGACAGCATCATGCTCACTCATCTTTCATGTTGGCCGTGCTCCCTGGAACCACTTGCTGCTCTCCCTCTGGCCTCCTCCTCTGCTTCCTCCTCTTCTCTGTCTTCCTCTTGTTTTCCTTCCATTCATCCAGCATTTCCCCCTCTCCAGTGGCCCAGACAATGGGACCCCGGCTGCAGCCAGCCGTGGGGCCCCTCAAGCCGACTGAGTCTTTTCACAGCAAAGCCCAAGGGCTCCAGGGTAAATCCTACAACTTGGCATGCTAGGGTGCCAGCTAAAGGGATGCCAATGTCCGCCAGCATTGCTGCACTCTTCATTTGCAGCCTCCTCTCTTTGTTTTACAGTGTCTGTCTCTATGACTGTATGTTTCTCCTGTTTTGTCTCTTTCTTGGCTTTTCCAACTTCTTTAGTTTCTCTTTATCTCTGTCTTGGCACACAGTGGAATGTTGAATGACTCATCTTTACCAGGTGTCACACATCCAGTTTTAAAAAGGCCACATTCTCCAAAATTTCCTGCCGAAAAGGTTAAATTTACAAACTGCTGCCAATATAATTCTAACTCTCAAAAATGCTCTTACTAAAACTACTACACATGGATCTGTGTGGATCTGTCTTTAAATATTGGATTAAACCCCAGCAGATCAGCCAGGTGTGTCAAAACATGGCAGCTTCGGTCCAATCTGAGATGGATCTGGTGCTTTGTTCCAATGGGCAGCCAAATGCAAACGAGTTTAAAAGAAAAAGACATAAAGAGAAAATGAAAGTTAATTCTGGAGATTAAAAAGTTATGCAAATTAATAAAGCCTGTGTGAGACCTATTCCTATGCAGTCCACTACCTGATCAGCCAGTGGTTTATATTAAGATCTCTTAACACATTTGCAGAATCAATATATCTCAATAATAAAAGATGTTGACATTTCACTTAAATTAACAATTTCATATTTTGGGAAATATGTTTATTTGCTTTCTTGTGATGAGACTGTTATCACTCTTATGTCTATGTTAAGCAAAGAGCTGGACTGAGGACATGATGGCCTAACCTAGCATAGGTAAGTAGTAAGTAAAATTGTACTTATATAACATTTGTTAATCCACACAGTTACAAAAGGCTTAACACACAAAAAGACAAGGATGATTAATCAAATCAGGTAAAAAATACAGTGCAGTAAAAAACACAGCACAATGAAACAAAAACAAAAACAAACTAAAAAAAAAAAAAAAAAAAAAAAAAAAAAGCCCCAAATGAAGAGCTATAAAGAGGCTTGCCTATGAAAACACATTTTGAGAAGATGCTTGATACAGTCCAAAGATTCAGCAAATCTAAAAGATGAGGGAAGAGGATTCCAGAGGGTTAGGGTTAAAACAGCATTGGCACAATCACCTTTTGTTTTTCAAATAGAGTGGGAGATGGATAAAAGTCTGAAATTAATATTAGTATATGGGTGATGAAGATGTTAATTGGCAAAAATGTCATGAAGTTCACAACTAAGTCATTCCAGTAAGAGAAAAATGTTTATTATTGAAAGGTGATGATTGTCCACTTGTCTGTCTTCCAATGGTTGAGATCACGCACATATTTCTTAACCATTGGAAGACAGACAATTAACACATTTATTAATTATCTTTATCACCCATAAAAAGTGGAACACACAGGCTGCCCATCTGTATCTATAGCTGTCTATATGCATAACCTGTGTACATGACTGATTATCAGTTATAAATATACATTCGCCTTCCTCAGTGCCTCATTAGCTTCGGTTACATAAATTAATTTATTCTGCCAATTTAACAGTAGACTAAAGCATCACCAAGGCAGACGACACGTACTAAACTGTATAGACAGCACAAACTCCACAGTAACCACAGCCCACAAACTAAGCAACACTACTTTTCTTGTCAACAGTACTCCACATTTACTTCTTTGTTCATTCATTCTTCCTGCATTATATGACATTACACCTGTCTGCATATGAAGCTTCCTGTTGCCGTAAACACATTTCTTCATTCTACAGTTACTCATTTAAGACCTTTGTTTTGTTCCACTTGATTATTATGTTTTGTTTGACTTTTTTTTTTTTTTTTTTGCTAATGCAATTAGAAATGTATAATGCTTGAGATAAAAAAAGTTAAATAATTAATTTTAACAATTACAATCTAACCAAAATCCTGTACTGCCAAAATAAACAAGTGCTACACAGACAGACAGACAGTATATGTGTAGAAATACATATACTGCCCTTTACATTATCAGTGAGCCAGAAGGCCACTGAAGGAGAGAAGGAGGAGGAGGCACGTGCAGGGTCTGCTGGACAGCTACATAAAAGGCAGCTGGCATGAAGAGTGATGTGCTGGGCCACTGTATCTGCTATTTGGCCTTCATTTGCTCCATCTGACCCCCACTGCCCCCATACTGCTCATCAGCCCACTCCCCTTTCATTAATGCCTTTATGGAATCATTTGCATATGGCATTGGCTGTGCTGTTTTTTATTGAGGTCATTTTTATCACCACTGTGTTGCAGCCGTGACAACAATAAATCCAGTTTACTCCTGGACAAGGATGACCTTTTTTCTGTCTCTAATAAAGCCCTTACAGGTTGAGTCCATACTCAAAGGACAGTTCTTTCGCTTCATTTGTTTATTTGTGGTTACTGAATGAATGAGTGATCATTGGGTGTGTACAGCAGCTCTAAAATTTGGAAAGAATACTAATATACCCTGTCCACAGGTAAATTGTAGGAGAGTCCCCCACACACCTGTACATATGCTATCAAGGTAACCTAGACAACGCCATCATTTAGCATGTGTACATGTTCTAGGACAGATCTTATATAATTCGATTTTTGCAAATGCATAGAGACATATTGCATCAGAAAAAATTGGCACCACAGGGGGCTATAAACATTAAGAGTAATTGAATGATAAATTCCATTGTTGACCTTGGAAACACTAGCAAAAATAAGTCTTTACTCAAGATCCTCTTAACATCTTTTTTTTTTTTTTTTTTTTTTTTTTTTTTACAGCTTTCAACCATATCTCCTGATCTTCTGCAGAAACAAAAGAGCAAGATTTGTTGTTGAAATGAGATTTAGATAACACTGTATTAGAGCTGATTAGTCATACATTTAGTTGTAAACCCCTTGGTTTTTAGTACTATATATATTATGTAAATATAACATTTGGTGAATTTATATAGTGGAAAGTCTTCAGGCATGAGTTGCTAGCAGTTCATGTATGCACTGTACCCACACATGCAGAAACAACTCTCATTTTCAATACTGAGAACAAATAAAGGTTAAATCTTTTGTGAGCCTAGACCTTAAGTTATATTTCGTATAGACTTTGAATTCTAAGAATTGTCACATTGGGTTTATCCCTGTGTGTGTGTGTGCAGTTATGAAGATTTTCTTTCCACCACTGTGCACTTGACTGTCTTTACTGCCTCTCTCAGGTACTCTTGTATTGAATACACACTGCCAGGACCTAAGCTCTGTTCCCAAATTTTCTTCAGTGTCAAACAGTCAACAATTGAAGAACAAAAGCTAAGATGAAGAAGTTCAGCCACTCTGAAGCTGTCCACTTGTGCCCCACCTGACAGACTTGCCTTGGTGCTGACCACAGCAAGCTAGCATGAGAACCAGCAGTGATTTGGTGCCATCATAGTGCTGGGCTGACCATGGCAGGACCCCTGTGGAGGGCAGGACAGACAAGCTAATCCCAGAAAGGGACCCAGATGGGGGGCATGCTACGCTCCCTCCATTTCAGGCTGTCCGACGAGTTCTCCTATCACCCCGTTAGAAGGCCTGGTGTCTGTTTATGAGGACAAGGCTCAGCATCTGGGCTTTCCCTGTCCCCACTGCAGCCAGGAGCCACCACAGCCGGTTTTCTTGTTCTCCGTGTTGGTCTGCCAGCCATATGCCATCTTCCGAAGGACTTTTACAGGACTCTCTGGGCATCATCAGGAAGGCGAGAGATCTGAGGGGCATCACCATGAAGGCAGAAGTGCATCTGCTTGTGGGTGCGCATACACACACACACACACGTATAACTGACACACTCTTTTTCTCTACTCACACTCACTGAGTCTTGACTGTGCTGTACCAGTGTCATAACACAGGAAATGGAACAGCTGCATTGAAAAAGAAAAATGTTTTTAATACTTCATTTCTACTTATGTCTCAAGAGATTAAGATTTTGGTCAAGTTTTTATTTCTTAAACTACATTTTTGTCTCAACTATTTTCATCAACAATATTGCATGTTGATATTATCACAGTTTGTGTTTTATGAGGCTGGTGACCTTTTGCCATTGTCTCCTTTTACTCATAGAAAAAAGATTGTTGACAAGTACATTTCATCATAGTTTTTGTTAACATAATTAACATTATCTTACAGAGCTCCAGCCATTTAGGAAAACAGAACATTGAAAGCACCAGTTTCCAGGTTCAAGCATTTCACTGAAGTGCACAAAGACAGATAAAAAGGTTTTCCCTTCTCTGGCAAACACAAGCCATCATCACTGATTATATGCGATCAAGTTTAGGCTTGCCTCTCTGACTGTTCACATCAGTTGCTGTTCAGATTGCTACAGCGGAGAACAGCATAGTGCTGCTGTCCTTAGCTGTCTCTGCTATGGCCACTAAGCCAGGGGCTCGTTCCTGGAGTTAGCAAATGACATCGGGAAGGCTATGATGGCTGTCCTGACTCTTGTAACAGTGGCTGCATTCAGGTTTATAGTGTAACAGATGGTGTTGTGATGCAGAGAAATGTCTGGCTGCACATGTCTTAGCTTCCCACCGTCATCAGAAGGAGCTGTTGGATGGTCCCATATCCCCCGATGGGCTGCTCGGACCACTCATCCAAAATGCCACAGCTCACCTATGTGAAGCAGCCAAGGAGAGAGTGAGGAGTCACCCCTGGAGCACAGCTGCACCTCAGCCTCATCAGCAGTGCTGAAGTGCTCGCACTAGGAAGAGGCACTGTGCAGTTGCTGCTGCTGCTGCGCCACCACATGCGTCTTCTCACCATGGTGACCTCCTCAGAGGCTGCGTCCAAGCAGACTGAGCAGTGCTGCCCTGGCATGAACCACAGGCCAGCATGCACCTGGTCCATCCCACCCGCCTAGCTACCACATAAGCAAAGCCAGTCTCTGGTTGACATGTACTTTCTCCAAGTGTATGGAAGTGGCTTTGGAGCCATTATGCGGGAAAGGTATCAGGGTTTTGTTTTACTAAGATGACCTAATCCTTATGCCCCCCTCCCAGGAGAAAGCAGCACTCCACACAGTGGGGGTCATACACTACCTAAAAGCACTGTGATTCACCATAAACTGGCAAAAGACCTCTCTGCTCCCCACCCTGTCATTCATTTATCTGGTGGTGGAAATTAACTTTACCACCCTGAGAGCAAAGCTGTCCCCATCCAGGCTGGATGCATAACTCTCTGTTGTCAAACATTGCGCCCCACACAGAGGTGACAGCGCTTTCAGTGACACCTCTACAGGGCATAATGTCCATAAGCCATGTGGTGTCCCCTTAGAGCTACACATGAGGAGTATCCAGAAGTATTTTTTGCAGTCTGCGCCTCAATCCAGTTCGGCACAAGAGGTAAATGTTGGCCATCCCTCCCTCACTGTAATCACACCTGATATACTGGAAAACTCCCAATGTTCTGTTGATGGAGGTTTCCCTCACGAGAGCAACGTCACACATATTGGTGTACATTGATGAGTGTGCGTCTCTAGCTGGGTGGGATGTGTGAGTCTCTGGTGTTGGGGGGAGATGTGAGACTTCTCCATCACTCCACATACACATCCATGATACTGAAAGTGTTAAAACTCTTTTCTCTGCTGCTGACAAACAGACATGTTGTAGTAAGGACAGACAACATGACAGCGACACCTGCTGTGGTTACACGTACACCTGATCTCTATCAGAGCAGTGCACATCCCAGAGGTACAGAATCACACTGTGGACTTGATCTCCATGAGTAGAAACTGAGGCCCACACTCATTCAAATGTTGTAGGAGAGGTTCAGGAAGGCAAACATGGATCTGCTCCCCTCACAAGAGAATGCGCACTGCAGTTCTCCATGAATGCACACAACACCCTGCACTGGGAGTGGATGCCTTCTCTCACTGGCCATGGCCCAGAGCTCTCATTGATGTGCTTCCCCAAGTTCCTCTAATTTCTTGCTTCTTAGTGTGCATATAGGAGGAGAATCTATTGGTCCACAGCCCTCCTTAGTGGGATGACAGTGGCAAACATCTTAGCAGTGACATCTTGGGCTTCTCCGTGCACTTTCATCCTTTTCTATCTGCGCAATGAGTCTGAGTCCTCCCTGACTCATTCAGTTTTAAATGTGCTAGATGGCAGATGATGTGTTGTCAGATATGATGCTTTTACACACATGCCAAATTGTGCACCTCTAATCCCATCATCTTGGATTAGTGGGCTGCATGGAGGACTATTATGGTACATAGTCAACGTACCACCCATCTACAGCAGCACTACTGTGCAGTGTAATATCACTGGTGCCTTTTTTTTCCCACACAGAGCTGATATGGTGTTATCCATGGCACAGCCAGTGCCTCCCTGACTTATTACACTTTGCATAATACATGGTTGTGAACTGGTGTATAACAATAATCTGCTTGTGGACCTTGGTGTCACAGTGCACACTGACATCAGCTTCCCACCAAACCCGAATAGTGAGAGCTCTCACAGGGCGAAGCCTATACAAAATAGAACGTAAGTTACATATTGCAACTCCAGATTCTGTGAGTATAGCCATAGCCTTTTAAGACTTTGGCCCCCTGTTCCACTGACATTAGCCAAAGAAAATACTTCTGGAAACAGAGCTGAGGTCCAGGTGGCATTATATACTGAACATGAGGACCTGTGAACAGCATACAGTACACAGTGACTGTAGATACGCATGGGGATAAATGCAATAGCTGATACTCAAAGAAGTTATAACATGTAACTAACATTATAAGGAGTAACCACTTAACATAATTTCTAAACAAATTTCCAGACAGTTTACTCAACAAACAAAGAAGAAATTGTGTTGGGCAATACTACAAAATGATGACTTGATACCAGCATTACCAGGGCCAGCATACTGATACTTGATTATAAAAAGCAGTGTTACAGCTTATGTGCTATGTATGGGAGAGCAATATGTCAGTCTTTATGATGATAATAATTAAAACAAATTTTCATTTTCACCAGTTAATCAACAATTTGCTGAACATTCTCCATTTTTCTGGGTAGGCTGTTTGTTTAGATTTTACCAATATGTGTTTAATGTCTGCTCTAGTTTAATGGTAAAATCATTAGCACTAAATCTGTGTAACAATTATACACTCCTTTTCTTTCTTCTCTCAACTTACAGCATCATTTTGCCAAGTCTGGATACTCCACACCTGACTTTTTCACTTTGAGCGTCCCCATATTTTCAGTGATCGCTACATCTGCTCTGTAGTCTGCACCTGCAGCCCTCACGCCTCACCCCACCCCCCTTAACTGCGACCTGATCTGAGACAGCTGCTTCACAGGATTAAGTCTGGGTTTTAAACAAACACAGCTCTGCAGCACTTGGCAGGGGCCAGGGGCAGAGGTCCAGCTCCAGGGCCCGCTGAGAGTGAGCCATCCCTGCGGAGAGGTAGAGGGAAGGGCCCCTGTGTAATCTGATGAGCCCCTGAAGATCTTCATCAGGATGGCGGTCAGAAAGAGCTGTTTTAGCTATACGTCTGTATTAATTTCACATGAAAAGAATGGTACAGTTTATCAGTTCCAAATGCATAGTGGTCATCAGGCAGTAATTTTGGCTGCTGATCGTTTTTTAGCCTTTGACAAGGAAAGGACTGATCACAGCTCCATTTCAGATAAAGGTGAAGTGTCTCCCTCCTCTACCTTTTGCTACCTTTGTCATCCTCTTTCTCTCTGCATTCGGCCCCATGTCACTTCAGACAGGGGTCATCTCAGCAGATTAACTCAAAAAAGCAGATTCAAACGAAACATGCCGCACAGGGCATCTATCGCTTGCAGATGCAATCATGCTAAATGTGTCTATTTGCGTCACCCTTTTTCCAAAAGACGGAAGGTTGGGGGAAGAAGTGGAGAGGGGTATCCATCTCTCTTGTAGTTGACAGTCCCCATTAAAATGCCAAGCGTGCTGAGGACTGAGCCAGCGCGAGACTGCTGCAACTTGTTTCTCACACTGTTGTGACAGCGAATGCAAATAGCCTGACTTTCCCCCCGGAGAGAGACGGAGAGTGGCAGGCGGGCAAAATGCAGAAAAAGAGGAGTGTAAAAAAATGGAGATGAGTATGACCAGCTAGTGGCAAAGCAAAATGAAGAAAAAAAATCACTCCTCCCTTCTTTGGTCTCTTTTAATGACCTCTCCTTCCTCAGCTCTGCCATCAAAATATTATATCAATAATTGCTAGCGAAAAATTAAACAAGTAAAACAATGAGACGGCCCTGGGGGCCACCCTCCCCCTCCAAATTAGTCTGTGCATTTTAGAAGAAGGTCACTTCCTCCTCCTCTCCCTCTATTTCCACCCCCTCGTGTCTCCCTCCTCCCGCTTCCAACGGATCAGTGACACATTCTTCGGCGTGATAGCACTGACCTGAGTTTGAATTTAGAGTGTTCATTAATAGGATATTATGCCATATGCTCACTGCACTGTCTTATTGTAATGTCTGGCACTGGTTTAAGAATTTGTAATTAGTGCTGACATAATGAAGGGACTGGAGGGCTAATGCTAACTGTGGTGCAAGAAAGAGATTTGCACTTTGGATTGAAACTGGTAGGATTGGTCATTTGCTGACCCAGTGGCTCACTGAGTGCACTCTGGGAAAAGACCTTGGTCGGGGTCCCTGTTTAACAAGCATCTCAGAGGAAGAAATCAGTCTTAGCTGGTCCAGAATTCTCAGTAATACATATTTGATACTACTTTTAGGCTTAGGAGTAAAATCATTTCATCAATATGCTTAACATAAGATATTACTACTGTCTCGACCCATATTAGGAGAGTTCCAGAGGTGTGTAAACTCCGGGGTTTAGACAACTCTGGAGCATTTCAGGTGGAAGTTTTAACTTTACGTTGTTCATGGCAGGGTTATGTGGAGTTTTCTTTCTTTCTTTTTCTTTTATTCTTCACGTGCAGCACCATGACGACTTTTAAGGAGAGACTGTGAGTGTGTGTCAATATTCACCTTCGTACAGTTCAACATCTTCAGACTACAAAGCCAAGCAAAAAACACCAAATTCATGGAGAGAGATCAGAGAGGTAATATGATGCAGGAGGAGGCTATGATGGTGAGCCTTTCATTCCTCTTTCAAGTTTGGACATTCATAACAGGTACAAACACTTTTGGCTTTAGACATGGTTGGGCTACATGTCAAATTAATTCATTTGAACTAATGGTTCCCATCCTGGGTGTCCTGACTTCCACTAGTGGCTGTGGGGCCTTCTTGATTTCAAGGGGTGTAAGAAAACCTTTTAAAAAATATATACAGTAGGCCTACATCTCAGCAGTCTATTAATTTCTGTGGGAAAAAAAGCATGAAAACTGTTATTCTTGATGTTTACAATTGTTTTTTAAGATACAAACTTAAAAAAATCTCATAGGATAAGGCTACAGCTACAAACAAACAATATTCACAGAGACTACTAATGTATTAACCTGCTCACAATTATTTCCAAATCACTAATTTTACACAAGCTTCTTGCAGTTATTGTTTCAATATTTGGGTTACTTTCTTACAGGTTATCAGTTGTTCTGTACTGTTATATTGAATTTAAAACGTAACATATGTCAGTTAGTCAGGGGCTGTCAGTTTTCTCAATGATACAAAAGGGGACTTTTAAGGAAAAAAGTTAGGAATCACTGCTATGATTTAAACCATACTGAACCCTTTGGCGAGGAGGTGATGGTCATATAGAAAACAAAATCATCTTTGTGACTTAGTCTTGCTTTGCCAGAGCGATGATTTTGGTCACAACCACTAGTTTTGGAAAAACAGAAATCAAATTTTGACTGCTTATATAAAAACCAATTAATTGAAAAAAAAAAAAAAATAAAAGAAAAAGTTCATTGACATTAATGCAAACTACTTGCATGTATCCAGCTTGCCAGTGCTGTGCACTGCTAGATGACATCACATTTAATTACAGCAGAAGTTGAATCCAGCTCAGCTTTTTTGCTCGAACCCTCTGCATTAGCAACCCTGCTGTGTCAGCACAATGACTTTATGAAAATGATTAAAAAACAACGCTACACAGACAAACTGAGGACACAGTACAACACTTACATGTTTTAATTGTTTTTGTATAATTTTTAAAGCCAATAGTAGTTTGCAAATGTTTACTTGCAGCCTTCTAATGATATTATGTCATCATATTTTCTCGTATAACCTGTAGTAAGTGAATTGAGTTATTTGCCATACGTATAAACCCAACATATAAAAATAGCATTGTTCTTCATTGTCAGTGCTTCCATAATCTAACCTTCCAAACATTGGTAACACTGGTACTATTTTGCCATGTGCCACAGTGTGTATTAGACAGTTTCTGGGATCAGACAACATAGCTTCAAGAAGCTGACAGCAAGATAGTACACGATGGCAGGCAAAACCATCTCCTTTTATTAAGGTAACTTTTCCAATTGGAATGCTGGACTCTGTTTATATCCAAATAAATATCACTGTCCTTTTCCAAGTGTATTTAACATTATCCCAGAAAAAAGCAGAATCTGATCTGACTCCTCTTCATGTAGATACATTAGAGAGCTAGTTTAACTTTTACTAACATCATTTAAAATGTGACTATATACAATTGTTATGAGAAGACTGTGACACCACTGTATACTTTAAATAGAATGTGACCTTGGAACAAACATAGAAGTCCTTGGTGATGGTGTTGATGTTTATCTGATGGTGAGGTCAACTGCACCACCTAATCCACACTTAACATCTGACAAAAATTGTTTTAGGTTTTGGAAGGGAATGAACACACCTCCCACACAGTCAGGGTACTGAGCGTAACTTTGACATGCCAGCCACATCTTTTGAACATCTTCAAATTTAGTTTTCTTTTCAACACAGATGAACCCAGATGAACAGCAAAGGGGAAGTTGACCGAGGTTCTACAGGATACAAAACTTGATCAACTGGCATAGGAGCACAGAGGGAAAGGGGGTGGCTTAGGAAGGAATTGCTGCCTGGATTATGTTCACTGGCAATGTTTTTTCCACAAAGTGCTATGATGTTGTACTGCAAACTGGCAGGGAAGAATTTGGGTTGGATGGTGGGCATACAAAGCACACAACGAACACACATATGGTAAAATTCAGACACCAAAATCACTGTGGTTGGGGAAAGATAAAGGTTGGCTAAACATAGAAAATTACAAAAAAACATCCTTTCTTGTGTTACTGCTGAACTTCAATATTTAATCAGTCTTTCCCTCACCTAACCTTTCATGCTATGAAGTGCCTAAATAACCATAAAAACCTTAATAATGCTTTTTGTACGCATATTGTAGGAAAATCAAATATGCTGACAATGAATATTTTGCAGATGAGTTCTGAATGATGATGAATGATGAATGATTTGGCCAATAAATTGATCAATAATGTTTATGTTAATGATTAACAACTCACAGGAAAACTATAGCACGTAATAATAATCAGGGTAGAATAATCGCAGTGTGCCAGTGTAACTCCTACAATGCATTCTGAGAAATTTCAGAAACTGTTTTCCGCCTGATGACTTCAGCCAGTACTCTCAACTCCTTCAGTAATATTTGCTAGGGCAAAGATGTCCTGGCATACAGAGATGCTGTACTCCCAACACTCGTTTTTCTCACACGCAACCACTGTGTCCCACCAGCACTAATTTTCATTCATAATGATCTTCACGGCCGGCATTGAAGGATGAGGGTTTGAGTGGCTTTTTCCTTGGCACTGTCCCAGCACTTTCAGCCCTGATGTGCTGTCATAATTATGCTGTCCGTGCTAAATGCCTATTGTGTAAATGTGCAGTACAGCTGCCAACAAAAGCAGAAAATTGAGGGATTTTTCCATCACCAGGCAGTAAATAATTGCATACAATGTGGGTAATGCTAAAAAACTATCCTCATAGAAGACATAATTCTGGGAGCAATGTATGGAATAAGACAATGACACAGGATGTCCTGTGTTGGCAGCTGCAAACGCAGTCACACACACAGATTAGGAAGGGGCATTAAGGGGATTCACATTCATTGGAGAAGAATAGCTTTTGGACTCATCATTTTCAACTCTATGGTGTAAGGTTGTTCTATATCTGAACCAATGATTGAATGAACATGCAACAGTCCATTTCCAACACATATTGAATTAATAAGGGCTTTACCTAATAAAGACTATGGTGTGCACCATGAGCTGAGTCTACAAATAGATTCAACTGACAGATATTCTCAGTCTAGTGGTCAAGATCTGAGTAAAACAACATCAAAAATGTTAATGCTAATAACGAGTTAAGAGGTATCCTGTTACAAGAAAACAATCTACAAATGGTTGCTTCATGTACTTTAACAGCCCAGAGTCAGGATAGGTTGTGAAATAGTCACAAAATTCAATATATTGAGTTTTGTACATGAACAGGAATGTTTAATTTTATTTATGATATTACGCACGACTTTAAGATGGAAGAGTGAGAAAGCCCACAGGAAACCAGGATTTGATTTCTGTGTGAAACCAAGAATCAGTGTTAATTTGTTTAAGGAACTAGCTATATTAATCCAAACCATGTTTTTTTTTTTTCTCTCAAAATTTAACCAATTACTTTTGGTTCCTAAAGTGCAACTGGACACTGCATATTTATTAGGACAGTGGACATGATGCAAGCACAAAGATACGTCCAATACTTTGAGATGAAATATATTTATTTGACACTTGTGCAAAAATAAATAAATAAATAAATAAAATGGAAAATGTGTGTCTATGTCCACAAACCTTATAGATTATATATTGTAACTGTATCATGAACTGCTGTAAGATTGTGTTGACATAAAATGCAATTACAATAAAATCAGTTGGAACAGCATAAAAGATCTACATACAAAGCTTACCAGAGTGTGTACATTCTAATAAAGCAAAACATTTGAATCCACTCTTTTTAACATTATAAACATTCATAAAACAAGAGAGGACAGGTTTGATCCAAAAAAAAAAAAAGTCCTATTCTGATGAGAAAACTGCATGAGATGTACTTTGATTTACTTGAATTTATTCAACTTACAAAAATTGCTTTTCAGATTTTTTTTTTTGTCAAACTTTATTTGCAAGGTCAAGAATGAACTTTGACAATGAATGAAAAAGTACATTTTCAGATCTTAAGAGTTGTTTTTATTTGTGCTTTCCTTCCACCTTGAACTTCCTGCAATATTCAGTCTGCTGCAAGCTGCACACTTGACATGGTGGAGGTAGTCCAGAGACAGATGAACATTTTTTTTCTTGAATAAACTTGGTAAAAAAAAATACTTAAAATTCTCCATCTACTAATCCTCATCACCAGCTGACTGAGCTCAAACCTGTTAATTTGTAATGAGCTAGAAGAGCCAAGTGACTTCAGAGTAAACAAAAACTGGACATATTTGTGTGCAGTAGCTTATGACATGCTGTACAGCGACAGTATACACATCCCATATTCTCCATGCAGCCAGTATTAGATTTTTAGAAAAGTTCCTGGGCATAAGAGCAGAGCATGGTGGAATAAATTCTGCTGCTCTCTTGTGCATGACATTGCACATAAATATTCAATAAATTAGCTGCGGCCGTTTTATAGATTGATCAGTCATCTCTGGCACACTGTGACAGGCAATGCTGGTGCTGAAATATTAATGCTGACAAATTAGGGATTTCTGAGTAAATGATGTCACATTGCATGGCTTCACTCAAATTGACTCCCTGGCATGAGGGCACATTTTCCTGGTCTGTATTATACTGTCCTCCCCAGCTTTCCCCCTTTCCCCTTCCCTTCCCTTCCCTCCTCTTGTGTCTAACCCTCTTTCTCCTCGCTCCCTCCCTCTCGCTCTTGACTCAAAATGACATTCATTATTTTATCGTTAAACAGGACTCATTCTTTTCTTGCAGCCCAAGAACTAAGAGAAAAGGAAAAGGGCAGAAAATGAGGCACCAACAGGCCAAATCACAGCTCGGCCAGGTTTCACAGTGGCAATTGGAGCTCTTCTCTTTGTGACCCGCGGTCCATGTTGAAAATGGCAGTGTGTTGCTCTGTGGAAGCAGCAATGTTACAGACTCTCTGGGGAAATACAGCTGCATGTATGAGGCACAGTCTGCTGGGTCAGGGCGGCAGTGAAGAGACTGTCTGTCAGCATCTATGCCACGACTTTGACCAGCTCTAATCACAGATGGCCAGAATCATGGCTCAGCTCACCCACAGATATGTTGGGATTGCTTGGAATGCTAGTAAATATAACTGCACAGTCTGCATTCTTCTGAATACAGGGTTGCACTTAAAAATAAATAATATAATTTGTGCTTTTCTAATTATTAAGAGTCTTTGAAGAAGAATTACAATTAGGACAAAAATAATTCAGAGTTATTTCTGAGAATAAAGTACACATGGTTCAGATTTTCCAGAGATGAAAGTCAGAAAGTAAATACCACTTGTATTATTTACTTCTTGACTTTAATCTCTGAAAAATGTCTGTTTTGTACATGTTCAGGGTTCCATGTTTCCATATATCTATAAAATCATGGAAATTACTTATCACCTAAAGAGGATTACTGAACATAAAATAATCATAAGATAAGTAGGTATAGGTAAATACAACTTCAACGTGTACTTCTCAAGCAACTAGAAATGCTAAGAAAATGAGGGTAAAAGACCCAGCAAAACAATTGTACAGAGAGCATCAACTCTAAATTTAATAAAGTTACAGTGTATGTCAAAAACATGTCTGCTACACAGAGTTCCTTATTTTTTTTCTTCATTTGTTTAGATTGTTTTTGAAAAAATACAAACAGTAAATCATAGTAGTCGTAGATATTTGCAACTGTGAAAAGACACAAGTAAGCTATACTTTGTGTCATTATTTTAAAGCTGCACTAATCAATATTCTAAATGAGCAATGGGTTAAATCATTATGAGTAATGTGACAGGAAGAGCTTGTAGTGGAGGAACTGTCTGTCAGCTCTATGAAGTGCTTGTCCTCTTTCAGTCCATTGTCTTGGTTTTCTGGTCTCTAATGGAAAGTTTGGTTCAGTGTCATCGCCCTCATCACTCTAGTAGAGAAGAAGTTCTTTTTAAGGTTTAGCTGTGGATGTTTTTGAGAATAAAGTTATGTTTTCGTGCAGTATTGTGGTAATGGCTAGATTGGGTTTTTGTAAGAGTTTAACTTACTTTAATGTGCAAAAATGTCTTGGTTAATGATTATAGTCATACAGTTGGCACTTAATTTTATTTGAATTTCCCATGACTTCAACTAACTTAAAATTTCTCTGAAATTAAACTAAGCAGAATGCTTCTTAAAACTATTGTTTTTTTTGTTTGTTTGTTTGTTTTCAAAATCCTTGTCCGCAGAATACCACCAGCTACGTAATTTTATATGATCGCATAATTACTTTTTGTACAAAGTGTGTCCCTACCTCACTGGGGAAATGCTGTGTGTTATGCAACACTGCTGAATGAGACATACAGCCCACCTTCGCATTTATTTATGCATGGCTTCTACAATTTACCCTTGTGGTTTTCCAGACGACACAGAGAAAGGCCCTGCTCAGCAATAAGCCTCAGCTCATCTGCTGCTAGTCAGCCTGTAATGAATGAGGCCTCCATCTCTGATCAATACTATCTGTGAGGAATCACCAGTGGGCCGGACAGCCACACAAGCTCCTCACTGCTTTCTGCGTCTGCTTGTGTTGATGCTGGATTTACTCGTTTTCAGTTCATACGTTTTATATATGGGACAGCTGGTCCTTGTTTGTGGGTTTTGTCAGCACTACATGTAAACCTGGATGGGGCTGTCTCACACTATATTGGCGTCCACTAATCAGAACAATGGAGTGAAACTTTGACAAACAGGATACTCTCCTCTGAGGTATGTTGGATAGAACACATGTCGGGCAGTGCAGATATACAGTGTGGAAAAAACGCAGATGCTAAGAAGGCTTTGTTCATAGCAGGGCAAACTGAATCAAAGAAAACACTTTCTGAAAGCCAAGTGTAAAAATGTGCCATTATTCTAACAGATACTTTCTCTTTTTTTCCATTCTTTGCTGTTGGTACCCTTTAATCAGTTGATATGAGGGGTATAGGGGTCACTGCATTAATTGCAGTCTCCACAGAGGCCAGTGCGGCTTTTACTTGTCTGTCAAAGCAAACTTAAGATACACTAACCTGCTATGAAGAAAAGCACTAACCAGGTTGACATGCATCTCTCTCAAAACAAAAGAAAAAAAAGCTAACAAAAAAAACAAACAAACCAAATTGGAAGACATACATGTCCACTAGTCATCCAATAAACAGTCATGTACTAACAGTCACCAACACACACAATCATCATAGCAGGTGCTTTATTGATCATTAAAGCCAGGTTTAATGTTTCTAAATTTGTACCTCAATGGGTGACTGTGTTTGACTATATTAAGACATTCACTAAAGATAACACTTGTTGACGCTGAGAGAAAACGTTATGTGGCTCAGACAGTCAATAAAGGCACTTACACAGGTTAAGGTTAGGGGTCAGGGATTTAATCCCCAACCAATCAACACATTCTCACTCAACTCGTCACATATGGATGCTTCGTCAGCAAACTTCTTAGTTTCATTTTCTAACATGTAGTGCTCTGCTGTCAAATAATCAAAAACAAACGTACAACATCCATCTAGCAATGTCCTTTTACACTTTAAAAATAAAGCTTGCTGAGAAAAATAAACATATGCTTATAGTTGTGAAATGGTTGCATAGTGATTTAGGTTAGGTTTAGGGTGGTTTAGGTGCCAAAACTATTTGGTTAGGTTTAAGAAATGATCATAGCTTGAGCTAAAATAAGTATGTCAATTATGTACATGAATTATATAATTAAGTTACATACATTAAGTTACATAGCCACGTTACTACACTTACAAAAGAAATCCAACTTCACTTTTGGTTTCCACCTGGGACACAAGAGTGAGTGAGCGACTGAGTGAGTGAGAACAGGTTGTCTATAGAGGTCAATCAGACCTCCCTGCATATTGAATAATGACACTAAAGGGATACCCAGTGCTTTACAAAGTGACACCAAGGAGTCCTGACCAAGCATCCATTGTGAATTAGGAGTGAGAACTGGTTGGACCAATCCTAAAAAACTCTATAGTCACAGTACTGTAAGAGTTACAGTCGAATAGTGTGTGAAGATTTTCTGTGGTATTTGTGTCTGGACTGTGTCCTCTGACCCAGCTCTGCCTTCTAAAAATGTCTTCTACCTCAAAAATTCCACGGGAAGGAAAAAAGAAAAGGGAAACTGTCTGTGGTCTGTCTGTCAGTCAAGGTGATGAATAGAAATGGCATACCCTCCCCTCTCGCCTCGATCCCGCAACACACACTTTTCTCTCTCTCCTCCCTGTTCTTAAAGCAATCACTTGGCTTCACCGCTGTCTGTCCTTTTTTTTTCTTTTTTCTTTTTTTTTTTTTTTGATGCCAGCTCGTTTTTGTAAGCAAATTACTCCATCAGAACCCGGCGGCGCCTGTCCATCATGCTGAAGGAGGAGGTGGAATGTCGCTCAGACAGCTGACTGACAAGGAGGTACGCATGGGGAAAAACAAGATGAGGTGGAGGATGGATGGAGCGAGGGATGGAAACAGAACTGAGGGAGGAGGAGGAGGAGGAGAGGAAAGAAATGGAAGGACACATTATGTAGAGGGCAAGGGCAGGAGAGATAGGAAACAAGTTGAAGTGAAACGGGAGGGAAGGAAAGGAGGATGAAAAAAAGTGGGCCTCCTTTTTGTGGAGTGTCCCCTGGGTGTGGCAGTATCAAGTCAATCTGGGGGGCTAATTCATGTCAGGGTCTGAATCCTATCTCCTTGAGAGGCCAGCAGAAGGTTGATAAAAACTGAAGTGGAATTGAAGTTGGATCCACAAGAGGACAGGGGCCACAACAATGGGGTGGGGTGGGGACAGAGTGGGGGAGGGAAGGGTGAGCAGTCTGCTCTCCCCTCTAATGCTCTACCTATCCACTACCAATACCTCTGACCTTGTCGAAAGTGTCCCTGCCATTCATACTGTAACTTCGTCACTGCTCTTTAAGGAAAATTCAATTTGATTATTACTAACATTACAACTTGGGTCTTCTTTGCAGAGCTGTGGCAGTTCAGTTCTATCAGTTCTGATAACACTCTATTCACCATTGCAATTGCTGAGATCTCACGATGATGAGAACATTCCTACAACAAAGTCTAACAGGGCGAGAAACAAAGGTGATGAGACAAACTTTCCACATTCAATTTGAAAACCAGATGTAGATGGTACAGGCAAGAACTATTGTCACAAGAACTATTTAAGTGCTATTTTTGTTAGTCACAAAAACACACTGACCAGGGTGTTTTGAGACACATTCTCTTGGAATTTGACTCTGATGCGTCTCTTTTTGTTGGGCAAATTAGCCATGCCCACCAAAAAGAGATTCCATCAATATGTTGTTAGTGACTCCATGATCGGTGACAGGCTTATTTGCATGGACTGTTATTTCCCTATAGAGAGTGCAAAGATGTCAAACCTCTTGTCCACTCCACCTTAGGTGTTTCACACTTTTAGGCATCACAAATGCACACAAAGTTGAATCAGTTTTGCCTTTGATGTTGTTTATTGTAATCTTTCAATGTGCAGCTAATTAGAGGACAGGTTTTTGTGACATTACCTGAAAACTGTGATGGACAAAAAGTGCAAAGGTATCTTTCTATTAAAGAATTTAAAGCATTTTTCATTGAACAGCACCTGAAACGACCATTTCTTATGGCACAGGGAAAATTGCATCTGAAACTTTCTGAGATAGACAATCTGACAATCTGTGAAGGGATGAAAGTAGGGAGGGCTTGAACTTCTCTCTCATGAACTATTTATGGAAAAAAAGGAAATAATATACATTCAGCATTAATGTTGAGTTTAACTGTTTAGAGGTTAGTCCAAGGTTTGTTTTGTTTTCTAGAGAATCTTTCTGATTGGTGACAAAGAGACAGATTAAGTATCCAAACTGAACTGTTGGATGAAGCTGAATGAAGTGTCAGGTAAAGGTAACAGTCTCTTATAGTTGCAGTCAAAGCTTAGTGTACCAAGTTAGGCGAAAAGAGTACAAGTGTGTAAGCAGAAGCCCTCAGTGCCAGTAGTGCCACCGGTTAAGTAATCACCAGCCACCACTGGCATGAAATTGTGCACAAGGATCCCATTTGGATGATTCATTGCATCAAGAATGCAAAACCACAGAGTTCTTGAAGAGGGATCAAGGAAGCAGTGGGATGCACCTTGGAGGAGGCTATCATGATAAACCTTCAAGGGTGGCCTTTGGAACAGGTAAAAACACTTTTGCCTTTAGATGTAGTTGAACAATAAATCTTGTGATGAGTTAGTTTGAAGCAACAAATGCTAAATCTTGCCTTTGCAATATGCTCTATGGGGAGCACAGCTCTTACAGTTGATCGTGTGTGCCGTGTCTGATTATGGACCACCATCTGCCAACAGGTACGTGTTTCCCAAAGACCTGCAGGTGATGGCTTTGTTCCAAATCATATTCCACAGGCTTTATGCGCCTTCCCTCCGTCCATTTGATTCATTCCCCTCATCCCTAAGCAAACCCCCACCCTGACTCTTCTCTCTCTTCTGAGCTGTGTTAATACCAAATTCCACCTTCAAATCGCCAAAAATAGCAGAAAATTAAGCACTTGAATTTGGAATCAGACCCACACAAGACCGCTGAATGGGAATGTTGGGATGAGTAGATGGGACCTTTTTAATGGAATTCTTGTGTACTTTTTTCTACGTAGCAGACATCAGTAGTGTCTTGCTCATAGTACTATGATGCCAGACATGGATTTTCAAAAAAGCTGCGGAGAGACTGCAGTGTTTATAAGGAGCTGGCGACCAAGAGAAATTAAGAGGGGAAGAGATGAAGGTGAGTAGGGCACTGTCCAGACAGATCTTTCAGACCCAAATTTTTGACCTTTCACAGCTCTCAAACATGGATCAAAGTAATTAAATTAGTCTTCCACTTTCATACACCCAAATAGAGCCTCGACCCCCAGCCACAGACACACTGTGATTAGCGCTGTCTCATTCCTGTTCCCAAAACAGAAAGTCGACACACACACACACACACACACACACACACACACACACACACACACACACACACACTTTGCACACATAACACCCAAGCTAACACCAATTTGAATGTATTGTATTGTAACAATCCTTTTTTAAAATTACGTAATGCTAATACCTCTGTAGTATTTTGCCGTTTCCTTTTCCATTCGTTTTGGTGCAGATGGGAATGTGTGTGAAAATATCAGACTCTCATGTTTTTCTTATTAATAAGGGCAGATTAAGAGATTTGCCATTCGAAGCTCAAACTCACAACTGTCAAAACAGCAGGCAGGAAAAGGGAGTTCTTTTCTCCCCTCTGGAACAGTCCCCACCAAGAATACATGAATGCAGATCTGTGTGAGCAGGCATATTTATGAGAGATAAATGTGTTTTTTGGGTGTGAGTGTGAGTGCATATCGCTATGCATTGTAGGATTAAAATGAAGTTAGTATTACAGGGCTCATGCCGATTTTTGTCCTTTTTCTGATTTGCCTCCATTTTTTTTTTTTTTTTTATATTTGGATGTTGTGATCAATGTCATAACATAAACAAATCCACAGGGAAATCTCTTGGAAGTATACTGATCTGCAATCCTCTATTGGAAGTTCATCTGTGAAGAACAGCAGCTGTCCAGTCTCTGTCAACACTGTCAATCGCCAAGAACATACAACCTGTTTGTTTCACAGTGACCTTTGAACTTCTCTGCTGTACAAATGCCTTCAGCTGCCAATGTCACGGCCAAGCTTGGCAGCACAGGCTTTGTCCCAGACGCCATCCTGTTTCTGCTGCCCATGGCAACCCCACCACCCCAACCTCCACACCACCACCAACCCAACAAAGCCAGACAAATGATTTCGATTTGTCCTCTGCAGTCCACAGAAGAAGTTATCGATACAATCCGCCAAATGATGTCAAGGATTTGTCAGCAAAGCTTATGAATGACAAAAACAGCCCACCTCTTTCCACTCCCCTCCCTTCCCCTCCTAACCTAAAAACACCTCTACTGCAGGCCAAGAAGATTGAGAGCCAGGAAACTTTATTGATTTCTTCTCCCTGCATCCTCACCCTCACCTTCTTAAATAGAAGCTCAAGATACAAAGGCCAGAGCAGCAGCTTTTGTGTGCTAAAATGTGGCTAAAAGCTTTCTGGAAGGATTGAATTGGATATTGCATCTAATGCTCCCTCCAGCAGATGGGCTTTACAGCTGACTGAAGGAAAGAAGCTGTGTTTGGCTGGCAAGCTGGCTGGATGGTTGTTTGACTGGCTGGCTGACATCTCTGCATCCCCTCCTTCCTTTAGCTTGGGTTGTTTGTGAAAAAGATCAGTGGGATGGTGGGTAAATAGATCAACTTTGTGCTGCTGACAAAAGAGGGTGTTGGAAGGGTAGTGGGCTGAGCTGATGCCATTGAGAAACGGCCTGACAGAAGGGCGTGATGCCAAAGATGGTATGTCTGGCTGGGAGTGGACGTGCTAAATGAGGGCTGGTGAGCGGTGAAGGAATGGAGAACAAATAAGAAGAGGGAGGAGTGGCGCGCGAATGGCAAAAGTGGACATGAGAGCGGTCAAAGAGAAGAGAAATACTGCGGTGCACAAAAAACATACAAAAATACAAAGATTATTTAAGGAGCATTTATGTGAGAGTTAAGATACCTTCGTATGCTTCAAAGAAAGGGCTGGCCAGATCAGCAGTGTCTGAAACCTCTTGTCCAGTGGCAGATTTGGGGTGGGGGCTTTGTTCAACAACAGATGTAACTTTCTAGAACAGACAATCCCATAATCATGGCCACTTTATGCCATGGCTGGCCAAGTATTCTGAGGTGTGAAAGAAGCTGGTGTTTCAACGTATCTATCAGGCTGTCATTTTGATTCTTCACACACCTTACGTCACTTTAAGTTTCTACAACCAAAGGCAACACCATAATGCCTTTGAAAAGAGACTGTGTGAAAAAATGTACACTACTATCACTATTTGTGTGATTCAGTATATACAGACCCATTTTGCCCCTGAGTAGAGGCACATTTTTAATTGCTTGTCATTATTACTGCCTGTGTTAAGTTATTGTAGTTCACCTTAGTTCTTGAACATGCATTCATGCCTGCTTCTTCAGTTTTGTTGCCTGTCTGTTTTTGTGATATGTATCAACTTTATATTATTAAAGCTCACTTTCGTTTCCTCCTTTCAGGAGTTCTGCATTTGGGTCCAACCCCTTGCTTCCCTGTACCCATGCTTACACAACTTGTAACACTTTTATCATCAGCAATCAACTACAACTTTGACATGTCTCTCTGACACAGGTGATATAGATGTAGACATAAATGTTAGCCAAAGTCATAACTGGCAAAAGTATTCTCTCATCTCTCCAGTCACATCTACATGTCTTTATACAAAGGTTTTAGTGAAAAATATTGTTCTACCATTGTCTTTTTGGAATACATGTCTTCAGTTTCCAGTTTTTGTTTTCTCCACTGTTCACTTATAGCACCATTCGCCCTCACAGTGTGTACAGTGAGATCTTTGATGAGGATGTTTGTTCCAAAATAGAGTTCAGAGTCCAAATTCAAAGTCCAAGTTCAGCACCTGGCCAAGGAATTTTTAAGTCACTGCTATTGATCAACCCTACCTGAAAAACACCGTTGATGTACCTTTAACCTTAAACTAAAGGGGATGCAAAAACACAGGAGAAAATATGAATTAAAGGCATACAGTCGTGCTTTCACTCACCAGCCCTCCACTTGGCCTTGTCCTCTCTGCATCGCAGGAGAACACACAAGGACTCCCATCTCCTGAGGTAAGCTCTTTGGCAAACATAGTGCTGATTAAAACAAACAGGCCAGCAAGCCCTGCTGCTGGGGAGGACAGGGCAAACAGGACTGGTGCAGCAGGAGGCCCAGAGATGGCATGAACCAGACTGCAGTGCAAAGAGCAGAGCAAAGACAAATGGCTAATTTCCATGTATAATACAGCTCGGCTTGACTCTGCTTACTTGCATTCTTTTTGGGTTTTCAGTTGGCAAAAGTTATGGATTGTATCACCTCTGTTGAGGGTCCAAGCGAGCTGAAGCTTAGCGATACTAAACAGTGGAGTGACAATACTGCAGACTCACTAGAATAGTCATTTGCGCGACATGGTGCAACCAGAGTCACCATGTCATTTGTGCTCTGTTGTAGGATTTCCCAAACAGTTGTTTTTTCATCAGTCTTTCTGCACTCAGCCTTTTCTGAAACAAAGTTTGTGTCCTTGCCGTAACAAACAACTACATACTGAGAATCAAGAACACCATCCCTTTGATACCCTCTTCGCTCTGTGTGTGTGTGTGTATGTGTCGCACTGAAGATGATGTCACAACAGTTTAACGCAGGGTCACTATTAGCTGAGAACCCCACCCACTGAGTGTGTACTATCTGCAGTGGAAAACGAAATTGAGAACAATATCTGGTACCGAAAGTACCGAGTGGAGCCGAGCCATGTCGTGCAGTGGAAATGAGGCTAAAGCTGCTTATCAGAAGTATCAGCACCAAGGCAGAGAGTGACCTTTACCAGCAGTAAGTCTAATAAAATAAAATTGCTTTTATTTTTCTGTTTTGAAAATGACTGCCTTCACCCAAATACCATGGGGCCCACAGTATTGGACAAAGACAGTTAAAAAATTCAACATCAACATTTCTTTTCTTAAACAATGTCCACTTTCAACAATTTTAATTGGAACTGCATTGCTTTGAAGACATGGTCAAGATGAAAACTGATGACAATCTGTGGATTGTCCAGAATGACGAGGGCACTGTTGCTGAAAGTGACATTGCTTCAGATTTTTTATTTATTTATTCATTTATTTTTCAAGGTTGTTAGCAATACTCACAAAATTCTGCTCACCTCCAGTGTATTGGGGCGGAGACAGATATCTCTTAATCAGAGCAAAACACAACAAAGCCAAACCATCAATGTATGCTTATCATCATAAAGTGGAAAAATAAACTTAAAAAATATATATATATAAATGCAGCAGCTAAAAAAGAAAAACTGTTATACAATGTGAAATGGTTTTTACAATAAAGGCAGGAAAGGCACGTTTTTGGAATAAAAACCCCAGTGCTTTTTTATACATAAAAAAAGAATAATATTATATTACAATGATAACAATTAAAATATGGAGACAATTTCTTTCCTCTATATGAATGAATGATGTCCAGTATCTCTGCTTCACTTGAGCTGACTTTTAATAAACATTTGTTGTTCTGAAGGATCAAAGATTAGGCATGACCCTGGAAATTGTCTCAAGTCAAAGCCTGTTTACTAGTTTTTTTAACTAGATGTTAATCAGAAAAAAATTAAGCATGAAATGTTCACCGTTTTTTGCTTAATTTATAAGTCTTGAAAGTGATCTTAATGGAATTCAAAAAGTAACTAAGTGCATAACAACTGAAAAGACTCCATACGCTGATGATGGTGGTATGGTGGAAAACTCTTGCGTCGAGTTGGGGTTTTTAACAAAATTGCTTTTGTTATGTTTTAGTTGTTCGTAAGGTTAAAATCAAAAGTTAATAGATACAATACAGCAACTTGCTTATGAGATTCAAAATTCACTTGAATTTAAGTTAAATGATAAAGATGTATATATAGAAAGAGTCAAGCTTGGCAGGGGTTACTCCAATACATGCATGAATACAGAGTACCAGCATAATTTACACCAAATATTTGTAATTTTTTTTGGTCAATTAAAATTACAATAAAGCATGTGTGAGTATGAATTAATTAACCGTGAAGAGACGAAAATGGTTTGAACAGAAAACTATTGAGCACTTTTCTTGACAGCTTTACACGTTGTTTGTACGCCAGAGAGACGAACCTGGACTCGCTGGTAGGGAAGAAGAATGACTGTCATTTCTCAGTGTACTCAGTGGTTTTAGTGTCAGCTTAAAAGAGCCCAGAATCCTGCCAAGACTAAGTAACGATCTACAGGCATTTACGAAGCATGTGAAATCTTCCTCCATGCTCTCATTCTGCCCTAATTCAATTAGGCTTCTCTCCAAACGAGCCTGAGACCACAGATTCCTTTCTCTCTCTCTTTTTTTTTTTTTTTTCTGAAGACGGTTGCCAAGGTGTCAGAACTAAACTTTCACTTCATCACTTCAGCCTCTCTGTGTCTTCTCTACACACTAACACCTTGATAAGCATCAGATGTCGCAGTCGTCAGTCATGATCCCATGACATTAGTCTGCAGTGCTCAGGAGAAACTGCTATTGTTGTCTTTTATTTGTGGTAATGATGTTAGACTCATCACCATGTCGCCCTTAGGACTGGCACAGAGCCATGGTGACTACACTGAACTTGAAGAACTATGGTACCTGTGTACAAGCAGAGATATTAAAATAATTGTGCAGGACAAAGGACAATGCTGAACAGCAAGAGGAGTGAGTAAGTGACAAACAATCCTGCCATACCAGAGGAGACAGAACATGCTTCTCAGAAAAGAATAGAATATTAGATATCTAGCCACATAAACACACTCACGGACATACTAATACAACAATGAAATGCAGTTTAAAACACAAACACAACAAAATATACCCAATCAAATTCACAGGAGTTATGCTTTAAGTATACATTAAACAATGTTTGTGTTGGTGCACATTTAATGCAGTCCAGTAAAGTTTCCAGCAGGTAGGGCAATAAACCATGAACCTAAGCTATGATCATGTTGCTGCTGAGTCAGATATACTTTTTATCAAGCAACTGACTGTCACGGCAGGAGCCGTGACTCTCGTCTCTCCCTTGTGTTCTCTTGTGTTCACCTGCCTTCATGTCTCCTGTGCTCCCTGTCAGTCTCCCTGTGTTTGTGTGGCGTGGGCGTGGCGCAACTTCCCTGTCTCTCCAGGTTCCTGATTACCTGCTGATTGCACACACCTGTCATCCATCAAGGTCATCACCATGCAGTATATCTACCCTGTCTCTTTAGTCATTCATCACACAGATTGTTTCTTCAGTTACTGTCATAGTAGACATTTGCCCTACGTTTACATGTAGCAGGGTATTTTGGAAAAAGGATATTTTAGCCCCTCCAGTTTAAAAAATAACATTGTCTACACAACATTGTTTTCAAAAATGTTGTTGTTTACATGAACCCGGATAAATACGCCGTCGAGCGCATCATAACTTTGCCCAACCTATGGGCGTGAGTGTAAACATAGGTCGCTCACCTGACGTTAAGTATTTTCAGTCGCATGTTGTGACGTTTTGGAACCTAACACGCATATATGCATTTTCTCTAAGTGTAAACGTAGGCTTGGTCACTCCTTGTGTTACGTTGCTTCCAGTCCCCTACCCCCCTGCAGAAAAAAACGTACAGACTTATACAAAAGTAGTCCCTCTCAAACACCACATGACCCACTAGACGAGTGTGATGGTGTACTTATCTGCAGAGACCCTGCCCGTGGCCCCTCTTTTCTTATATTTTTCTTATTCTGCTGTGGTCAGGAAGTTTCTGGTCTACAGCTTTTGGGCAGTGGGTGTGAAGCCCCCAGCTAACAGCAACATGCAGGTGTGGTTCAGACTTTATAAAACAGGAGCAACCAGGTATGAGACTGTAACAAATATGTATCCAAGAGGAAACAAAAATGACAGAAACAGTGCCAAAAACTGTTTGTTTGCTAACAGTAACTGGCATTTCCTGCCAAGTAAAGCTTTAAATTTAGTTAGTGCAATAAAACCAAAAATAGCACATCAGGTAGTGGTTAAGGTGGCAAAGAAATGGCGGCAGCAAACAGTATATGAGTATATGAGCAGAAAGATAGTGAGAAGTGTCAGGTTTTAAAGGTCATACTGTACACCTGCATGCATGATTGGATGTTATTGGTCAACTTGTAGCCAAATAGCTCTTGTAGCATGAATGAAACAGCTGATGTCAATCAGCTGATGCAAGCATGCCTGAACTAACACTATGCTTCACTGAGATGTGATATGTAAGGAAAAACAAAAATAATTTGAATATGAATAATTTTACGTTAGTTGCTTGCATTCTGAACTGAATTACATAGATAGATATATATTTTGTTTCTGTGCTCATATCATCTTATTACAAGCTGCTTACAGTTTACCTTTATTTATTTTCCTATGCATTATGCAATATTTTTGAATATAGAAAAAAAGCAAGTCAGAGTGAAATCATGTTATTTTGCAACATCTTCCTAACAAGAGGTGTAGGTCAAGGTGTGAAAGGTGTGAAGTCTCTCAATCCAGTTTTTCTTTAATCAGGGGCATTATACTAAGTCAAACATGCTTTATGTGATGAGTGTTAAGTCTTTAATCAAAAAGGTGTGTGACAATCGACAACCTTATTTATAATCCTCACCTGCCACATGTAATGACAAGCGGCTGTAGGAGAAAAGAATGCTGTACTTCCTGTGCGATGTCTTCCTGTGGTTGGGATGTTGGCTTGACATGAAAGTGACTGACAAGAAGAGGGTCCTAACAGATTTTTTTTTTGAGAAAGGAAAATTTGGAAATCACACATGTGATGACACCTGTCTGCATTTTTGTTTACCGGCAGACAACTCAAGTAAGATGGTGCATCTCAGCACTTGCACTGTTAGTGAATGATTTATCATGAGTGTGAAACCATCGGAACAAATGCAGAAATATATTACAAATATTTGCAAGCATGATTTGCAAACATGTAAAAACAGACTGAGTGTGAGAACATTATGGGTGGAAAACTTAAAGAATTAGCAGATGAGTCTAATCACACTCTCCTTTCAAGAGATTTGATGAGTGGGATGTAATGGCTATTAGGCTGAAATGGTCTTTGTCAAGTCAAGGACTGTAGGCTGTGTGATAGTGAGTCTCAGCAGTAATCCCCACTGGGAGTGACATCCAGAGGAATAGCGACAAAATGCTAGAAACCCCTCTGACCTTAGCTGACACCCTCTGTTGACCTTGGTTTGACTTTAGAGTGATGTCCCCAAGCTTTCTAACAGAACCCCAGCTCCGTAACATATATTCTCTCATCCATTTCTCTCTCTTTCATCTCACTCTGCTTTTCCCATTAAATAGCCTCCCCCTTCATATTTACAGAGGCTTACAAACGGGGCCAGGGAACATGGCTGCTGCTCCTCGGATACCCAGTCTGTCTGCCACTTATCTGAGGGATTACTGCGGTGAGGGCCAGCTACCGCAGATTAGAGACAAAGGCCAAATTAAAACAGGGCCTATCAACAAACACCGGGACATGATGACAGGGAGGTGATCCAATTACACCGATAACCCACCGATCCCCACGTGCTGCAGAAGACACTGGAACAAACAGAGGTAAACAGATATACACTCACACACAGCAGCACACATCAATAGAGATGCATACACATGCATGCAGACACATTGGCAAGCACACGTCAGTTGAACAGAGCTGCATTGCAATACAGGCTTGTACTTAGCCTTCTCTCTTGACTTTATGACCTCAGCATTTTTAAACTCTTCCCTATGGCTCTGTCTATCCATTAAACTATATATTAAATTTATGATACACTATTTGTGAATATAGATGTAATGTATTTTATAAAAATCCATGTGATCCTCTCACGTGGAGTGAGCATGAAGCTCTCAACACTTCAGTGTTATCTGTAAAAATGTCTACCCGGATCACACCCTAGAACAAATAACTATATTGTTGTTCCAACTTTTTGTTCCTCCATTGCAGTTTGGGAATATTTGCCATGAAAATGTATTTTTTCATAGCTACCAGCAATTCCAAAGAGCACTGAAAACGCACTCCAAGGACCTTTTATTTGTCTGCAGAAGTTATTGTCTCAGAAATGTTGTTTCATTGTAACGCATCTCATACTTTAAAATTTTTCTTCTGAAAATGAGTTGGACCCTCGAGCCTTTGCCATTGAAATAACATCCTCAAGAAAAAAATAGAGGTTTTGTTGTTCTTTGCTGGAGTTTCAGCATTTCAGTACACAATTTCAAGACTCAGGAGGATGCACTTTTAGGCAAAAGAAAGTATTTAACAAGATACTAAAACAGTGACACACATAGTAGCTACAACAGGACACAGAACGTGTTCATGGGGGCCAAAAGGCAAATGTGATCAGATTAGCGAAAAGCTCCTTTAAATACGACAAGATCAGCAATGGTGAAAGATGGAAGGGAAACTAAAAATAGCATAAAGTGAGATAATAGATAATATAGTGTCAAATAAGCAAATGACAGTAATTTATAACAAGGAGCTTCGTAAAATGAAATAAATTGTCTTTGCGTTTTTTTTTCATCACTGCACTGTAATGACGGTGTCATATCTTTGACTCCAGCTCTAATGGAAAAGCCACAATCCAGGAACTAACTAGGAAGTGAGTGACAAGGAAGTATGAGCTCACTGTGGCCCCCGACACTGCCCTCAGCGCCGGCAGCAGACAGCCACCAACCTCCAACTCTCCTCTTGGCCAATCACGGGCTAGCTCATTACCGCCACAGCCCCATTGTGTTAATTGAAGCCACGCTAACTACACCGTTCCTCCCGCTCTATAAAAGCAGAAGACTCGTCACCCTCTCTGGCCGCTTCTCCCTCCAGCTACACAGGTAATTGAATTGTGGCAGGTCTCTCAGTAAGCTGGCTTGTTTTAATAACTTCACTAGATTATGTTTAATAAGTATGCCGTAAACGCTTTTTTCGGCAGGCCAGGGAGGATGAGGAAGGTCAAATGTGATAATAGAAATGAGGAAAAGGGCCATTTTCTTTGCCCTGCTCTAGGGACAGATGTAATCACTGCCTATCACCTTGTCTGTACAGTGTGAGGTTCAACTATGGGCCACAATGCAGGAAACTGTAGAGTTAAGGCAGATCAGCTCCAATAGAAAGATGACATTACAGGCAAAAAGGAGCTCATGCAAATTCTGCAAGCTTTCCTTGTCTGTATGTCTCCAGTATTATCATACCAGCTGTAGTGCCTGTCGTCTGCTGTTTAAACTACATAGATCTGACACTCACAAACTAGTGTCACAGGGGATGCCAACAGGAAATACTCCAACCAAAATTCCAAGTTAGTTGGGACGCAGTGTAAAACATCAATGAAACAGAATGTGATAACTTGCTAATCTTTTTTCCAATACACTCAATTGGAAACAGTGCAAAGACCATATATTTAATATTTTATCTCATCAACTTTTTGCAAATATATGCTTATATATATGCTTATTCTGAATTTGATGTCAGCAACTTGTATCAAACAAGCTGGGATGGGTGAGGTTCACCACTTTGTGAACACATGATTATACAAAGAATATTACTACTTGGCTCATGAACACTTTACAAATGATTGCATTCTGTTATTAACATTTAACAGTGTCCCAGCATTTTTGGAATCAGGGTTGTATGAGGAGCCCAAGACATTGTCAATTTACCATTGAATGCATTTAATTTTGAAGTCTCATTACTGGAATCCAGTGCATTTTTAGGCATTTGAGGGGACGATCTTCCAGTTTGGACCAAAGTGACCCAGTGATCAACACTGCAGTCCCAAAAGAGGCTAAAAATAGTGATAACCTTCTTCAGTTCCTTCCTTCACTTAAATCCTGAAACGTTTTAAAAATGCAAGTGGCAGCTGTATGGGAGCAAATACTATGCCCTGTTTTCTTCTGCTAATGCAATCTCTTTTTCAAATGGTGCCTGACTCTATACACAAGTTTTTCTTTGGTTCCAGAAAAAGTTGCTCTAACTGTGATTGTTTTGACTGGCTCTGTGCATTTTAAGGTCATCTGAAAGTTCAAAGGTTCAGAGGTCAGACTGAGGTTGTGTCTTATCAGTCTGGGCTGATGGTTTGGTTTCACTGATAGCTATGTGCCAGCTTTGGCAGCATGGTTAGACTCAGCCATGCTGGGAGGCGGGACCAGGAGAGGCAGCACCAATAGATCAAAGGTCACACTGCTGAACAAATAAGGGATAAGGGAGCAAAAAGACGCAGTGTTTCAAGTTTGCTCTAATTTTAAGATTTCGAAAATAAGACACACACTGATAAATAAAAAGACTGTGAGGATTTAGAAAGAGAAAACAGTATAGGTAGATTAAGACACTATTCAGACAGTGAAATGGAGTGGGGAAGACAAATCCGCACTGGAGGACCCAAATGTTGGGAAAGAGGGGGAGACAGGCTGCAGACAGAGATGTATGTAAGCAAGCTGATCAGCAGTCAGCAGGGCAACACTGACAGCAGCACCACTGTCACACAGATGCTTATTTGCATAATATTGTGTGTTGTCAGAGGAGTGACGGCCAGTGCTGGTAGTTATCTGTAGGAGCAGAGCATACATGTTACCTTTTGTGAATGCGTGTGTGTGTGTGTGTGTGTGTGTGTGTGTGTGTGTGTGTGTGTGTGTCTGTTCCGGCTGCCTCTTCCCGTCACCTCGCTGGACAGGTGGCATCCCCTAGCCCTGTGATTAGCGTGTCAACGTCTTAACATGTCGATAGGAGCGCATCTACATTCATATATAAATGTAAATTCACACCCTCCCTCGTTCTCCCACCTTCACACACCTGCACTGTGTTGCCTCTGACAGTTCAGGATTGATTTGTTCACTTCCCATTCGCAGAGACAGCAGTTGAACGGGAGCTGGGATCACTTCGGACACAGGCAAACAATCACAAAATGCTTCAAATTGTCAACAGGGATGTGGGAGTCGGGGGAGGAAATGACAGTCACAAAGTGTCCCAATCAAGAAAACTTTGTATGAAAGCCATCGAGCAAACTTTTGACTCCTTATTCCTTCTTTCATATTCTAATGATATGTCTCTGTGGACAAGTCCTCATCAGGGCTCAGAGGGAAATGACAGGTCTCATCAGATTCTCAGAGTGACTGTGTTGTCAATCCACACACACTGATTTGGGACTGTGGGGAAACACACTTCAAGCTGACGAAGCCATTGCTGATTTTTTTCTCTGAGGGATAAAGAGGTTAAAATTTCTTTTTAAAGGGACCATTCATATATCACAAGATGGGACAGACCTATCTGTCTGTCTGTATGTCTGTCTGTCTGTCTGTCTGTCTGTCTGTCTGTCTGTCTGTCTGTCTGTCTATTCCTGTATACTACCATTACCAATAAATGTGGAACGGGTGGGTCAAAAGTAACACATCAGTATAAACTTGAATTGCTTATTCTTCTATTTATTGAAAATATCTGACAATGTGCTTGTAAACATGCAATTGCAAACATATGTTCTTTATCTCAATAAAAATAACTACATTTCATTTTCAAATTTAAATTTTCAGTTTCGTCAAATGTTTTACAGCAATGTGAACAATAAAAATGTCTAAAATCTATCTATCTATCTATCTATCTATCTATCTATCTATCTATCTATCTATCTATCTATCTATCTATCAGTTCTGAACTCAGGACTTCAGCTTTGAATTCGATAGAATAAAGTTGGTTGAATGAACCAATCTATAGGTGATGTGTGTGGCAGTTTTTTTGGTGTGTTTGTGTGGACGTTATCAGCAGAGGGTTATTGGCCACCCCTGAAATTTAACAAGATTTATAAATGCTTTGATTTGCTAACCAATGTATATCAGTGCAAAATACCAAAAGAAAAATGACAACAAAATTCAGAACATCTGTGGTCTGTATCAGATTTCACACCCAATGTTGAGACATTTCACTTTGAACCAAAAATGCCAACCTGCTGGTGCTGTTAGATGCAATGTCAAGATTTCACGTTGTCTGGGGACCATTAATGTCAATACAACCTTTTGTGCCAAACCATCCAATAAGTGAATGAGTGAAAATGTTGACCTGATGTTGCTCTAGATGAAATGTCATTAGGGTAAACCCTCTGGGAATGTAAGGAATGTAAATAAATAGAAAGTTATGGCAATCTTTGAAATTGTCACCTAGATCAATCTGCATCAAAATGGTGGACGGGACAAACTTACTGGTTAAAAACAAAAGACTAATGTCCAGTTCAATGCCATTTTAAACTGATTGCAGGAGTGTGTGTGTGTTTGTGTGGACACTTTCATATACTGTCAGACTGACCTGAGTGGACGCAGACAGTCAGGGGGACAGTAAAGAGTGATTACTGTGATTATGGATGATCTCGTGATGGTCGTGGTGTTCGTGTGTGTGTGGGGGTTGGGTTTACTCCAGGTGTCAGGGAGGTGTGGGACAGGAGATGAGCCCGGCTTGGTCTCCACCTGTCATCGACCCGGACACACATGTTAGTGTAGATGTGCCTCTGGAATAGCAGGCACTTACCAAGTGAACACTCCACTGACTCAGTAAGCCCAGGATGTATTGTGCACCCGCTGGAGATAAAAATATATCAAAAGTTACGGAATGCTGACCACTTGGGTTGTGCGTGTATGTGCATGAAAAAGCCAAATGCATTGATACATTCACCCTGTTAATTGCTATTGAATGTGACTTTGCTGGAAAGAATGCCACAGTGCAATATGCACCAACTACTACCACTTCTCAACTGCTACCAAAGCTCAAAAAACTGAATGACAAAAACTGAATGACTTAACTCATGGTTGTTGGCTACAAGGTTTATTACACCCCACAAACCAACATATGGAGAATTTTTCATCTAACCTTACTGGCAGTGAGGTTAAAATGTAGTCAGTCAGATAATGGCCTGCCCAAAATACAACTGATCTGTCAGTCCTGTGGTGGTGTTGAAGGAAAGGTCACAAGAGTGCTTTGTTTTTGACAGTATTGATGTGTCAGTTTTTCTTTGTCTAGATATTCTTTGTTTTTCTTCTGTGATATTCTCAATCCCCTCCCTCCCTGCCACCTTCCCACACAGGACTGATTTTGAATGATCAAAAACATATTAGGAATCCTCCTTTGGCGACCATGAATATTCATACTAAATTGAGGACAATCTGTTCAATAGTCAAACTACCTTGCTCTTTACCATAGAGCACATGTGTCAAACTCAAGGCCCACAGGCCGTATCCAGCCCGCCGTGTCATTTTTATGTGGCCCGTGAGAGCTTAAAAGCCATGTGATTGTCCTAAAAAAACTATGCTGCTTTATAGTGACCATAAACTACATCTCCCACAATGCATGTCAATTTTGTGTCGCTAGAGTGCAGTGGTTTCGTATCAGCCTTTAACTAAAGCGGTTTTCTAACAAGTCTAATAGAGGTGACAAAGATCGACAAATAATCCCAGAATGTACGTCAAGGGGAAAAACCGGTATGCCTTCTGTGTTACGAGGCAGTGTTGGTGATGAAGAAATACATTTTACGTTGGCATTTTCACCCCAAACAAGAAGCCAAGTATGCTAAATTTAGCCTTGAAGATTGTTGTGGCTGAAGAAATCGCCTGAGCTTCAAAATGTCTTTCAGAAGGTGCATTTTTGGAGCAGTGCATGCTAAAGGTATGTGAGCAGGTGTGCCCCGACAAGATACAGACTTTTCAAAATGTCAGTTTGTTGAGAAACACCATCGCAGACCGAGTTAAGGAACGAGCAGGAAATCTGACAACACAGCTGGCCGAAGAGACACGCAGTCTGGCTTTTTCATTAGCTGTTGATGAAAGCACAGGCAACACGGACACATCTATCCATTTTTATAAGAGGCGTGAATGCAGACTTCACTGTCAGTGAAGAGCTTTTGGATGTAGCTGCTTTGCATGGGATGATGACAGGGAGGGACATTTTTCATGCGGTCAAGAGGTCCGTAAGTAAAACTAAAATAGCCTGGGAGAAGTTGGTGGGGCTAACTGCCGATGGCGCACCTGCAATGTGTGGAGAAAAAACAGGCTTGGTTTAACGAGTGAAGGACAAAATACAAAAAAGTAACAGCCACACACCTCTGATGACTTATATTTGCATTGTCCACTAAGAGGCTCTGTGTGGAAAGGTTCTGGAACTGGATGATATCATGACGATACAGTATATAATGGATGTATGCCCTCTGCAAGGTCATTTGTTTTTGTAAAATGCCACATCTGTAACACATGTTCTTAGCAGCTCACAATTATTTGTTGTACTATATTTCTGCCCCTTTCAACTGTGACAAAAAAAGTTTTGATTGTTATAACTTGTGATGGTTGATGTTTGTTTTTGTTTCTCTTGAAACAATTGATCTTTGATTGATGGAGTAATGCCTGTCTCTTAACGTGATAAAGGGATTTATGTTACAGTAACAGAGCAGTGTGCTTAGAAATATTTTTACATTTCTGGAAATTCATGTACAATATTTGTACACTTTAAAAGATAATAATCAAATGCAGAGGCAAGTATTTAACAATATGTAAAGGAGAAGTTTGTTGTTTGTTTGACACTCCTGCCATAGAGAGATCACCCAACTGACCAACCATCATTGCCATCCTTGGCCATTATGCTAGCAGGGCATGTCTTGGCAGATCCAGAGTCTTCCTTCCAGAAGACCTCTGTAACATCCAATTAACATTAACAAATGGTCACTTCTGTGAAACACCTTCCTTTCCACTTTCCTTTTGTTTTTTTTAGTTTAGGCTCCAAAACTACTTAATTAGGTTTAGGAAAAGATCACTGATTTTTGGTTTCACGTGGAACACTAACCCCGGTCTCCTGGGTTAAAGTCCATATGGGTTTACATACAGACCCAAAGGAGTACCCTGTGCTTCTGTATGAGATGCTGAGGGGCATGACAAAATGTCGGCATGAGACCGGTATGAGGCTGGTCTCCTGCGCTGACTTTCTCTTCACCAAGAGCAATCCTGTGGCAGAAGCACTCAACACTGCTGGATCAGACTAAAGCACCCATTCCAAGGTGAGGGCTAACCTCCAAAAGTGAAGTACTGGCTATTGTGTCTTAAATGTGTCCCACACATACACAACAGAGGATGCTCGGTTGTTGATACTTTCACTTAAAGGAGGGCAAGAACTCAGTGTAACAAGAACAGAGCCTCCATATGAGTCTGTATGTGACTGAAATTATATTTCTTTTTTTTTCTCTTTTTTTTTTTTTTTTTCTAAATTCAGTAGTATTCCATACCATTGTATTCAGAACCAAGGTTTTTGGTTGATATCTAAGGATTCTTTGGAAAGACATTTAATATGTAACTTAAAAAGCAAAATTGTGACTTAATAACAAAGACGTTTACACCAAGTATCAGCAGAGCCTGTCATAAATAAATAAAGTGCTGGCTTTCAAAAATACTGCTGCAAAAAATGATATACTAGCTCTCACACAGAATAATGACACTGCGACAAAGGTATGTATTAAACATTGAGAGTCATGCAAGCGCAAAAACAATCTTTTCATGGTCATGCAAAAAAAAAAAGATAGAAATGATAGCACCCATATCCTTTACAGCTTTTTCAGTGTATTTAGTATGTGACATATTTTACATTTTATCATCAGTTTAAACAAACTCATGGCAGCTAGTATTCTTTTATAGTTGTATCAATGTATTTCATGTGAAATTACTTCTTTTTGACAGCAACTGATTTTCAACATCCAAATTATAAATTTCTACTGTTTACGCAATACTTAAGCATAAAATGTATGTGTTTGTGTATGTCTTTTTTTTGGATAATCTTTAAACAATCAGTGGTTTGTCTGTGTGTGTGTGTGTGTGTGTGTGTGTGTGTGTGAGACAGAGAGAGAGAGTGTGCGTGTGTGTGAGCCACTACAGCCACTCCAATTAAAAAACATGGGCAGGGAAGAGGAATGCGCAGGTCTTTCCTCAGAGACCAGAGTCAATAAACAATAAATGACACACTGATGCAAGCAAGGAGCTCACTGAACTGATACACATGTAGCCACACACACACACACACACACACACACACACACTCACACACGTACGCACGCATATAGAAACACACAGACACACACCAGTCAGCAAAACAAGTTAAAACGCACACAGACCGAATCTCCCAGACAAGATAGAAAAAAGCCCATCAAGCATGTTTTTATGTTTTTGTCTCATTTTTATCTTTTCTTCTGCATCTTGTGACTGGCCTAATTGAGTTGTAAATCATCAAAATAACAAGTTGATTTCATACTGAGATGTCAGAACATTTCTTGACAAAGAATGGCATAATTACAGAGGAAATTAAAAAATGTGCCCAAATGTGCTGTTGCAAACAGAAACAACAAACACATTACATTCCCCCTACAGGCTACATCAACACTGACTGTACAGTACACTGCATTCAATAATAATGCATTTAATTAGCTCTTCCATTCCTCAGTAGCTTCTTTGAATAGGTTATGAAATGGTTTAATTTGAGAAGAATATAAAAATACATTGGAATTGTTATTTTTTTCTCTAAAGTGTGTGTGCTTTCCAGAGTCACTAGTGATGGGAGCAGATGGTATCAGCAAGCTGCATTAGTGGCAGGTTTTGTGTGTGTGTGTGTGTGTGTGTGTGTGTGTGTGTGTGTGTGTGTGTGTGTGTGTGTGTGCCTGTGACAGGGCTAGTTTCAATTCATACTCTCCCTGCACCTTTGATAGTCAAGTGGATTACACCTTGTGTTCAAACAGAAAGGGAGGAAAGAAAAGCGGCAGAACACAAAATGGAATTAGGAGGCTGCTTATAGGCCCTGATTCATTTATTGTTAACTCCTTCCAGTTCATTAAGCCTAATCCCTGTTAGGATGGTGAGTAACGCAGGACCTGAATGGGCCCAGGCTGGCTGAGGGGGGTACATGTGTGCCTATTGTGGTCCTCTCTTGGGTTAATCCTAGTCCCTGTGGTGTGTTTGTGTGTTTGTGTGTGTGAGATGGGGGAGAAAGAGGGAGTCAGCTGGACAAGGGGTGAGCGCTTTTCTCCTGCTGGGTGCCCGTGCTCTGTCTGGGTGGGTGTTGAGTCCCACCCTTCACCCTGAGGGGGTTTTTAGCCCTCCGAGTCTGTGTGACAAGCATGAAGCAGCCCTTTCCTTTTGTGAATCAATCTGACGGGCCTCTTCGCGCCTCGCCTGGTCACACACACACACATACACACACATACAGGGTCACCGATGGCTGTGTTAATACAGATGTACATGCCAATAAGGCCTCTTAATCAGTACACAAGAGGGAGAGATTGACTTTTAAAGAAGACATACGGCTCCGCTTTCTTTCAGCCCCAGTGGAGCCGTTCGCTCTGTGCCGCGCTGACTCCTTTAATTTTCCCTGTATGGCTGACTCCAGCCACGCTCTGGCAGAACAGACACAGAATGAAAAAAACTGAACAGAGGAGACAGGATCTGTAAACACATAATTTTATTTATGTTGCAAAATTCATTCACACTGGCAGTTCAAAATGCTTAACAAATTTGGTCCTGGCCCTGTAAATGATTTGTAGACAAGTAGCAATCAGTTCTTTGACTGAAGTCCTCTTACATTATAGGTGTCACAAATAAACGTCGCAAAATAAAAAGGAAAAATTGCTGCCAAAGTCTTCGTAACTACGTTATTTATATCTACAGCAATGTTACACCTCCAAACATGTCTTACAACATAAATATACTCTGCTTTAAATAATAATGTGTCCTGATATGGTGATAATTTATTAGCCTGGTTCATCTAAAAATTTAGAATTGCATCTACTTCACTGAAAAAATCAGAATCCCTAAATATTTTCTTCATTTGAAATTTTCAGCAGGTTTTAAGTTTCCATGTGCAAACTGCATACTGGACGGGGATGTCAATAATCCTGCATGTACGTCCACATGTTAAACTGACATTTAAGGTGAGCTCAGAGAAACTCTCCTCCTTCAGCAGATGAATGTGAAAACAACCTTCTAGTGTCAAACTCTGCACATGCATCATTCTGCAGAGTGGAGCTCAAACATCACAGTGAAGTAACAAAAAGCCAAACAGTTTTGAGTGAATGGTTATTTGGTTATTTCAATACATCTTTACAGCACAAAAGGACATCTGACAACCAGAAAATCTGAGATATAGATGATGGCATTAGACTAACTTGTGTGAATGAACAGGAAAGAGACAAGTCAGACCGTCTGCGAGAATATGCAACTTTGTGGACATGTGAGTATTTGTAAGAGGATGAGTCCTGTTCAGGGTGCTAAGTGGGTTTAAAGCACCAATATTTTGTCTGTTTTTATGGTCTTTGTTACAGGGGATTAACTTGTAACCAGCACAGAGGATGAAAATAGATTTAATATGAGTTCATATTTCTTTGTTTATGCCACATCATCATCACCTCAGTTTCACAGGTAGGTACCAAAAAATTATTCTGGCACATCCAGCCATTAATTTGTTCACTGCACTTATATAGTGGATTCATGGGGCCATGAATAGAAATAAGTAGTATAGAAACAAAACAAACCACTTATTATTATTCTTTTTCAAAATATGAATCTGAGTATATTTAATCTATAAATTTTATTTAAACAAAAAAAGGTCTGGTGTGAAAATAGGTCTGTTAAATAAATTTATGTTCCATAACATTCATCCATTCATTCATCTTCTATAGCCCCATTGGGGGGGGGGGGTCCTAGCTGTCAACAGGCGAGAGGCAGGGTACTGAGCTGGTCGCCAGCCGACTGCAGGGCAACATACATACACACATTCACTCTCACATTCACACCTAGGGACAATTTAGAGTCACCAATTAGCCTAATGAGCATGTTTTTGGTCTGTGGGAGGAAGCCGGAGTGCCCGGAGAGAGCCCACACATGCACGGGAAGAACATACAAACTTTGCACAGAAAGGCCCCCCTGACCCGGGGATCGAACCGGTGACCTTCTTGCTGTGAGGCACGCGCACTACCTGCTGCGCCACCGTGCCGTGTTCCATAACAATGACAGTAAAATCAACTTATCATTATGCAGCCTGTGCTGCAAAAAGTCACTTCTTGCTTTTGTTATTAGAAACATATGAAGTTCGGAAGAATGAAGGGAGTATTCCTCAAATGCAGATTTGAGACTACGGTAATGGCCATTGACAGCCACCAATATGACCCTGAGCAGGACCTGAACCTGGGTATCCTCTGCTAAATGGCTAACACTAGAAAAGTGAAAAGTATTGGTGCTGTGACTGTGTGTTGCTGGAAGACAGTGCTGAGTTGGAAGACTACTGCCAACTGAACTGAGCAGGTTTTGTTCTTAAAGGTCCAGCACATCTACTGTCCATATTAGACCTATTTCTTTTGTGTTTGATTGACATCTCTCTGGCCATCTCTCTGACCATCCCTCTGACCAGCCTATTACTCCAGCACAACTCCACCAATTTCAACCTAAACAGAGGTCTATTCCGCCATGAGAAGTTGAAACACCTGTGTAGGTGTACAGGCCTTTAACATTTTGTCATCCAAGACGTCCCTGTGTGAGCTGTGTGAGGCCTGCTGTGGCTCAAGAGGTAGGTCATCCACCTATGGTTCGATCCCTGGCCTCAGCAGTCCACATACCAAAGTATCCTTGGGCAAGATGCTGAACCCCAGAACTGCGTGTGACTAATTGTAATTGCATTTTTTATCACCTGTGGGTAGTTGCAGTAATCCAGCTCTGCCTTGTCTGCCAATGTTCTTCCAAATCAATACATCCATAGGAACGTTTACGTAGAAATCCAGCTCCACTCACAACACCTGCAGAGCATTCACAGCTGTTACAGGAAAATAAACATACACTAGAATGAGGGCAGATTTTTACATAGGAAACAGAAATTGATAGTTGTCAAGGAAAACTCACTTGCGAAACCTTGAAAAAGACTTTTGATACTGGTCTCAGGAAGGTATGGGTAAAGAATAAGTGATTTTTAGTTTTTAGCTTCAGACAGACAAACATCATAATATGCAGTGTCCTGGGGCTGTTTACAAAGGGACCAGGCAGCTGAGCAAAAGTGAATGCAAGCTCTGTAATCAAAGGTCTTAATTCATTATGTTACTGAAGAGAATGCAATTGGCATGGACACTGAGAAAAAAAAAAAAGAAGTGTCCTGAGGCAAACCAATCAAGAAAGAACTATGGTACCACACTGATACAAATTCCTCTGAATCACAATGAATCAAGTTGGACAATAGGGCCACAATGGCCCCTAGATTAGCGTCTATTACTCGGATGCATTAGTGCCTTGCACCCGTATTAAAAGTCCTCATTTAACACCGTTCAAGGGGCGGACCAGAAATCCCCAAGTTTCTAAATTGGAATTTCATTCCCCCAGGTACTTCTGCTCATATGAGAAAAGTTGGAATGCATTTGATCTGTCCTAATTTCAATTAATTAGCGACAATGGTTGCTCGGGGAGTCCCACAGGGCAGAGGGAAAAATGGGCTGAAGGGAAGCAAGCGTCAGAAAAGTGATGGGAGAAGTGGCATCAATAAACTGTTAGAGACTCATTAGCAGGCTAAATGGCTCTCCCAAAGTCATGACACTTTAACACGGGACCTGGCGCCTAATTACTGGCCCCAGTATCCATTACAGGCCCCTTCTCTGCTCCCCTCCCTACATTCCTCTTTCTTTTTATTCCACCCATCTCAGCCACAGTGGAATCGGCCTGTTAATGATTGCTCTACAGAGCAAGATTAGAGGGCCATTGTAGTGGGTAGAGTGTGAGTGTGGGCAGCCAACATGAGGAAGTGAGTGTGTAAGTTGGTGTCTGTGTTGATTAAAGCTTTCAGTGATGGAAAAGTACTAAAATTGCCTGCTTGAGTCAACCTCTTAAACTCTGCCAGACCCACCTGTGGTCCCTCATTACAAACACATGCATGGCTAACCATTTTTCAAACTTGCAAAAGGTCATTTTACATTCTCCCAGAGGCTCCAAATTAACAACACTGCAGCCTTTTCTGGCAATATTTCACTCATAGAACATAGAGCTTCAATAAAATGCGAACATTGAACATTGGTATAAAGGTTGGGGAATGCTTTGCTAATGTTAAAAAATATTTGAGTGAAAGTTTTCTTACATTACAGGGTGAAAGCACTGTGATTTTTATTTTATTTTTTTAACTATACAAGTATGACATTAAAATAAAATAATTACAAAAATATTTCTTTTGCTTTTAGCATAACTATGCAGTACATTGATGCAGAGCTGGCCAAAGAATCTATGTGGCACCTAGCAAAACTTTGCTGCTCCTTAGCATTAGCCCACTGCTTTCTCATCCCAAATGGTCACATTCTACTAAAACATGGCATATGAAATGTAAAATACACTGTACTGAACGGTAATTCAACGAGCATTCAATGAACACAACCACATTTCAAATCAGAAAAGGGGGGAAAAAATCCTTGTAAGACAATACTTTAATTATAGCATAGAAAGTGAATGAAGAAATTTTTACTGCCCGCAATTGATGCAAATAACGTTTTCAGTTACACAGTCTCTTATGAATTAACTACACACAAGATGGAAGTACAATTTGTTATGCACTTTTATCATAGCATAAAATTTGATTCATTTAAATAGGTCACTGTTAAAGAAGATGTCATTTGTATCCACCCATGGTAATGATTTTTATTACATGCTCACATTGACTTTAACATTGACACCCAAAGCCTCACTGAAACTGGACATGGATGGAAACTGTAGGGTTATACTCATATTATGTGCCAGTATTCAATTTGGGGCCTAATTCCATTGGGGCTATCATAAACAAAGTCTTCCTAACCATGCCATATGATCAAGACTGGATTTGTGACTTGCTCCTCAGCCTCCCTGAATTCACCCAATCGAGAGAGGAATGAGAGGCAGGGCAGACATCAGAGGAACAGTGGGGGAAACAACGTGAAGCAAATATTTTCACATCCAACTTGAAAAAATTAATTTCACTGCACATTATGAGAGATTTAAATATTTTGAACTTAAATGGATTTTCCTGGTAAAACAACGGTAATTACCGATTATAAGAAACTCTGGTGTGTGACTCTAGTCCATCATGCAGTGCAATCAGTGCATCAGCCCAGGCCCATGTGAGAATAGCTGCAGTAGTTCTGCTTTTTTACACAATCAGTTTTCACAATCGAATCTCTTGGGATTTTGCAACAATTCGATTATATGTTCAAATTTAGAATGTTCATTGATAGCCCTGGTTTTAATGTCCAATCATGACCTAAATGCTTTTTCAGAGATGGATAGAGAAGTGAATCTTTGATTTTCAGGGAAGAATATGGTCAGTTTGATACTTAGTATTGGTGCAGACAAATCAGCTCAATCAATCTAACTCTTCAATTCAGTATCAGGTGTCAAAAAACATTATCAATCAAGCCCCACTAAAAATAAAGCCCATAAAAGAAAATACTGACAAGAGGAGATAAAGAAGAAGAAAGAGCAGATGAGTCATTGAAGAAGAAGCTTTAAAATCAGGCCATGTCTACAGTGGGGGGGCATGGTGTTGGTGGTGACCGATCTCATCTCATGTCCTCTCTCATGCTCTCTGAATGGGGTCCTAATTGGCAAGGCTGTGTGAATAGGCAGCTGGCCGAGGAGTGCCTGTACAAAAGAACACACAGTGAGACAGTGCTGGAGATGAGGCCTTCTCTATTCACAACCTCTACTCCCAAACTGAAAAAAAAGAGCTGAGGAGAGAATGGGGGGGGGTCATGCAACAACAGAGCGAAGTGGAGTGGAAATCGACAAAACAGAGAGAGAGGAAGAGAGATAGAGCGAGCAGATGAGAAATAGAAGGTAATCACAGGAGATTATCTTCTTGTGATGGAGGCAGAGCTGCAAGGATAAGTAGGCTACCCTGAGGAGGACGATCCCAAACCAGTCAATAAAGCCCCATGTCTGGAGCCCTGATATGGGTGGGTGCAGTGGTGCAGTTAGGGCAGTAAGGGGCCAAAAGTGGTCCTTGTGATGTAGGGGCTGTAACACTTCAGGGGGCCTGTGGGCTAAAATTTCCCTGTGTGTGTTCCTACAGAAATACACAAGAAGAAAGTGCTGGACAGAATACATGAGGCCAGTGTTCTTTTTGTGCATGTACTGTATCTAAATGTACAAGACTGTCTACACCAGAATCACGCCAACATTGTTTGTTGGTTCAAACGCTTACAACAACCTATGTTCATGTTCCCTGAAACGCAACCAATGACTTGTCTGTCAAAAGCAAAGGCAGAAGTAGCATGACATTGTAATAGTGTGACAAACCTCTTCTTCTGGCATTCAGACTGAACATGGCTCTGCTTAAAAAAACACAGGACTTGGGTAGGGTGTGTTACATCAGGTATCAGTGAGAGTAACCCCTCCACTTTCATTGATGTTCTTGAACCATTTAGAGTACATGGTTTGGGTCTAAAGATTTTTTCCCAGCAATCAGAATCACTGGAAGTGCTGCTAGTGCTACTTCCACCAGATTTATATATATATATATTCATATCTAATAAATTTACCCCTTTTTACAATACATTAACCACTTTCCAGTAAGAGTACCAGTTTTTGAATGGGCCGTTCAATGACTGATGGTTTTGACGGAAAACCTTGTTTTAACACTGTCCTGCGCTCTCCAACTTGAACCTTGATGCGGCGCACCAGCCCATCTGATCCTTCCGTAGTTTGAATAACTCGTCCCATGCGGCACTCATTCCTTGGGAGAGTTTCCTCTTTAATAATGACCACATCATTCACCTTTAAGTTACGTCGAGGAGCATGCCATTTTTGTCTCAAGGAGAGGTTCAGGAGATATTCCCTTCTCCATCTACTCCATAATTGCTCTGCCAAGTACTGGACTCTTCGCCATCTTTTTGCTGCATACAAATCTGCCTTCACAAAGTTTCCGGGAGGTGGTAGGGCAACCTTGGCCTTCATTAAAAGGAGATGATTTGGAGTAATAGGCTCTAGCGATCTTGGGTCGTTGATACCATCCACGCTGAGAGGACGACAGTTCACAATTGACATTGCCTCATAGAACAAAGTTCGAAGCGATGCGTCATTGAGTCTTCTAGGACACTGTGCAATGGTGACATTAAGTACACTTTGAATGGTTCAAATCTGACGCTCCCAGACTCCACCTACGTGACTAGCTGAGGGAGCACTGAACACAAACTCACACTGCTTGTCAGCCAGGAAAGCCTTAAGTGCTTCGCTGTCACATTGTTTAAGGGCTTCTTTGAGCTCGTTGCTGGCTCCAACAAAATTTGTGCCTTGGTCACAGCGAAGATGGGAAACAGCTCCTCGCAGACTTATGAAGCACCTCAAGGCATTCAAAAGGGAGTCTGTGGATAAGTCGTCCAGCATTTCAATATGAACTGCTCTAAAAGATAGACATGTAATGATTAGCCCATATCTCTTGATCTCCTTACGGCCGTTCTTGACAGCAAAGGGGCCGAAACAATCCATTCCACAAAATGTAAACGGTGCGGAGATCTCACAGTGTTCCTCAGTGAGGTCAGCCATTTTTTGCTCTTCAGTAGGTCTCCTTTGTCTACGGCACTGCACACATTTATGCACAAATCTTCCAATTGTTTTACTCCCTCCTATTATCCAAAACCCCTGAGCGCTGAGCTCCATCAAAGTTTGACTTCACCCTTGATGACAAACATGACTGTGAAAATGGGACAGAATGAGCTTGGTGACATGACCATCCTTTGGGAGAATTACAGGGTGCCTTTGCTCCACACTGAGAGTTGAACTTTTAAGTCTCCCTCCAACACACAGAAGACCTCCCTCCAACCACGGGTTGAACTTAAAAAGAGGACTTGACTTTGAAAGACTCGCTCCCTGGAGATTTTTTTGAAGGGCGTTCAGCTCCTCAGGGAAGGTTTGCTGTTGCACTAACTTTTACACTTCATCAGGTGCTCTTTTACGTTCTGCCACGGTTACAATGTTGTCATTTTAAGCCTTGCCCCAAGTCTTTTAATCCTTGCAACCACCTTAAGTAGTGTGGTCCAGGTTGAGAACCTCTCCAGACGCCTCAAAACATCCATTTGGGCGCTGACTTGAGTTGCAAACACATGCACAGATTTAACCTCCGGGTCACCAACCAACAGCTCTGCAGAGGGTTTTAGCATCGGGAGCAACTCTTGTTCCCAGAGAAATTTAGGACCCGATAACCAGCCTCATGATGCAATATCTACAGCACGAAGACCCCTGGAGGCGAGGTCTGCAGGATTTTGTGCTGTATCAATGTAGTGCCAGTCATTTGGATCCGTTTTTCTCTGATGAGCTGAACTCTGCTTGCAACAAACACGTGAAATCTTCGTGCTTCATTATTTATGACAACACAACCTGAGAGTCTGTCCAGAAATACACCTTATCAATTTCCATCTGAAGTTCTTCCTTTAACAAGGCACTCATTCTGGCTGAAGTCACTGCAGCTGAGAGTTCCAATCGTGGGATGCTCATTATCTTTGTAGGTGCAAGCCATGCCTTCGCCATAACCAGACTGCAATGGATCTAATTCTGAATGCTGTTGTATCTCAAATAAGAGCAAGAACCATATCCGGTAGTACTGGCATCAGAAAACAAATGCAATTCAATGCTTATGATCTTTCCAAAATTTTCAGGATGGTAACATCGGGGAATGGTGATATCCTTTAATGCTTGAAGGCTATTCTTCCACTCCTCCCACCATGAATGTAGCTTCTCAGGAACTGGATCGTCCCATCCTATGCCCTTATGGCACAGCTCCTGAAGAATCTGCTTTCCACTTAGGGTGAAGGGGGCCATAAACCCAAGTGGATCATACAGGGAGGCTACAACAGTCAGGAGACCCCAACGGGTTGGAGAATGGTCCTTTGCTTTAACGTTGAAGCTAAAGGAATCACTCACCATTGACCACTGGATGCCAAGTATATGCCCATCCGACGTTACCTCTGGACTTAACTTGAGAGGATCCGTGGTTTCTGCTCCTTCTGAAGGGGCAATACAGGAGAGAACGTCTTTGTGGTTAGAGTTGAACTTGCGTAATCTTAAACCTCCGTGTCTACACAGTTGCAGCGCTTCTTCAATTAATTCTTTGGCCTTTTGAACAGTTGAAACACTGGTTAACCCATCATCAACATCCTTTTCAATGAAAGCAGAGGCTGCGGGCGAGATGGTCTTATACTGCTGGGCTAGGTACTTAAGACAAAAGTTAGCACACCCCGGTGAGGAGGCAGCCCCGAATAGATGAACAGTCATTCTGTATTCTCGTGGTTCATTTTCCAGTTTACCACCCTCCCACCAAAGGAACCTCAGAAAGTTGCGAGCTGATGGGAAAACATGGAATTGATGGAACATTTTCTCAATATCGCAGACCATGGCAATCCTTTCTCTTCTGAAGCGACACAGAACTCCCACCAATGAATTAATTAAATCTGGGCCAGTGAGCAAAGTGTCATTCAAAGAAATGCCATTAAACTTTGCTGAACAATTGAAAACCACTCTCAGTTTGCCTGGCTTCTTTCTTTCGCTTTCTACAATCCTTACTGGCATGGCCTTTCCTTAGGCATCCAAAGCACAGGTGATGTTCAAGTACAAAAGCTCTTTTCTCATCCATTGTCTTTGCTGCAAAGGTTGGGAATTTAGAAACTCCATGCTCTTCATTTTTGCAAAATAAACAAGGTGGCTTCGGCCTTTCTTGTGTCACTGAGTTGGAGTCTTCTGACTGAGTGCGTGTGTTCAATATTTTAGCTCTCTTTGGAAAGGTATCATCTGTTGTTTTCATATTAATCAAAAAAGGGGAGGTGATGGGATTACACAATATTCTGGCTTCTCTTTGCATAAACTCAGTGAAATGTAGAAAGCTGGGATAATTACCAGATTGATCCAGCTCATCAGCAACAATCCGTCTCTATCTACGCACCACCAGCTTCTTCAGGAGTTTGTGATTTTCTTCACAATCATTGAGAATTGATAGACCTTTAATATGGGGCATAGCTTCTGCACAACCTTGGAGGAAATCTGCAAATTCTCTCAGTGATTTGGGATCATTAGCTGTTATTTTGGGCCATTTCGTCAATCTCTCTCTGAAGGCTCTTTGAACAATGAATGGACTTCCATACCTGTCATTCAAAACAGCCCAAGCCCCCTAATATGCATCCTCTGAGTTCCGATAGAAAAACCCATCAACTGCCTTACGTGCATCTCCAGTCAGGTAACTTTTCAAATAAAACATTTTCTCACTTACTGGAAGAGGCTTCTGATCAATCAAGGCTTTAAAAGACACCTTCCAATCAATGAACTTCAAGCGGTCGCCTGTGAAAGTTGTTGGTTCTGGAACAGGTAAGTGACTTGCTTGAGCCAAGCTGGCCTGAGAAATGCTGGCCTCTTCCTGAGTTGACCTTTGAGGTGCCACATGTCGAGGTTCAAAAGGTGTAACTTGTGGGTTTAGCATAATTTTATATTCTGTAACTGGGCTTTCAAGAGCAACTTTGCCGTCCTCATCCACACAATTTCCAGGCATGTCACAACTGTTGTATGCTTTGACACGGGCCTTTGCAACCTTCACTTCACTCTCTGCTTGCAGCTGCTTTAAGCTTGATTTACCTTCTTCCAGCTTTAATTTTGTTTCAGTCTCCCTTTGTTTAATTTCTGCAAGCATTTTCGTTTCTTCGCGCTTCTACTCAATCTCCATTTTATCCAATTCTGTTTGGTAATCTTGTAGCATTTGAGTGGCCTTTGCCTGCTCCACTTTTGCCGCCAGGTCTGCCTCTGCATCGGCTCGATTACTAGAGGACCTGGAGAGGTTGCTGTCTTGATCATCACATCCGTTGAGCAACTGTGAGACAACTGTTTCAGTGTCGCTTCTTCCAAAGACAGATCCATATTCCCTTTTGCTCAACTGCATCCTCACTCTATCCTTTTCAAGACGATCATTAAAGGTTTCATTGATGGTCTCCATTCTTTTATTTACAATATCAGAAATCTCAAACGACAAGATGCTACATGCATCCATTTTCTTTGCAACCTCTGGAGAGATTATACGGTTACCTTTGATCAGTTCATAATGTTGGCACACTTTATCATGTTTATTCTTAATGTCTCTTTGGATTTCTTCAAGGTCCTCTGGTGAGCATAAAGTCTTTAGTTTAGCTCTTATGCCTTTGGCAGTTGATTTCCAAGTTTCATAGGCTTTGCCAAATGCCTTTTCCTTCTTCTTTGCTTCCTGGTTTTGCAGCTCTTGGCCCTTTTGTGTTAAAGTTCTCTCCCGTGAGCTGGTCCTTGTTTGTTGAGCCCCTTTATTTCTTCAGCAGGTGCTAACATATTGCCTTTATGACGGTTTATTAGCAAAAGGGGGCCTTTAAGTGTTTTACAAAACTCAAATTTAAAGGCTGTGATTTTAACTTATATTCAAATACTTTATACCATCACTTATATTAGGCATTTACACCTCTTGCACATCAAAATTCATAAACAGTCCAAAAATATCAAAAACCTGCATGAAATGTACCATCAAAAATCGTCTATAAAGGCTTTAGTTTCTAGGATCACTTTTGTTAAACTTTTCCGTTTCCTGAGCACCAGGAAAACATCATAGAATCAAACCAGATGAGACCCCCCTGCTGGCCACTTACACTAATGTTTTTGTACAAATTCAACAAAAAAAACTGTATACGTCAGAGATCCTGATCCTAGTGTCAGCGTCATATTCAGTGTACTGACATTCAAATCAATATTCCTTTATTAGTCCCACAAGGGGAAATTTGACTGCTGGACAAAGTTTTGTTGGCATATAAATATTCAGGGCTGCATGTGTGTCCAGTTGTTTTCTATCTATTTATATGTTGGTTTGTCTGTTCATCACTGTTTAAACTATGTAGAAGACGTGACGCTGTATTTCAGCTAGGCTTTTTCCGCTGCTGAAACATTGTGTGTGTCATTTGTGGGAAAATGATGCATTTTGGATGAGGCAGGTTGGAGGAAATGACACCCGATATGACCTCCATTTTATAGAATGGTCACAGGCATAATGGAAACTCCAGGAGGTAAGGAGGTTGATGGAAACAACCTTGACACATGAATGCATGCATACACATATTGTATACACACACACAGACGCACACAGGTCTACAAGTGAGATCCACACATCCTTTGATACATGCACATTTTAAGATGTTTAGAAACTGGATGATAGGGAGACATCAGGCCGTGATCAGACTGTGTTGTCGCACAGATCTCCTTCAAAAGTCTGACACATTCACATGGTCATTTCAACAAGGCTTTAAACATTTGACTAAGTTGTTTGTCAATGCATTCCAAAATGAGCCAATTAGTTCTTTCTCCTCAGACACCACTATGGTTTGATTAAATTTAGCAACTGAACTACTTTCATGACAATGAAATAAATTAATTTCTAACTTAATAAAGAAAATTATTTAATTGTGTTTCAAACTGTTAGATACTCTAAGCAGTAACATTTTTCACTATCCAAGGAAATAGCCTCATGAAGCATTCAAGAACCTGCTCTACAGTCCACATCTGGGTTTTTGTAGCTGGAGCTTTACAGTATAAACAATGAAACTTGTAAAATGCTCAAAGAGGGTCTCTCCTTTCTCTGTAACGCTATCTTCTGCTGGTCATAAAGACGTGATAAATGCCAGCAAATAAACCATCTGTTTCCCCACAAACTGTCAATTAGAAGAATCCCACCTTATCCATCACAGCGGTGCTATACTCTCACTGGGAACCATCGAGCAGCTGTAGGCCTCATCTGTGCACTTGCTGCTGCTATAGGCAGCATGGTGGGATACCTTTGCATAGGCTACAACACAACAGATGTTTATGACTGTGTGTATCTGAGCTTGTGTGCGTGTGTCAGTGGGTGTGATTTCTGCTTTTAAATTTATGTATCTTTGTGTGTCTCTCTAAATGTGTAAATATGTGTGTGAATGTGTGTGTTTGTGGACAATGCCAGCCGCCCCTCCACATCTCTTGCCATCTGGATAATTGATCGTTTGCTATCATGAAAAAATAAAAGGAGAGGGAATGTGTCATAATGGGCCACTTCTTAAACGGCCCTGTTTTTTATCTGTTTTCCACGTCTGTTTTATTTGTATGGGGAGCTGCCAGTTGTCATGATGATTATGAAGAGGGTATTATGGGGAGGGATTATGTATTATCGTACAATGTTTGAAGATGATCAATGACCTGAGGCTTTTACTTGGTGTTTAAGGGCTCAGCACACAACTATAGTATGTCACATCTCATGTATTAAGGTTGGCTATTATAACAGCAAAACAGCTAGCAGTTTTTCCACGCATAGGCGTGTCCTTCAATTTTCACTCAAACAAAAGGTGGAAAATAAGCTCTCCTTGTCAAATTAATTGAAATCATTCCCAAAGTTAATTAATGGAACTCATTCCATGAGTTCCATTAATACCAATCACCATATTATCTGAGCAACATGTTTGATGTTATTCAAAAGATACACAAATTGAAATTACATTTCAAGCCCTTGGCATCTGTTAGTGCCTTGCCAAGGACAATACAGTAAGGACAATACTTCACCAAAGTGGTTGCTTTGTAAACTTTCTGTCAATATAATGCACACTCAGGAAAGACAGATAGCAGATAGAAGCTAATATGAGGCTTCAACTATCCGATTTAGCTGAATCATGTTGACGTTTTCATTCTGATTGTCATTTTTAGGTTTATTGCAAGTGATATGTCCCAACACCAAATAGATGTAACTAGCAGGAAGTATCTCTCCTCTACAGCTCAGCAAAAAAAGAACACTTCCCCTGGAGCCATGAAATAACAGTGGATCACATTGGCCAACTCTGATCGCTAAAGCCTGATTTGCTTTGGCTGAGCTTTAGAATGTATTTTACAGTCAATCTATGAATGGAGGACTTCACAGTGTTGTTCTTGGTGGCCTGTTTTAATTTTAGTGTTAGTGTAGTCTTTGTGTCAAGCTGTCATTTTAGTTTTTAATAGTTTTAGTCACGTTCATATTCTTTTTAGTCTAGTCAAGTTTCAGTTGACTAAAAGTCTGAGCATGTTGCATTATGCATCTATGATGCTACCACACAACCATTTCTAATGGGTGAAGCCTTGGCCTGGGGGAGAGGTCATCAGGTGGTCCCCAACCTTCTCTGGGTGTTTCAACCCTTATCCACAAATAACGATGATCTTTTTCCCCTCTAGAGACCACACGATGATGTTGGGCCTTAGAGTGGAGGACAGTACTGCCTCTGGGAAGTGAAGTTTCCTGCCGAGGTCAACCTCCATTTCCCACCTCTGGGCTGACTGCACTAGATTCCGCCTGGCTTGGCTGTGGATGACAGGTCTTTGTCCCTCTTTCACAAAGGCAATGGTGCTCAGCAGTGGTCTTGCTTTGGCTGGTTGCTTCTTCCTCCTCTCTTGCTCCAGGATGTCTGCGAGCACTGCCAATGCCTTGTCATGGTGCCACCTGTATCTTCCCTGTGTCAGTGCAGTCTTGCACCTGACAGAATGTGCGCCATGGTTCCTTTACTGCCGTACAACCTGCACAGCGGGTCCTCCCTCACCCTTCACTTGTGCAAATTGACTGGGGTCGTACACTGCTCGGACCAGAAAGGATATCCGGAATGGCTCCAGCCACCACGGTTCACTCCATGTGATGGTTCTCTTGGGGAGGCTCCACCTCGTCCAGGTGCCTTGAGTTGCAAGCTTGATGAACTTTGCTCTTCCCCCAAGGTTCCAGACCTCGTCCTGGCTCAGGGTTCTTTTCTCCGTAGGGGTGGACTTGACCACTGCTGGAAATGTGTTGTGCCTAGGCCCTGCCTCCCAGTGCTTGGGTTTCCGATGATGTCTTTGGTCCTGAGAGAACATTCTGCCTGGTCAATTGCCGTGCTGGCGGCCCACTTACGGCCAGATCTTGTTTTAACTCCTGCTTCCCTGGTGAGTTGGTCTTGAGAGTCTCTATATGTCAGGGACAGTCTGCACTTTGAATTTCTCCACCAGTGATGACAAGGGAAGCCGGAGCTGGCCCAACCTTATGTAGAGCCCCAAGCATGCAAAGCTTTGGGGTATTTAGTCTTATTTTAGTCAGAATTATCCATGACTATTTTCGTCTAGTTTTAGTCAACGAAAACTGATGACATTTCAGTCTAGTTTTAGTCAATGAAAATTGTATTTTAGTCTCTTTTTAGTAATGCAATTCTATTTGACCCAGTCAATATAGTATGAGTACCTAGTAGTATGGACGAAAACCAAAATTTTCTTTTAGCCAAACCCATTTCACAATTCAAACATTGTCTTATTATTATATTATTGTTACCTTACAGACTCAAGGATACATCCATTCCAGACATGGAAGATGCTCTGATTTGAATTTACAATATATTTATTTTACCAACCAAAGCCGGCTGGCCGGCCATCAGTCCCGTTCTCTGTCAGTTGTCTGTTGTTAACGCTAACCTACTGCAGCTACATCTTCTAAATAATGCCACAAGTGGGGATTGAGGAAGTGACGTCGCCTGCGACTGCGCAGTGCGACCTGATGCAGCCGCTGAAGTGAGACACAGGAAACAGAAATACTGCAAAATAATAACAACGCAACTAAATGAGACGAAATAATGTTATAAAATTTTGTTTCGTCTTGTTTTAGTCAATGAAAATGAAGAGACATTTTAGCAGAGTTTTCATTTTGTAAATCAAATTTAGCCTCATTTTTATTTGTCAACGACATTGGGTTAAATATTTAATTATAGTTATCATCACATGACCAGCATTTACATTGCGTCTCGCCTCGTTTTCGTCACGTGATAAAGGTTCGTTGACAACGATATTTAGTCATAGTTTTTGTTGATGAAAGCAACACTACCTCACAGCCAGTATGGAGAGAATGAATGAATGAATGAATGAAATAGGCAGACCTAGAAGCTTGGTGATGTACTGATTACTTGCAGGGTTAGGTATGTGTTCATGCCGAACAAATCGCTAACATGCTAGCCAGGGACATGCTGGAGCAAGCCAGTCACAATAGCCAACAATACATTTTATTACATTACAGTTTATATAAGAAACATCTTTGTACATATTGACGCTTATTATAACAAGTCTGACAAGCGTAGATACTTCTTGAGATACCTTAAAGACTTTCCCTGGAGGATGGAAATATTACAAAAAAGTAAATATAAAATATAAATAAATAAATATAAATACATAAATAATAAAATACAAATTTATAAAATAAACTTGGATCACACATCAAAATACATCAAAACTAATTTTGTGATTAAGGGCAGTTCAGTAAATCTATCTATCTATCTATCTATCTATCTATCTATCTATCTATCTATCTATCTATCTATCTATCTATCTCTTGTGCTTGTTTCAGTTACGATTGTGTGTGTTTTGTAATATGCCAAATGTATGGTAGCAACTGTAGATTACAATGTGGTATGGTGGACCTGTTGAATCAATATATGATGTCCTGATTAAACTGATACATGACTACATTTATTATAAAATAATCATATAAAACATCATATTATAGTTTCACAGTATACTGCAAGACTTTTTACATATTATACTACTCCACCAGACCAGCCCCGTCTTTCTAGGGCCCTGTTCAGATCTTAATTGACCTTCACTGTGAAAAATGTCAATAAGAGTGACAATAAATGAACCTTTATTACAGATACATTCTAATTATTCTTTGATTTATGTTATCTTTTTGCTGTCAGGTGAATACCAACTGTAAATGAAACAATGGATTTTTTTTTTGGTCTTTTGTATTTTGTTTGTGGCCCTGGGTAGTGTCTGCATACGGCCCCTACAAACAATACACCAGTCAAGGGTTGGGAGGTGTATCCAGAGCAAAAAAGCTCTAGCCAATTAGACAACATTGCTATGAGACATTTTAGAGAGTACTTAAAAAAACATTCTAACCTTAAATGTGGACTTTTACATTTGAGTTGGGGGTTGGGGGTTGGGGGTTAGAGGTCATTGGGCCCCTATTTGTTCTTCCTCGGGCTCACTAAGCTATTACATTATTCTCAGAGAGAGTTTAAAGCAAGTGTAGACGTCAACTCACAACACTCATGAATGCATGCAAACACACTAATTACCAATATAGTTTCAATGGAGCAAAATGTTCTGTCCTTTAAACTCCATAAAAACAAGGCAGCAAACACACACACACACACACACACACACACACACACACACACACACACACACNCACACACACACACACACACACACACACACACACACACACACACACACACACACACCCCTGCCCTGATCCCTGCTTCTTTGCTGTGATCAGATTCAGAGTTGGTGTGACAGGTGGGCACTATCTGTTTACCCATAATGATCTGTGTGTGTGTGTGTGTGTGTGTGTGTGTGTGTGTGTATGTGTGTGTGCGTGCGTTTGTGCTTAGTCACAATACTGGCTCATGTGTGCACACAGTCAGGAATGTTCATGGGTGGCAAGCAGAGCTGACATGTAAGAGTGGGTGTATGTATATTTGAGAAATTGTGTGTGTGAGCAGGTTATATAGATGCTGATTTATACTGTTTCTGCCCCATTTCAAAGCTTTTTTAAATCTTTCCTTTTAAAGGTTTTTCTAGAATCATTGTTTCCTTTGCATTTGTTGTCTCTGTGTCTGCAGTCTACACTAATTACTTTTAATATGATCTACTCTATGCTTTATCTTTCTTTTTATTTTTTTCCCAGATTGTGTTGGTGTCTTGCTTTGTTTCTACCTTTTGGCTTATTCTTGCATTGATCTCTATTTCTTCTTTTTCTTGTTGGTTTGTAGGTTGTATTTAGACTATTGCATGTTTACTGTTTCTGTCCTGTAAGATTTGTGTGCTACTGTCACACTTTGCCTTGTTTTCTCTTTATCTTGTTTCCTGCTTGGTGCTTGTTTGTTTGCTCAGTGTTTTTGTTTAATTGCCTTTCTCTATTTCTTTTGTCAGATGTTTAAGAAGAAAAGGTTACTCCACCAAAGTGATCCAAGAAGCTGCAGGTATTGTGGCGTGTACCTCTGCTGCCCCTTGTGGTGTCACAGCAGTGTGAAGTTTCTCATACACTTCTATGTGAAGGAGAGGATGAGTAGAAGGGAGGAATTCAGCAAAAAAAGGAGCAGGAGAGGGAGGAGGTACTCTTCCTGGATGGGAAGCTGGATATTTAGAATTGTGATAGTTGTGTGTGTGGCTGTGCTGATGTTGGGACTGACCAGCATCATATCATTTGTAAGTTCAGAAAAAATGATTCTGCATATTGATGTTTCAGTTTTAGGGTCGTCACGCCTTTCTTAAAATTTGATGAGTGAGATTTAATAAGTGAGGTGTGTGTGTGTGTCATGTATAAGTGAGTGATGTTGCTGCCTGTAGAACTAACAGGTGCACTCTTACACTGCACTTACACACTCTCATTTGTTGGTATATTTTTACCTTTAAGTCATCATGATTGACATTAATTTAATAAAAGAATTTGGTAAAAATTGTGATAGTGCTTTCACATTTCCTTGAATTGAATGTAAAGTAATTCAAAGCAGAAACTGAATCCCACATACACTGTCCTGCTCCCCCAAATATCCATTAGGGTACCAAATCTGGATTTATTCACTGCTGAAAATACTTCCTATAAATGTTCCCTCTTGTTTGCTATAAATTACATTTGCTAATGACTTTTGGTCTTGGTTGATCCAAATCAAATGCATAACTGATTCTGATTCAAAATTTTTACTTTTATTTTCTTTTTTTTTTTTTGTCCAGCAATGTTGGACATGGATGGATGGATGTTTTAAATAATTGCATTTGCATGTGTTATTGCATTGAGAATGTCCATTCCATCTATAATTACCTTGTTGTGTTGTGTTGTGTTGTGTTGTGTTGTGTTGTGAATAATTCAAAGCAGAGACTGTTGCTCTCTGCTGTTGGGTTTAAGCTGCTTGGTTTAGCTAAAAGTCCCACAGCATGTTAAACCATTAATATAGAAGAGAACACCTTTCCAGGTCACTTTGCATTTTGCGCTTTGAGATTATTTCATGTTTTGTGTCAACAGATTACTTTCAGATGTCTAGTTTCTCTTCCGATGGATTCAAGGTATCAACTACTTCCTCATCGACTTAACATTGCACTATAGTAATAATATGTACTAAATAAATAATACAAAAAAAAAAAATCCAATGGCAGAAAAAAACTTTTAATACTTTGAAAACTGTACCATATACAAAAAGCATGACATTCCAACCACAAATACATCCTAGATGTTTTTAAATATTTCTAACAACCTCTTACCACCATCACCAGCTTTCTTATTTATAATTTGCTAGAGACGCCGGCAATTTCCCTCCACTTTGCAGTAAGATAAGTTAATCATGTTCCAGAAGCATTTGGATCTGGATCTGGATCTCTGGACTGAAAGGAGGTTCAGAACAGAAACTGATATCATATTGATAGTAAGTTAGCTGTAACGCTCTGCTTCCAGTCTAAGCTTGGATGTGCTAAGCTAGGCTAAACATCCCTCAGCTTTATCACACACAGATCATATTAACACTGACTTTTAAAATGTTGTACTGTTTATTTAAAATCAAATGTGCTCCATGTCATTTGATGGATACTGTGCAGGTTGTTTAGTCACAAACTGTGGAACTGACCAAACTCACAAGAGTGAGAATGAGTGTGAATTTATTCTAATGATGCCATTTGAAGAGACTCTAAACAAGGCTTCATGAACATGTTTTATTCCCAGTTTCCATGGAGGGTACATTTTTGCAATTGCAAAGTGAATTTGCCATGAGAGAGAGATGGAGGTGGAGATGGATCTGGTGGTGGTGGTGTATGTGTGGATGATTGGGGACGTAACAATCTCCTTACTGTTTACCTAGAGAGGGGCAGCCACCCTCTTCCTATATGTTGACTCTTCTCCTCTGATTGGAGTTATGCCAGCCACGTACAGATTAATATTTAATGTTGGGGAGGGAGAGAGAGAGAGAGAGAAAGAGAGAGAGAAAGAGAGAGAGAGAGAGAGAGCAAAGCTAGGCTGTTGTTTATTTAGGATATTGTGAAAATATGTAGGGAAATTTGCAATTTTATTGGTTTTCCACGACCATAAGAGCTGTGCGAGAGCTCTAAATATTGTGTCTGTGTGTATGTGTGTGTGTGTGTGTGCACACGCTGGGGTATGTGTATGTGTGAGAGAGACAGAAATAGTGAACAGCTTTAAGAGTATGTGTGTTTTGTGCCGTGTGTGTATGTGTGCTCAGCAGCGCTGGTGACCTTCAACCCTCAGCCCCTATATGTAAACCCTCCTCGTGGACCATTCTGCCTCAAGCGTCACTCACACTCCCTGACTGCATTTGGTTTGTGCTCACGTCTTTTAAAATGACTGTTTTTCATATCCTACGTATTTTGAGACAGAAATCATGTGCACATACAAATACACTTAATATAGTCTTAGTCCAAAAACCATTTTGAAATATATTGAATAAAGAAAAATAAAGTATAGTAGTCCAGCTAAAATCAGAAAAGTCATCCCTGTTTAGTCAGAAATTTAGCAGCCAAGTGATTTTCAGATTTAAGGGTAATATCTTTTTTATATTTGAGAGGAATCAGAAATGGTCTTCTTGCCTGCAAGCCTCTGAATGGCATTCCAGAGTAACTGAACACCATTTTTTGCTGGTAACTTAAAATCCAAAAACAGACAACGTTTTGTTAACAGTAGTATTAAAGAATAAGGGCCACAACATTAAACATAAATTGTCCAATGTGGACAATCTGTATGTCAGTTCTTAAACTTTTTAAAATGCTACAGTTGACTAATTAGCAACCTAGACTTCTGCATGTATCCATCGTGAAGTGGGTATTTGTCTGATAGCTCAATCAGCAGGTTAATGTGTAACATTAATCCTTTATACACCCATGTGTTTCACAAAGAGGTGAACCTCGCTCCATCCTTGTTTGTGAACGACTGAGTCTTTTGAGGATGCTCCTTTCATACCCATTCATGATACTATCACCTGTCACCAATGGACCTGTTTACACGTGGAATGTTCCAAACAGGTGTTTTTGGAGCATTCCACAACTTTCTCAGTCTTTAGTTGCTCCTGTCCAGACTTGTTTGAAACATGTTGCTGCATTAAATTCAGAATAAGCAGATATTTACTAAATCAAATGAAGTTGGTGAAGTAAAACATGAAATATATTGTCTTTGTACTCAGCATAAATAATTTTTTGGAATCAGGGTTGTACAGAAGATATTTGCAAGTATTTTACCAAACTACTGTAAATAAAATGAATGCCAGAAGGCAATGTGGTCTATACATGCATATACTTTATCTATGGACTCGCTGAGGAAACAATGTAGAGGCAACTGTTATAGGAATTATGGCATTGTTCCTTAGGACTTGTGGGAATTGATGTTTGATGTAAGTATGGACCCTATGCAACCTGGGACATGATTTTTAATGGCACGATAGACTACAGCAACCAAGTCAAATACTGAAACAGCATTGATTCATCTCATGAACAAACATCAGCTCACGCACACACATCTTAAAGCATTTTGCACTGTTCAGCCCTGCCATGTTTGTTTATACAAAGGGGAAACTTGTCTCCTCCAAGTTACGTCTAATATATACAACTAAATTGCAGATGAAATTACAGGATTAACATAATGTGGAAATGTTGTTTGTTAGCATATCTGGTAAGTGGCAAAATGATGATACTAAACACCAAAATGTCCGTTCTTGCAATAGCCTACAATATGTGCTTAAAGCAACTAAAGCATGATGAACATTTTTTATGGTTATGTTTAGGCATTTGCAGCCCTTGATTAAAGCAAGGAAAAGATTGTAGTCGAGGTTTAATGTAGAAAAAAAGTGTACAGGGACAAGCAAAAGACACAGCATCGTTATTAACTTTTAACCAAAACTAAGAGATTTCCCGAACCTCAACCAAAGTGTTTTTGTTCACTAAACCTAACCACAGACAAAGATAAATATAGTACTTCATTCACTCAAAAGACAAACATGGCCTGTGAGCATAATCCAGGAAGCGATTACGTTTGTCACTACAACATAATTCTGAAAATAGTTTCTACGATACAGATGTAATTTCTAGGAGACAGGATATAAGGAGAAAATGAGATATGAACTAGAATGCTAATGTTCAAATTCTCAAGCTCTGTTTTTTGTTGTGTCTCAGGCTGATGTCTGGCTGTTATACTGGGTCTACACAGGCTATCGATGTGTAGCTTAAGCAACACGTTAGCAGAGCAGATGCAGTAGTGAGTGTTGGCCCAACACACAATCACTGTAATCACATGTAAAACAGAAAAAGACAGACTTGTAGTCAGTGCCTTGTCAGATGACATAGCATTGTGTGACATCTACATCATGACCCCCACTGTATCAACCAGTAATCTCACCAGAATGAATCACGAGGCTACTTTTTTCACATAGTACTCTTGTCGGTCTGAACATGGCATCACTGTTTCACATGAAATAAAACTAATTTAATTGACTATCTGGTGTCTGGCATGGTAGACTGTGGATGCCCCATCATGCAACCAAACAGAATATATGCTGTGGCAATAAATGCATAAATAAATAAAAAATATGCAGTTTAATTTCCATTGGACTTTTAAGTAGTGATAAAGGATTCATGATACAATAATGTTCGTGATGTCAGCCAGGCATATAAAGCAGGTTTTCCCTACTTTTCCATGGTGTCTATTTCACTGTGGGATAACTTGACCTGTAACCCCTGAGCTTGTAGCCTCAGCAGCTTGAGATGAAATCGCCCACTGAACCGAAGGTGTGTACAGGTCACTGGCATTTTCTATCCACTCACCAGGATGAAAACAACCCCCATGTGCCTCAGAAGCTGAATGAGAAGAGAAGAAATAGTAGTGACTAGGAGATATAGAGCCAGTCTGTGAGACGAGGTGTGAGGATGGTAAGAATCTAGCACAGGGAGGCAATTTCACCAACTCTAACTTCCTCCACAAAATTATGGCTAAATGGAAAAATAATGGAAGAGGCATCATTGGCCTCCTAGCATGACGCTATTAGTATGCTGGTGACATGGAGCAGGGGTACCGACAGCAGTTATGTATTTTTGCAAGTATGCATATAATTTATTGTGGGGAACACAATTTACATGGGTAGTCAATGCCCGTTTTATGGCCACACAAATAGATGTATGAATTGAAGCATATAATGGTGGGAAGCAGCAGGCACAAATACATTCTAAATCTTCCAAATGTATTCGTTGAAAATGTAACCAAGGAATATAAAACATTAATTCTTCTCTGTTATAGGTATTGGTTTTTGATTTGCAAATTTAATTGGAGGAAATTTGCTTTCATTTTGTGGCCAGCATGTGTGAGTGTGTTGGTTGACATTTGATTTTATTTCTACACACACATATGGATGTGTCATGTTCACATAGAGAGCCAGAACACATACAGGTTGCTGTATACTAATGTAATGTTTTATGTTGTCAACTGTCAACTCTGCAGTTCCCCTCAACTCTATGGAATGTTTTACTCTGTTTTGCAGAATTGTTTTGCTTTTCTGACTGGTATACTCTGCTCTCATCAACATTTTTTCCAGCACCATTAATACACAATATGAGAAGTAATCCCTCCAGTTATAAATAATTTTGCGGCTTTTGCTGCAAATCAAAATATATCTTAGAAATCAGAATTTTGGCCAAATTCAATGGGACTTCAAAATTAGATAATAACAAAAAACAAAACAAAACAAACAAAAAAAAAACTTAACAACCCCTGAACCCTGGTTTTGCTAACCTCCAGTGGTTTAACTTCCTGCAGGTGCACTTAAAGATCCCTGTTGGGTGTGGTTACAGGTGCAACAGAGCACACATCCAGCATCCACACCCATCTGAGGTGAAACAGGCCTGAAACTTTCAATCAAAGAGTGCTACTGTTTGAGGCCCTGATCATTTAAGTTACATTATGCTTTAGCAGTGCATAGTGTATCATCATCAAGTTCGCAGTTTATTAAATTACCATAAATTATTTGCCAGACACTAACCTGGTGCCCTCGGCCCCTCCCAAAGATGTTTTTTGTTTGTGTGTTTGTTTGTTTTAACAATAAGATATTCAGCAATATAAGTTGTCTGCACGCCAGTTAAGTTCTTCCATAGCAAAGTGGAAAGACCATTTGGACATGACAAATTTGGAAGAACATTTTTGTGTAAAATACCATTGCATACTATAGTTTTAAGATTTTCCTTCACTGGAACTAGTGGGCCTAGCTCAGCTAAAGGGAAGCAGATCTATATTATACACAGAAGTAAGTAAATGAGTATGTGTCTTCATATTTTTGTCCATGTGTACCACATGGGCAGTGTTTCTGACTAAAGTGACAACCAGATGCTTTCTGATACCTTCCTATCTACCTTCCACAATGAAAGCCCCCTCTGAGGGTTATGGCTATCCACCAGTGACCCTGGAGCAATTGAAGCCATGATGCATTTGAGATAAGACACCTTTAAGCCTTACCCTTAACTACCAAGGGAGGGGTGGGGGCATCAAAAGCATCTCAACACTACAAGAAAGGAAAGTGCGGATGGAAGGTGACAGCGATTGAATAAGGGTCACAATAACTTTCACAAAATGATCTCATGGAAGGAGGTGAGTGGTTGTTTAAGGTGTTTGCAGAATAAGGAGGGAGGGGGCAGGTTAGGATTTATAAAGAGAGGATACTGTTAATGCATTAGCCTGATGAGGGTTGACACTACTCACATAAAAAACAGGGCAACCAACGAGCCCACAACCTATATCCTGTTCAGCAACAATTTTTGAAAGAGAGGGACGAAGATGAGCTGAAGGGATTTGTCCTTGGGTGGGACAGAGAGGAGGTTTTCAGTGGTCAGTTATAGATATTTTGACATAGTGAGTACATGGAATGACAACAGGAAATGGGCATATACTCTAGATCTAAAGGAATGAATTCATATTAGATGAACCTGGCACACAGTTATTCAAAGTCGCAACTGATGACAAATGCTAAATTTAGCCAAAATCAAATCATGTTAAAATTATTCATTTGCTGCTTTGGCTACTACCCCATGCTAACATTTAGCATAAATAATCCTAAATGACAGCAGGACTTGTCATTGTTTTTGGGTTTCGGAGCCTGTAAACTCAACTTTCATTAAATTGGTCTGCAGAGAAAAGAGAAAAAGAAAAGATCCAATAAAGCCACGTAACCCACATGCCCAGTACAAGTAAAGTGCAGAAGTATACTCAAGTTAAGCACTTCGCCACTGCATCACCCCCATATAAAGTAGCATAACAATGTAATTCCAAATACTTTCTACCAGTAATCACCTACGGTAACCAAGTACAGAGATTTTTTCCATGACTGGACTGTATTGACTGATAGGCTCGATGCCAATTGTGTTCTGGATCTGATTCTCATTTGACAGGCCAAGAAAACCTCTAAAATGAATTGTCCAAGAGGCTTCCTGCTCAGATGCCCACCCCACCTCAACTGGCACCTTTTGACAGCAAGACACAGTGGTTCTACACCTTCTGAGCTCCTTCCAGCCTCCTACTTAGCTTCTCACCTTGTCACTAAGGGTGAGCTCAGATGCCTAGCTGCCCCATAAAACGCTTGCATTACTGCTGATGTTTCCCCCATGCCCTCCTCCTCCTCTTCTTACCATCCTCCATTAGGGTCAGCCCAGTCGGCCATGTCCTCCCACTCTCCTCCTCTCACTCCCCCATTCTCTCTCTTTCTGACTGCATGGCTGAGCTTGTTCTTTCTGGCAGACACCTGGCCAGGCTCAGGCAATCGATACAGGCACGGCCCTGCAGGAGAACCCTGTCAGCTGCTACTCCGGATCCTTGCCGCTTCGGCCACTGCCACACCATCAGTCAAACTCATACCACACATGCAAGATGGATAGACCCACATACAAATAGATACTCTATGTGCAAACACACAGTAAAAAAGGAAACAAAGTGGGGGAAAAGCCAATTTAGAGCTTGCTAAATGTTTACAAAAATAGCAACAAAATACAACAGAAATAAATATGTATTTTAGGTTCTTACAAGTCACAGGTACACCATGAATAGGTATCCGCAGCCTGATATATCTTCTTTGTCTGTGCCATAGATCTCCATTGTTGTCCAAAAGCTATTAAAAACACATCAGCAAGCCACACTGTTGTATTGGATCACATATTCCAGCTTTACCATGAACTATGAATATATTTTAACTCAATCCCACATACACATCCTGCTAGAAATACTGACTAGAGCATCAACTGTGTACTAATCTACAGCTGAAAACTGGCCCCAACAAGCACTATCTAGTCAACTCTGTGTAGAGGTGGGGTTTGATAGCATTTTATCGAATCTGAATCCAATATCAAATCAGCTTATCAAGTCAGAATCGTCTCGCATTCTTTAGTCAGATCAATTTAGGTTTGCAAGTAACTAAAGTAATAAATACCTTAAACACAAAGATTCAATTTAGATCTGTAACCCGCCTTTCTTGGCTGAACAACATGAGCAGCATAAGATAAGATGTATCTAACATATAAATAACCGGTGTACCCTTCAACTTAACACACCTGATTTTTCACAAACTGGTTGATTTAAATACTGGAGGCCCTGATAAAAAGTTATTTTACTGATAAGGTTAAAATAATGGTATGATATGATATGAAAGTTCAACTGGTACATTTCATCTCTTGAGACTGCCATGACACTATCAGCTGTTGGTCTTGTTGGACTAATAACTGGTGAAATCAATGGTCAGTGCTGGCTTAAAGTTAGAAGCCTTCAAATGGTTTTCTCTTCCTCTTCACTATCAGAAAGATCAGGGAGAAATAAAAGGTTTCATAAGAGATTTGTTAGTATCCGAGTTTGACAGATCCTACCTGGATTTTGTTAACTGGGAATCAGATCCAAAATTAAACCTTCCATCAGAATGAATTGAGTAAATTTTTCTAAAAACTACAGTGCCAAGCTATTTTCAAAAAAATCCTAAGACTTTTTAAAATTTAGGTTGATACTTGTAAAGTGTCAGAGACAGGGAAAGGAAGTCAAAAAATAGTGCTCAGTTAATTCTGCTCACAAGCAATGAACCATTCAGCAATGTGACCTGAAAAGCACAAGCATGTATGCACACATACAGGTGGAGATAGGGCATAGGTACACATATACACTCACTGGCACACACATACAATTAAACCTGCATCCAAAACAGCCCTGCTTTTATCAATCTTTAACTAGGCTATTTCTCTTAATGCTATAGTGGGTCCAGTTAAACAAACAGGGGCAAAAAAATAATAAAGGTTTTTTGAGATAAATAATACACTGGAGCATGCTGTTAGGCCAAGCATTGTTTTTATTTTTAGTTATTGCTTTTGTCAAGTTGACTGGAGGGCTTGCCTCATTGTGAGGCTGAAATCTGTTTATTGGTTCTTTCATATCAGGTCTTTCCCATTCCTTCTCCACAGCTCTTAATTTAATTAGAGTTTAATTATTTTAATTAACTGCTTCCCATCTGTCATCACATGTCA
>JBBMOE010000004.1:5261090-5368978 GCA_037975065.1 Chaetodon trifasciatus
TATATATATATATATATATACACCTGATCAGTAACAGTTTTCAAAACCATGTCATACTTACTTACTTACTTACTTACATATTTGATAGGGCCACCACATCTGTCTTACAAGTCATTTTACAAAAGAACTAATAATTTAGTAATTTGTGTGGGGGACTTTGGAATGTGTAGCACTACTTTGAATACATGCCATTTAAACACTTTCTAATTCCAGTGTGAAAGAACATTCATCAACCACTGATAGAAACAGACCGTCCAATAAAACACTTCAGGTTTTAGCAGTAATGCACATGCTGTAATAGGTGACAGTTTTGTTCCTGTGCTCACATTTCATGAGTACAAGCTCCTTCTGTCTAGAGTCCAGGTGAATCATATTCTTGCTCTTGTGCAGGTACAGTTTGGTTTTAATGTGCAGCGATTAGCTTATATCAAGAGGTATACAGATAAATCAAACACTCAGCAGGTCACTGCTTTACCCACCACCGCTCCCTGCTCCTGCTGTTATGGTGTAATAGAAGTGTATGGTTGAGGCAAGGTGGATGAGACATGCAACCTGACAGAGTCACTATAGAGGGTGTGATCTGAATGTGGGGTGGGGTGTGGGGCAATGACCATCAGCAAAATGAAAACAAATGGGTTGTCATCCCCTAGGAGGAAATCTATCCATATCTATTTTTAGTCATGAAATCCATATGAACTGGTTGGCCACATGGAGTATGGGTATTTCAATCACATTGCATTTTACTGATAATTTTCATAACAAAGCTGCCAGTAAAAACATTATCTGTTAGAGTTCCAAGCAACAGGTCCTTTTATCATAAATTAAAACTTTCAGCACATAACTAACATACTGTGAAATTTCTCTCATTTAGTACTTTTCCTCCAATCACAGCTACTGACAGTATGATGCAATGCCCATATAACAATGTGGCAGAAATTCTCAGAATAAGACTGTAGACAATAGATTGTTTAGACTGAAAATATCTAACCTGACAGAATAACAGGTTACGAAAACTGTCCTATATTCAAAATACTGACCATTCTGAGCATAGCAAAGCCTCGTACTCAGAGAGGAGAGAGATAGGAGGATGAGTGGGGCTGGAAAACCACATTTACATTAGCGCTATAAATCTCAGAGAACTCCAGCATAATGGCTACATTCCCACAATAGGCCATAAAGTATCTAACAACTGCTCCTTCAAAATGATGCAAGAGAATGAGGAATGACACTTCTCCTGGTTATTTATTTATTTCAGAGTGTAGTATGTGCGTGTGCAGGTATGTATGTGTGTTTGTGCGTGTGAGAGAGGATGTAAGAGAAAGCTCATCAAGTCAGCAAGATAATTAATGCATATTTTAAATGTCATGATGATGGGAGCCACTTGACAGGACGACCAAAGACTGACTGGGGGATGATTAAGAACTTCCCCCATCGCTGGTCCATCTAACCCACCCCCCTACACACACACACACACACACACACACACACACACACACACACGCACACACACATTGTTGTAATTCCATCAACTGAAGGGACATTACATTGACTTAAACTCATCTCCTTGAGACTTACCCGAACCTTAATCATAACCACTACCCTGCCTAAACCTAGCCCTTATCCTAACCTCAACCTAAAACTAACCCTTAAACCAAGTCTTCACCCTAAGATTGAATGATTTACATTATGGGGACTTACATTTTGTCCCCATAGGGAAAGCGAGTCCTCACAGTGTGACTGAGTAAACAGGTTTATGTCCCCACAACATGAGTTACACACATATACATGCGCTCGCGCGTGCACACACACACACGCGCGCGCGCACACACACACACACACACACACACGCCAGACAAACCAAACCAAAACAGGCTTCTGTCAGTGTGTCCCTGGTTAAGGTCTGCAAGCCATAAGATACAAACTGTGGCCTACGATATCAAAGTCACACACTGTGCTGTACTCACCATCTGCAACCCAGACATCCCTCATAAGACTGTGCCCAGACTGACATCAGTCAATTTTAAAAGAAGCTGGGTCATCTGGCAAAAAAGTTGCACCTGGCTCAATTTGTGCTGTAATGTATCCAGCAAGGTGCTGTGATGGTCAGTCAAGTACATGCAAGCGCACATCCCTTATAGGCTACTTTGTAATGAGAGCACTATATAACGACTGTTTACCTTGCGATTATCACAATGAAAGACTTACAAATCAGAAAGACAAAGTGGAGTTGGATTGGCCACACCCTCAGAAAACCTGCCAAAAACATCCCCCAACAAGCCCTGAAATGGAAACCCCAAGGGAAAAGGAAGAGAGGTCGCCCCAGGAACAGCTGGAGAAGAAGTGCAGAGGCAGAAATGTCGGAGAGTGGGCTCTACTGGGGAGAGCCTGAGCGAAAAGCCACGAACAGAGTGAAATGGAGGATGGCCTATGCACCCAAGAAGAGTAAAGGACTTGACTAACTAACTAACTCAGTCCTAGTAATGTAATAGACATGAGCTTTTGTCATAGTATATATTACAAGTCGTAATAATGATGGAATTTAAGGTGTTACTGTAACCAAATAATGTAATGAAATCATAGGAATAAGAGTGATTGAGAGTTCAAATATAATCAAGTACAAGGTTTTGTAAGCTGAGCTAAGTTAATGGAAAACGATTTATGATCTATGGGTTGGAATCAAGTGAGTCATGTAATTTTCCACTCAGCAACACCTATGCATTGCATCCCCACATCGGCTTCTTCTAGTCCACTCATTTGAACTGGTCCCTCCAGTTCTGTTGTATTTGCTGATACAACCAGCCCAGCTGTTTCCAGGCAGTAGCGACCTTGGTCTGACAGAGTCAGTAGTTCACCATTCTTGTGATAACAACAGGGATCTTGACAAGGTGATCCTGCAACTTAAATCTTCCATTAGTCCTCTTGACCCTACGCCCACAAAACTGTTTTAATGTCTCTTTTACTGCCCATCAGATGATCTTCTGCACATCATTAATGCCTCCCTATAGTCTGGTGTTTTCCTCAATTCTCTCAGGCGTGCTGTCACTCCATTACTGAAAACAGTAATCCAGACCCATCCATAACTAGCAATTAAAGACCAATCTCCAATCCGCCAATCAATCCGCCCCTTATTATTTAAATCCTTGAAAAGGTTGTCTAAAACCTGACTGGTATCATGTGCATCCATGCAGTTGTTTTAAGAGTGAATCATAGCACTGAAACGGCTCTTGTCAAAGTAGTCACTGATCTTAAAATCAATTGTAAACAAACTTTCTACTATAATATTAAGCTTTTTATTGTTATTGATAGACTTGTGTCGCTTTCGACACTGTTCATCATGACATATTACTAAACAGAATTGAAAATTGTACTGGGTTATCTGGGTTAACTTCTTATCTGAAGAAGCTGACATTTTCTAAACAACCACTGAAGAATCGCAAGACTCAACACAAGAGGGCCAACTCCATCAACTCCTTTGATAACCATAAGCTGGATGACTGAGACTCGTCATAGACATCTTGCCAAGCATTTTGGGATGAACACCATCAGAATGGTGCCAGTATGAGTATGACAGGCCAGCCTGGAAAATTGCAGACTATGGAAACGTCGTACAGTTTAACCTGATATGCAGACAACACAGACTCATACAAACCAGCCAGAATCTAGGTTCTACAGTGAAAGGTCAGAGGGCTAGAATGGTCCTAGAGATGGCACAGAACAAGCTACTGAATGAAAGAGTAAGACAAGTCCATTTCACCAGTGACACTGGTGGAATAAAGTAGCTGACGAGCTGAAATCCCTTCTACACAGTGCAGTCCTGCAGAAGGTTACTGAGTTCATTGCAAAGTCACATCTATCTCAACACACCAGAAGCAAGGAAAGGCAGACATGGAAATTCCAAGACCTACTGTCATGAGCCAGCAATACTAGGAAAGTAGAAGCACTTACCTGGAGGTTAAAGAAAGGTAATTCCACACTGGATGAAACACCAGTCAGACAGGGACTTACCCAACCACAGCAAGAGGAGCCAAAGGCTTAAATATCACAACACAGTGTGTACCAATACATGACCTCATCACACCAACAGAATCAGACATTAGGAAAACAACAGAACAGATCAGGTTGAAGGTATTGGCAGCCCTTTCCAATGCAAAGGACAGTCCCTTGCAACTTTACCATCCAGTAAAGTAAAGCTGTGTTGTTAGAAAGCAAGGATGAAAGCATCAAGAAAAGCAACGCAGTGTATGCAGTCCAATGCAGCAAAGAATGCAGATTTGTATACTGGGGAAATTAAACAACCACTGAAGAACTGCAAGACTCAACACAAGATGGCCAACTCCTCTTTCATATTCCTGTCCTTGAGTAGTGAGTCTTGACCTGAGGAGTGAAGCGGGCTATTCATGTAAAAGAGAAAACCATCCCTCAGCAGCGGAGGGGATGTTTTGATTGGCACAGCCAGGCACACCGAAAACCCCACAGAGGTTAAATTCCTGGGACTCCCTTCCAGCCAGTTAGAACTGAAGAAGCCCCTTGAATTTGAGGCAAAATGTTTTCAGGCCTCTACAACCAAGTCCAGTTGCCCTAGATACAGCTCTCCTGTATCTTACCATTCCTATGCTGATGATACACAACTGTATGTCTCACTTTCCTGATCTCAATCTCAGTCGTGTTAATGAGTTTGTCAAATGCATGATGACATCAACTGCTGGAAGTCTCAAAGTTTTCTCAAACTTTGAAAAACCTGAATTTCTGATTGTAGACCCAAAAGTACAAGGCAGGAGATTGTATTCATGTTTACATAATTTTCTCTAAAGCACGATGAGTGTGTCAGAAACCTGGGTATTAACGAAGGCAACTTCTAATCAAAAATATTTCCATACTTAGAATCTTCATTTCCCAGTCTGACTCACCATGCATTCATCTCAAGTACATTTGATTGCTGCTCTAACCCTTTTTGCAGGACTTCCAAAAAGACAATAGGCAGGCTTTAGCTCATCCAGAAAGGTGCAGCTAACTGGGACTTTGAAAATACAACACATTATACCTGTACTGGAAAGTCTTTACTTCATACAGCTGTTCTCTTGAACAAACTGCCTGATGACCTGAGACCTGCTGCAACTGTATCTTTTTAAAAGCACTCTTAAAACATTTATTTTCTCTCAGGCTTTTGTTAGTTAGTGTGTGTGTGTGTGTGTGTGTGTGTGTGTGTGTGTGTGTGTGTGTGTGTGTGTGTGTGTGCGTGTGTGTGTGCATGTGTGTCTTTGTGTGAGCCTGTTGTAATCCATGTGTGAACGGATTGTAGGAGTAGGTTATAATATGTGTGTGCATTGTATGGGTAGCTGAAAGGTTATTTTATACATGTGGTAAAACACATTGAGTACACCTGTGTATGAAATGAGCAGTACAAATAGAATTGACATGACTTCTTTTTTTTTTTTTTTTTGTAATGTTTGCTACAGATGCTATTCCAGTTTTTGATGGTGTCTAGCTCTTGTTCCTGTGTAGTTGGAATGCACTTATTGTAAATAAAAGAAAAAAAAAACATGAATGTGATATAATGGATCATAACATTTGTAAACTGTTTAAAACATAAACATTTTTCATGTTGCGTAAGGTTCCATGAAAGCACCTCCTATGGAATCCACTAACATCCAAAAAAGAGTAAAAAAGAGCTGCCACAAAATAATGTTTGATGAATGCGTTGATTGTTGTTGTTCTTCAAAGAATTGTATATGCACACTTTTGGAATGGAAGATGAGGCAGTACAATGGAGTTTTGTCAGGGCAGGCTCACACCATGCGTCCACACCACCATCACCCACTGCCCCCCTCCCATCTGTGGAAATGTCACAGAACAAACTGTGGTCGTGTAGGGACATGACAGCAGCGCTCTTGACAGAGCTGGCCCTTTAAATACCCCCCACCTCCTTATTCAAAGCAGGGGCCTGATTTCTCGCGCCAGGCCTGATAAGAGGTTTGAAAAACAGGAACCCAATTCCCATTATCTGCTTCCCTTATTGTCTGTATTAACCTTCCCCCATGGTAACTTGTTCCCCCCGTAATGCTACACTTGTCTGGCCACAACACACCGCCGCCAAGAGCCAATTGTACCATGCAAATGAAGGCGCAGACTCTGTTATGAAGGGGGGAGGCAAGAGAGTAAGAAAGAGAAAGAGAGAGGGTATGAGAGAGACAGACAGAGAGAGAAATAGTGAGAGAGAAAGAGAGAGAGAGAGAGAGAGAGGTGGCTTATCGGGAAGACATGGGCTCTGCCAGCTGATGATTGTCTTGTCCACATACACATGCATATAACACATACACTCTAAAAGTGCACAGTGTGTCAGTGGTATATGTTTGGCCTGCTTGCACATGCTTGTGTGTCAGCAGAGATTATGGTGGAAGGGTCTGGAAAGAGAGGAAGAGTGTATTGTTTTTGTTTTGTTTTTTCTTAGTTTTTTTTTAAGGTTGGCTGCATTTTCCCTCTTTTTCTCCATGTCCCTGAACAGCACAAGAGAAAAAGAGAGACCCAGAGTGTGTGTGTATGGACCAGTGTCGCCATAAAACGAGTGCTGCAGTGGTATCAATATGCAGACAGGCAAGCTGCCAGCACCCCCTAGTACAGCACTCCAGGCCAGATTGAACTCTTAGCCTCTGAGTTGACAACTGTCTTGGAGATTACCTGTTTGATATGTAAACCTCAGTGAACACAGATTGAGGCTGCAGCCCACTATAATAAAAAAAAAACATGTCACTTGGGATTAAGATAGACATTATGATGATGAAGTGTGACATAAGGATGGAGCAGGTCAGAGATGTACACAGACACCTGACCATGCAGGGCTCCATATGGAAAAACAAAAGCCTTAAAATGAATCCTGAGCTTGATGAGAGTAAGAAGATGGGTGTGATGTGGGTCATCCCACTGGATCTGGTCAACAGCCTTGTAGCAGCATTCTGGACCATTTTCAGATGATCCAGAGATGACTTTCTGTGACAGGTGAAAAGGGAATTACAGTAGTGTAGCCTTGATGATACAAAAGCATGGATGACGACCTTTAGCCCAGCTTATGATACCATAGACCTGAGTTTGGCAATGCTTCTTAAATGGAAGAAATGTGTACGGGTCAGTGATTTAATATGTTGATCAAAATACATAGCCTCATGAAAAATAACACCAAGATTTCTAAGAATAGACTGTACAGCTGATTTACAGCTATTACACTGAGTAACCCTGCAAGCCATGCTAACTTAAGCACAGAAAACTGAGGTCCTTATCATTGCTTAACTGGAAAAATTTGTAATCCATACAGTCCTTATGGTGGTTGGACCATTGTGCATTGACCATCAGATTTAAAAGAGGATATCAGCAGCATGACAATTATAATAGATACCTTTAAATTTGCTAATAATATGACCTCAGAGATGCATATGCAAAGTAAATAATACATGACCTTCCTCTGTGGCCTCCACAATTTTAAGGCAAGTCAATTCACAGAATGACTGCTGGATGTCAGGGTTCCTCAGTTGATCTATGGAAAGCTCCTGGTGTTTAGGAAATACAGGATCAGGACAGGCAGGTAGCCAGCCAGTTTAGGACAGACAGGCAATAAATCAGCGGGCTCAGGACAGAAAGACTGCAGGCCTAATCAAGTGGAGATGCACGCTGAGGACTCGCTGGCTGGAAAGCATGCTGGGTGCTAGCAGACTAGAAACTTGAAGGCTGGAGGGCTGCAAGTTGGATGCTAGCAGACCAGTAATCAGGCTGGTGGTCAGGAGGCCCGGAATCAGTCAGGAGGATAGTGGGCTGGGTGCTAGCTGGCTGGCAGAGGTGCAGACTGGAAGCTAGTGGGCTGGTTGTTAGCTGGCAGTAATGCGGGCTGGTTGCTGGAAGGCCTGGCTGCCTGCTGGCAGGCTGGAATGTTGCTAGGCAGTTGGGATGCAGGCTAGAAACTAGCAGACTTGAGGCTAGTATATGGGGGCAAAGGCTGGAAGCTAGCCTAAGGATGGAAGCTCGCTGGCTGGGAAGCAGGCTGAGGTGTAGAGGTCTTGAAAAAAACAAGAGATTGGACCCAAATGATACAAGAGGCCGGAGCTGAAGCAAAGGTACAAAAACTTGCAAGATAGTAAGGCAGGCAAAGGTCAGGCAAGAGCAGACAAGAATCAAAATCCAATGAACAGGTAAGATCTGGGAAAAATAAGGCAAAGATTCAAAATCACTAGGAAACTGTAAGGAAAAGGCTGGAATGCTTGACACAAGGTACAAAGATGAACTGGCACAGAGTGAGGGGAAAACACAGTAAATACACTCAAGAGAGGATGATAACAAAGAACAGGTGAAACCAATTAAGGCGGGGCAGACAATCAAACAGGTGGTAAATACACAAAGGCAGGAAGTGAAGCAGCTGAAATGAGAGGAGAGAAATTTTCAAATAGTGATGGGAAATAATGAATGAATGCATGGAACAAAAAACAGTATAACCTAAGGAACAGGGCAGGATATGATAGCAAAACACATTTTTTTTCAGAAAGGCAAATGAAAGATATTGCATTGAATTACATAGATCAGTGGGACAGAGGCAAGACAGGAAGTGACATCTGACTTTGGCACTCACACACTGGTAAATGGTAAATGGACTGTATTTATAGAGCACTTTTCAAGTCAAATGTACTGTATTGCTCATAATCAGAGTCCTCGTAAACTGGTGTTCATCGGGGATTCTGACATTTTAAGACAAGGAAAAGCAACAGCATGTAAGAATACAGCAATAGAAATACAACATGCATGCAATGATGCTTTGAAATGGTTTGCTACTTCACAGATGACAGCAACATACATTACCATACACGATTTGTAAGGCATGTTAGCATTAGAGGTGATTTCAGAAGTTTCTATGGACATTAAATTATTTAACTCATCAGCTCTATGCTGTTTGTAGGGCTGACTGGGAGAGACATCATGCAACACTGAGAAAAACACAGATTTTGTTTAATGAAACATGTGACATATCAGGCAGAAGTGACATTATGAGAAGGAACCTAAAAGCAAGTTTAAGGAGACAACTAGTGTGTCACCCCAAATAACAAACATTTTAGTTGACATACTTTGACAGACAAGTATAACCTCAAGCATTACATTGTAGCCATTGCAGCCGTTTCGCAGCAATTCCAAAACGTTCTGTAACTATTAGTCATTTAGACCCCAAAATGTAAAATAAAAATTGAGTCCAAATTACAGAATTACTGTTCAAGCAGTCTGACTCTATCTGTTCATCCTCTGCATGTCACAGACTTTCACCAGCAGCCTCCACCTGTGGCTCTGTGCCAAAATAAAATCTGTATTTACTTTCATTATAAACTTCTGTATTCATATGTGAGTTGAATTACTAATTTTCACTGTTATTTGACAAAGGACAACTGGCAATTCAGTGACAGTAACAATATGGAATGCTGTGTATTGTAGATACAGTGACTGTACTACCTTGAATCTAAACTGAGGATTTTTAAATTCAAGGATTAACACTGGAACCACAGTATTTCAAATATGTAACTTGAAAGTCAAATAAATTGAATAAAAGAGTGAATTGGACACAAAATAAGACATCGTGGACAGAACTGTTATGGTTTTGGGTCTTAGTTTTGTTATGTCCTTGAAAGGATTTGTCCTCATGTGTCATGTTTTGTCATTTGTCATGTTTTACTTCCTGTCTTTGTGTGTTTTCCTGCCTTTGTGATTATTGATTACTTTCACCTATTTACCATTAGCCTCCCCACTTAGTGCATTTAAGTCCGTGTTTCCCTCACTCATTGCCAGTACCTTATTTGTCAAGCATTCCTGCCCTTTTAGTGGTTTCCAGTGTTTTTGGACCATTGCTTTGTTTTTTCTGGACCTTGCCTGTTTTTGGACTTTTGGACTTTTGTCTGTTCTTGGATTTGTTTGTGTGTTTAGACTGCCTCCTTCAGTTTTACCCTTGCCTGTCTCACCATCCACCATCATAAACCTTTTGTTTATTTTGTAATAAATCATTTGAACTGCACTAGCTTTGCCTTCGTAGTCTGCATTTGGGTCCCACCTCTTGTTTCCCTGAACCCTGCTTGCATGAGTTTGACAAGAACTGGATAAAATGACTTTTTTGCCCAAAATTGAACCTCCCTTTTCCCCACTAGCCTTTTTTTAATTTGTTTTCTTAAAGATCTGAAGGATTCCAGAAGAAATGGAAAATGGCTGATATCAATTGTTTTTCATCCTGTTTAAAAATGACACAATTGGCCATCACAACGAACATCTGGTAAGGAGTGGGACAGACACAGTTGGGTCAGGCCATTAAACTCCTTCACAACTCCTTAGTCAAATCAGTATTTTATGATTAAAAGTCATTTGACAGCATAAAGATTACTACAGTTTAATGCCAAAATTTGTACTGTAGGATGTGGTCAGTTATATTTACATTTGAAGATTAGAAGTGACAGAATGTTGTCACTTTGCTACTCTACAGCCTTGACTAAGGTGACATAATTTCTTACAAGAACCTGCGTTTGCCACATGAACCCGAATATGTGCAACCATTCTTTTAGCGATTTCAGATATGTCAGTTGTGGTCAGCATTTTCAGAAAGCTAAGTTTTGGGTTGAGAAATCAGGCTAAGTGTGTATTGTGGGCCGAAACTGAGAAAATTGTGTTTTAAATCTAGATTCATTGACATGTCAGTTCAGAGCTGAACCAATTTGTATTTTTTCTGTAGATTAATAACTATATTTAATGTGAAAGGGGTCACTTGTAATATCAGCTTTACCATATACACATACATACACACACACACACACACACACACACACACATATGCATGCATGTGTGTATATATGTGTGTGTGTGTGTGTGTGTGTAAATAGGCATACGAACTTAACAAAGCTACAACATGTCAAATGTGTGTAATCTGTAGCTTGCTGCAGAGGTTTTCCCAACCCCTCCAAAATAAGTAGAATAGGCCTATAGAATGAGCATTAGCTTGTATTATTCTCTATATGACCGACTGTGATGTCAGCACACTGACATTTCCATTGCCTGTCAACACACTTAACACACACATATATTAGGTTTCTCCTCCAATCTGTGGCTAGGGCTCTGTCAGACTGTGGCCAGACTGGTAGGAGAGGCGACTCAACATTGCACCCCCCCCCCCCCCCACACACACACACACACACACACACATACACCCCCACATGCCGCACCCTTCTGCTTCACTGTCATTTACAACACTCCTCCTCTTCCTCACTCCCTCCACACCCAACCCTCCACTTCCTCACTGTGGCTGTATTTTAATTTATGCCCGGCATAGGAACCACTCAATACAGCCCAGTGTCTGCTGTGCAGTAGATAGCTGTTAATGAGAAGAGATTTCCCACTTTTTTATCTCTTTTCTTCTGCCCCCATTATCTGGGTGCAGTCTATAAGCGTACAGTTACCTTACTAGGTCCGATAATGCCCCAATAGGCAACCAGCACTGATGAGCTTTCTATACAGTGCGCTGCGCACAATGCCACTATCAGGAGAGCAGACCTCTGTTTTTTTTTTTTTTTTTAAGAGAGATGGATGCAGTCACACAAGCAGGGCTAGCTCGCTCTGAATATCCTGCAAATTTACAACGGCGGCCCCCATCGAAACACGACTTCTCACACGCCTGATTCTCTCTCTCTCTCTCTCTCTCTCTCTCTCTCTCTCTCTCTCTCTCTCTGCCGGCTGCAGCAGTTTCTTATCTTCCCCCCTCTTCCCTCTTCTTCCTGGGAGATAACAGTAATTCTTCTCCATGCTGTATCCCCCCACCTCACTAGCCTTGCAGACACACACACACACACACACCCCATAGTCCGTCCGTCTCTCATCAAGCTTTCCAGTCTCGGCACATACTAACATGTAGCCTACACACACATATTACTAGAATGTGGTCGCACACACATACTGCACGTACACACACACTCGAAAGCTCTCGCATACACATACCCTCCTACTCCCCCCAAGCCCAACACAGACAGAGATGCTGGCAATGTCTTTCTGCTCAGTCAAGATAAAGGGTTAAGACTGCACTCGGACGGCCCTTCTTTGTGAGATTGGGGGGTGACGAGAATGGGGGCTTGAGGAGGAAAAAAATGAAATCAAGTACTCAAGTACAGATTATTTTATCAGTTGTACAGTGTAAAAAAAATGCATTTTTTCCTCATTCACTCTCCCCCACACTCAATCCCCCTTCTTCTTCTTCTCCTTCTTCTTCTTCTTCTTCTTCTTCTTGGTCTTCCTCTCTCTATATATATATTTTTTTCTTTTTTCTTTTCTTGAATGTGGCTGAAGCCCGGAGTGTTGCAGCCAGATAAAAGAATTAGTGGTTGCACACAGGGACCGGGGCGCTAAGTACAGCTGCGAATTAGAATGTCTATCTCTGTCGCTCTTGGCTCATCCGCTCGAGCTAGCTGTGCTTCGCACTCGTAAACAATTTAATCTTTTCACTACAGTTTGGAAAAGAGAGGAGAAGGAATGAATGTGTGAGAGAGAGAGAAGGGGAGAAAATGGGGAGGAGTCATGGACATTACCCCCCCTTCCCTCACTTGCCACATTTCTCCCTCTCTCCCTCGCCACACTTCTCGCTAACTTCCATTCTCTTCCTCCACATCCTCTCACCGACCTCTCATTTTAAACAAGAAACCTGACGCAAACGCTTGTAAGGTGCTTGAAGATTGAATCAGCTCACTTTCATTTTCCTCCCCTCGTCGCCGTTCTTTTGGGCCCTTCACTCCGTCTTTTTTTTTTTTTTTTTTTTTTCAAGGCATCCTATTCAACCCCCCCCCCATTCGTTCTTCCGCTTCTCTCCACCGTTTTGAAATTGAAGATGTGTAGAGGCTTGGGCTTTGGGGCCAGAGTCTATTTTGGAGCTATAATAAAATTCATAGCCTGGCACACACATACACACATACACACACCTGGTAAAGGGAATCACACTACAGAATATAGTGGTCTCTTGCTGTATTACCTTTAAACCATCCTTCATATGTGCAGCGCTTCAGCAGCCACACCATATTTTGCAACACTCCAACAGTGTACTGTCTTTATTCATAGTAAACTATTGATTCAGTGCAACTATATACTTCACAGTCAGCTGTGGGCATAGACTGTAGCTAAGGTGAGAAGAATTATGGGAAATGCCAACATACACACTCAATAATGTTGATTAATTGACAGTCGTGTAGCATAGTGCCAACATTTCTGCAACTTTAAAGGCATTTACGACCATGGTTGTGGCAGAATTTGTATATTTCTACTTGAACACCTGAAGCAGCATAAATAAACAATATTATTTGACTGATGTAAACTATCCATATGGGGGGTCAAGAGTGGTACTTGGGATCGGACTTTATTCTGTCTGCAACATGTATCAAAACAAATTGGAAAACAACAACGCCCGTATAGGTGATGTATAGTAATATAACATACTTTTCGTCTTTCATTTTAATAGTGTACACTTTAAAAAGGGAGTGCACTTCCATGTCTTCAGAACGCAGGCTGTTTTTCAACTTATATGGCAATGTGCTCCATGTCTCATGACATGGTACAAATAACTTCAACTAAACCCATTTATATATTTGAAGTTCATAAATTAGCATATTCTTGATAGTCATTAAAGGCTACACTATGATAATTATGATATTTATTTATGTTTTTTTGGTTTTGCAGTATCTCACTAATAACCTACCAACATTAAAAAGAGAACCAGGAAAAAGACACAGCAGAGTTCACAGCCATACTAGCAACACTGTGAGGCTGCACGTAGGCAGAGCAATGCTTTGAGCTAACATTACAATTGTTCTGGCCAAAATTGAAGAACGACTCTTTCCTATTGATTCTTTTGCAAGATTGATTTGATTTATCTCGACGGAATACGTAATGCCTCCAGTTGATCCAAAGGCTCTTGCATTCTCTAACTAACTGCTAGCCATACCAGGGGAATATGGACATAAATTCTCATTCTTGATCAAATCTGGCATGTATACATCTTGTGTTTGATTTCGATGTTCATTAACACCCTCCCTGTCAAATAAACAAATCAATAAATAAACAGAAACATCACAACATTAATTAGTGTTCCAAACTCAGTCAAAATCCTAATTCCCCCCCCCCCAGGGCTTATCATAAATATATGTGCTGCTGGAAAATTCAGCTCTACAGACCTCTAAACTGGACTCAACCTGACCGGACTTTCCTGCTGTTGATACCAGCTCAAACAGATTTGCTGCTCTTCACACTTCCCATTCATACCGAGCTGCATCCTGTACAAAAAATACCAAAAGGACCACTTGGGAGCTTTATGGCTCACCAGATTTGTTCGTGTTGCCACCTGAGTCAGAGAGTAGCTAGATTCATTGCTTGTTAGCCCGTGGATGCGTGTGGAGTTTGTGGACACTCAATGCTGCAGTTTGGCTGTTAGTTAGACATTGGCTAGTGTCTGCTAGTGTTGTGAATTCTTTTGTTTTAATTTTAATACATTTATTTTCTGCAAGTCATTTATTATTTCTGCTTGTCAAAATAAAACATATGGTGCATATGACTTGGAGATTGTTGTTTATTTACTGAAAAATAATACACATGTAGCATCAACACAAATCACATTTAAGTGGACACAGACAACTTTTCAACCCCCCTAGTGTTTCCAAGTGGTATTACTGTTGGCTCCACTATCTTACTACCAAAAACACAGGATACACTACATTTGTTTCCAAAATTCTGGGAATTAGCACTAAACGCAGACTACATTTGAGGCTGATGGGAATGTCTGCAGTTTAGAGATGTTAGAGATATTTCAGTCTGGAACAAAATACTTTAAAATGTGGGTGGCTCTAGAGGGAAAGCCAGGGGGTCACCAAAGTGAGCAGGGCAGGCCTCTGGGTTGATGGTTCTAGAGGATGAAGTCACAGGGGATCATCAATGTGTCTACCAAATTTTATGGTAATTCACTGAATAGTTGTTGAGATCTTTCAGTGGGAATCAAAGTGGTGGACCGGAACAACGAAAATTATCCTGAAAGCTTCCACTGAAAAAACTGCAGCTCATCCTTCTTGTTGGCTGCACAACATACAACTAAACAATATTCAAGGCCACAAAGTTGCCATTAGCTTTTAAGATACTTTGTTGTCGACTGAAGAGTTGGTAAATTTGAAAAATGAATGAAAGGTCATGGGGTCAACAATGTCATGGGGAATCTGGCTGGTAGTTATGGATATCTTGGTCTAAACATAAGTGTTAGATTGACCAATTACTTGACATCCCCATATTTGGGCCCAAAGTGCATGGAGCAAAATGACTTGTCTTCCAGTCTATATTCTACATTTAAGAGTCTTGAACTTCAGACTGCATTCCCCTGACTGGACTGACAAGATCAACAGAGGAAGGCAAAGTCTTGTGCTGACAAATGGCCAAACTTGTTTATGCTCAGTCTCACAATGGTAAAAATTCTTAACTTTCATCCTTAGATTTTAGGATTTTGGAAAACAATTGGAGCCAGGAAAAGCCTCACAAGTGTAATAATTCAAATTGGTGTTTGTGTGTGTGATGTGTGGAAATAGATGTACAGGCAAGGAGGGAGGGCAAGAATCTGAATGAGAGATGAGGGAGGGATGAAGGGGACGACTGGGAGGAAGATAGGGATCAGATGGTAGCAAGGCAAGACCCTGAGCACCCTGGGTAAAGAGATAACACCCTCATTTGAATGCACACTGAAACACACACACACACACACACACACACACACACACACACACACACACACACACACACACATATACAATGAATGGCTTTTGCTAACAAGAGCAGGGAACCTGCAGCCATCAGTCTCTGCAGAAAACTGTCTAAGCAGATACACACATACACACACACTAGTACACACAGGTATGAAAAAAATAATTCAACACACCGAAAAGTTGCATATTGTCTTTCTTCATGAGTGAGACCCTGAAACAGTTTGTGTGGTTAGAATAGCTTAGTTTAAAAAAAAAAAAAATCTACCAACACCTTTAAAGCTCAATAATTAACATGACAGATTCCATCTGTATAATTAAATATATAGAAATATAAAAAATGATGTTGGCCAAAACTACAAAAAAAAATGTCCTTCTTACAATAAACTGGAAATATCTTTTGATTTTGAGGCAAATGATGCACATTGTTCGAAGAGTCTGTGGCTGTTTCTAATATATATATATATTTTTTTTTTTCTCCAGCCAGCACCATTTAGTATTTACTTGCCTTCCTTGGTCAGTGCAGGGGAGAATCTTCTTTTGTACAAGTGTGTGTGTCTGTCTGTGTTTGCGTGTGTGTGTGTGTGTGTGTGTGTGTTTTTATTAGAGATATAGATGAGAGTGTATGTGTGTATATGGGGTGGGAGGGGGCATCCTTCCTCTCAGTGTGACTTCTGTCCAATTCGCTCACTCATTAACAGTGAAAAAGACCTGCTGGAACTCTCTCTCTCTCTCTCTCTCTCTCTCTCTCTCTCACACACACACACACATACACACACAAAGTGGCACACATATAGGTCTTCAACAAGAAAATAACCAATTAGGGACCCGGCAGGACCTGATATGACACCATGAACCATATGGACCAAGACTGAGAGTGAGAGAGCAGAGATGAGGACAGGCAAAAGGAGCCAAAATAAGACTTTCATTGAAAATATACAGCTGTCCTGCGGGGAAATGTATTTCGTGGTAACGAATTGAAATACTAATTTATGTAGGCCTGAATGAAAACCTATTATGCATACGGTATATAAATCATGCTCAAAATTATATAAAATATACATGTATATTAATATATAGAGCCCCAGTGGCATTGGAGGTAGTCAAATGGGCAAATGAGGCAAAAGTAGAAATACTTCAATAGAGTATTACAGTGGTGAAAGGGGAAAAACTGCATTCAAGAGTTACCTCAAATATGAATGTATTAGCAACAGGAAATTATCAGATTCCCAGGTGGTACAGAGGGAGAGCTGCAGTCGATGATACCTAGCCCCCTCTTAAACTCCAGAAGCGCTTCGACTTGCTGTCACAGGCCAGTAAATGTGCGAGCAGGCTTGGCGATACCACCTCCAGGAGGCTGCTGCTGGCAAGTGGTGTTCCCGCGTCTTCCTGCCCTGGAGGCCCAGTCTCTTCCCAGCCGGTGCCCGGTAGTGTGGAGTCGGAGCCCTGGCCCTCCTCTAGGGCACCGTCAACCTCTGCACACCAGAGACTCCTGAGGGACGCAGTGCAGAGACACTCCGAGAGTTACTGCTGCCCTGCCCGGGACTTTGCCTCTGAAGGGGCCGGCACCACCGCCTCTCCTCCAGTCAGCTCCGGATCACCTGCATCACCTCCTGTCGGCGCGCAGACCTCAACCCCACCACAGTAGCGGAAGGGCAGAGCTCCAGCTCCAGCAACTCTCCTCCCTGCCCGGCACCCAGAGCTGCCCATTGAGCCGACCCCCGCTCCAGACTCCGACGCCACTGGCTTGGCCCACTTGCGCCCCCGTCCACTGTTCAGTCCCACGACACTCATCGTGGGGGGCAGCATCATCTGCAAAGTCTACCACACGGTGTTTTCCCGGAGCCACCATCGCCGTCATCACAGACAAACTCAATGAACTGCTCCAGTCCATGCCATCCTCCATAACCCAGATTATCGTTCACATCGGCACAAACGACACGGCTCGGCGACAGTCCGAGTCATGAGGGAAGAGGGTCTTCCTCAGTGGGCCCATACCGACTCACTCCCATGCTGAGAGGTTCGTCCGACTCCTCAGCATGAACACCTGGCTCCAGCACACCTGCACATTACACAACCTGGCTTTTATTAACAATTTCAATCTTTTCTGGAATCACCCTTCCTTTTATCGCCACGACGGACTTCTTCCGAGTACATTGGACAGCTCGGTTTTAGCAGGTAACATTCACCACACGGTTCAATCACACCCACGTGACTGACTATCTGTCCGTCACACACCACTCAATCCACCCACAGAAGTACCACACAGCACCACCCACACCATCCCAACCATTATCTCCTACAGATTGTATAAACCCAGGACTGTTTTTAGACCACGCACACACACTGTCATTACACTGATTCACTACGATGAGCACACGTTCAGCACGAACATTAATGTGGCGCTGCTGAACGTGCACTCTCTTTTAAACAAGACTTCTAATGAATGATGTGATTTTAGATTATAAGTTAGACTGTCTTTTAACTGAGACATGGCTTGGCACATGGCTTCTTACCAAGGCTTCCCCACCAAATTTAAATTTTTTATTTTCTACTAAAGCGGGTAGAAAAGGAGGCAGAACTGCGTCGAGAATCAAAGCAATTGCTGGACCAGAGGTGCGGACAATGAGCAGGAGACAAGGAGCCGTTAAACAACAAAGGTTTATAACAGACCAAATAAAGGAACACAAAATCAGCTCAATAAAACAAAAGATCACTACACCGTGGCGAGCGGGTAGGAAGCAATAACCATAGACTAAGAAATAAACAAAAACGAACTAAAATTGTCACTACCAAAATCCTCAGGACAACACTAACACAAAATCAGCCCAATAAAACAAAAATCACTACACCGTGGTGAGTGGGTAGGAAGAAAAAAACAGAACTAGCGAAGACAAAACTAGAACAAGAACAAGACAATACTGGGAAACAAGTAACAAGGCTAAGCTGAACAAGAGACTATAGCACATGAACTAGAGCAAGAATGGCTGGAACGGCAAGAAAGCTTAGACAATCTGGCAGCGTGCCCATGCTGCCACGCTGCTTAAGAGTGTCAGGAAATCAGTGGAGATCTGCCTCAGGTGCATCGAGATTTGCAGCACCGCCAGGCCACACCTCCACTGCAGGCAAGGAGAGAGAGAGAGAGAGAGAGAGAGAGAGAGAGAGAGAGAGAGAGAGAGAGCCATTAAGCACGAACAATAACAAAAACAATCCAGAAAACACAAAGTAAAAACACAGACCATAACATCAATCACAAATAACGCATTGACCTCTAAAGTTTCACTTAATTTGAGCACCACGCCTTTGTTTTTAGCAGCCCTCCAATTCTCTGCATAACTGTATATAGACCACCCCATCACTCTAGCTCTTTTATCAGTGAATTCTCTGAACTTTTATCAATCATTCACACCTCTTATAACAGGATTTTAATAACTGGTGATTTTAATCTACATGTTGAAGACACCTCGGATGCAATATCCAGAGAATTTTTAAACCTTTTAAATTGTCTAGACTTTGAGCAGCACGTCACACAGCCAACTCACAACAGGGGACACACCCTGGACCTGGTCATGACCCATGGCCTGTCCATTGGTGTGTCCTCCGTTGTCAACCTGGCCGTGTCTGACCACCACTGTGTGTTTTTTAACATCACCAGTTTTAACCAGCAGGAGGCCCCGGTGAGAACAATGAGGAGGCTCTACCTAACTTTTGAAGTGGTTGCAAATATTATTGAGATTTTACAGAGCACCTGCTGAAATTTTACCTGCACCCTGTGATTTTATTGTTGATAATTTTAACAGCAAACTGATGTCCACTCTCGACTCAGTAGCTCTACTGTTAACTAAAACAATCACAAGAAAACCTACACCCCCGTGGAGAAACAACGATAAAATACATGAACTGAAAAGACTTTGCAGGAGTATCGAGAGGAGATGGAGGAAATCAAAATTAACAGTCCACCTCAAGACTTTACGGCAACAACTCAAAACCTACAATAACGCAGTTAAACAGGCAAGAATTTCTCATTTCTCACAACTCATCATAGACCACAAAAACAACCCCCGGTTCCTCTTCTCCACCTTTGATATTTTAACAAGCACAAATTTTAATAAAGCTTTTAACATGCCATCAGACCCTCTTTGTGAGAACTTTGCAGACCACTTCAGAACCAAAATCAAGGACATCAGATCCAGCCTTTTATCCCAACAAGTTTTATCTGTTAGCACAACTGAATTGTTGTCCTTGCCTGAGGAAACACTGAAGAGTTTTGCCCTGGCTGATGAGAGGACACTTGGTCGAGTTTTCTCCCAGGTAAACCCAACAACCTGCCTTTTAGATCCAATTCCCACATCACTTTTCAAATCATTTTATGGGTTCTTTGAGGAACAGTTTTTAAACATTATGAATTGCTCTCTTCAGACGGGTGTCTTCCCCACCACCTTTAAAACAGCTGTAGTGAAGCCCCTTCTGAAGAAGAGCACTTTAGACCCCAACGTTTTCAATAACTATCGACCTGTATCCAACTTACCCCTTTTAAGTAAAATTCTAGAAAAACTGGTTTTAAACCAAATCAATGACTTTTTAAACAGAAACAACATTTTAGAGAAACATCAGTCTGGTTTTAGGATGAACCACAGTACCAAGACAGCACAGATTTTAAACGACATCAGGTGGAACTTAGATAGCAAGAAACTCACAGTCTTGGTTCTACTGGATCTAAGCGCCGCCTTTGATACATTTTTGACTCTGAGCTTTTATCCCACATATCAAAAATATAACAAAAATAGACTTTTATCATCTTAAGAACATAGCCAGAGTCCGCCCATTTCTCTCTCAGGCCAGCACCGAGGTGCTAATGCATGCTTTTATTTCCTGTCATTTAGATTACTGTAATCCCCTGCTCTCTGGTCTACCCAAAAACAGTATTTCAAACCTCCAATTACTTCAAAATTCAGCCGCATGCGTGCTGACGAAGACCAGAGGGCGGGCCCACATTATACCTGTTTTACAGTCGCTGCATCGGCTTCCTGTCTACTTCAAGATTGATTTTAAGGTTCTTTTACTAGTTTATAAATGTCTTAATGGCCTTGCGCCCTCTTATTTATCTGACCTGCTTTTACCGTATCAACCCTCATGGACCCTGAGGTCCTCCAGCACCGGCCTTTTTATCCATACCAAGAGCAAGAACTAAAACCCACAGTGAGGCAGCATTTAGCCACTATGCCCCACACCTGTGGAACAGCCTGCTGGAGAGCCTCAGGTTTTCAGAGACTCTTGATATTTTTAAAAGAAGGTTAAAGACACACCTTTTTAATCAGGCTTCTAACTGACCTTTAAATTCTCTTATGTTCTTATTTATCTTATGTTGATGCCTTTTATTTTGCTGTTTCTGTAGTATTTTATCCTATTTAATCTACTTTATGTATTATCTTATATATTTTTCTTCCTTTAACTGTTTAATTTATTCTAGTTATCTTATATCATGCCTTTTACTTTTAACTGCAGTGTTTCCTGTTTCCTCAGAGGGGTCCTCCACACTGACAGCTGTGTCTGGTCTGCTGCCGGGGGTGCTGGTCCCAGGTTCCTTTGGCCCAGCTGGGCGGGGGGCTCCCCACCTTGGTGTGGGGTCCACCTATCTGTCGGAGTTGGGGGGGCCCAGGTGCCAGCGCCCCCTGTGGTCATAGTCTACGACGACTCCCCTCAGTGTGGACGACCCCGAAGATGGCGTTTTCCCCGATCCTCAGTGCCTTGCCATGTCTCACTACTGTGTATGTGTGTGTGTCTGTGTGTGTGTGTGTGCGTGCATGGGTTTTGTCGTGGGTGTGCATATGTACATACGGAGGGAGGGAGGGATGGTTTTTCTCTGTTTTATAATGTTTTTAACTGTTGTAAAGCACTTTGTGTTGCATTTTATCATGTATGAAAAGTGCTATATAAATAAAGTTTGGTTTGATTTGATTTGATTAGATATAGAAGTGGATGGGTGGATGTAGATATGGACTAATGAATCGATAACAGAAATTAACGAATGGATAAACTGACAGATGATGAATGGATAGACAGATTAATGAGAAAAGGATGGATAGATTGATTGATGAAGTGATGAACAAGAGGATGGTTTAATGAGTGGTGTCTGTGGTTGCTCACCACCTCAGTCTGTGATGTCACAGAAGGTCTCCATTATAGTTTAGCATGGTAGCATGCTAACATTTTCTAGTTTCAAGCACTACACACAAAGTACAGCTGAGACTGATGGAAATGTGTGATGATGGCATATGATAAGTCAGGGGATCACAAAAGTTTGAACAATTCATCCTGAGAGGGGCACAAATATCTGTAACAATTTTCATGACAATATGTCCAATAGCTGTTGATATATTTCATTGAAAAACTAGTGTTAACTGGAGGGTGGTGCAGGTCAGGGGATCACAAAAATCACTAGAATTCATCCTGGAGAAACCACAAATATGTGCACAAAATTAATGTCAATCTAGCCCTCGGCTCTTGAGATATTTCAGTCTAGACCAAAGCGATGGGCTGAAAGATTGACACTGACATCTATAGAACCATGCCACTAATGTGGTTACAAACAGAAAGCAACTAAGAAATTGAACACACCCCAGTGAGTGCTGTGTTCAACCAATCACACGATCACTTCTGTCAATCAGCTGTCAATCTTCTGTTGTACAGCCTGCACAGAATTACACCTGTTCCAAATCCCCATTGAGCTGTGTCAGACCACAATGAAACAAACAAAACTTGCAGTTAGCTTTGGGAGGCAGCCAAGGTATAGAACAATTCACAGTGAACAGAAAATGTTCGAGAACCCTTTGATACAGAGACAGATCATACAATTTTTTTTTCATTTTGAATGTACAGACGAGAGACTAAATGTCTTTGGTTTGATGACATACAGTACTTTATGTAAGTAGATATATGGCTTTGAATGTGTACAGTACATGCCATGAGTGGTTTTACATATGACAACAGAACACTGAGAGTTGTTGGTCACCTTGATGACAAATTGGAACTTTGTCCAAATTTCAGAAAGCACCTGGCACCTGTTCTTCATCAGACCACTCTGCTGCAATATTACCGATTAACAAAAGGCTAACAAACATCTCCAAAGCTTGGTTTGGGGAGTTTGAATGTTGCAGCACAAAGGGGTGGCTAGCCAGAACTTTTTTTGTGTTGTTTATTTATAAGCAGTTGGACAGAATGGCATTCAGTCATTTGTCCATCATCCAGAATGATCACTGTGGCAAAGACTGGCAGATAAGTGAAACAGTCCAACAACATCCATTGGTAATAGCCATGGCTGGTGGCATTATTTTTATGGGTTGTCAGTATGTCCATTATATCATTGTTGTGAGCATGATATCTCAGGAACGCCTTTGATTTCTTCAAATTTGGCACTAATGTCCACTTGGACTCAAGGATGAACTGATTAGATTTTGATGGTCAAAGGCCACTGTGACCACAAAAGACATGTCTTTGGACATAACTAAAGAATTTATAATTATGACAAAATTTCACACAGATGTCTCATAGGAAGTTATATCTAAGGGATCAAAGATCAACCTTACTGTGACATCATAATGTTCTGCAAAATCACATTTCTGGCCATTATTCAGTTCATTATTCAGTCCACCACAAGCTCACTGGTTCTGCTGATACTGAGCTTCAGGTGATTATTGTTGCACCATATGATGAAGCACTCTATCAGTCCTCTGTACTCACTATTAATCACTTGAGTGATGCATGTCAATGTAGTGATAACTTCCATTTCACAAAAAATACACTTAATATTTTGTTGCTAAATTCCTTCATAGTATTCACTACATATATTATGAGTTTGTACAGACATGGATGGAAACTTGATGAAAGCATACAAGCACAAGGTGTCAGTTCTAGTCTACAGTTTTGTATCTTGGTACTAAGGGAGTAGTACATCATGGGTATCAGACAACATGTTTACGGTTGGACCTGTATTTACCCCTATTTTCCCAATCTCTTCTCCAACTTCTGCCACATAGCACTCAAGTGTTTTCAAGTACCACCCCCACCACCAGCACACACATTTATACAGCTCTCCCCAACTTACCCTCTCTCCATGTCCCATTTGATTCATCCCTCTCTCCTCCACACAATTCTTTTGTATACCCTTCTTCCTCATCTCTCTCTCTCTCTCTCTCTCTCTCTCTCTCTCTCTCTCTCTCTCTCTGAGCTGTTACTGTGGGCCCCAGTGAGATTCAGGTCAGAGACGAAGAAGCGAAGAGAATTTGATTTCAGCCCCATTCCCACCCACCCACCCCCAACCCCCAACACACACACACACAAACACACACACACACACACACACACACACACACACACACACACACACACACACACACTGTCCAGACATGTAGTGGGTGACAGATTTAAAGGGGGGAAGAAAGTGATGGGGAGAGGAGGAGGGATGTCAACAATGAAGAAAAAAAACTCATCACTTCACCGCCAGCCCCCACCTCTTATCCTTACAGCCTTGTCATTTTGGATCTGGTTCAGACACAAACATGGGAGATGGAAATGATGCCAGTTGAGGAGTCATAGATAGATACTGTATATTAATGGATAAATAAATAAAGTGGGTTGAGCAATGATCAATATATTAACAGTGATAAACACTGTCGGTGATTTGTTGATTTAAATAAGGGGGATGGCCAAAACTCCAACCTAACTTAATACTTAGCCTGACCTGATAGTAAAACCTATATCTGTAGTCATGTCTCTGTTAAAATATTTTGTTACAGAGACGGCTTGGTGTGGGGGTGTATTTTCAGCAGCACAGATTCTGCTGAATGATCATAGAAATATTATAGAAATATCACATACTAAAGGCAGCAAGGAAAAGTAAAAATACCCATTATGCAGAAAAAAGGTCTCTGTCAGTGGTTTACTATTATATACAATGTTTTTTGGGTTGCTATTACTGCTGCATTAATGTATATGTTGCATTTTACTGCTGCATACGTTTATGGTTGTACTAATGTTACTATATATACTGTAGGATATTTTCATCTACAGCAATGCAGTGCATCATATTCTGTAAAATCATCATATATTTGTAGTATTGTTGCCCTGTGAGAATCATCTATGTTTAAAAAACATGTGGTCCAGCTCAGAAAAACAGCCTTTTTTCAGCTTTGTGTCAATGCAATTTTCCATCGAATCCAAGAGGTTTTTAAGTAGTTATTTAGGAAGAGGAAGAGGATGCTTTTTTTCAACTCACAAAGGAGCACTTAGCCTTAAGTTTATCAGAAAAGTTGGGGATGCATAGTTTTCACTGGACAGTAAGGGTATGAAAAATTATATTCTATTAACTAAAACTGTCAGACAAATGTAGTAGAGTAAGAAGTACAATATTTACATCTGAGATGTAGTAAAATAGAAGTATAATGTTGTAAAAAAAATGGAAATACTCAAGTAAAGTACAAGTACCTCAAATATGGAATTCAGTACGGTCCTTGATTAAATGTAGTTACACTCCACCAGTGACAAGAGGGCAGACTGGTAGTGGACTATGTTGCAGGTGATCAGCAGCCTTTGCAGAAAGAAATTACTGTGAACTTAGTTTCAAATTCAAAATTGTGAACTGAATGCAGACTACTTCATTTTAATCTGTATGAACTGAACTGTGAACTAGCTCTTATGAAGCATGAACTTGCACAGCAATGCCACTGGGGCCCAGGGCTTTGTGCCTGTACTCATAGAATTTTTTGTTACAGTACATAACTAACTTTATGTTTTGTATAGGCTTCTCCTTGTGAGTCTTTCACTTGCACAAGCACAAACAAATCCACTTCACAAGCAATCAATAACCAGTCCATACCTTGTCAACGTGTTACAACACAATAGTGCATAACAGTACACCATATGTGCACCGATGCCACAGAGAGTGCAATACCTGCATGAGGGAGTGAAACTAGAAAACAACATAAAACCTACTGCTGTGAGAAATGGAGACGATGGTTATGCAGTTTAAGTCAAGACCTGTGGTGGGAAAACATCTCTCCATGTGCCTAGAGGCATGAGGGCGGGTGCCCAGTTAAGGCGCCCCAAATAACAATCATTCTGACAAAACACTCAATGCAGAGTGAGTCAAAGAAAAATAGGACAATTCTACAAATGAAAGAGCACAGGGATTTAATAGTTAATTAGAATTGTTATAATTAGAATAAGTTCTCTTTCAAATCAAACATTTTAAAATAGGAGTGGAAAGTATTAATGTTGCAACTGCATTTCCTCCATTTTTTTTCACTTATATATAGCTTAACTATATCATGTGATGTTCTTCTACAGTACAGTTTCACATCACTGGATCCACTACAGAAAACTGCAGATGAACATTTAATATCCAGGAATTCATAAAAAAGACACAATCACCAAGTGTACACAGTTCAGCCATATTCTAATTTTTGTGTTAATTATGTATGTATCAAATATGCATCAATCTCCAAATATGTTGGATATTTCAAAGAGTGGAAACAAATAAATCTGCACATAAGCTTTACGGAGGTGTACAACAAGTTTAAGATCATTGTTTGGCCCACAACTTCACTCTCACCTATAGTAGGCCACTGTTTTCATTGGAACAGATCTAACCCACTGTACACTATCTGCTTAGCTCAAAATGGAAGGCAGACACAGTTAGCAGGTAGTTTCTGAACACAGTGAAGCATTTAGCAGCTAAAAGCCAAATATTTCCTTCACAAGCTTAAAGAGAGTGAATATTGGACTTACATACATCGGGCTCTATTTTCGATTCCGCCGCCGGCGCAGCACAGGCATGGCACAAAGTCAGGTCCGCTGCGCCGATGGGGCGTGGTGGCGCAGACTTTGGTATTTTCATGCACTGCACTGCCGGCGCAACTACCCCCACTTCTCATCTCAGTCCCACCCAGTGGCGCAACTCGGAAGGCGGGAGGGGAACAGGTGTGGAGTGGGTTTGACAAAACTAGGAACAAGCAAACTACTAGAAAACAAGCCAGAGACAAACAAACAAGCTACTACTGAACTAGGCAAGGAGTAAACACACAGGCTACTAGAAACTAGGATTGATACAAACACTCCAGACAAATGGCTGGAAAGCCTTCCTGAAAAGACTTCCTGAAAAATGTCCCAGTGTTCTGTCGACAGGTTCCCCTCGGGACAGTGATGTCACACGAATCGGTGGACAAGGATACATCTGGTGGTGTGCCAAAAATGGGATACTCCTCAGTCCCTCCACGGTGACTGTGTGGAGCTGCCCATGGTATTGGAAGGGTAAAACTGCATACAAACAGACATTTCGTTAGTAAGGACAGACAACAGTCTCAATTAGAATGGTGTACATCCAGGGGTACACCGGGATTAATGTCTCACGGAGGTCGCTCCCACAACAAGTGAGTCTCACATTTGATCAGATGTTGTTGGACCGGATTGGGAAGGTGCAAGTGGAACTGTGTGCCACACAAGAAAATGGGCAACATGCACTGTGGTTCTTCATGAATGCACAAACTCCAGTGGCAGTGGGTGCCTTCTTTCACCAGCTTTGGTCCAGAGCTTTCCTTTACGCATTTCCCCGAGTTCCCTTGATTCCTTAATTACTAGCGCACATTAAAACGGAGAATCAGTCGTTTTGGTGGCACTAGAAGCCACAAGTGCAAGGGAAACCATGACAGCTCCCTTGGCACAGAGACACACTGTCAGTGGAAAAAGGCTCAGAACCCAAATGGTAAATGGTTTGGCTCCATCCACTATTAAAGCGTATGGTGCAAGCATTTCATCCTGCAACAAATGCGGTGGATTTTTTTTTGTGCATCCTTTGGTGACACTTTTTAAAGGGGGTCAGATGACAGAAATCTGCGGTGCACTCCCTAGGACCACAATGGAATTTACCCCTGATACTGCATGCTTTTAGGGATCCCCCTTTCGAGAGCCCAAAACTTTCTCATGATGTTAGCTATTAAAACAGCACCACTCATAGCCCTGACATCAGCTAAGAGAGTGAGTGACTTATGCATACTGTCAGTCTCACTGTTGTGCCTCTCTATTAAAGAGGATGTCAGCACAGCAACTTTACAGCTAAATCCCTAAATTATACCAACAGTCCTAATGAAATCATTTTGGCCCAGAATTGTTTACCTTGAAGAGCTTTGAAGGCTTGTGTAATGCCATGATATGCATTTATACATTGTCAGATCTGGCAATTTTACACATATACCAAACAGTACACCTCCAATATCATCATCTCAGAGAAATTGGCTGCATGTGTGGAAGGAGTGTAATATCACTCGACTCCTTTTTTTCACACAGAGTTGGCATGGTGTTATCCATGGCACAGATGGTGTCCCAGTCTTATTATGCTTTGTGTTTATAGGGTTGTGATATGCTGTATGTTGTGTTCTAGTGGACCTTCACACTACATCACGTTCACACTCAATAGCAACAGTGCTTAGAGTGCAAAGCATATAAATAAAATGAAATTGAACATAAGTTTGAAGTGAGATTTACCTGGACCATAGTCACCACTTGTCAAACCCCACCCCTTACTGTTTTTAGCTTCTTTAACCAGAAACAGATGGTACATACCTCAACTAACAAATAGGTCTGGTTTGTGACCTTACCCCTCACATCAATACAATCAAACTCACTCAAATACAGGCTTGTCAGGCTCGTCTCCAACCATTTACCCCACCTTAAAATGAGCTTCTCCTTCAGCAAACATATTTATTATGATCTTTCATAGCTCACAGCTGGTATCCCTCATCTAACCAGCCCGAGGAACTGAGGTTAAGCATGCAGCATCATCACCACCCGTCCTGGCCTGGTAATGGCCAACCCCATAGGGCAGATGCCATCAGCTCATCCCATCTCGCAGGTCAGCACCTGTGCCCCCCCTCCAACTAATCCAGCTAAAATGCTGAGGACAGCGTGGTTTGAGTATAAGGGTCACAGAAGAGGAAAGTAAGGGAGGCGGTGGATGGATGGTGTGGGGGATTGGAAAGGTGGCAGAGGAGAAACAGAGAAAGTGGGAGAGAGAACCGTGATGGTGATTGTGGAAACGACTCAATTTGAAAAACCATGTAGTGGGAAATAACTGCTTTTTGCCCCATCATGTCATACAGCAAGGGCACCTAGGTGCCAGCCCACTGGCTACAGACTGGAAGGGAGGAGTGTGTGTTTTTGTAAGAGTGTGTGTGTGTGTGTGTGTGTGTGTGTGTGTGTGTGTGTGTGTGTGTGTGTGTGTGTGTATGGCCAACCCCCTACTTTTTTCAGTGTGGGATTTACTTGGTCTGCAGTTAATAGGTGATAAAGTTCAAGGGGTAGGGACGGATGGTGGGATTAAAGATGGTGTGTTAGAGTGTGTGTGTGTGTGTGTTCCGGGTTGAGGGGGTGGAGTTTATTTACCCACTAACAGACAGACAGACAAGCAAAAAGACATGCAGGCAGGCAGGAGTACAGTTGTGTTGATGCTGGGCCCTCTGCTGGCCAGAGTTAAGCCATGGTAACTTCAGATAATGAAAGAAAGAAGTCCATCATGTGTTCCTTTTTTTTTTCTTTTCTTTTTAGATGTCTCAGTTTCTCTATTGGTGTCATTTCCTTTTAAACAAATGTTGATCATATATCATATATGATATCAAATAGGTCATATTCAGTAGTTCTCAAAATCTTCTACTTTGCATTAGAATTTATGTCCAATCAGACGTGAAGCACAGAGATGCTTTCCTTTGCTGTTTGGTCTCTTTCAAACAGAGTAATAAAATACCTTATACCAACAGTTAGGAATATGCTGTAGCAAATCATCATACAGCTGTGATATCAGTTTTTTGATATAAAACTAGATATTGTCTGGAAGATTCTGATCCCTCTTCAACTGCTGGTGTGCAGGGGATTAAAGGCTGCAGAGAAGTAAAGCACTTTTCTGAAACTGTTAGATAGAAATGACCATGAATGCCAATGATTTCATTTAATAGTAACTGCATTTTTGTGGAATGAGTTAAAAATATCTAATATGTCAATATTACACTTCTCCATTTGACTTAAAATACCATGATGTCATCAGCAGAACTGCCATACTATAGTAGATGTATAGTACTGTTGCCATCATGAATATGACTGCTCCAGTTACACAAATAAATAGGATTCAATTCCACTCTTTATCTGGTTTTGACATCTGAACAACACAGTTTATTTCTCTCTGTGCTAAATGGCCATTTTTGGTATGGTGTCCACTGATCCATACATGCACGGACAGCATCATTCATTTCAGGAACTTGTTTAGATCAACATCCGTTTACATTGAAGTGACAAAGCCCAAAGCTAGGAACTGTGACTCTTGACCATCAGGAGCAAAGGATGAAACAGTGTGACTTTGCAGGGACTCCACAGAGAGAAGAGGTCACTGAGGATGGGTCAAGAAATTGTCAGATTTTAACACTGGAGCCCTAATCAGACATGGAATGACATGGAATGTGCAAGTGTTGCATTCTTGCACAATATTTGTAACCTAGTGCATGCATGAGAGACAGTGGTTAGTTAAAATTAATATAATTAGAGGACAGTTATTTCTGGTTTCTGCAGAACTGGTGGATTTTATTATTTATTATTTATCACTAATGCCTGAAAGACAGTTGTGACCATGAATGACGCTTGCCCCTGTATCTCACAGTGAATCTGCTAATTTCAGTTCAGTGATGATTATCAGTTTAATCATTTAACTTTGCTGGAGTCCACATTCTCCTGCCTGTTTCATAACTTCTGCATGCTCTGTTTCTTAACATGACAGGGTGTTAAGGAACTCTTGTTTAATTGTTAAAATGTTAACATGCTGGATAAAACATGCTGAATAGCCTTTTTTTCATCCATGCAGTCCATGCAACACAATTCATTTTTCTTTCTTTCTTTTTTTTTTTTTTTTTAATCTTTTATTTATTTTCCCAGGCACAACACAATGGGAAAATAGTTGACTGAACTGATATGTGAAGAAAGTCCTCAACAACTGCCAGTGGGCTCATTTTACAATGTTTTATTGTTTTATTGTTCATTGAACTGATCTTATTTTCTCTGTTCATACGAGATGAAGATTGAAAAAAAAAAATATATAATAATTTCAGTGGTCTTCGCAGGTGGAAAAAGATGTGCATTTCCCTTTCTCTTCCTTCATGTTTATTCTTATGTTGCTGTAGTCTTTACATTCATCTGACAGCACTAATTTCAGATTTGTGCTGTCTTGAAAATGATTCAGAAATGTTAATAGGTCCTGCAAAGTAAGATTCCTGTTCTAACTTTTACGATGAAATGACATGGGAGCTTATTCAGACTTGAGACCAACATGTAAAGATGTCACCAGATTAACATATTGGCGTGCATGTCTGAAAGCAGCTACAGTTTCTTTTAATAATCACTATATCCTCATGTTCATTATTATAACCATGATGAAGGTCCCCTAATCTTAACCAAGTTGTTATTGTAACTTACATCATGAAGTTGTTTTACCCTCTACCATTCCAGTAAAATGACCCTAAAACGCCTATCAAAGACATATCCAAAGTAAATTGATAACTGTTCTTGAACCATTTGGAGTACATGTATGGATTTGGTCTCTTTTGAAAGGTAACACTCTGAATTTTTATCCCCAGCAGTCAGAATCAGTATCTGTAATTGCTACTGGCATTGAGTAATAGAAGTGTGAACACACTGAAATAGAAGTTTTTTTGAGGGGTTTGTTTTGCAAATAATTGCTTGCAGATGACTCTGTGTGACCTATTAGCTGGAAAACACACTCCTGAGAACCGAGGAAAAAAGTATCTTTCAATTTAATTTTTTTTTTTTTTTTGTGATTTCCTGCCTCTTTGGAGCTAAAACAACTCACAATTTAGAATTTTGTAAAAATATTTTTAGTTTAGATTTTACAGCATGTCCACTGTAATGGAATAACAGAATGATTTGACCATAACACAACGAAATCATAATAGGCTGACAAGAAAACAAGAATGTCAGTCCATGTTTTAAATGAAACTGAAAATTTGGCCTGTATCTTTTCTTGAACTACTGAACAAAACTGACATTATTAAACATTCATAACATTGCTATTATTTTTCCTAACAAAAAGTTTAACTGAACTCTGACTCCAATTTCATGATTCCTGACATGTTCATAAATCTGATTACCATAGTTAAAAAAAAAACACAAAACAAAACAAAACAAAACAAAACAAAACAATATCTTAACAATATTTGACTTATCTTTTCTCTTTTCCTGGCATTTGCGTTTAGCTGCAGTCTCCACTTTGTCTCAGCATGAAAACAAAGTTCCCCTCATCCCACCCAAACACATGAGATATCATTGGAAAGGCCAGGATTTCCTCTACTGAGCGCACCAGGACTTAGTAGGGTAGCTTAAATGAGTCAAAAGATATAAACCAAATGTCCACTACAGAGGACACAAATGAATAGGCTGGGTCTCAGCAGGATATATCATTATCTTGAGGCTATTTAACATTCATCACTTGTCATTTATCATAAATTGTGTGTAATAGCACTATTATTGCTGAAATCCTTGATTTGAGGTGAAGCTGTAAATAACCCACTGGGTCAGAATTTTCATTGGCTATTTGAAGCATCAGTTGTTTTTAAAAAGTGGCTGTGATTGGCTCAATCTCAGACTTTTATTGGCTTCTGTGGTTGCTAGGCTCCATGTGTCAGATCATGATTGGTGAAGTGAAGTGTAATTTGAAACCTGACACTCCAGAGAGTAAGAGGAGGCAAGATAGTTCCCTTCTGCATAAGTTTGAGGAAGTTGTAACTGGGAAAACACCAAAAATGAGCAAAACACAAGTGCATAGGCTGCCATTTTTAAAGGAGCTTTAAAAACAGCTTTCTGTGGACTACTATCTTGTTATGAACTAAATATCTTTACTGCAGTGGATCATGTGGACCTATGTTGATGTTTCCAGACCATTTTTGCCAGAGTATTATTGATGTGTGGATTACTGAGAGACCTAGTTGTGTCAGTTTTGAGTTAATTTTAAACACTTTTGTTTGTCATTTATTGTGTCTCCTTTTGTGATTTTATTTTGAAAGGGTTTGTTTCAGTTGATTTCTGAGAATCTTTGCTTTCTAATGATGTATAGTATGAGTATAAACTTGAAGGTACCTTTTGTGTCAATAGACAGGAAGACAAATAAATTGAGCGAAATAATGATAGAATAGAATAGAATAGAATAGAATAGAATAGAATAGAATAATAGCTTAGTTTTAAAACTAATCAAACCTCAACCACAGAGAGCAGAAAATGATTTTAATTTTGTGGCAGTGCTTTGCAATGGTTTTGGAAGACACACACAAATGACGTCATCCTGCTAACAGGGGCTTCAGTTCAGGGTAGTTAGAAACAATGCATGCTGTCATTTAACTCGAAGGACTTGTTGGTATAATTCTACCCCAATGCTCCACTGCCATCAAAGTGTACCACAGGACCTGTGACAACTGCAACTGATATTACTGTATGTGTACCACAACTATTTACACCAGTCATAAATCATGTACAGTATATGTCCTAAACTAGCTTACCGTGGTTTACAGTACACACTGTCTATATACAATATATTACTGTAGATATTTGTGAATCATTCCTTTATTTTTTATTTTTTTCATGTAGGCCTATTCATTATAAAGATTTTTTTTTTTCCCTATAATATGTATAACATGATATTGTAACGGAGATACCAGGATCCAAATACAGCACTGACTGAGCGGAGAAGCACGTGAGTCTCACAGATACTATGATCAAGAGGGTCATAGTGAGGGTCACAGAACAGGGGTCTTTAGGCAGGCTGGGTTGAAAACAGGGAATCTGTCTGAAAGTGATCGCTGGAGAGTCTTGCAACATGGCTAAGAACAATCTGGCAAGGTTTGTTTGTGGAAGAGGGACTTAAGTATTGTACTGAATAGGTGATGAGTTCCAGATGTGTGTTCAGTGATTGAACAAGTGGGCGTGGAAGACTGGTGAAGGTTGCAGGCTGAGTAGGTGAGCAGATGAAACAGAGAGTGGCAGCAGAAAGAGTTGACTGATGTGACAGATATATAATATATTGTGCATATGATATATATCATGAAACAGGTCATTTAATGGTAATAAATAGTACATTTTCTTAGAAACATAGAAAATAGAAACCATTTATAGATAAAACTACAAGATGGAAATTTTGTACAATCCAGTGAATCAGATATTTGATGGAAAGATATACAGATAATAAATTTCATCATATTCATGCAAAATTCTGTAGATCCAATATCATTATAAGGTAGGCCTGCTTTTGATTCGTAACACTGCCCATGATGTCTTGATGCACCGATATTAAAGTGATAGCTACTTCAGCATATACATATAGCAAAATCTTTACCTGTATACACACTGATTTTGTGTCCATGTGTATATTGTTGTACAACCCTGACTCCAAAAAAGTGGGGAAGCTGTGTTAAATGTAAATAAGAACAGAATGGAATCATTTGCAAACCAACTGTGTTTACCAACAACAGTATTACGAAGTCTTCCTGAGCCCAATATCCTCTATACAATCATGTGTTCACAAAGTGGTGAACCTCGCTCCATCCTTGCTTGTGAAGGACTGAGCCTTTCCAGGATCCAGGATGCCCCTTTCATAGCCATTCATGATTCTATCACCTGTTACCAATGAACCTGTTTACCTGTGGAATGTTTCAAACAGGTGTTTTTTTTGTTTGTTTGTTTTTTTTAGCATTCCACAACTTTCCCAGTCTTTTGTTGCTCCTGTCCCAACTTCTTTGAAACATGTTGCTGCATCAAATACAGAATAAGCATATATCTACAAAAAGCAACAAAGCTGATGAGGTAAAATATGAAATATATTGGTTACTGTACTGTTTTCATCTGATATATGTCAAAAAAGCATCAGCAAAGTATTACATTCTGTTGTACTTATGTTTTACACAGTGTCCCAGCTTTTTCAGTATTGGGGTTATACCACCCAAATTTCAACACAGGCAAGATGAGTTCCACATTTTTCAAAATTACACCAAAAACACTCCGGTGAAAACAATGTAATTGGTTTGTCACCTGGTCTGAGTGAAGTGTTTATTGCTTATCTGAACAGACAGTGTTTTCAAGACATTCTGTGGACTGTTGATTTCCAATTCTGTAATTCTGGATTAACTCCCTGCCCACAATAAAAATCACTGTTTATCATCCATTCTGTCTTTAATTTCACCTCTTTAATTTATGACTCTATCATTTTGTCCTCCCATCACCCTGAATTCTCCCCTTTTCTGTTCTGCCATCCCCACCACATCCTCTCTCACCCTGGTGCCTCTCAGCCCATCCCTTCTCATCCCTGGGTGTTTTGGGGCATGCTGCAGGAGCGGGGTCGTGCCTCTGGGTGTCACAGTGGACTGCTGGGTGCTGTGATGGGTGGACGTGCTGGGCAACCCACTACTGCTGCCACTGATTCTCTCTGCTGGTGATGATACCTACATGTCATCAATCCTGGCACCCTCTGCAAACTTCACAGGGAGGCTGAAAATTAAACAGGGGCTCCCTTCCCTGCCTGTGGCCAAAGGAAATGTGTGTGTATGTGTGTCCAAGTACAGGAGTTCTTTTGCATTGAGAGTGAAAGGTATCAGTGGATGTGACTAGAGCAGACATTGTTGTGACTTTTTTACTAATTACTGTGGCATCATAATATAAATGCCAGTTGTATACATTCAACTAGCCTTGTAAGTTGTGAACTGATGATGCTGTGTGCGCTTAACAAACAAAAGCCTACTGGCAGTCACTGTCTCCCCCCTTTTTTCTTACTACCTCTATTTGGCTTCTCTGACCTCCAACACTTCTCTGCAGACAGCAAAAACACCACCAAGTTGTCAAGGAACACTGGTGCTGAAAATACAAATACACATGCATGTCGGTGTGCACGCACACACAGCAGGCTTTTAGCTAGCCAGCACGACAAGCCAAAGCCACACTTCACACCTGGGCTGGCTGGCATTTATTGGGTAAGCTCCCACCCGGTGGGAGAAGGGGGAAGAACAACACCTCGGCACTGCTAAAACAATCTCACAGCTCCATGACCGGTGGAAAACAAAGGCAGCAGTGCAAAAACTCAAGAAACGCTGTGGAATGTGAAAGATGTCGCTCGTAGTGACAAACCCTCAGAGAATAATCACCCGACCCTGCAGTTTCCCTCAGCTCTACTTAGTATTTTAGCATCTTTCTTGTTGTAGTTGCCTGGCCTGTTTTGATTCACTCCCACCATTCTCATCAACTTCATTACCAGAAGCACCAGTCAGCTGCTTTCAGTAAAAAAAGCTTCTGCTGTAGGCCTATTTCTCTGTACTGTAAAAAACCTGCTCAGTACCAAACATACAAAGTTAGCAACTAGCTTTGAAGATAGTGGAGCATTGAGGAGCTAAATAAAAAATATTTTTTCCTCAGGAGTTGGGAAAGATTGAAACAGAACTAAAAGGAGAGTGAATACTGGACATACATTTCTCATGTGACCAGAAATATGCAAAAACGAATTCTAACATTGCTAATGTTTACATAGGCAAGTGTTTGCAAACACATTACCCATTACAACTTACTGTATGTTGATGTTGTGTTTGTTATATGTGTACATCTGTGTGTTCTGCTGCTGCAAAGTAGACAAAAAAAGGGAAAAAAACAAACAAACAAACAAACAAAAAAAAAACCCAATGCTCTTTTAAGGATAATTCCAGTTATTTCATTAGAATTTATGTCTCATTTTCTAGTTTTAGCCACCATTACTATCAATAATGATAACACTTTATTTACAACTGCTGAGATGTTGGAACACAGTGACATTGTTCTGAAGTCCAAAAGGGCAAGAAACACTAAAAGTCAAACATTCAGACAGGTTGAAAACAGGGCCATTTCCTGATGGCAGCTTAGCAAATTGGCAAGTCAAGAAGACCAAGGCATGAGCCACCTGTTAGCCCTCAATGATCTCATAATTGAACTGCACCAACCTCCAGTGGCTACAGAAGAGCAGCATGAGTTACTGGTAGTGACTGAATCTCCAGCAGCATCATTAGCAGTGAATGTTCAAGCAGACAGATCACCAGCTGTAACCAGTTAGGTAACTGATGTGATAAAGTTGACAGATGTTGTTGCTTTACTGCCTTAAAGAGAATTCAAGATACACAATGGACAGATTTCTGACTGATGTTTTTCCTGACTGTTCTGATGTTAGCTATAACTCACTGTGTAGGCCGATTGATGAAGGCCTATCTGAGAATTTCCCAGAGGCAGAAGAAATTCGCACTGTTTTGATAATCAAGCACACGTCTTGGCCTTCACAAAAAACTAAAAGGCTAAAAGGCTCTCATCCCTATGGCCAGTATTTCCAAGCCATCACCACTCAATTCAATAACTGCTGAACAACCATCCAAGGCCGCCACAAGGAGGAAATGGAAGCCATATATGGCTTGAGGGACTGCATGCTGCGACCACTGTTTCTGATGTGGTCAGGAAGGCCACTGAGCTGTCAGCTGCTTGTTAAAGACTAAGCCTGCAGGAAACATAATGTGGCCACTGGGGAGGGACCACCAGTGACCAAAGACGACCAGAGTCCCCTGTCACAGTAATCAGCAATCGTTCTATCATTCGACCATTAAAACGAAGAGTAAGAAAAGGAAATTGTGTCACAAAGCTGATAGGCAAAATATGTATGCTTACCTGTTACCTCGATGGTGTGCAGACTGACATGTTGGATAGCGGAGCTCAAGTTACTATACTGGAAAAGTCCTGGCTAGAAAAACACTTATCTAATGTCAAAATCTAGTCCCACAGAGACCTCCTGCCAGATGATCGACTCAGAATCACAGGGAACAATGGGACAGATATGCTTATAGAGTGGTGGGCTGAAATATTTTTGGAAATTAAAAGTCCAAAACATGGTCAAGTAGCGATAAAGGTACCTATGCTAGTGAGTCAGAGCTGTATTAGTGGCCTACTGGTCAGGTGAAGTGTCACAGAGGAAATCATCCTAGAGAGTCTTGAAAAGCCAGGCAATGTCTGGAAGTGATTTAGGAATCAGAATCAGAATCAGAATCAGAAAAAGCTTTATTGCCAAGTACAATTTTACACATACAAGGAATTTGTTTTGGTGATGTTGGTACATGACAAATCTTCTAAGAATAAACTATTAAAAAGTGAAAAATGTAACTATATATTCATTCATTCATCTTCTATACCCCTGATTATCCCTTTCAGGATTGGCGGGGGCTGGAGCCTATCCCAGCTGTCAACGGGCGGGAGGCGGGGTACACCCTGAGCCGGTCGCCAGCCGACTGCAGGGCAACACACATACAAGCATTCACTCTCACATTCACACCTAGGGACAATTTAGAGTCACCAATTAACCTAATGAGCATGTTTTTGGTCTGTGGGAGGAAGCCGGAGTGCCCGGAGAGAACCCACGCATGCACGGGAAGAACATGCAAACTTCACACAGAAAGGCCGGCAACCTTCTTGCTGTGAGGCACGCGCACTACCTGCTGATATATATCTATATATCTATATATCTATATATATATATGTGTGTGTGTGTGTGTGTGTGTATATATGTGTATATATGTGTATATATATATATACACACACAGTCTGTTTTATTTCCGAATAAAAAGAGCAGTACAGCTGGCAGTGATACAGTATGGAAAATCAAATGTTCACAAATGTGCAAATGACAACAAGGAAATCCAAGCTGAGCGTTAATGTAACGCATAGAATTATGGCATTGTCAATGTGACAAGTAGAGGCAGAGGTGGAGTGTGAAGAGTGTCGGGGGGTTCCGGGCCTTGTTGATAAGGCTGACAGCAGACGGGAAAAAACTGTTCTTGTGGCGTGAGGTTTTGGTCCTGATGGACCGCAGCTTCCTGCCAGAGGGGAGTGTCTTGAAGAGTTTGTGTCCGGGGTGGGAGGGATCAGCCACAATCTTTCCAGCACGCCTCAGGGTCCTGGAGGTGTACAGGTCCTGAAGAGACGGGAGATTGGAGTCAATCACCTTCTCTGCCGACCGAATTACACGCTGCAGTCTGCCCTTGTCCTTGGCGGTGGCAACAGTGTACCAGATGGTGATGGAGGAGGTGAGGATGGACTCAATGATGGCTGTGTAGAAGTGCACCATCATTGTCTTTGGCAGATTGAATTTCGTCAGCTGTCGTAGGAAGTACATCCTCTGCTGTGCTTTCTTGATGAGGGAGCTGATGTTCGGCTCCCACTTGAGATGATAGTTCCCAGGAAGCGGAAATACTCCACAGTGTCAATAGTGGAGTCACAGAGGGTGATGGGGGCAAGTGAGGCTGAGTTCTTCCTGTGGTCCACAACCATCTCCACTGTCTTTAGAGCGTTAAGCTCTAGGTCGTTCTGGTTGCACCAGGTCACCAGATGGTCAACCTCCCACCTGTAGGCGGACTCGTCACCATCAGAGATGAGTCCGATGAGGGTGGTGTCGTCCACAAACTTCAAGAGCTTGACGGACTGGTGACTGGAGGTGCAGCTGTTTGTATACAGGGAGAAGAGCAGAGGAGAAAGAACGCAGCACTGGGGGGGTCCGGTGCTGATGGTCTTTGAGTCAGAGACATGTTTCCCCAGCTTCACACACTGTTTCCTGTCAGACAAGAAGTCTGTAATCCACCTGCAGGTGGAGTCAGGCACGCTCAGCTGGGAGAGCTTCTCCTGAAGCAGAGTTGAGATGATGGTGTTAAAAGCTGAGCTGAAATCCACAAACAGGATCCTGGCATAGGTTTCTGCGGAGTCCAGGTGCTGGAGGATGAAGTGGAGGGCCAAGTTGACTGCATCGTCTACAGACCTGTTGGCTCTGTAGGCAAACTGCAGGGGGTCCAGGAGAGGGTCGGTGATGTCCTTGAGGTGTAAGAGCACAAGGTGTTGAAAGGACTTCATGACCACAGAGGTCAGGGCGACGGGTCTGGAGTTGTTAAGTCCTGTGGTCCTGGGCTGTGGTCATTAGCTGAGAAGTGGTGTTGGAGCTTCTCAGAGTACAGTCGTTTAGCCTCTTTCACCACCTTGCTCAACTTGTACTTCGCCTCTTTGAATCTGTCTTTGTCCCCACTCCTGAAGGCCTCTTCCTTTGCCAACCTTAGCTGTCTGAGTTTGGCTGTGAAACAGGAGCAGGGGCATTAAATCTCCATTGAGATACAGCTGAAACCATTGTCTCTGTAATCAGTGACAGTCCAGCTGAAGAAAAGCCTGTAAAGGATCAATACTTTTTGAACCAACTTTAGAGTGTGTCCTACCTGAGGGTCTAGAACTGTTTCCTGCATTAGTCAGTGTTCTTCCTGGTTGCTCCAAAGCTGTAAAAATCCCCATCTGCAACACCACCAAGCATGGCATTTTCTTGTCAGAACAGTCTTAGGCTGTGTAGAGGAAGTCATTGACAGCATACCAGTAAACCAGGTCAGCAGAGTCTCACACACAAGAAAAGTGGCATCCCCGAGTTGATCTGGAGCATCTTGATCAGCGACAGCAGGAGATGATGTTCTTCTAGAACCACAAGCAAGTCCGGTTGCCTTTGGAAGCACTTAGAAGTACCATGACCTGGATAAATAAGAATCTTCACAGACATATTGCTACGCATTTTGGAATGAACACCCTTCAAATGTTGTGGAAGTATGAAAGAGCATCCAGAAAATATGCAAAACAGGAACCATCTGTGTTTCAACTTGAGATGCCAACAACTCCGGATCATTCCAAACAGCTTACACCAGGGTTCCACTGTGAAAGGCCACAGAGCTAACAGAATTCTCCAAAAGTCTCAGTAAACAATAGTGAAAAATCATCACCCAAGGGAGACTTTATGACAGAACAATCAGGGGTGTTGTTCTTCAGCCAGGTGACAGAGTGCTGGTAAGAAACCTGTCAGAGAGAGGCAGGCCAGGCAAGTTGGGGGCTTACTGGGTGCAGGTGGTCCACCGTGTTGTGTTGCAGCCCAATTTACAAAATGCAACCTGAGAAGGGATCCAAAATCCTGCGGGTGCTCTACAGGACCCTACTCCTGCTAGTGAATGAACTGCCCATGGAAGAAACACTACATTTATGACAGAACGAAAGGCAAAGTAAAAAAACAAAAAACAAAAACAAAAAAACAGAGAGTACATTTATGAGCAGTTCCCAGGCTACAGGTTAGTGAGATGTCAGACAGAGCATAATCAAACACTGCACTATGCTCAGATTGAGCAAACGCTAAGTGCCAAAGCCTGTGAGTTTCACCCCACTGTCAGAAAGGAAGCAGACATCCAGGACTAGAGGGAGAATACACCACAAGCACAGCATGGAGCTCTAGAGGATGGCATAATGAAGTAAGGAGAGCCACAGGACAGATTACTGGAGGATATGGTACCAGTGGAGGATGGACACCCAGTGGAGGCAGAGGCAGTCAGAAGATCCCAATGAACAGCCAGACAAAAAGAGATGTTCACTTATTACAGACTGGGACAGCTGTCTTACCAGTAGTGGAATGCTGGAGTAAACTCTCTGCTTACCTTCTTAATTAAAATCCTCTCCTCCTCCTCTGGTAGCTGGTTTCTGCCTGGGCTCGTGATTTCCCATCTTGTTTTCTGTATTTATTTTAATTTTCCTTAAACTTGAAAGTTTTAATTTTTGGCTGAATTGGACATCTAAAGACATATTTTATGGACAAATATTTAAAAGTTGTGGGTGACCCTTGTGACCTCTGATATTTCACAGATACACTCTGCTCTGGCCTACTGACAGAAAAAGTCTGCTTCGGCCTACTAACGGAAAAAGCCTGCTGGCAGCTAAAGCTAACTAGCACCAAGATGCCTCCTTTCTCCACAGATGACCTCTACAAACTTCTGCAGCAGGTGACGGTGTTGGAAACTAAAGTTCAGCGTCTGGAAATAAACGCAGAAGTGAACGGACTTTGTGGAAATAACAGCACTTTGCCGCTGACTCAAAACAGCAGACTGGAGAATGCTAACATCCAGCTAATTAGCTCTGATACAGCTCCCACGAAACTAAAGGGCTGTGTACTGGGTAATAAATCTGCCAGTATCAGTCCTCCCTGGAATGCTCTAGGGACAAAGCTCAAGAGTAAATAAGCTGATATGGGGAGACGTCCAACAGGTAGAACCCAGCGCCCAGAGATCTGTGATGCGACAGGCTGGCCTGCGTTATCATCCTCCTCAACACCTGTGCAGAGTAAGACTCAGCCGTGGATAAAAGCTAAAGGGAAGATGAGCAACAAAGCTCCCAAACCAGCTAGTGTGCAGTTACAAAATCGGTTTGCTCCACTACTGCAGGACCTTGGATCTCCAACTGAAAATCTGGATAACTTCTCGGACTCACAGAGAAGGGTAAGGCCTGACAGGAAGTCAGAAGCTAGAAAGCTACAAGGACAGCTACTGACTGGTCCTGAGACTCTGGTTGTTGGTGATTCTGCTATCAAAGATGTGGGAAGCATGTACAGCAGAAACACAAAAGTGTTGTGCTTTCCTGATGATAACGTCTCCAACATGAGCGACAGAATCCTCAGTATTGTTGCAGAAATTCCAACTTTGAAATACCTTGTACTGCACACAGGGGCAAATGATATTGCGAAACGACAATCTGAAGTGCTCAAACAGGATTTAGGTAAACTGCTAAATGCAGTGAGCTCTCTGAATGCTGAAGTCTTCTTCAGTGGGCCTTTACCACTAGTCAGAGGAGGAGGAGAGAGATTCAGCAGATTGTTGGCAGTAAACAGATGGTTTTCAACTGCATGTGATGTCCACTCAGTGCACTTTATTGACAATTTCCACTTTTTCTGGGACCGCAGACATTTTTTCAAAGGAAACGAACTTCCCTAAACAAGTCAGGAGTAAAACTTTTTGCCTCCAACCTATCTTTCTTCCTGCGTCACACTGTTCCCACTCCCAAGGACAAGAGACAAGAGGAATCCAAACAAAAGCAGCAAACACCAAAACATGAAGAACTCTCCTCCCTCCTGTATGCTCTAACCATGAGGGATGCCAGAGCAAAAAAGGGGATGCCTCATGTCCTCCACCAGGGGCCACTGCTTGTGAGAATTCATCGACTCCAACCACTAAAACTCCACCTAGGTCACCATCTCCAGCCACTAAAACTCCATCTAGGTCACCATCTCCAACTGCCCAAACTCCATCTAGCTCATCATCTTCACTGGGTATCCCATCACCCTCCTCCCCTCTGCTGGAGTTTACTGACCAAATGAACGAACTTGTCAGCGCTGGCATCAGGCTTACTCCTCGCCCATCTAGGATCCTGTCCCCCCAAATTCCACCCCGCCCCCTACAACCACCCTGTCCCCCTCCACCACCACAACGCAGATGGGCACCACCTCCATCCCCTCCACGGCTTGATCTGAACCTACTCCAGTCCCCTAGTAAGAGACCAGCACAGCCACCTATTTGTGTTGGTAACTGATGTGTTCTGGGTCCAGCTTTTAAGGCAAATGTTATGCCTGACTTTTCCAAGGAAAAGCCAGGGCCCATTGTGCCGGATGCTTCATTGATTCATGTCTCAATAGGTAGGAGGAGAAGATCGGTCCATCTCTCCAGAAACATCACATCATCGAATTTAACATGTATTCCATGTCTGCCACAGTATGTTCTAAAACATGGGGATGTTGGACTTTTTAGCACATTTAAGTCAGCTCTTTTAAATGTTAGGTCTTTGGCAGGCAAATCATTCTTAATCAATGACTTAATCATCAAGCACAAGCTTGATTTTATGTTTTTGAATGAAACTTGGTTAGGACAAGATAACAGCGCAGCAGTTCTCAATGAGTCAGCCCCTCCGAATTTCAGCTTCATAAGTGAAGTAAGAATGCATAAGAGAGGAGGTGGAGTCGCCATTTTGTTTAATGATAGCATTCAATTCAATAGAGTCTCTTATGGTCAGTTTGAATCTTTTGAATATGTCGATCAGTCTTCGTAACCATCTACAAGCCCCCAAAATACAATGCAAAATTTTCCGATGAGTTTGCCAATGTACTGTCTGTTGTTTGTATTGATTTTGACTGTGTTGTGTTAGTGGGTGACTTCAACATTCATGTTGATAATCTCAAAGATGGATGTGCTAAAGAACTTTTAAACATCCTGGATCATTTTGGCCTATCTCAGCACGTAACACATTCAACACATAACAAAGGGCATATATATTATATATATATATATGTCACATATATATTAGATTTGGTTATTTCCATAGGGCTTAATATCTCTGAGGTTGTGGTGATGGATGTTGCTCTTTCTGATCATTACTGTGTGTCATTTAAAATGGCTACACCTGCTATTCTTAACAAAAGTGGAACAGAGGTAATCAAAAAGCGTTATATTAATGATAACACCTGTGCAGTCTTCACTCAGTCTTTTACACCATCACCAACACTGCCCTCAGCTTCAACCTTGTAAATAGTTTCAGTTCCAAAGTTATGACTATTATTGACTCCATCGCCCCAATTAAGACAAAAGTTTTGTCAGGAAGGAAAAAGGCACCTTGGAGAAACACCACACTGGTCAAAGTCCAGAAAAGAGTCTGCAGACAGGCAGAGCGCAGGTGGCGAAAAACCAAACTCCAGGTTCATTATGAGAGTCTCCACACCTATAACCATGAACTAAAGAAGGCAAGGCAAGCATTCTTCTCAGAGATTATCAACAGAACTGTAATAATCCACGCACTTTGTTTTCTGTTGTGGATAGACTGACAAACCCCACAGCATCAGTCCCTCCTGAGCTGCTATCCAACAAGTCATGCAATGATTTTGCAGCCTTTTTTACAGATAAAATTTCAAGGATAAGACAAACAGTGTGCAGCTCCAGCTCAGGCAAAATGATAAGTCCATCTGTGCCTTCTTGTTCTCCAGTTAATCTAGCACATTTTAACCTTCTAGATCATACAAGGCTGACAGAAACTGTATCACAGTTAAAATCCACAACATGCTGCCTTGATACTCTGCCAACAAACTTTTTAAAAAATGTTTTCAATTGCTTAGCTCCAGATGTGTTGCAGATAATAAATAATTCTCTTCAGTCTGGTTTCCCCAGGCCTTGAAAACAGCAGTAATAAAACCTCTCCCAAAAAAGACTAATCTGGATGTTTCAGTAATAAGTAACTACAGGCCAATATCAAATCTACCCTTTCTAGGAAAAAATATTGAAATGCATGCTTTCATGATGCAGAACAATCTTTTTAATGCATTTCAGTCTGGATTTCGTCCACACCACAGCACTGAGACTGTACTTATCAAAGTTTTAAATGACACACATTTGAATAATGATGTTTCCAAAACCTCAGTCTTAGTATTATTAGATCTCCCTTTGATACGGATGATCATGACATATTTCTTGACAGACTGGAAAAGTGGGTGGGACTTACTGGCACTGTTCTACACTGGTTCAATTTTCCTATTTACAAGATACTACTACTAGAGACTACTTTGTGTCAATTGGTGAGCATGTGTCTGAACGAAAAAAGATAATGTGTGGGGAGCCACAAGGGTCCATTCTCGGACCACTTCTTTTCAATATCCAGATGTTGCACCTAGCTCAGATTATGGAGCATCATAATATTTCTTATCATACGTACGCAGATGATACACAACTTTATATTTCTGTGTCATCACATGACTACAGTCCCTTACTTTCACTGAGTGAGTGTATTCATCAAATCAATGTGTGGATGTGCCAGAATTTTCTTCAGCTTAATGCAGATAAGACAGAAGTGATTGTATTTGGCTCCAAAAATGAAAGGTCAAAGGTCAGTGCTCACCTTAATGCCATGTCACTGATAACAACAGATAAAGTCAAAAATCTTGGTGTGATTATTGATTCTGACCTGAATTTTAACAACCATTTAAAGCTGATTACCAAATCAGCCTACTGCCACCTGAAAAATAAATCCAGAATTAAGGGATGTCTGTCCAAAGAAGACATGGAAAAACTTGTTCATGCATTTATTTTCAGTAGGTTGGACTATTGCAATGGAGTCTTTACTGGCCTAAACAAAAAATCAATTAGGCAACTACAGCTGATTCAAAATGCTGCTGCATGAGTCCTTACAAACACCAGAAAAATGGACCATATCACACCAGTCCTCAGATCACTACATTGGCTTCCTTTGAGTCAAAGAATAGACTTCAAAATCTTACTGTTGGTCTACAAAGCATTAAATGGCCTAGGACCAAAATATATTTTAGATTTGTTAATTCCATATAAAGTATCCAGACCTCTCAGGTCATCAGGGACAGGTCTATTGTGTGTTCCCAGAATGAGAACCAAACAAAGTGAAGCAGCTTTCAGTTATTATGCTCCTCATCTGTGGAACATTCTCCCTGCACACCTGAGGTTTGCACCAACTGTCAGTTCATTTAAATCAGGGTTGAAAACATTATTATTTGCTACAGCTTTTACTTAAAGTAAATATTTGCTCAATGACTTCTTAATCATTCTAAATGCTAAATTATTGTCTTTTACTGGCTTCTGTTTTTAATTTTCCTTTAATTGTATTTAATTTTATTTAATTTTATTTAATTTTATTTTATTCTAATCTCTTTCTTTCTTTCTTTCTTTGAAATGTATGATTTTAATGTATTTTTATGCTTCTGTAAAGCACTTTGAATTGCCTGGTGTATGAATTGTGCTATACAAATGTCAGAAGCAATTAAAAAAAAAAAAAAAAAAACAGGATTAAATTTGTATTCACAAGAATAAGAAATCGCATAATAATAATAATAATAATAATCCCCCCAATATATATTTTTTTATGTTATTGTCTTAAACAGTGATTTAAATGCCAATTTCATTATACAGTATTATTACTCTGTTATACTCAAATACTCAAATGGGTCACTAGAGTGCGAATAGTTCTTGGGAGGAACCAAAACCCGCTTGGAGGCAAGCACTGCAGAATGAATAGTTTTAGTTCTACTAGCTCTAGTTGAGCGGAACACAAGCAAAAGTTTTCTGTCTCTTTGTTTTACACACAGCTTGTTTGTTGCCGACCTTGGTTCCCCTAGGCATGATGTGGCCAACACAAGCTGTAGGTACCTGACTGCACAGGAAAACTGTATGCTCACAACTTCAAGAAGCTGATCTGTAAAATGTGAGGGATGTTTGAAGGACACAGTTTGGGTAATAATTTTACATTCCACCTTCATTTTTCCTCCTGAATGAATTTTGCCAAACTGGCATAATGTCAAACATCCATTTGATTATGTGACTGTTAGTGTTTCTTGCCTGGACCTTAATTTCTATGATGTAACAGTATTACCAGATCTCAGGAATTGGGAGTACAATGTAATTTCATAAGTTCACAGTCCCCCAAAATTAAATTGCTCATGTTTTTTGTTTGTTTGTTTTGTTTGTTTGTTTGTTTTTTGAGCTGCAAAGGCTGCAAATCTTCTACAATGTAGTCCTTCACAAAATGCTATGGTCTTACCCCTTTTTTTTTTAAGATTCCGTGTGATCATTCACTTTCAGACATTTCTCAAGACTGGTCAGATGCTCCAACTTAATGTGTCATTTAAAATATGTTGCAAATTCATTTCAAGTGTCTGACATTTGGACTCAGTTAGAATCTGTACTGTTATGGTCATTAAACTCCTTTAAATATTCATAGCGGATGGCACGGATGATGGCACGGTGGAGCAGCAGGTAGTGCAGCAAGAAGGTCGCCAGTTCGATCCCAAGTCGGGCGGGGGCCTGTCTGTGTGAAGTTTGCATGTTCTCTCCGTGCTTGCGTGTGTTCTCTACGGGCACTCCGGCTTCCTCCCACAGACCAAAAACATGCTCATTAGGTTAATTGGTTACTCTAAGATTGCCCTAAGATGTGAGTGTGAGCGTGAATGTTTGTTTGTCTATATATGTTGCCCTGCGATCGACTGGCGACCGGTCCAGGGTGTACCCCGCCTCTCACCCGTTGACAGCTGGGATAGGCTCCAGCCCCCCGCAACCCCGAAAGGGATAGGCGGGTATAGAAGATGAATAAATGAAATATTCATAGCTGTGTCTGAATTGCCATGTGCACTAGCTATGTCAGCCTGTTGGCATTTTTCTTTCCCAGGCTTGAGAAGTCAATACCCACCCTACTCCAGTGTTGCCAACTTAACGACTTTGTCGCTATATTTAGTGAGTATTCAGACCCCTCTGGCGACTCTTTTTCAAAAAAGTGACTAGCGACAAATCTAGTAATGTTTTCTGGTGTTATTAGAGACTTTTGGAGACTCTGACGTGAAAGCATGTATCATTCTTGCTCTTCTCAACGAGCAGCGGGTGCTGCTGTGGGCCCCTCCCCCATCCCAAAGCACTCACAGGTGGCGCAGCAGTCCCACCCACTGCAGTCAGAGCAGGAGATATTTACCCCTCCACGTCCAGACTACAAATGACTCACGCATTCGTGAAGCTGCTGTGTATGCGCCACCAGGGCGGGATGTAAATGTAAAATTTTCTTTGTGTTCATTTGTAGTTCTAAACATATTTAGGGTGTTTTTTACTCACTTTTTGTCTCTCTCACGACATTCCCCTCTCCTACAGCGTCCAATAGTCGCTAGCGACTTCTAGCGATTTTTAGGACAGCCAGTTGCTACTTTCCTTATTGAGGAGTTGGCAACACTGCCCTGCTCTGCCTGTGATAGGCTAGTACTTATGGCCTTTGTTGGATTGGGATTGGTAAGGTTTAGGAATGAGGAGTCAGACTGGTTAGAGTAAGAATATGAGGGTGAGCCAATCATAGGCTGAGTAGAGTAGGTCATGCCTTCGCCATCAGGCATGCCAGGTGCTATAAAACAGTGTGTGTGTGTGTGTGTGTGTGTGTGTGTGTGTGTGTGTGTCTGTGTGTGAACATCATTATCTCCTGCAAGAGTTAACACTCATGTTAATTTGTTGCAACCAGATACGTTCAGTTCACCGTTCATGAAAGCATGAGCACAATCAATGAATTTGATCATGCACACGCTGACTATAAGCTAGTAAGTAGCCCTAGATTTAAAATTATTTTGCCAAAGTTCCAAGCTGTAATAAATTGGAATTATCCTCAAATTTTGGACAAGTCTCTTAAAAAAACCTACATAATTTCAGGTCAAGATTAAGGACAAACTACCTTTTTTGCTGCCACTGCCATGAGTAAAAATGTGCACATTTCCTCCAAATGCTAAGACATCTCCATAGTCCTCAAAATGGATCCAATTTACACTTCCCTCTCAGCACTTTATTTTTATGTCCAGCCCTTGAGAAGACAACGACAGACTGTATGAGAGCTTTTATGCAATGGTTTAAGGAGATTTAGTTGTCAAAAATCCTAATAAAACACTTGCTCTGATGGCGATTTCACCATAACCAGACCAAGTACTTTGAAGGTGACCTGTGTTTTATCTGTGCTCTTTTTTTTTTCTTGCTGGTGTATTGAAAATGAGTTATGGCAGGGATGGGAGTGAGGGGCGTGTGAAGGGCAGGGTTTTAAAGAACCAGCAGAGCGAGGACAGGAGGTCTAAACAAATGAAAGGTTGAAGGGCAAAAGGCACACAGAGGGAATAGTTTGCAAAAGCTATGGAGGAGAGGCTCAACAAACAGGCAGGGAAACAGAAAGAGAGTGGGAAAGGTGAGAGAGCAAATAGAAGAACTTCAGTCGAAGCTGAATCTGGAGTTTAACACACAGCAAATTAAAATGACTAATATTTACACCTTCAGCATCAAGACACAGCACCATCAAATACTGTTATATTTGTCTGCGTTAATCAAATACCAATAAAAAAGTCTCTTACATGCCATGAAATAAAGAGTCAATTTCTTACAAATATCTAAAAGATGATGAAAGTTGCGAAATATACTTTCCATTGCTGCAAGGCACCAACAATTTGTAACAATAACCCTGATTCCAAAACGATTTGGACACTGTTTAAAACATGAATAAATGTTGAAATGATCGACTTCATTGATTTTTGTAAATATCTACTTATTGTGAATTTCATGCAGCAACACATTTCAAACAAGTTGGGACAGGAGCAACGAAGGTCTGGGAAAGTAGTAGAATTCTCCAAAAACACCTGTTTGGAACATTCCACATGTAAACAGATTCACTGGTAACAGGTGATAGTATCATGATTGGGTATGAAAGGGGCATCCTCGAAAGGCTCAGTCTTTCACAGAAAGGATGGAACGAGGTTCACCGCTTTGCGAAGTCCATCATATCCTCTATACAGTCATGTGTGTCTCAAACACTTTGCAAAACCATTGCCGCTAAATGATTGCATTCTGTTTTTTCTTACGTTTAACACAACATTCCAACTTCTTAAGAATCAGGGTTGTACTTTTCCTGAAAACTTTGGACAGGACAGTCAACAAGCAATGCATAGACAAATCCACTGCTACTCCCTGTAAAGGTTTGTCCCTAATTGAATGAGTGAGTGATGAAGTGACACCACTGCACCACTGCCTAGTGTTAGATTTTCCGCAATGGTTGTTGCTCTTTCAGCATTAATAGGTGCAAACTGTCAGTGGCATTTACAACAGTTCAACTGTCACTCATTCCAAATCTATCAAAAAAACATTCTTATATTATATTATATTATATTATATTATATTATGTTATATTATGATAGTATATGTGTACAATAACAATAACAAGTATATCATGATAATATTAATATGACTAATAATAATAACAGTAGCAGTGTCATTATGCAGGGCCCTGGCAGTTGGCGTAACTATGGTTCACAATCCATGATCCATGGAAACATGCAAGATGAGAAAGAGCAAGAGCCTGGGATCATGAGATTGTGTTTGTGGCAACAGCTACTGTTATTACTGTTATTTATAGTCATATTTGTATTTTTATTCTATACATTTTATGGTTATTATGTACATATGCTATACATACTATATACGTATACATATACTATTTAATAACTAGTCATATTTCTATTATTATTATAGCTGTTATTATTAGTATTGTCATTGCTGTGCATATCGCTCTTACTCTCTGTGTCTTTCTCTCTCTCTCTCTCAACCTAACTGGTTGAAGGCAGATGGCAGCCCACCCAGAGCCTGGTTCTGCTCAAGGTTTCTGACTGTAAAATTTATTTTTTTTTTTTGAGTTTTTTGTCGCTGCCATCACCAAGTGGTCTCTGTACATTAAACAATATGATCTTGACCTGCTTGATATGGAGAGTTTTATGAGACAAGTTTTGTTTTGATTTGGCACCATATAAATAAATTGAATTGAAATGAATTGAATTGCTGCTCTGTAGAAGCAAGAGTTAACAGGAATCACAGTCTTAAAGAGAATGTAGGCTGCAGTCTCACTCAGAGCAGACAATAGCAGTAGCTGGAATTGTGTTGTATTAGTGTGTGTGCCCACCACATTATTTTGGAAGTATGTCAGTTTGTAGAATGACATCTGATTGCTCTGTATTTAGATCTCTCTTGCAACAACTACAGCCACATATGTTGTCACTGAGTAGGCAGATATAGTCTAATAAACAGACAGAGAGTAGTTATTACCCTGAAACAAGGCTTGCATTACAAGAATACAAGCCATCCAAAGCTCCAAAAAATTCCAGGAGAAACCCTGAAATTGAACTGTTGATGTGTAATGTCTCTTTTGTTTCAACAGTCATTGCATTGTATGAGTTAGACTGTGTGGCCTTTGTTAATCTCCTTCATTAACCTACATCATTATGACTGATCTTACTATGTATGTATATATTATGACACACTATTATATTGTTTTCAGTTAATACACATGCTCCAATAAAAAACTGAAAAAATAGTCAAAATGATATACTGTATGTTCTGGTTCTTGCAACTGCATTTACAACATTTTCTGATTCAAACATAGCTTAACCATGCCATGTGACATGACACCGTAAGAACAAATATCAGTCACAGATGTCTACAAATGTCTCTGCTCTCATTTAGATGTTAAGGTTGCAGTAGTTGTCGTGTCAATGTTGGTGCAGCTGTTCAGTGAACATCTTGTCATTGTGTACACACTGGGCTTTGGGCTTTAAACACTGTCATAGAGCAAACAGGATAACAGCAGTTTTATTTTCCTTTTTGAAAGAGTTTGCTTTCTTTTTTTTTTTTTTTTTAATTGATCATATTTCAACCGGGTATTCTAAATGTACAGGTGAGTTTCACGTCTAAGACTGCTCCTCCCCAGCAACCTTGACTCCAAATTTACCACCGCAATTAGATACAAAATTAGATGAGCTGTCGCTGCCAAATACTGAGATTGACCCACTTGGGTGCAGTCAACAATAAACTAGCCGTTCTTTACCTTTTGTTGTTGCTTTTCTTCCTGTCTCCTTTGCTGCTGGGAGGGGGAGGTGGTTGGGGAACAAGGTCTTTGAGTGCTAAAATGACTGTTGTTGTGTGATGTTTTACATTGGCCTCAGAATCCGAGAGACAAATTACACTGTCAGGGACACATCCATGTGGGATGAAGAGAAGGAGAAGCTTCGAATGTTCACCATTGAACACCTTCAATGGCTGGTAATACAAGAGGCGTGGCTGCTCCTATTAAAATGTGGGCCTGAATCAATACGAGGCATAATTAGAGTTGTTAGAGCAAATTAAAACATGGCTATTATGTGGCTGTACAATGTTGCTCTATAAACTGTTATTACACGGGGAGAAGCTTTGTGTGTATGATAGAGGATTTGGACAGTCAGTTAGAGATGGAGGATTAGATGCGATAGTTGCCTCTTTCTACTGTAATTACCACTCCCTTTATTGACAGAATGCTCACTTTTCTCTGGCTTTTGTCTAAACTACAATTTCCTCTATTGTAAAGTAGTAATTTTGAAGTGTATTTTTGCAGCAGCAGTGCCTCTTTTTCACTGTTTGAAATTGTTGCTATCCTCACCTCAGATGAACAGTAAGTTGCTACAACCACCTCCACACACACACACACACACACACACACACACACACACACACACACACACACATACATATACACACACACATCATTCAGTCATTGTGTGATGTCTTTAAAAATTCACTGTAACTTTTGTATATAACATCATTCACATATAAAAAGTATTTGCTGGCTGACTGACCGCTATCCTGATCCTTCAGACCATCACTGGGGGTCTTGGATGGGTTTCCAGTTTTGCTGGTCCAGTCTGGAGTACAAGCATAAACCGATTTCATTTAATTCAAACTGACTGAACCAACATTTTGTCATTATGAGATGTTGTGGCAAATTGAAAAGTAGCCTACATCAGCATCCTGTGCTAACGGTGCTAAATGCAACTTCTATTGCATTAGTAATAAGCAATCTGACATGATAACCCTCCTTGGATCAACAAGATCATACATGACATCAAAGTAATATTATGTCTTATACAACATATTAAATGTCTCTGGTACACTGCATGCTAGACACTTACTTTGAGAATAACTTTACTAATGTGCGGTTCCCATGAGAGGTCCAGTACTCTTTCAGGAGCTTTGTAATCTAGCCTTGAACTGCAGTGTTATTATGGAGACTTGGAGACTTTCCATGTTGAAAACAGTTGTTGTTAGCATGGCTATTAGCAATCCCATGATGCTTCACTTTGAGTCTGTTGGCCAATCAGAGGCTGTGTGGTAACTCTAATCTCAAATGCATTACGCAATAGAATAACATATTTACTTAGACCTTTTTGGAGATGGCATTTTGATATTTTCTCAAGTTAAACTCGGCTGAAGAGTTATTTTGACTTCAAAAATTGATTTTCAATTAAGCATATATTAAAAAAAGATAATCAAGTTGATGAGGAAAAACAACAATATTTTGCCTTTGTACTGTATGTCAAAAGGATTAGTAAATGATGACATTCTGTTTTATTTTTTACACAGCGTCCCATCTTTTGGGAATCAGGGTTGTTTCATTGAAACCCAAACCTGGCCCGAAGTTAGTTACTGGGAAAATATACTTTTTTTATGATTTCATACAAGTAATAATCAAGTTATTCAGGTGTTTGAGGGGGTTCCTCATAGTACCGTTCCTTTAATATTTCAGGTTGCTAGTTGCAAATGGCAGCATTGTGGTAAAGTGCAAGGGGGAAATTTGGGATTCTGGTCAGGCCAATTTATTTATTTTTTCTCTGTCTTTATTGTCCATCACCTTTTATGTGCCAAACCCAGACATTGGCTTTTCTTTAATGTGTGCTCTAGAAGTGAAAAGTTTAGATTTTTAGTGTGCACTTCTCAAATCATAATAGCCTACTTATTACAAATTCTCATAATTATCCAACTGTCTTTGACAAGTTATTAGGGACAACAAAGCAAAGCAACAGCCATTCCCTACCAAAATATGATGCTTGACAAGGTGCAGCATAATTGTAGAGCGCTCACTGACAGAAATCAATTTGAGGCGTGCTAATGGCCAGAGTCCTCCATTGGAGAGTGCTCTCATTGACTGGCATGGTGTTCTATCTGGTACAGAGCAAAGTTGGAACAATTACAGTAATCTGTGTATGGAGTGATGGTCCTCCATGTAGAGTGGAGCTGAGGTGAGTGGTCATCAGCACTGATCAGCCTGCTACGACAAAGAGCCAGTAAAGCAAAGCACCGTTTGGAGAAGTGTATGATAGGATGCTGTTGTTCCACAGGGACTGGACTAAAATGTTTGCTCTTATCAAAAATTTAGTTTACAGTGAAAATCTGAAGTAGAGGTAAGGTTTGTAGTGGCTGATGAAACAGTGAGGGTTTATACTCAGGCTTTGAAGAAAATTTCTAATTGTAATTTTCCTGACCAATTTTGCCATTATGTTCATTAAACTTAACTCGTGTCAGTACACTAACAGAATCAGAAAAAATAATGTCCTCTCAGGGTTGCTTTTTAATAATGACAATGATAATGATGATAATAATAAAAAAAAAAATATGTATATAATAGTTTTTTTAAAATGTTACAAAGTGCTTTACAAAAGAATAAATAAAACCAGATAATGTAGATAAAATGAGATAAAGACCAAGGACATGAGCACAGAGGAAGTAGAGACAACAAAATGAACTGAATAAGATAAAAAAAAAGAAATTGGAATAAAAACAATATAAATAAAACATATATCAAACATTTCCACAAAAAGAAAGAGTTAAGAAGAAAATAAAAAGATGCCAAAGACTTAGTGTGTCTGAGTTCAGTAAGCAGAGAGTTCCATAGTGTGGGGGATCTAATAGCAAAAAACAGATCACCTTAAGTCACAAACCGTAACCTGAGAGTAACCAACAGGGCTCCATCTGTGGATTTTAATGGTGGAGAGGGCACATACCAGGTCAACAGATCAGAAATTTATTCAGGAGCAAGGACGTTTAAGGCCTCAAAAGTAAAGAATACAATTGTAAAATCAATTTGAAATCTGACAGGGTGGCAATATAGGGAGGTAAGCACAGGGGTGATGTGATCATACCTCTTTGTTCCAGCAATGAGTTGAGCAGCAGCATTTTGTACCAACTGGTAAGGGTGTAAGGAGCCCTGGCTGAAAATTTTAGAGATTAACTTGAGGTGGAAGAAACATACAGAACAGTACTTCTGACTTGATCATCAAAACAGAGCTTAGCGTATATGTATATAGAAAACAGAAAGGAGGCAAGAACTTGGCCTTGAGGGACACCACAAGTCAACTGAGCCATCAAGGAAGAAGAGTTACCCTGAGTGACAGAAAAAAATGCATTAGAGAGGTATGGGTGTAATAAGCTCTTCTCTTGTCTGTTAGTGACGTCTGTTGCATTTAGATACATGCCTAAACAACACACACACACACACACACACACACACACAGATTGTTTATTACATTTCAAGGATAAGGCACAAACAAAGCATGGTACGTCCACTTCTTGGAAACTGGCCAATTACATTTTGTAACGTATGTCTGTTTATTGTACGGGGTTTGGTCAAACCCAACAAGGTAAATATGAACTTTTGTCTGAAATCTGTGCTCATTCTGGCTGAGATCCTACAGGAACTCTGTCACTCTGAGACCACCGCTGCTGTGCTTTATATGTGACCTCAATAATTACTTTATCTGTGAACTGAAGATTGCTCTGGACCATTCCTGGGCTTCCAACAAAAGAATCAAGCTAACAGGATGTAAGTTATTATTATATCCACCTTTAGTTACGCTATGTGGATGGGAGACTGTATGGGGAAAATTCCAGATGAACGAGTTAATGAGAGATGAGGCCGATGGAGGGAGCTAGCAGGGAGAACAGCACTCTGAGGTGCTGCTATGTAGGAGGAGATTCTGGGGAGGAAGTGTGGGATGTCAATAGTCAATCACATGGAGCAGACTGCTCACATAACAGATTTGTCAATAAAACCTATATTCTGAGCTCTACAGGTGGACTGGAGCCAAATGTGGAGGCTGAGGATTCTGCTAAAATGCCCTGCTCCATGGGCCAGTATGGAAATAGGACAAGAAATTAAAACAGACTGTCTACTTAAAAACACAAGTACTTAAAAAACTATTTGTCAGTTCAGACTCCTGACGAGCTGCATCATTAGTCCTCACATGGTAAAATCTCTTCAATGGTAGAGGACAAGAGTGAGGATAGCAGCCCCAGGACCTCATCCAAGATGACAGGGACCATGACTCCAGGGAAGCAGTGAGTGGCTGCGTTGAACAAACAGTTGTTCCTGATTATGGAATTCCATACTAGTATTGTGGCTGGGGAGAAGAGAGGATGAAGAGATACTGGCTGTGGGTTCTCATGGCAGGATGATGCATGATCTGTTTCCACACTGCGTGTTGAGGTTACCAACTGTGGATGGGGTGTCTGAGCAGGTGGGTGGCAGGACAGCAACTTCAGACCTGACAGGACTCCCTATTGGCTCAGGGCAAGGAAGACCTCCAGACTGTCTGCCTGGAATGAAGGCCTCTGATTTGGCTTCAAAGAGGAACGGCGGGCCACCAGAACAGTACTACCCATCAATGGTGGGGAAGCCGCAGTGTCCACAGACACTGTTTTCAGTAGTAGGTCCAGACTGAGAAGAATCAGATCCACAGGAACATCAGACAGGGCCATGCAGTGGTTGGAGAGGCTTGGGCAAGGCAGTGAGGCAGCCCTGCACAAGTCTCTCTTGCAACAAAGGACCGCTATTTACGTGCAGGATGGCTGATGGTTTGGTGTTGAGCAGGAGGAGGGCCATGGGGGGGGGGTCCCACAGAGATGCGTCCTGGGTGGCTGCACTGAGAGGGGTAATCTGTTTGGACTGCCCAAAAACCATGTCCATGTAGCTTGCTGAAATAGAGATTTTTTTTTTCTTTTTCTTTTTCTGCAGTTCATCAGAGAGCCGCTCAATATCCTTCTTAAGGTCAGCGATCTTTTCGTTAGTTTTTTGAGTAGTATGTTATTCTCACAGGGCATAGTTGTTTGTTAGCATAGCCACCAAGCTAATGACAAGTCCAGGCAAGCAGCAGCAGGAACAGTTAACATAGTATAATCTAATAAGCAAGCAAGGATGTCTCCAAAAAAAAATTACAAAGCCATGATAAAATGGTAAAAGACTAGTTCAAATCTATTAAAATTAAACTATACTGAGCTAGGTCACATCTGACAATATTTGATATCTGATTGACAATCAATCATGTCATTGTTACTGTTTTAGCTCCTTAATCTTAATGTTAACTTCACAAACTCACAGGATAACCTGCCTCACAGTGTTGAATCTTGGGGGAGCTTTTAGTGTATGAAACAATGATATGTTGTGTGTTTAAAAGTTTAACTGAAGATTCTTACAACTTTCTCAGCCTGCTATCTGTCAGATCAGGAATGAGGAAGCGCTGGCCTCCGGGCGATGTACAAGATCATTTCATCCAGCCTGCAAGGCAATTCATTAATACAAAAAAAAAAAAAAAAAAAACAGTGACTTTTCCCAGTGATAAAGAAAATAAAATGATATAGTAGCTGTTCTGGGTCGTGCTGAATACAACACACACCAGCTGCCAAGAAGACATAGGTAGATGAGGAATGTTATGCTTTCCAAAAGGAATGGACAAACAGTTGTTTTGTTTGGAGTAAAAGGCAAGTCAGTGTGCCTAAATCAGTTTGTGGGGATGCACTTGTAGTGATAAAAAAAGGACAATCTCAAGAGTCATTACAGAATGAAATATGCTTAACTGGATGGGCTGCAAGGACAAATGCACTTGGATAAAATTAATGCTCTTTGGTGGAGTTTGGGTGTCCAACAATCAGCTTTCACAAGACCACATTCTAACAGAGACAGTGTTATGTAGGCATTGTTAAACTCACTGTGGTGAGTGAGCTAATAACTAAGAAGCTGAAACCTCATTCAGGAACAATTTGTGAAGGAGAACCTTGTTGCTGCTGGGAAGCTGTTCATACCAAAGTAAAATTGTTCCAGAGTGTCAGTTTGTCTGGAATAATTCATAGAGATGAAGGAAAACTTGATGTGGATATGACAGCAAGTGTCTGTGTGATTTGACCTTCATGGTGAAAATTACCAAGTACCTCTCAGAGCTGAACCTCAAGCTCCAGCCAGCAAATCATTTGAAGTGAAATTAATGCTGTGGCAAGTGCAACTGGAAAGAGCTTTGCTCTGCAAGAAACAAAGCCTGCTGTGACATCTGAATATGCTGGTGAGTGTGTAAAACTCCTTCAGGTATTTGTTGAGAGGTTTCAGGACATAAAAGTAAACATAAGGAATTGAACATAATTTGCTACACTGTTTAATGTGGAACCAGCTGATGTGCCTGACAACCTAAAAAATAAAATCATTGAGCTGCAAAAAAAAAAAAACCCTACCTATTATTGAAAGCACTTATTTTCAAAACTGACTCCTGCAAAGTGCTGTTCTGCTCAAGACTGACTGACCCAAACCTGCAAAACCAGCTGCAGGTAGCATCATCATCATTACCATCTGACTTCAGATGTCTCACCAAAGAAAAGCAAGTCAACACAGAGATTATAGGTGATTTTTATAGGTGATATATGTGTTAAATAATTTAGTATGATGAGGTGCACTGGCAAGGTGGGTGCAGGGGGGCACCCTATTACCAAAGAGCTTCTTCAGTTTTAACTGACTGGTGGGGAGTCGAAGGTATTTAACCTCTGTGGAGTTGTTGTCAAGGTCATTGATATCACTTGGGTCATTAGTACACCTTGCTTTGTAATGGCAGTGGTTGGAGTGACCAGAGGCCAAGTTTAATGACAGTCATTGGAGTTGTCAGGTGAGGCAATCCGTGAATAGTTGTTAAATCTGGGAAGGGATGAAAGGACAACATTGTAGGTGGTGGATAAGTGATTTCGTAGACCTCCTCCTTTGTTGTGGGATGGTTTCTCTATTTTTATGTTAATCGCCTACTTCACTCCTCTTTCAAATCATCTGTCCTTACTGTCCAAAATATTCATAATGCCCACAAATGAGTGTCCCTTATCTTTCACGTATTAAACTGCTGAGTCTTGACCCGTGCATTCTTCACTGCATTGGACTGCATACATTAAATGGCTTTTCTTATGGTTGGGTGTGTCTTTCGGGTGGCACAGTTTCTTTCTTAGTATTTCACATTGTTATGAATTTGTTTTCAAATGGCAAATGTTGTGGCAAATTGTAGACCAAGAGCCTAAACACATATTGTGTTATGTGAGAAGTATAGATACTTACCCTTACATTGAAACTTTTGACTTGCCTATTGGATGTGCACACTGCTCTCATTCTCCCTTCCTGCTGTCCTATCTCTGGTCTTGTTCTAAGAGAGAGCTACAGTATATCATACTCAGCACATCAAGGCTCAGCACATATAGGATAAACAATGCCACTGTCAAACTCATCACTTGGCTGTGTCCCCAAATCAATTCCTCACACTCTTCCTGGATTAGCCATGGATGACTTAATTGATTCCGCACAGTCAAGTGATCTTCAAACAAACAGGCTTTTCCAACTTGAAAAGGGAGTGACAGCCACCAAACCTGAACTCTCTGTAGATGACAAATCATTCCTGCAGGCAATAGACATTATTCTTAACAATGGTGGCTGGCTGCTGCTGTCCTACATTCCTATAGGCTACTGCATAAAATGGGTAAAGAGTGAAGCAAAACTGGCGATGGGTCATTGCTGCCATTTGCTAATCAAGAAGTCTTGAAGATAAATTTCCATGATAAAGGATATGCCTTGTGGTTGGAACGTGCCTCCGAGCTGTCAGCAAGAGTGAGACAGAGAGTCTTTTTAGGGGTTTTCCTGACTTTGCTTTTACACCACAGTTTAATCTTGCCTTGAAGCGGCAGAATGACAGACAGAGCGGTTAATACTGGTTCTATCAGAGTCCAGTTAAGCAGCAACTGTTTTTAGTGGACTTCTTCTTGTGCCCAAGTCCTACAGGAGCAGCATCTTCACTGTAATGTACAGTAATTGCAACTTATTCCCAGGGATATGTCTAAGCTCTTTGTTGACTCCTCATGTTCTACTGTACATTCAGCTCGTAGAAAATGATACCTTGATATCATCACATTTCTGGGAATCACTGTGTTGCCAAAGCAAGCAACATTTCCAATTTTCCTCGCAAAATGTAAAACCTTCCTTCAAATGAAGTCTTCGACAGAGTTACAGGGAGTGAGTGATATCTATCCACGGCTCTGTTGAGCATCATCAGACAGGAAACAGGGAAGTGTTTACTGCTCTGCCAGGAAGATGTGCTCAGACAGGTTTGTCCCACAGCAGGAAGACTGAGTAGAGAGATTGCAGAGGGAGGTGGGAGCAGGATAGAAATGATATGTGGTTTGCTTGGCACCAATGGAAATAGTGTCAAAATATCCTTAGACGCAAGTACACTTACTTTGCTCAAGGTTTATACAAGCAGAGGAAAGCTGTTAGGCAAACGTTTAAAGACAGCCATATGCTGTAACTCAGAATAAGAGCAAACCCAAGTTATTTAGCTGACTACAGACTAATATCAATTCCGCCATCTTTCTCTAAATTTTGTACAAAAGATTTCTATTCATCTAAATGATATTTCTTTACAGACATCAGTATGGTTAAAGGCCAGTGAATCTTTGTTTCACTTAATGGACAAAATCTCAACAGCACACAAACTAACATGACTTCTGCATGTAGTATTGAGTAGGCAGTGTTTTCATTTTCAGTCAATCTAATCTGTTACAGAAGGGTTCAAGTCATTGAATTATAAAGCTTTGACATGCCTTGCTTATCACATGATAATTTCTAGAATCTTGTTTCTGAAGTTTTTTTTTTCAGGAATGCAATTGAAAATGCTTTGAGCAAAATTTAAACTGCGTAAACTTGGACAAATTAAGTATTACTGTAGGTCCCTCAACCGCTCCACAAAACTGTGTACATTGTTTAAAAGGAAAATGCTTAATTATGGAAACGATCTTAATTCGAATTCAGTTGAGAATATAATTAGGATTTTTCTTTTTGAATTATTTAACATCCTGTCTTGAAAATGACTTGTTGCATGCTTTGATGTGAGTGACCACTCAGCAACCCCAGTTGGTTTTCTGGTGTCTGATGTAGGGTTGGACACACTACCAGATCATCATATTTACTGGGTGCCATTCTAAAATACTGAAAGTATTTCTCCTCATCAAAATACATAGGTTGAACAAAAGAAATCCGTTCTCCAATTCAACTGCTGGACTTCTCATCTTGTGTTTTTTTTTTTTTTTAGTAGGTCTATAAATTAATTACAGCCGCACACATTCTTCCACAGACACCATGGTTGTTGACTACTGTTGTCATGGAAATGCTCTGGTTTGCACTAGACCCATTGCAGACATCACTCCACCAGGGTGTAAGAGCACATGGTTATGCGTTTCCACCAACCTGGCCAGGCACTGCTATTTTCACTCATGTTCCTCGATGGAGCATGTTCGGGGCCTTAAATTGCCAAACATACAGCATGCCTATTCTTCAACCAGTAATTGTTAGCAATTTAACTTGCTGTGTGATGTGTCTGTTTACCTGGCAAGAAAGGACCAGTGACAGATGTTACTGAGTGTCATACTGGAGTAGAAAAGTCAGGGTATCTGCATCATCTACTGCATGTGACCATTCCTCTATCTTCATGTTATTTTGTCAGTCGCTATTGTCACTGAACATTATCATGGACAAAATTACTGTACATTAATTATCTGCAGTATACTATTCACAAAATTCTATTTTGTGTTTTGTGTGTGTGTGTGTGTGTGTGTGTGTGGGTGTGTGCGTGTGTGTGTGTGTGTGTGTGTGTGTGTTTTCTTTCTTTCAATTCTTATATAACATGATTGTTAAACTCACTGCTTTCAGTGCTTAACTGCCCTCTCTTCTTCCCCCTCTTATTCTGAAATGGAAAGAAGCATGAGGAAATGGTGAGAAGAAAAATGACATTTTTTTTTATTTATTCTATTTGCTCTGTAGAGTTGGGAAAACATTATGTTTTTGTTTTGTTTTTGAAAGAAATAAAACAAATGCCATTACTTTTCCAATTTTTTCTGAGCATGTGTGTGTGTGTGTCTGTGTGTGTGCGTGTGTGGAAGTCTGTTTACACAATTTTAACAAGAGATATCAAATTAAAGAATGAGACTGATGACCAAACATTCAGTGCCTGCTTTCATTTTTCCATTTATTTGCAATGGGCCCAATTCAGTCACATGGTCACTGCTAATAAAAGACCTTAAGATATGCAGAAATAATGCTGGTTTGATTTTGCTATGCTTTAAGAATAACTTTGCAGGCGTGCTTATCAGAGAACATTTTATTTTAGAAAAAACACACATGCAACCATTTTCTGAATTTAAATGTAACAGGGCTACAAAATAACTGTCTGTCATACTCCTTTTACATAGATTCAATGTATGTAGAATGCTGGGATTTTGCCATGTTGTTTTGTGTTAAACAGATTTTCAGACCAATGGAGGACTGTTCTCACTGGTACAAATTTATATTAATATATGATTTTAATCATCTCGGTTTGCTTTGAATATAAAGCCAAGGATCTCAAAATGACACTTGATGAAGAAACAAAATGCTTATAGAGTCCCTGAATTAAGAGACAAGTGTGTGAACGGGGCTGATGGTGAGAAGAAAGACTTTACAAAATAGCATGTAAAAAGAAAAATCAGTTGAAAGATGGCGGTAGAGAGGTGAGAGCATAAACATGGGTAGAGAAATAGAGTGAGTTAAAGTGTATTTGTGTGTGTGTGTGTGTGTGTGTGTGTGTGGGTGTGTGTGCATGCGTGCGCATGCGTGCATGTGTGTGTGTGTGTGTGTGTGTGTGTGTGTGTGTGTGTGTGTGTGTGTGTGTGTGTGTGTGGTGGTGGGTGGGTGGTGAAGAGGAGGGTGATGGTGGGGTTTAGTGTGAAAGGGGTTAATAGCAAAGTGGAGGCTCAGAGCTGATCGAAATGCAGAGCGCGTCCCCCCAGCCCTGTGCTCAGTGATGAGTTGGAGCTGAGATCTGGCGCCCGCTATAAAGGAGCTCATTGAAAATAATTCAGAGTGACGGCTGTGCAGGAAGGGAAACAGGGGAGGAGGGGGGCGTTGGTGGTGGTGGTGGGGAGGGGGGTGGCAAGGAGGGAGGAAGGGAGAAGGTGGTATAGCTACAAAGGAAACTACATGGAGAGCGAAAAGGGTAGAGTAGGAAGAAAGACAGGCAGAGATTGAAATATGAGGAGAGACAGGCATGGGCAACTGTTGATAAGGTGCGAGGGGTCAAAATTATGCAAGAGCCACAAAAGTAAAAATTACAATCAGTGTGTACAGAAAATGGAGCTGTGTGTGTGTGTGAAGAGGTGTATGGTACCACCGTGAAGAAACAGGACTCAACACTACACTTGCACTCAAGTCAAACAATCAAAACCATAAATGCTCAAAGTTCTAAGCCTATTATAACTATTACACCACACAACGCAGAACTATTGGACTGAATGAATGCTATGGAGTCTTACACAGTGCTCATATCTTGTGGGATGGATGAAGGCGATGGGAAAGATTCCCATGCATACAAATATGGCAGCTGCCAGTTTTACTGTGAAGAGGTATTTAGATGTGAGTCATAAGAGCCAAAAGTGACAATCAGACTTTCAACTGGAGAAAGTTACTGGCCTTCTATTTTCGTATACCATTAAGACAGTTCCTGGTCTTTTAATCACCTGGGTTATTTTGCTTTAGCAATGAACAGATCTGAGTGTATCGTCCATACCCAGAAAAGGAAATGTTGCATTTTGGAGCGATTTATCTCAGAGCAGGCATGTAAAAGGAAAAGAAAAGAGCACAAGGCCTAGAATGAATCCTTGAGGAGTCCCAAAGGAAGAACCAGCAATGGAAGAAATGATGCCAAACTGGCATGTAAATGACTTATCAGGTATGTAAGTGATAAACCAGTCTGGAGCTATACCATTTATAAGGGGTGCATTATGAAGGCTATTAATCTATTACAGTGTTACTGTCTTACATCCAGTTGTTACTGTATTAGATCTCAAAATAGAAAATATGTAAATTACTGAACAAATAATGTGATTAATTCAGCATCGAGTGATGCTTTTTAGATGCAGAGTTGGTTGTGTGGAGGCTTAAAAAACTGTATATGGTCAATATAGCACCATATCTATTTAATTTGCATTTTACCTTGAACAACAGGCTTTGGCTACATGAGGTATTTATGTTTGCTTTTTGTTGCATTCCCGCATAATTAAACAGATTAAGTCAGATATTCTGGAGCTTTCAAAAAAAAAAAAAAAAAACAGTTTCTGAGTCATTGTTTCAACTTGGATGTTGACAACAATATTTCACAAGTTGGAGATTGGTAAAGCAGTATTGCCTGTGCTGGGGCAAATATTACAAATCGTATCATGTGGACAAAAAGTCATCCTCTTGGCAGAGTGAATGTGCTCAGCAAATTAGATGTGAATAATTACGTTCAAGTTTTAGATTTTTCTATATATACTTCATATACATAGATTTCTATCCATGTACATACATGTGAAAATGTTGATGGTGCTGAAGGACAGGTCAGGAGGTAATTTGGATTGCTTGGATTCATCCTCTGGGAACTCGTAATATGGAGCAAATGGCATGGCAATCTGCCCAGTGTGTGATGTTACCACGGTAGGAAGTTTGATGATACATTAAATGCTGTAGAACAATGAGCCACGAGCTGAACTGCCTTAAGAAAGAAAATTCACATACACAACTATCATTCACAGAAGCAATACCAAGTAACTTTCATACGGTGTGCTAAAGCAAACAAAGCTTCCTCAACACTTTGGCCCACGTGCCAAAGGCTTTGCTCACCTAGAAGCCCCAACACATCAGCACAGTGCTAAAGGTAGCACAAGTCATCACTTTACTGTGACTGTTTGACCACTGCTGTCAACACACAGAGATGAGAGAAGGAGGTTATAACCCAGCTGCAGGGTTAAAGTTTACTTTGTACCGCCTGCGTGAGGATGGACATGTCACCACACCGCAAAATGACTCGTCTCAGAAAAAAAAGAAATAAAGATAGAAAAATGGAGGCAGACAGGGTGTAAGGTGGGAGGAGTGGGATGTAAGTCATGGCCTCCTCTCAGCAGCCTTACTATATTAATGTGGAACCCTCCAAGACCTCTATTAAACTGTGCAAAGCTCATCTGGAGGAGCAGGCACATCTTTTATGCTAACACCACTGTGTTAAGCACACAGGGAGCCTGCAGAGAGGCAGGCAGGGGGTTAATGGGGCTTGATGCACTGCAGGGGGGTGTGATGAGGATGGCATGGGTGAGGCAGGGAGATTGGGGGTACTAGTGGTGCGTCAGACCACAGCAACACCCAGCTGGGATTTCAACCCCCTGTTCCAAAGCTTTTACCCTCTATAGTCATACATGCTATGTGTACACTGAGGGAGGTTAATAATTAGAGTTTATTTTAATTTTAGTTAGTTCTTGGTTTCATATTTTCAAATTGTGATAACTTGGGGGTCCTGGAATGTCAACGTCTTCCATTTTACTGAAATACTTAAAGTACATATTAAATTACTGATCCTAAAGTCTGCTGTTTAGTAGAAAATGCTAAATGTGTGTATGTGCAGTAAATGTGGTCATAGATTTTAGTATGATTCTGAACAAAAATTCAATCTGACTGAAAAAGATGATAGCTGAAAATATCCATCCCTATTACTTGATTCTAGCTTTCTCAGAATATCTTCATGAACGTTCCAAATATTCTACCACGTTTTGGCAGTAAACATTTTTTTGAATGAAAGATAAATGGACTGGCTTAATAAAAGCTTAAATGTTCAAAACACGCTCAGAGAATACATATAATTTGTCACATCCCCTCTTGTCTGCAGTGCAATACAAACTAACATGAGTTTATAGGTATATGTGTGTTCATTAAGCTGTATGCACTTCATCTTCACTGAAAAATAAGCCATGTTTTCTCTCAAAGCTGTGAATGCTGTAAATTCATGCAGGACTCATAAAAGTACATATTCATAAATCAGTGTACAATGGTGCATTCACTGGCCTATAGAAACACCATACACACACTCTCACAAAGCATATATACCTCCAAATAGATAGTTGAGCCTTGGCTCATTGCTTGGGCCACTTTCTGAACACTACCACGTCTATGATGAGATATCGAGCTGGGGCTTCACACCACACTCTGATTTATAAAAGACCATCTCTGAGAATGCTGCTGTCCTCGCTCTGTATTTCACCACAGCAGCTTTTCGACTTTGAGAGGCGAGGGTAATTCACAAGGGCTGGGTGGAAAAGTGAAGGGGTTGTCCAGGGAGGAGATTCAAAAAAAAGTGATTGGAAGTTTACAGACAAATTTGAACTTGGAAGAAAATCTGATTAATTCCAGAATAAGTCTAAAAAGTCAACTGGCAAGCAGCTTTTGGAGAGAGATGAAGAAGAGAGGGGAGGGAGGTGGGGGTGAGCAGGAGTGTGTGTTTGCATTTGAACCTCCTCACTATCTCCAAGTGGGATCAAATCACAGCCGCTTGCTCCCTGCCTTTCTTTTTTTTTTTTTTTTTTTTTTTTTCAATCGCCGATCAATTTAGCGTGCCTCAGAACATTGCAGTAAACATCAACGGAGTCATTTTCTGGCATATTAATGTTTACATCCAATCAGCAAGATGTGGGGGCGGTCTAATTAACTCAATCAGTTGAAGGAATGCACCAGCAAATGAGAGCCCACCCAGGGACCGCACACAATTGATCACTTCAGCCGACTCTCCACTCAATTGTTTCTTGACAGCACTTCAGAGCACCTGCATTAGTGAGGGTGCATATGGTGATTAAAAAAGTCATTTTTTTCCTTATATTTTTTTCCCTTCTCATCATAACCATGTTTGAAAGAGATACTGCCAGCATCATAATCTAAGTTTGTAGAGGGAAGAAATAGTTGGCGTAAAGCAGCAGCAGCACTATAATGTTTTCAGTTATTCCACCCAAGCAGTTTAATTACTACTGGAAGAGCACAAATGATCAAACTGAATATGTTCTCCATTTTGGAGAAATGATTTCTTTCTCTGGCATGAAATTGATCAAGAATTGATTTGGGATGGGATGTGAAGGTGGGATATGGATGATTGCAGACAATCAGTGAGTTGCACCCAAGTAACGCCTTTTTACTGTGGGCTCACCTATCAGTTTCTCTCATGTAGCAGAACCAGAAGCTATTTTGTATGAGTGTGTGTCTGGGAGTGTGCGTGTTTTGTGTGGGGCAGGAAGGGAGGGTAGGCTGCAATATCAGACCGAGACAGAAAAAAGTCTGAACCCAAACACAATAATAAAAACCCTGGCGTTATCTTCTATGCTCCTAACACACACCACCCCTCTGCCTCTGTCCCTGCACATCTCTCTCTGTCTTGCTCTCTTGCATCTTCTTTTTTTTTTTTTTAAACTAGCCTTGCTTCCTTTCCTTACCACACTCCATGTGTATGAAAAATCAGCAAATAAAAAGTTACATTAACCCCGCAATGACCTTTCCCACGTAATACACTGCAGCCTGATGGGCCAACCCGGGAGCTTCATCGAAAAGCTGTCATTCTCTGCTATCCCAAGCACTGCCTGGGGAACATTTACCGGATAATTAATATATTAAATGCATGAAAAATAGTTACACAGGGGCCCCTTTGTCAGCTCTTCCACCGCACGGGGGAAGAGGGATACAGCCTGTGAACCATCAATATACAAGCATCCTACTTCAATGGGCCATCATAAAAACTGCTCATAATTTTATGGCTTCATTCACGGCCTCCACTGTAAAGGAAGGCCATATTTCCTTGTAATTCACTGAAGCTCACCGTGGCTTTTTTATGATTTGGCGGTTTTAAGCCGCCGCTGCCATCGCAATTATGGAGGTGCTCCTGGCCCCGGCGTGAAGGACGAGCAGGGGTCAGCAGTGAGCAGAGGCGCAACAGAGTGTGACCAAGGCCCTCCAAACACACACACATATACCACCTTTGGCTTCCGGCACCTTGGTGCTGGTGGCATGCAGCTGATGCACTGTCAGCCCTGTTGCTATCGTCTCATTCATTAAGTGCTGAGATCTGATGCCATAGATCAGCAGGTTTAAGCTCTGCCTGTGACTGTTTCTGAGCTGAAGTTAAAATATTTGTCGTGATTGTGGATCTAAAACCAGTGAAAAAAAATAAATTAACAGAAGGGCCTCTTTCCAGTCTATATAAGTTCATTTCTTTGGTGGAGAGTAGTTTGAGCACAAGTCCAGAGGTGGAAAATAACTACTTAAATGCTTATGTGTACACTGTGGATTTTTTTTTTTTTTTTTAAAGAGTTTTGCATTGAACTACATTGTTTGCAGCAATATTTGCTAGCTAGCAGTCTTCTTCTTCCCTACACTTTGTTGGTGCATTGCTACATTTTTTGGCAGTGTGTGTATCGTGTGAAACCATTGGCAGTAATGTGTATCGTGTCACCCATGTGCTTGTGCACTTGCATGTGATATAAACAAAACATGGATCCACTCATCAAAACGTTGCTTCATACCAGTGGTCAAAATGGTCCACAGGGTACTGCTATAATAATTTAGTACATAGTATCCACTGATGGCTGATTTAGAGCTTTGGAGATCAAGGACAGCCGGTTGCAAAATTCTAGCAGTGCCAGACTTTTTGAACTAAATTCTCACAATATAACTGGCACTACAAAACAAAAGAAAACAGGATGGAACTCCAGTCCAGTTGTGGAGCTGTGGTGGTCCAGACAGGTGAAGCGAGCAGACAGCATGTCTCTGCTCATATACTTTTAACAATTCAATATGCATTCATTGCATAACATACCTCTAACTAATATATTATAAGAATATGATATTATAATATCATATATACATTTTGTTGTTGGAGGCTTTTCTTGGCTAAGATTAAGCTCCCTGTGAACTCATTTATAAGTTCATGTTGATTGCCCTGAGAACTTAGAACACCTGTTCTTGACACTATAAACAGTTTGCCAGTCCATCTCACTACAAGGTGTGTGTTTTCCCTCAATTCTTTATTGAGACAGTGCTCCAACACTTGAATAGTGAGCTAAATTTAACTCTAAAATGTGCTTAGCATTTGGTTCTTATGTGTAAACCGGATACAGTGAAACATGAGAGTGGGATTTTAAAGCAGTTTGTAAATTCTTGTCTGAGGTAGAGGTAGTAACGGGTAGTAACACATTAAAAGTAATGCATGTGAGTAAAAATGTATCAGTGGTGCCCTGTATGCAACATTAATGTCATTTGACAGTCACATGCCTGTTTAAGTGTTGAACTGCACTACTTGTGACCGTTTTAAGAGATGGTAACAGACATATTATACTAATGCTACAATTTTTGTGGCCTGTGCTACAAACTTTCAACTTCTGTAGCACCAGTGCTTTGTGAAAAAAAGTTAACTTACAGATCTGATTTGACACCTTTGTTAGAGCTAGTCTGCAGTAAATGTGGGGACTGAGTGTTGGGGGAGAGCACACGAGAGCAACCCTACTGTAGATGCCAGGTTGCTAGCTCCCTGAAAGAAAACCAGGCACCACCTGTCTTTTGACCACGATGCAGCCAGCTTCCAGTGGCAATCCCTTACAATCCCACACTTTTTATACCAAAACCCAAACATTACAAGTTACATGATGAACTGCCTGCTGTGCCTCCTGAAAAACACTCACATCTCTGCTTTAAAAAGTGAGTGTACGTACTGTAGATGAAAATGTAGTTAGCTAGCTAACATTACGTGGTTATGTTAATTTTTCATGTGTAATGTTAATCTCTGATGTTCTGATAATGACGACTAATTGACTTATCTTGTTCATGGTCTGTTGGACTTATATGAATTGGTATGCTGTAGCAAGCAGTTGCCCTAATGTAATGCCTACTGCAATGTTAACATCACTTTCATAGGTTTTATCCACAAAGACTGTTTTTTTTTTCATTACTTATTTATTATTTATTAACCAAGTACTTCTTTTTACTTTTGCGTGTGTGTTTTTTTAATTATATGGGAGTAATTGTACTTTTACTTCTACCCAGCACCAGGTAGGATGCAGATTGTACAGTAAACCACATCTCATTTATCATGTGTAGAATATGTGAATTGTATTCTACTGTATCAGCAATAATTTGACAGAATGCAAAATCGTGTGATTTTCTCTTTGTTTATAATAAAAACATTGCATTTGATCTATAAAACCTGAGTTCATTATGTATGAACACTGCAGACATGCGCCATTTCTCAGTCTGGTTTTTGTGTGATTAAACAGCAGTATGCTATTTACATGGGAAATTAACTTGAGACCGTGTGATGGCTATTATCCTCCTACAGACACATGAACAAATACCCAGATACTGTACGGACACAGACCAGCAGGCGCACATGCACGTAGACAAATACAGGAGCATATGTTTGCTGGCTTGGAGTACAAACACACAGTATGCTTGTGCACAGAGCACATATTTGCACACTCTTATTGAGAATTGACAGACATATTCACCCACATGTCATATAAATATTATATATATGCATATTTCCTGGCATGAAATGCATGGCCAAATATATGCATGTTATCTAATTATCACTAATAATTAATTGCACTCTTGTATGTACAGTTAAAAATAAATAAATAAATAAATAAACAAACTTCTTTCAGAGGTTTGATTTTCCAAAGAACACAGCAAGACATGACCCGGTTAATGCCACAGAAAGTCTCTCTGTGAATTCACGCACTATGCATTCCCATATACAGTATATAATCATGCCTGTGTGCGTATTCCAAAAAAATACCCTCAGACCTAGACATTGATAATAGTCCTATTCATTAAATATTACTTTTGTCAAAAGGGTGCTGTGGGTAGAAAGGCATTTCATTTCTGATGAAATACAAGCCTGAAGAAAGAGACAGAGATCCTGCAAGAAACTGCATTAATTTTCTGGAGTAAATGTCCCCGATTCCACCAAATGACATTCTGTACCACTAGCATTTTATAATGTGACACAAATGGAATTGAGGTACAATTTAATACCAAAATACTGAGTCAGGAGAGCTTTCCCAGGATTCAGTGAGAGAAAAATCACCAGACTGGAAGGTCAAGCTACGGCTCAAGTACTGCTTTGTTATTTAAACATACTCTGAAGTAACTTATAACATAATAACACAGGGAAGGTTCAATTTAGTGGAATGACTGACACATATCATATCTGCACTGGATTTTTAACGTTTTTTTATCTATAGACACAGTTGGTTGAGTAAGGTATCACACCATTTACAGACAGATCTGTTGTTGAGGCCAACAACTTAAGTCTTTCTTCTCTTAAATACAGGTCTTACAGGGGAACCAGTATAATGTTCTTGTTTTGTACCTGTTGAGGTTGGTAAAACTGCCACTCATATGTTAAAACTATCAGATTGTACAGACAGGGTTTTAGACATACAAATATCATAAATTTAATTTAATTTCAAAGCCTTCTCAACACGACTGTTGGGGAATTCAAATAATTTATTTATTAATCTGTTCATAATTAGGCTGAAAATTTTCACATTTAAAACATTGAGTCCAAAGAAATAATAGAATCAGCCTATAAAACATTCAAGTGTTCATTTGTAATCGTAGAATGTAACTCCATGAACTCAGTGTCGTAGGTCTGGTTGTGGTCACTGACACCAGTTTCCCGCTTGGTAAATCGACCAATCAAATCTTTGTAACTAGGATTCTAGGACAAGTATGGTCGAGGTCCTAGAGGTAATGGTACAGGTTGTTGGACATTGCCACACAAACATTTCCTAAAGCAACATATTTTAATCAACGTTAACTGCTTTTTGCAACTGCTACCACAGTGTCAACTGAAAAAATGAATGAAGTGAGAAGATGGCAATTTGTCATATTTTCAGTTTATCAATTTGTCAGACTAGCTATGACCCTGCATATAGGTAAAATGTTAACATCTTAACTGTCTTACCTTACCTCTGATACATAAAGGGTCTTCATCAATCCGGTTATTTGACAATGCAAACATTCATGTCGTCTTCCTAAATTTCTGAATCTAATATCCTGTACAACAAAAAATGTGTGAATCCAGAGAAATGTCACTTGTTTGTACAGTCTGTTTCATATACCACAGAGACACTTAAATCAAGCAGTGTGAAATTTATGCAATCAAACAAAACAAATCAAAACTCATTTTGTTGCTAATGAGAATATTTTGTGACATCAAATGAACAATGTTACCAGTTTGATTTTCGGGAGCTTGCTGGTTTGCAGGCAAGTTTAACTAGGCTTTTTATTAGACCTTACCAGTCTTGCTATGAAACATCAGAAAAACTCTGACACCACAACCAAACAATGTTGTTAGTCTATTCAAATTAATCCAAATTTATAAATTGCATGGCAAATTAACTCAGATCTTCTATTTAGGCCTGCATATGATTGGCCTCTGTCTCCTTTCAATCCTCTTTTCTCTGCTCGAGGGAACCACATTCATATGGTCCCAATTGAAAGAGGAAGAGGAGAGGAGGAAAAAAAAAGGCTGTTGAAGCCAAACTGGTGAGCCAGCATTGTGAGTGTAGAATACGGAGTATAGGTGATCCCGGAGAGCTCACACTAAGCAAGCTTAATCCTGTTGACTAAGAATGGGCACAGGGAGCTATGCCAGCCAACATTGAGCTGTGGGTGTATGGAGCGATGACAGGGGAATTACTCGCCATGGCAAGGGTGGTCCTCATCCTCTAAAGCACGAGCTGCGAGCTGTGGCTGCCGATGGCTGCCAGTGGGCACCAGCACTGGGACAGGCTTACCAGACACCCGGTTCCCTGCCATAAATCCCCACTCTCACTGACCGGAAGTGCTGCAAACCAAGGCTTTCATGGCTCTGACTTGGGAGGTGTTGCACTTGAACGACAAGTTCTGAAATGTACAACCCTAACCCTAAAGTTGGGACAGTGTGTAAAACATAAATAGAAACAGGATGCAATTGTTTTCAAACTAATTGTGTTTACTGAGTTGTGTTGTGTTTGCAGTTTTACGGAGAGTCCATGTAATAATATCCTCTATACAATCATGTGTTCACAAAGTGGTGAACCTCTCTCCATCCTCGCTTGTGAATGACTGAGCCTTTCAAGGATGCTCCTTTCATACCCAATCATGATCCTATCACCTGTTACCAATGAACCTGATTACCTGTGGAATGTTCCAAACAGGTGTTTTTGGAGAATTCTACTACTTTCCCTGACTTTTGTTGCTCCTGTCCCAACTTGTTTGAAAAGTGTTGCTGCATCAAATTCAAAATAAGCATACGTTCACAAAAATCAATGAAGTTGATGAGGGCAAACATTAAATATATTGTATATGTACTGTTTTCAATTGAGTATATGTCAAAGATTGAGTATCAAATTGTCACATACTGTTTTATATATGTTTTACACAGCATCCTGCCTTTTTTAGAAACAGTGTTGTATGACATCTTGGATACAGTGTTACAGATAGTATCAATGACTAAGGTCACTGGAGGCACTGCTACCATCTACCAGTATGTGCTAAATCCAGTTTTAATACTGACATTCAATAACTTTTTTTAATGTCCAATTTCAAGATTAAAACAAAAAACAATGCAAAATGTTTATGATACAATATAATAGTTTATCTTGGGGACAGGTGGACTATTATGCTGGGTACATTTACTGTACATTTAATACCAATGTTCAGTGCCATAATAGGAAGTACTATGTCCATTACATAGCGAGTCAGAAAGAGAAGGGTGTGGAGCTTGGAATGGTGGATGGATGTGTAGAGCATCTGCATTTTATGCAGATGACCCACATTGACCTTAACCATACCATAGTAGCCATACACAGTTATTGTAGAGAAAAGCCTAATTTTTAAAACAATGGCACTGAATGCTGAAAAACTTTGGTAATGTAAGTGTTTCAGTGTTACCATATTCATAAAGAACAATCATTTCTGAATGGTAGCATAATTGGCAGAAGACATGCACTAATTCAACATCCAGCCCAGCTCTGAAGGTCAGTCTTAACAGCTTTAACTGAGAGAAATCCTGTGGAAATGTGCCAACCTGTTGAAATCTCTCTCTTCAGATTAACATTGTCTAAACGATTAGCACATTCTCATACACGTAAAGCCAAAAGGAGGGAAGACGATGCCACTTAAAAGCTACATTGTTCTGCAGAGTGAACATGTCAATCCTAATTCCTTTAGCCGCGGTTAACAACCCATCAGCAAACTGGCAGTTGCAGATTGAACACTAGTTGAGTCTTAGTCCTGAGCCGAGATCTTCCTGAGGCATTACACCAGGGTGTCATCCTCTAATACCATGATCTAGATTGAGGGAGAATACACAAAGGCAGATATTGGACACATTGTCAGTGCTATGCTCTTACCCAACTACACCCCCTCCATCCCTCCGGCTCACTTCTTCACCCTTAAACGACTGAATATGAGCTGGTTAATCAGCTCCGCTTGAGGTTAGTGAGGTGATGTAGGCCGACGTCTTCCTCCGTGACCACCACAAAGGGGCCTCTGTTCGCCCCTTCCGTGAGAGCAATGAGATGGGAGGGACTCCTCAGGGGGCTGTAAGAAGAGATCACCTCCACCCTTCCATTAAATCATCCCTCCCTCCTTGCTTCCATTAGAGGAGGCTTTTCTTTATGAGCTGTGTCCTGATGGGCTAGCAGACGGCCGGGTAAAGGCCAGGCGTACCACTTGGGTGCCTCCAGAAGGAGAGCAAGCAAGCGGAAGGGGCAGTTAGTGGCGCAAGCAACACCTCTGAACACACAGATACATACATACACACACTCTTAGATACACACATCTGAGCCAAAACAATCATAGCGGGGTATTCCCTGCTTCTGCTTACATGCACATACTGGAGACTTGCACTTGTGTTTGCGTGAATCAGGACTACAAAGCTTGGTTTCACATCACAGGCTTCAAGCCACAGCCCCGCCATCAAGATATCAGGGTATTTGGAAGTTAGCATCCAGATTTTTTTTGGTCACCCCACAGAATTTTAAGCGTAGCAATTTTAAGTTGTGAAAAGTTGTCAATGAAGGCCATCAGATGTGGGTTAAAAAGCTTCACAGAAAGCTAGTAGTGGACCTTTTATTTTGTGTGTCCTTGAGGCCAAGAATACACTTGCCAATGAAGTAAAAAATCCTGTGTTAAGTTCATACATGTTTAAATAATTCCTTATCTTTTTGAATACTGTCTTTATTACAAGCTGAAAAAGCGCTTGCCTGGACTTCTTGCGTGAAAGCTCTAAAAATTTTAAAACTTTTTTTTTTTTAGATGCAATAGCTTGCATACTAAATAAGAGATGATGTGATTTTTTCTGACGATTTTTCCTCCTTCACACACTGGTAACTGTCACTCATGTCCTGCTTCCAATCACTATTACATTCTCCAACCCCACCAGAAAGCCCCAAACTAAGAATACACACAGCAGGGTAGTTTGAGATGCGAGTGATCACAATGCCCAGTTCAAATCACCCTTGTTGCATGGAGCCTCAGACTCTTTCACCAAAGTGTCTGATAAAAACACCACAGGGTGGATCAGAAGTTTATGCATTAAAACAAAAAACAAATTGCAAACATCATGCATGTGTCATCTTGACACAACCACTTGAATATATTCACATAAGATAGTTGATAGAAGCATGTTTATTATGTAATTAATAATAGACTACATATGAGCAACCTTTCTGGTACTGATTTGTGTGACTGTTAAACATTTTCACAGAGGTGGAAGTTACATTTACACTGGTCTCAGACTTATGACCTCAGTATTTCAAAATCCTGGCTTTCAGCCCTGTTTATCACCATGAGCAACACCCTTCATGTTACACATAGTCATGTGGTTGATTGTTCATGTAAAATAATATATTTATTAACGCAGCTTTAAAACATGTACACAGTTTTATAGGCAGCTACTACTGATGTTTGGCTAGGTGTATTATTCAAAACGCCTGTAAGCAGTGGACTCATTGGAGCTACAATACTTTCCAGAGCTTATTAATCACAAACCCACTGTACATGTTATACTGGGCTTTGAACAGTGTGATTAAGAAGTGGTCACTGGTGAAGCCATTCTGCAAAAAGATGGAATACTATCATTGAAAAAACAAACAAACAAAAAAAAAAAAAACAGTAAGCAGCAGGCATTCCTTCCACTGTCATCAACTTAAGGTTTGAAAGAGTAAGTGTGCCTGTAAAATTTTGTGAAGTGGAGGAGTGTGTGCACGTGCGTGTGCATGTGCGCGTGCAGAGGGGACAGCCCCGGGCCAAGCAGCTGTGAGCAGATGTCAGCGTAAGTGAGCGAGGGACTTGGAAGAGAGAGAGAAATGTGGCTGGGCCAACCCTCTAATTTACGCATGAGTGGTGCTGCACCACCGATATTTACATTTAAATTGATGTTTCAGATACTTAATTAAAGACGAGGACTGGGCTCTTCTGGTCGGCAGCAGCCTCTTCTTCATCTTCCTCCTCCTCAGCAGAGTGCACAGGCTGCTCACTGGAACCTGCAGCACTTCCCTGAGCCCTGTCAACAATATTTCACTGGAGGCCAGTTAGTGACAATGCACCACATTTTGCGTCTATGGTAATTTTCTGGGTGCATTATTGAATACACAATGCCCCCTGGTGGTTTGTGATGCAGGCCCATACACACGATGCAACTCCTTCCTCTGTCCTGAGGTTTGTCAGTAATGACAATGGTTGGACACTTACTGAATGTATCAAGTGTGTGAATTGGCCAGTTGTTGCAGAGGTTCCATTGTCAAACCATAACACTGACATCAATATGCACTACAGGTGTATAAACATCAGTGTAGTGAGAGGTTAAAAGATGAAGATGGAACCTATAGTTATGATGCAAAAGTACATTTAATACACTAATCTGACAAATGCTAAGTGCTAAACATTACCTCTTTGTTCTATATGGTCTATAAGTCCTCAATGATTGGACTGAATGTTTGAATGTTTAAAGCTAATGATAGCAGATCTATTAGACTTGATTTGGACTATTTTTTTGTCTCAGAAATGAATAAAATTCAGTGTTTCCCCAAAAATTGTCTTCTTATCACAGTGAAAAAGCCTCTAAAACTACACTTAAATAATCACACTACTAAAAAAAAGAAGATATCTCATCACCTCCATCACCTCAGCAGTATGTCTGGAAGTTTAAATTCCTGTGTTTGTAGCTGTTCAGTAGCCTTTTGTTTCTTTAGGTCTTAAAGATTTTGTGATGTATTTTTCCAGACAGCCAATGACTCATGTCTCCTGTTTTTGCATGTTAATGTTGACTGAGACGTGCCCAGGGACTGCAGATGAAAATGAGCTTTAAACTACAGAGGTTCAGTCTATCACATGTGCACATTTCTGTTTAATACTGTACGTCAGATAAAATAAAAGATAAAAATAAATTCAGCAAGTCATCCAGTGCATCTATATTTGCTAGTGTTGCAGTATGGCTGTGCAGTGTAGTTTGATTTGAAAAGTCTCCGCTGTATTCCCTGAAAATATTAACACTGACAAAAATGAGTGCAGACTTAATCTTGGCCATAATGAATTAATAAGTCAAGCAAGTTGCTTTGATTTTTATATTGAAATGAATGGAAACCAAGAAATAGTAGTTGTGGCATAGTTTTCACTTAGCTGCAATGTTAAGTATAAGTAAATTGTAGTAAATGGGTTAAAGCATCCAACAGCACTACTATGGTCCTTTAAAGCTTCATTAATTGATTTTTGGCTACTTTGCAACAAGCATTGACATATTACAACCCTTTAAAGTTGTTGGGTGAATTGCTGACAGACAGTGCCTTGCCCTGCAGACACAGAATCAGTTCAGTATGCATTTGGAGTGGTGTTTGTGTCCACCTGATAAATACAAGTCCAATATTCACTCTTCGTTTAGCGCTGCTTTGGTGTCCACCAACGAGGAAGAAAAATATATGTCTCTTTAGCTGCTAAATGCTTCACAATGTTCATCAGCTAGTCTGTGTCTGTCTGCTGTTTGGTGCTGATCAGCTTTGTCATGGAAAACAGCTGTCTGCTTCATGGAAAAGCTCTGTGGATTATTCGCGGTGTGTTTCTCACTACGAATGAACCTTTTTACATTACACATATTTTTTAAAATAAAAACGCTGATTAGTGCAGCTTTGACACTAGATTTTGCTGAAACAAGGGCAAATTCTGACAACTAAATGACAGAAGTCCACTAGTTCCCTGTGCAGTTTCTCTGCTTCTTTTTTGATAAACTATTTCAGTTCTTATGTAATTAAAACAGATAAACCTGTTACCTGACATGATGGGCTCAACAATTTGCAAACGAGTCCAATCCAGAGTAGTGCTTATGCATTTGTGTGCTGAAATGTCTTCTAATGGCAGAAGAGATACACTGCTCTTTATTAACAGGGTCTCCAATGAGGCCAAAGTCCTAATGCAGTGGCACTCCAGTCCTGATGAACTGTACTCCCAGCATGCTTGACTGTCCTTGCTGGGGCCCTCAGAGGGGCTGCCTGACTGCCCACAGGCCAACTCCTCTCCACCACTTGCTCCCAAACAGCCTTTTAATAGGTTTTAAAAGAGGGTTATTAACATCACCTGCTAATTATGTTAAGGACCTAATTAGGGAATGAGAAAAAAGGCCTTTTTGTCTAATTAGGTTTTCTTTCTCAGTACACTGATAACTAAGGGAATGCTGAGATCTCCGTAGAAATGAGAGTGCAATGAGCCAGTGAGAGGATACTTCAGAGAAAGAGTTAACCCTTTCATCAGAGCCTCAACTCTATTAACAGGCCACTGGCGGAGTGCAATTACCACCCAAATCGTTTATTTGGGACGTGTTTATCTGGAGTGGGAGTCTGCATCATTTAGCGCATTATAAACTCAATAGTAGCTTCATTAGCGATTACAGTCGGAGGGTGGTATTACCTGCCTGATAGCCGACTGCAGCCTGATGATATCAGCTCCTGCCGCTGAATTGCTGGCAGGGACCTAATTTTTCAGCCTATGCTGCTCGATCCTTGCTGTTTCCTCCACTCAAGCGCTACCCGGCCGGTATACTGCCAACAGCACTTCACTGGCCTTTCAGCTGCAACATGGGAATGGGAAGAGACAACATACAACGGCTTAATCACAAAGCAGGAACAAGAGACGTTGGAGCAGTGAGAGGAGTGTGAAAAGGAGGCATTATGCTATATTCCAGACTGAGCTCATCATAGATGGTGACATGACTCCAGTATCTTACTATGGGCTCTATTTTTGTCCCCGCAGCTGGCGGGGCGCAGGGTGCACACCGCGGGCAGTGGTATTTTCGTGCAGCGCAGGCAGGCAAGCAGTGCACTTGGTAATTTGGTAAACCGAGGTGCACAGAGGTACACCAGCATGGGCGTTGCGGCGCAGTAGGGGGAGGTGTCGGCATAATCAGCTGGCGGATTTGGATTTTTGGTCCATTTCGGTCCACGCCGGTGGCGTAAAAGTTCGCTGAAAGCTCGCCATCCCAGCCCTGGTCAACTCTGTGCGCCAGCAGCGCACTGCTGGGCAAGTGGATTTTCGTAAACCGGCGGAGTCGTGCGCCCACGTCACCAATTCCTCATAGGCAGGTTTCCACAGTGTCTGGCATTTCACTGCGATCAATAATTAGCAACAGCCACGATCCAGTGCAACTGTCTGAGTCAGCAAATACAGTCAGACCTAAATTTATATATTTTGATCAGTATCTCATCTGCCCATGTCGCAAGTGCATTCGGCACACGTAATGGTCACTCAACCTGACCGAATGTACACAGGTGAAACAGGGATGCAAACTAATCAATAACGTCGCTGTGCCAACCAGAAACAGCCGTGGCATCCTACAGAGCATATATACTGCATCTATCTCAGAGCACTCCAGAGACAGAGAGAGACAGACACACGGAAAAAACGTAAGTGATGATCGTTGTCCGCTATTACCCACGTCATTTCATTCCAAATACAAATGTTATCATTGTAATGCTTAACGTTATCCTGTTGTCCAGTTTCCTGCGCGGGCTCAGTCATCCTCGAAACTTATCATGCGCCTCGCCAACGGCATTTTTAAAGGTGAGGCGAGGAGCTGGTGTGATTGGGGAAGATTGGACTCGGCTGTGTCAAACCACGCCTTCTCCCCTCCCCTTGTTCATTTTTTTTTTTTTTTTTTTTTTACAATCATAGGCAGAATGGACAACTGAGATTCATGTACTCTTATACCATTTGAGCTTGAATCAGTGAATTAGTTTGAAAATACAACAGGAAGATTGTCCTCTCTCATTTGTATTTTGTGTCTAAAAGTTTACCAATGCACATGACTGCATAATATAACCAGATTATTCATTAGTTTTGGTGTCAACAGTATTTACTGTAAGAGTATGCTGATGAATGATAACATTTGGCCTCGCAGAAACACACTGTGTACAGCAACATACAACATAAAAACACCCAATATGCACCAATCGCCTAAAACAAAACACATAAAACAGACCTTCAGGAAAACACTGGGAGATGCAAGTGGTGTGTCAACTGGAAAATACTTCAACTCTACCAATCCAATTTTTTTGTTTGCTACAGCTTCTCATTCCAACAGTATGAGCAGCACCAAACATCGTAGTCTCTCACTCTTTTCTTCATGTACAGAATGTCGCAGGAGACCTACTGCATGAGACTACATCAGATATTGATTATTTGATGTATATGCTTTTTGTCAAATTAAGATAGGTCTGAAACTTTTTTCTACTTCTATATCAATTTCAAAAAAGTCTTTAATCTCTTGAAAAGAGTAACAAAAAAAGAGTGTAAAGGAGAGTGCGACAGTCATTCAATTGTTTGGGTCACAGGATTTTGGGATCTAAAAAGTACCATGGACCCGGGAAACACTTCATATGCCAACATAAGTCTGAATTGTTTTTAAAGGGAAACCCTACTTTGCTCATCAGGTTCAGATGTGGTAGGTAGACAAGCCTTCTTGAGATCCTGATACAGTCACTGTCATGTGACACAGTACATGTGTCAGGTGATCATAGAATTGTTAGAGAAAACTGGATGGCAACAATAAAGTTTATTTTGTCACCAACTCCAGTAACCAGTGATGGAAATATCCTTGTTGAACAGCAGAGTTGGATCAGAGGTTTCACACTGTTAGACATCACAAGAGTTTGTATCTGCAACCGAGGCCTGGCATCATTAAAGGTCAGTAAATCATCTTTTCCAGGTGCCAAGAAAGCAAACAGTTCAGTGTCATTTAACAATGAGAAGATGGAGGTAAAGATAGAAGGGTAACGAGGAATGAAAACGAGTTAGTGAGACGCCTCAGGCCGCTCGGCAATGGGAGTCAAGTGTTGGGAACCCGCGGCAGCGCTTCCTGTGTGATTACATGTTTAATTTACTTCACATCTCAAAAATTGTCTGCTATGACAGAGCCAATTTACAGTGATCCCTGTGTGACTGTCAGGCAAACGAAAAGAAGGTTGCAATGAAACCGCTCCCCGCAGCCTCTAATGGAATCTCAATGAACCCCCAAGCCAGCGGGTTTGGGAGAGCAGACAGCCCCGCCATTAGAGCTGAGGACCCGCTTTACCCGAACACCCCTTGCCTCGGCCCGTCTGTTATTATCGCTTCACTCTCCCTGGGTGAAATGGCGGCAGGCTGAAAGGAGGGAGAAAAAGCAGCGGAAAAAGGGGAGGTTACTTAAACTTAGACCTGTGTACCTTGACATTTGCTCGCTCCAGTTCAGTCAGGGTTGGGGGGTGGGGGATTGGGTGAGATAGCGCTCTCTAAATTGATGGGGCTGGACACTGTGTTTAAACTGATAGCTGATCACCAGGCTGGCCCTGATGTCCAATCTCAATTCCAAATAGACAAGCAAACCATGGATATTGCACACGGTAAGTGTCTATCTGTCTGTCATTTTAAAGCAAGATAAAAAAGAAAAATCCATCTTTGAAACAACATTATTCAAATGATTTTAACGTTTACGTCTTGGGAAATTTCAGGTCAAATTGCAGAGCTGCGATTGAAGGTTTGTGCTCTTATCTCAAAGTCATAAACATGTTGTCCTAGAACAGTCTGCCGTCCACTAAATTGAATCCTGGAAAATGCAAATTAAAGACTGCCATCAGAACAGCAGCAATACATATGTTAATTCACTGCCGTTTATACATTCAAACTTTTGCAGCTACTTTATGATTTCCCAAGAAGAAAATATTACTCAAACTGTCACTTCTTACTCATAAATTGATTTGATTACAATGATATGCTCCTACCAACTTCAGCCCACATTATGTAAAGTAACAATTTACAAATACAACATGTGTTTTAAGGCTGTGCATCAGTGGTTTCTCCTTTTCAAAGTCATCTACCCGCGAGGAACTAATGCTCTCAAAACTTCAGTACTGCAGTTAAAGCTCCCACTTTAAAAATAAATGTGATGAAATTAATTATTTAATTGAAATAGTAAAGAGAGTGAAGACAAAAGCTGTGCTCCAGTTCCATACTGCATACTCCATCTAAGCAGATTTTGAGTATGTAATGTGTTCACTCTAGAAAAGTTGCAAAATCAGTAAACTCCAAAAGGTCACTATGCATAATACATTCCACGCAAAATCCAAATGTCCTGCACTGCCAACCTAACAGGTATGTTAGACAAGTTCCCCCTGCCATCCATATCCACAATTTATACATCTACAAGGTGTCTCCTGCAGACTCTCTGTGGACTCTCAGAGAATCTGCGTAGGATGTAGACTTCACCAGACTATGTTCAGAAGATTATCTATAATTCATAGTAATGTGTATGTGATGATTTAAAAGAAAGGGACAATAATAAGAGGAGACGGATGAGCAGATCAGTCAACGATATGTTATTAGAGGTTACGGTCCAAATGCACCATTTTTTGAATATGCAGAAGCCTAGAATAAGTTTGTTATAATCTGCTACACAACCAAATTCAATTAAGAAACAAACCTGAGCTCAAGTTAGTGAGTAGTAGTATTTTAGAAGGATTCTTTCTTTTCTCTCTTTTTTTTTTTTTTTTTTAATCTTTGATTCAATTTGCTTTGCATCCAGACAGTAATCAATAAATCAAATGCTCTGACAACAAAAAGAAAAACATCTGGTACTTTTGACTGTCACAGCCCATCCGATTATTTCATTAGGCCTGAATGAGGTGGTTGGATGTCCTTCCTGTCTGTCTACCTGTATACCTGCCTACCCACATGCACTCATGTGCACGTGACCACAGTCTTCCACAATGCTAAGTGGATATATTGCAGAAGTTATAGAGTCAGCTAGTTGCACCAGAATGGCAGAGACAGTGCAGCCAAAATTTTCCAATACTAACCTGCTAGCTTTACAGCTGTGAGTATTTACTATAGCCGTGTTCATAGCTCACCTTCATTATGATGATGTTAGGTATTTACTCATATTTGAATGAGTGTTTATGAGTGTATGAATATATATATATGTAAATACATATTCATTGACATGCTTTTTGTGAATTTGATGCAGCCGCATGTTTCAAACAAGTTGGGACAGGAGCAACTAAAGACTGGAAAAGTTGTGCAATTCTCCAAAAGCACCTTTTTGGAACATTAAAGGTAAACAGGTTCATTGGTAACAGGTGATAATATCATGATTGGGTAAGAAAGGGGCATCCTTGAAAGGCTCAGACTTTCACAAGCAAGGGTGGAGCTTTGCAACGCCCATAATATCCTCTATACGGTCATGTGTTTCAAAAAGACTTGACAAAACTAAATGATTGCATTCTGTCTTAATTTCATTTGACACAAGATTCCAAGTCCTTAAGAATCGGAGTTGTACTTCTCTTGAAAACAAAGAGAAATAGGCAAACTCTTTGGACAGGACAGTCAACAAGTAATCCATTGACAAATCCACTGCTACTCCCTGTCAATGCAAAAGTTTATCCCTAACTGAGTGAGTGAGTGAGTGAGTGAGTGAGTGAGTGAGTGAGTGAGTGAGTGATGAAGACCACNTGAGTGAGTGAGTGAGTGAGTGAGTGAGTGAGTGAGTGAGTGAGTGATGAAGACCACTGACTCAGCTGACAATTGGTCAGCTGAATTTCCCCATAGCATATTGTTTCAACTGTCACTCATTCCAAATCTTTTGAAAAACTTCCTTTTAACGGACAACAAACACAAACAGAACCAGGCTCTGAGTGGGTGGTAAGTAAGTCTAAACTTTAGATTTCAGCAGTAAACATAATAAAATAATATTACATTTTAAAAAGGTATACAAAGACCTTAAATCCATGATCAAGCTAAGTCAACCACTACAATAAAACTACAGCAGTACTAGTAGTAGTCTGGTTTAATAAAAAGACATGCAGCTACAGACTGAGGCTCTCCTTCCTGAAACTGATGTGAAATCAGCTTGAATGCATCTCTATCTACCACATGGAGCTATACTTCACAAAAAAACAAAGCCCATTCCCATTGGGGGGACGCAGGCAGGGTGCTGGGTGTTTACTGTTTGCAGAGACCGACCCCGGCCATGGACAGACAAGATGAATTTGACAGCTAATGTAAAAATAACAGACAATCATAAATCAAGGAAGCAGGCGTCGTGAGTCGATGATGAGAGTTAATCAATACAGGCCTGACTTTGCCATTGTGTGAAATGGCACTCCATTTATTACAGGGGGGACTTGGAGGAGAAACATTATTCATATTATAGTATGCACACACTGGTGAGAGAGAGGTGGGGAGGGATGGGGGAGGGATCTGCTTAGTCATTGCACTGCTGGTGCAAAGGGCCTGCACTTAAAAGGAAGACTTGACCCCAAAATTAGAAATTACTCACCATTTACTCAACCTCATTAAGTCTGAAATGCAGCTGATGATTAAATGTCCACACAGCAAGTCAGCTCAGGCTGCTCCATCTCAGCCTTCTTCTAAACAACTAGAGTGGAGCATTTCAGAGGGAGCAGATTTCTTCAACCACTGCAATAAATGTAGTATTCTGTGGACAAATGATTGCACTATGGACCTAGCGGTATAATATTTACTTAATTCTCTGAGATTTTTCCCTCTCACAAAGCTGTGGTTGCACTTTTGCAGTTGGATGGAAGGGTCATTCTGTCTCCAAATGATCCTTGTATTTCCAACTTTTTAGTGAGAAAGCCAGTCTTCAGGCACTCCTTCTGTCCAGTCACACCAGAGAGTGGCACAGTAAACACATTCTTGCAAAATAGGTGCTAGAAGCTTTTGGGCTCCCCAGTTCTTCATTGAAGTTGATAATGAATTACCATGTTGTTTCATCATATTGATCCAGTCTGGAAGAGTCGATGCAGAAGCTGCAGTAGCAGTTGCTAGGAGCAGTTAGCATTTTTCATGTCAACCAAAGAAAAATGCAGATTTAATAGTTGTTATTTCTCTAAGTCGTCTTATAATAAACTGTACAGCTGCATCAATGAAAGTACTAAAGTCTTGAATGACGTATAAATTGTGGTAAATTCTAGAGAAAATCATTCTGTGAGGGAGAGATAAAAAGGCAAATACTGAAATTGTATGATGCATATTTGTCATTTTGGAAACTGAAAAACATGCTACCAGCCACTGTTTCTGACAAGGTTAACACAGAGCTGCATTACTAATATAAAAATCAGATGGTCATTGTATAAGGGGTAGAAGATGATAAAAGAATTTAAATTATTTTGAAAATCCTAAAGACTGTGACCACAGATTATCACATACATTCTTTAAATGAGAAATAATTTGCTGTTACGATACAGATAGTACAACACTTGGAAATGACTGGCTCATTCAGTGAGCTCACTTACCTGCTGGTTAATCAGTTTGTCACAAACTCACACATGATTCTGTCAGACAGCATCAAGCTGCTTATATTAGCACTTCATGGGCATGGGCATTATATGGGTCCCAGATATATGGGCCCTGTTTACACATGAATGTGGTTAAATTATGGTTAAGTTGCCTACTGCTAACGTGATCGAATGATGTTCAATAAAAATTATGAAATGTGCTCACAGTAGTCATCTGTGTTATTAAAAGAACCTCACACAACATTTGTAAATGGAAATGATAGACATGTTTATTTGCATATAGAGCAGGGAAGTGAGATCCAATCACAAGTGGTCACTTGAGACATGGGGAGACACATTATAATGCCAGGTGTGAAGTGACGTACTTAGAGCTGTGATTGGATCACCCAAGACACATGTTAATGCAAGGTGTAAACAGGACCTTTGAGTGCTCTGTCTGCTGAACCAGGAAGCCTCTTTTAGGTGTTTGCAGTGACTGGTCTAGACTTTCTGTAAAAATTTGTTTTATCATTATAAATCACAAAGCAACACACAGGAAGCAGAACTAAGACCCCAAATGGCCCAATAAATATAAACAGGACTCTTGTAACTCTTGTGTGACACAAACTTGGAAAATGTGGATTCTGTGTGCAGTTCACTGACACTTCACATACAGAATTTCTTTGTTATGGTTATGTAATTTCTAATTTGTGACACCTTATAGTCATGTGTAGCCTTCAACTACCTTGAAGTCCCTTGACTTTTAATGTAAGTCTGAACCTCCTCATTCAAGAGGACTCAATGAATCGTTTCCCTATGATTCTTGTTCACTTTTCAGTCACAATCCTAATTTTCTAAACCACAACATACTGTATAAGTTTCAAAGCAAAGCATTAGGCATTTAACCAGAAACAAATCTTTTTTTCAAGTGTTAGCAAATGTTGTATGTCATCAGCATCAGCCATCGAGCCCCACATTTGTCCCACACATCTTAAACACAATATTTAGGACATTTAGAATAGTATTGCATTTTTGGAGACTTGAGGCAGATGTATAGGTAGGAGCAAGAGATTACAGACAGCTCTGTGGCACATGGGCTGATTAGAGTGGCTGTGGCTGGCCTCCTCTGGGGAAATTGAGCCTTAGGAGTAGGGCTTCTGATTTACTCCAGGCCCTGGCATGTCTCGCTGATGAGCTCTAGGCAGCCTGGCCCCATGTGGGGATTGGCCTCGACCAATATGTTCCCTTCAACTCAAAAGGACAGAGCTAATGTGTTAGAATCCAGGCCCTGGCGCCCCCTTGACTCCCCTCAACAAACCCCCCTTCCACCTTCATTTAAGACTCTCTCTATCTCGCCTGACTCTCCTGCTCTCCCATTGCTTCTTCTTCTTCATATCAGAGCCTCTCTATCTGTCGCCACCTCTCTCAGCCTCACTCATATCAGGGCCTCTTTTCCCATCTTCCCTTCACCTCTCTCTCATCCCTCTCTGCTGCTGCTTCCTGGTGCTGCAGTCATTTTTCCTCACCTGAGGCTCATTGCTAGGTCTGGGGGAATGTATGGCTTTATTTGTATGGTGCCAGCATTTTATTGGATTCCTATTGCTTTGGAACAGAGGTACCACATTCCAAATTCATCAAGGGCCAATTTAATTCAAAATTCATGAAGTTGGCATTCGTCAAGGTGCCGGCTCCAGTACGCTTTGTGTGTTCTCAGGGTGCCTCCTGTATGCACAGGAGACCATCAGTAACTCCAGTCCCATTTCCCTCTCTGATTAGAAACTACTGGGTGGTTTCCTTAAGCTCAATACTGGATTTCACCGAAAAAGACCTAATTTCTTATTTGCCTTGGCCAAGGTACATCATCACAAAAGTTGATAGACCAGTATCTTCCTTGACCTAAATCTTATCTAATATAGTCAGTCACCAGTCAAGAGATCCAACAGTTAACAAGACATGAAGCTTTCTTATTCTGTTACATTTTCATCATATCATCAGTAAAGGCTGTCTTTAGGCTACTTATTCCAACTAGGCAAAGGGCTGCTTCTTCCACATTTTTAAAGTGAACATGTAATGGACAGTCTTCACCAATTCCTGCAACACCCACAATGATCCATTACAGTGTTAATTACTTTCCAAGATTTTGTGGTGTAGTTCTACATTCCCCTGTTGGAACTGTTTTCTGTCTGTGTCTCCAGAATTTCATCTGAAATTGCCTGCCTTGGAAGGTGAGAGTGCTCGTTTGGGCAATTTATGGGCCCCTGATGACTTCCCCGTGCAGATTTCACAAGCTAATATTTGGAGTTTTAATATGCATTTCGACGTCCTGGCAGCTGACTGGCTGGTTCTGCTGTAAGGTAGAAGTTACAGCCCAAATTTTAAGTCCCCAGTTTGATACACAGCAGGGAAATTGGATTAAGGTATCAACTTGCACATCTGTGGTGTACAGAGGGTATGTAACCTTTGTAATAATGATCTATTCAAACAATGCAAGCATATTAAAAAAAAAAAATACTCAGTAGTACTTGCTAGAGTATCATTCAAGCTGACTGTATAATATTAAGTTATGAGTCAAAAGTTTAATGTAAATCCCATTTCTTCTTGAAGGATGTTTTATTTGTGTTGAAGTATTTAACATTGCACCAAAGTCCTGTGGTCATTCTTGTTTGAACTCCATACCAGGTTAACATGGTATTCACGTAATAAATCTGAATCTGAAAACAAAGAAACAAACTTTTCAAAAAATTTAAACTTTTAGGTTGAAAAAGAAACTGTTGTTGATCAAAAATGAATCGGAGCACTATTTTTTTGTGGTATAATGCCCACAGCAGCTCTGGAGGAACTTTCAAAAGTTGAAAAAAGAAGTCTGTCACATGTCCCTAAAATTTATGGAAATTGTGATTCTGTTGTTTTATCCTGCTTATTTTCAATATATCAGGGTTTATTGTATGTCATATTGATTTCATTGTGTTGGGATCTGCAGTTATCCTCTCCTTTTTGTCCTACTGTGCCTTTGTGTTCCCCTTCTCCTTTGTCTCCTGTCTGTCCCTCGCCTGTCTGTCATGTGTCTGTCACTGCAGGGCGTGGCTGGCAGGTCTGGTCTGGCCTCCTCCTCTCCTGAGTACATGAGTCTCAAATCATGCAATCAAAACTCACCTGCTGCCACAGTATTTAAGGACCAGCTTTGCATCCAGCATTTGTTGAATTGTCTGTTCATCCAAATGGTAACAACTGAGATTCCTGAGATCTAAGTATTTGTGCAACATTTGTGCCTGCTGGCCTGCCTTCCTGACCCCTGTCTTTGTTGCTCAGCTGCCTAACCTTCATTTGCTCCAGTTGTCTGGGTGTCAAAAATCTGCATTTTTGACTCTCTTTCTGCCCATACCATTTGATAACTTTATTTCATAATGTCTTCATATGTCAGTCATAACAAACAGAGCCAAGCCAGTAATGAGACTGGCAATTCTGCCCTGTCTGTCTTTTTTTGATAAAGCCTTTTATTAATTAAGTTTTCTTAAATCAAAATAAATTGAAAGTTCACTGCAAGAATGTTTTTGTATAAAAAAAATGCTTTTCAGACAAGATTTAACTTAAGTTGCTGGCCTGAGATCCTCAAATTGGGAGTTCCATGAACAAGATGCCCTAATCACAAAAGCCTGTTCACCTTTTGTGACAAGGCAGGACAGAAGAGAGGGTCCCAGCTGAGGATCTAAGGTTACCTACAAGCTCACAGAGAACAACTAAGTTAGAAATATTGTTGGGACCAGTATTGGGGGTAATGCATTCCAAAAGTAATACCTTATAGTTATATATTCCTTTTCTCTCTGAAACAAAGTAATATAACACGTAAAATTAAATAAAATTATGGTAATACTGTATTAATGAACATATTGTGTAATGCATTGCTGCTAGCTATTAAGTATTCAACAGCTGATAACAGTGTCAACCTTTCAATATTATTCAATGCAGGACAACAGAACTCAACAGCGTTGTCATTACAGAGTAGCATTTGCATTTTGGAATATAAGACAGCAAACTAGTCAGTCCAGCATGGCATGATGGGAAATGCAGGCTGTCACTTTCAGCAAAAGAGATAACTGTGTGTGTGTGTGTGTGTGTGTGTGTGTGTGTGTGTGTGTGTGCATGTGTGTGTGTGTGTGCATGTGTGTGTGTGTGTGTGTGTGTGTGTGTGTGTGTGTGTGTGTGCGTGCGTGTGTGCGTGTGTGTCTGGCTGTCTCTGTCCAGTAAGCAACACACTCTGCTCCACCTAGATTGCAAAATGTCGGTAAATATACTTAGTCAGTGCCTTTTTATTGGACATCAATCGTGCATTTATGTGCAAACTACCGAAAAAATAGACTTGAAGTGCAAATAAACATTTCAGGCTGCGGTTACACCTGTGAGACACAGCTGAGACATGAGAGCCACTGCAGACTGCTACACAGATTAAAATGAAAGCCTGTCTGCATGAGAAACCAGAGTAGAAAAAATGCATCTTATAAAGCTTATATCAAAGTCCTATCAAAAGCAAGCATAATGTAAGCAACATGGCAATTGTAGTGATAGCATTATTATTACAAACCATAATATGACCATAATATATAGCCAAGTATAAAACTAGCTATTTTCATGAAAGTAATGCAAGTCGCGTAATCAGTAAGACCTTACTCCACACAGACAGTAATATTATAAACGAACTAATATTTCAAATAACAGTAACTAGTAATATATAATATATTACATTGTGAAGGTAACTTGCCCCACACTGGTTCAGGGTCCAGGTCATGCACCACTTTAAAAGTCATTAATAAAATCTTGAAATCAATTCCAAAAAGCCTGCAGGCAACCCGTGAGGAGAGGCAGCATTGGAAGTAGCTAGCCTAGCAGCCTAGCAACTGCATTTTGAACACATTGGAGGTCAGAGATAGTTTTCTGACTAAGACCAAAATAAAGGGCATTACAGGACAGAGATAGTCCTTAGCTGAAGAAAGCAGAGTTGAACAGCTTTTGGAAGCTGGCTCTCAAAAAATAAGTTTGAATGAAAAATCACGCCTAGGTAACAGGCAGAGGGCTTGACGTTTGATGTTGGGCTACGAAGGTTTGACTGGATAACAGGGATGCTATTGCTGGATGCAAGCAACAGGATTTGCAACTTGAAAAGTTTTAGTTTGAGGGAGTTTTGTGACATCGAGCATATAATGTTCGAGAACCAGGATAAAACATTTGCCAGCTTGTCTTAATGATTGGGTCTAAGGGGTACACCGAGCTGAGTACCTGCTACATAGCAGTGAAAATGTTACGACTGTAGAAAATGTGAAGGGAAGCATGAAAATAGAGAGCAGTACGGGGCCCAGAATTGACCCTTGGGGAATGCCAAAGGATGGGGGGGTGAACAGCGTTTCATTTAATACCTTGAATGGAGCAGTTTCTGTGCTGTGGCGAGCCCGGATATATAGTATTATTGGTCAGGAAATGTTTTGGAGTTGCAAGGTTTTCACACTGATGGCAGCAAAGTATAAACTGATAAATAATAAAATGAACTGTAACTTAGTGTTCCTACAAAGGAAAGTGTAACCTTGTCCACATCAGCTGCCCATGCTGCCTGTTGTGCAGTTAATGGTGAGCATAAAATAATTACTAACATTTTATGAACAATGTTATGTTCACTGAATCATCAAATTTTCATGCACTATATTTTGTTAAATGTTTTCTTGGTGGTCTAAGTAAATATACAGCACATTTACTCCTCATAAAATATGCATATAAGAGTGTATCAAGCTGACAGTCCACAGCTAAGGAGTTTAACGTTGATACCCAGTCAAGAGTCCACATCACTCTCTGTCTCTTCTACCTCTCCCCCAGCCCTTTTCACCCCAGCCATCTTCTCTCATTCTGACCTCCGAAGACCATGCTGAAAATTTCACACAATCTCCCTGCACAGCAGTGGTTGCACCAGCACTGAGAGCCAATATGTTGCCATAATTGGGCCTGTAGTGGGGGCTGAGTCCAAGGCAATTAATCCTTTCCTCCTGTTGTTTGCACCCTGGTTGGCAGTGACAGGGTGCAGCGTAATTGGACAGGAGCACACTTGTCCCCTCCATTTTACATTAATATCCCTTCAACTCCAGACTCTAATCCCGGCCAGGTTGAGAATCCCACTTCTGCCACCAATATCCACTCAGTCTCTCTTTCCTGCTCTCCCACTCCCACCTGTCAACTCTCCTCCATCGCCATGCTGGGCTAATCTACGGCCCAGATGAAGTGAATGGTTTGCTGAGATTGAAGTGGGCAAAATGGGATGAGGAAGGGTGGTGTGTGTGTGTGTGTGTGTGTGTGTATGTCTGTATGCATGTGTGCGTGCGCGAGTGCCTGCATGTGTGTGCAACTGTGTAAGCCAAGTAAGGTTTTTTTAGTTTGTAAAAGTGCACAAGCTGAATTTTTGATTTTGAACTGAGGTTTGTTTTCTCACTTTTTCTACAATTAACAGATGTCATCCCACCAGTACAAAATCTGAAGACTGAGCTCAATACAAAACAACTTAATACAAAACAAGAGTTCTGTGCATGGTTGGTTTTGAAAATGAGCAGATTCTCAAGAAGTCAACCATTAGCTTGGAATGCTTCTTGATGTTGCTTTTTTTTTAAAGATGCCATCAAAAAAGTTGTGTTTATAATTGTGACATTAATGCCTCTATATGTAAAATTTTAAAATTGTCCATATAACACCCCGTAGTTGTAATATCAAAGAAGACACTGTGCAATACAGGCAGACATGCACAGTGCAAACTCAATCCATTACCTTGCATTGATCTATCCAGGGGTCAGTGGAATGAGAGGGTTAAAAGCAACATAAAGACCCTGTTCAGATGCAATCTGGATTGTTTACCTGGATGAGGGAATACACGTTAATGTGGGTGTAACTACATGCAGAACACATTGCAAACTGTTGGCCAAAAAGCTACAGATGAGCTCTTCCTCTACAAAGGAAAAACAAGCAGAGTCCATACAGCTACATCATTTAAAGACACTTCTGAGGGGCCACTACCACAGGCAAGACAAGGGTCATGTAAACAACAGGATTGCAACAGTTTACAGCAGTGCTAACAAGTTTCTCCATAGATATGAATGCTGTTAGCCTACAAATCCTTTTTCCAAAAAGTTGGGATGTTGTGTAACACGTACATGCAAACAGAATGTCATGATTTGCAAAACATTAAAACCATCAAATTGAAAATAGCACAAAAACAAGATCTCACAATTAGTTAACTTACCTGGCAACAGGTTAGTAACATGATTGGGTATAAAAAGAGCATCCCAGAGAGGTTGAGCCTTTCTGAAGTAAAGATTGGAAGGGGTTCACCACTCTGTGACACTACGCAGGCAAATAGTGCAACAATTTAAGAATAATGCTTCTCCATGTACACTGAATTCAGGGATTTCATTGCTTACAGTATATAATGTCCTAAAAAGATTTAGATAATCTGAAGAAATCTTTGTACACAAGGGACAACGCTGAAACATTTACATTTGTGAAGGCACCATTCACGTTGAACGATATGTGCAAGTTTTGGAGCAGCATGCTGTCAAGTAGACAAGATCTTTTTGAGGGAAGGCCTTGCTTATTTTAGCAAGATAATGCCAAAGCAGCAGGTAGTGCGCGTGCCTCACAGCAAGAAGGTCACCGGTTCGATCCCCGGGTTGGGCGGGGCCTTTCTGTGCGAAGTTTGCATGTTCTTCCTGTGCATGCGTGGGTTCTCTCCGGGCACTCCGGCTTCCTCCCACAGACCAAAAACATGCTCATTAGGTTTATTGGTGACTCTAAATTGTCCCTAGGTGTGAGTGTGAGCGTGAATAGTGTGTGTGTGTTGCCCTGCAGTCGGCTGGCGACTGGCTCAGGGTGTACCCCGCCTCTCGCTCGTTGACAGCTGGGATAGGCTCCAGCCCCCCCCCCAACCCCGAAAGGGATAATCGGGGGTATGGAAGAAGAGGAAGATGCCAAACGACATTGTGCAATGTATTACAGCAGCACGACTCCATAGTAAAAGAGTCCAGCTGCTAGACTGGTCTGCCTACAGTCCTGATGTGTCACACATTGACAATGTTTGGTGCATTATGAAATGTAAAATACAACAAAGGAGATGCCGAACTGTTAAGCAGCTGAAATCGTACATAAAGTAAGAATAGGAAAACATTCTTACAGAGACTTACAGAGTGTTGTTAAAAGAAGAGGTGATGCAATAGAGTGATAAACATGACCGTGTCCTACCTTTTTAGAAACATATTGCTGCCATCAAATTCTAAATGAGGATATAATTTTCAAAAAACAATTGTCTTTGTGCTATTTTTAATTAAATATGGAGTTTCATTGTTTTTCAAGTCATGACATTCTGTTTCTATTTACATTTTACACAGTGTTCCAACTTTTTTGGAAACAGGTTTGTGCTTAGCAAGGACACTGAAAAATGGCCCACACGATACAGTGTCAGTTTGTCACCCTTGCCTTGCACATCATATAGTGCACCCTTAAAGAGTATCATACTCTTGACTCCATGTTTGTTGTCAAGTCCAACAGCTCCACCTGCAGTATCTAATTTACACATTGAGATCCAATCACAGTGCCAGCTCAATCAAGATGAATCACATCATAGCACATTGGTGTTTTCATTTTTAGTGTCATACAGGTTTGATCATATTCAGGACGTGGTGTTTACATAGAATGTAGAGAAACCCATTTATTCATATACCTTTATACATGATTCTAATATCCATATTTTGAATTTTAGTGTATTGGGGCAGGCTTGTAATTGACTCTTCTACAATTAGCAAATCTGGTATTTACCAACTGAGTTAACATTGGAGATAAACTGTGGTAGGTTTCTAGCTATGTTATGTAACACTTTATTGGTATTGCCTTCTCCATCTCTGCATTACCCATGCCACTTCTTTACATTTCAGCATGTGCACCATCTTTACCTTTCAAACGATTTTTTGTTTGTTTTGTTTACTGGCCAACAATGACATAATAGCTGAGGACACATCTGCATGGCAGAGAATGACCAGAGATCTGGATGAGGTGTTACTATGCCACAGTATCCTGTTCCTATTAGAGTACCTCCAAATGGCATATTCAGATTTCTGTTAAAAAAAAAAAAAAACAGTTTTTTTAAAACCAGACATGTGACGTTTACATGTGCAAAACTAGGACAGTAAAAAAAATCATCCCAACCTTGATACTAGTGTGCTTGTCACTGTACGTTACTTGGTCAATGGACACAAACAAAAAAAAAAACAAAAAAACAAAAAAAAACAATTATGTCTCCCTTACACATATTTCTTTTAACCACAAAATTGTTTGAATGGCATCATCTCCTTCCTGCCCTGCCTGTAATAGTCCAAATTCTCATAGTTTTTCTCTCTTCAACACCCCTCATCACCTCCAACACCACCACCTCTCTACCCCAAGCCTCATGTCTTTCTTTTTCCCTCTTTTTCTTGGCCATTTCTAATCTCTTCAAGCGAACTCTTCTAAGCCTAGGTGTGCTTCAAAAACAAATCAATAGAAGTATAATAGCACCGTGCATGCTTTGTAATTTTATATTGTTATTTCTTTCTCTTTTTTTCTCCCTTTCCATGCTTACTTCTCATGCATCAAGAGAAAGGGAGGAGGGGGGATGATGAGTGGAGGCCATACAGTAGAATGCCCTCGTAAACTTTATTTAGTATTCTATGAATTTCAGATCAGTTATGTTTCATAATGACACAGCAAGGCGGTTGGCTGGTGGAAGTGGAGGGGCAGGGAAGGCAGAGGGGGAAAAAGGAAAAATCAATACAACTAGCACACTTTTTCCCCGGCATAGCAAAGAGAGGGGATCTATTGTGGGGGAATGATGATTTATGTCAGGGGTGGAAGGGCCGTCAGGGTGCGTCGGGGACGAAGGTGTGCACCAATAATGATTAATGCCCTCCATCCTGGAGAGAACCCAGCCAGCACTCTTTCAGTCTACCCCCACACACCAGCCCATCCTGCCTCTCTCCTTCACCACCACCACCTCTTCCCCTGGCCTATTTGACACAGGACCTTCACCTCCATTTCCAGACTGTAGTGCCAACCTTCTCACCATACATGCAGACAATTGCAGTTTGAAATGTATTGGTAACTACATGTCAAAGCATCAACCACCACTGACAGAATTTAAAAATTTAGAAACTTCACATGAGGCATACATATTGTCTTGTGTAGCTGAACAGCTTTGAGTTGTGTTATTTGTAGTTTGCCGTGGAATTAATGCACAAGCTTGTGGACCTGTTAGTTGACACGTTGGAGGATGCATAATGCAACAGTTTTTGACTACATAATTTCATTTTCCTTCATAGGGTTCTAGTTGTGGGAAAACTCAGTGACACATCTTGTTCTCAGGACATTTTGAATTATTTCTCGAGTGTGACTGGGAAGCTCATCCAACTGGCAGGGACACATTTGTACAAACAGAACTGAAGTCAACACCCATTTAAAGTCAAAACTTTCACAAATAAATGTGTTAAACTGGAGCCAGTGTACTGCTAAAATGGCTTGTTTAGTATCAGACATCAATATCTCTGGCCTGAGAAACCTTTATTTTACTGACCCCACAAGCAAGCTGCTGACCAACTTCAAGCAGCTCATTCATTCTTTTTTTCTTCCCATCTAAGGTTGGTCAAGACTTGACCATGGTGCACAAATGCCGTATCACTGCATAGATTTGACCAATCAGTAAGCTGTACCACGTTTTAATGCAACAAAGTGTTTGGTTTGTAACAGCTCAGCCCAGTTTTCAAACCAAACGCATAACTCAGAGACCAGGCAGTCAAAGTTAATAGTTCAGTTTTACTTGTGGTCAAAAACAGGCAAAAGTCAATAGTAGACAGGCATTGAAGGTAAGGCAAATTTATCCAGTTAGGGCTCAGGCAAATAAGCAGGCAGGAAGCAATCAGGCAGAGATGTTGACTTGAATGCTAAATTGAAAGAAGTGTGCTTTACCTTACATTCTTAACCTGGGGGACATAAAGTGTGTGTTGGATCTGCATGGAATCCAGCTGGATTGATGATCTTGGAGATGGGGAAAAGACCTACAAAATGAAGTGCTAAAACCCTGGATTCCACCTATGTAGGTCTAGCGAGGAGCAAGATGTGCAATGGTTGGCACTCCTTTGGTAGCTAGCTCCCTTGGTATCTGACTGGTGCAGCAGGGTTTGGTCTTAGATAAACAGTTAACAGGATAAGCATATTACCATTAGAGCTTCAGCAGATCAGTGGGATGTCCAGGGAGATGTGAGACTAGGGTTGATGATGAACAGCTGGAGAAGGTTGGCAGGAGTCTGATTGGGGTTCATGTGTCAAAAGCAGGCCACAGGCAGGTGGCAATGAACTCCTGGGTGTCCTGTTCACCACTAGAACAGTATGGACCCAACTTACTCTGTCACCCTTGCAGAGCTTGCCACGTTCCTGGCTTCAAGCCTTGACTTTTTCCTCCAGAATGTTACTCTGGAGATCTGGACACTTTCTTCATTCAGGGCTCCCTAATCTTTGAGCTCCAGGCTTCCTCCTTCCCATTTGAGCAATCCCGGGTAGCCTACATCCATTCCTAAGTCACTGGCAGAGAGAGAGAGAGATTGGGATACTGCTAAGTGGGACAGATGCTCCCTGACATGCTCAACAGTGAAAATGTTAGCCACAAGCTCAAGAAGGTTCTTGAGAAGATCAAGAAGATGGCAAAGAGCCTGCTGAAAATGAACGAAGGAGGAAAGGTGATGGCTGATAATTCTATCAATTTTCAGACTGTAATTAAAGTGTAATACTCTCTCTGTACAGTGCATATGATAACAGCCAACCCAGAACCTGGTTCTTGCCTGAGGTTTCTGCCTGTTAAAAGGAAATTTTTCACAGTCACTGTTGCCAAGTGCTTGCTCATGAGGGAATTGTTGGGTCTCTGTAGATAAAGAGTATGGTCTGTACCAGCTCTATATGGAAAGTGTCCTGAGACAACTTCTGTTGTGAGTTGGCATATATAAATACAATTGAACTGAATTGAACTTTCTGATTCTATGATGAACTAGCTGTCGGAGAGCTTCCCTCAGACCTGGATTCCCTCATCACTCTCACCATTTGCACTGATCAAACCATCAATTCCTGATACGCTCCACACCCATCCTCAGCATTTCCATGCATAGCTTTTCCTAGCGGCACCTCTGAGCCAATGCAACTATGCAACAGAATTGACTTTTCTGCAGAAGAGTGAGTGTTGCCTGTAAAAGGGAGGGCTCACCAGTTCCTGGGAGGGTGCTAGTGAGATCTAGAAATGCTCCTCCATCCTCTGCTAACTCTGCCTGAGCAGATCCACGTAGTTTTTGTGATCAACTCCAGTGCTGACACATCCTTCATGGACAACATGCTCACCAACTACCTCCTTTGTTCAGTGACATACTGAACTGTGCCTCTCTGCCTGGGCATGTCAGGTAATCATCACAAAACAGTATCATTTCACTTCATGGACTCTCCTCAACTGCTTGTCATTCTGGTGTACTCCCATGTAAAACAAACTTCAAGGACTGCCTTTTTTCACCTATGTAACATTACAAAAATCAGGCACATCCTGTCTCAAAATGATGCAGAAAAACTAGTCCATGCATTTGTAACTTCCAGGTTCTACAGGAGTCCTGTCCTTCTCTCCCTCTCCACCATGCTTTCATGTCCTACCACGGTGTGTTACTAACTTAGCTTCTTCTCCAGAGTCTCTGTTCTTTGTCATCTTGCAGGTTCCCATGGATAGTGGCTGAATCTGGATTGTGGATTACATCTCCTGCCATGGCCCTGCCTTACATCCACTGCAACTGCTATTACTATTAGTACATCCACTGTCACTGTTACTGTGACTGCATTTCTGTCTGTCTCTCTCTCTCTGTGTGTCGCAGTCTCTCTCTCTCTCTCTTTCTCTGATTGCATTTCTGTCTGTCTGTCTCTCTCTCTCTGTCTGTCTCACTCACTCTTTCTCTTGCTCTCTCTCTCTCTCTCTCACCCAACTGATCAAGGCAGATGGCTGCCCACCCAAAGCCTGGTTCTGCCTGAGGTTTCTGCCTGTTAAAAGGAAGTTTTTCCTCGCCACTGTTGCCAAGTGCTTGCTCATGAGGGAATTTGTCACGGAGCAGGTTTCGGGCCCAAGTGCAGAACCACCACAACACGGGTAAAGCTTTTATCCACTTTTTAATCTTGAATGGGCAGGATTCACAGCCACAATCACAGTCTCAAACACTACGGCAAACAATGTCCAGTAAACCAAAGGCAAGACTTTTGGTCAGGGACAAAAGGCTAAGGCAGTTACCGGGGAACAGGAGAACAGGCGTGGTCGGAGACAGGCAGGGTCAGCAACGGTAGATCAGTCCAAGATTCAGCTGGAGAGTCTTGCATGAGGACAGTAGCTGTGTCCCAATTCAGCGGCTGCATCCTTCGGAGGACCCAGCCTACACGGTCTACGGAGGCAACAGCTTCGGAGGCTCCTCCGTCGGCCGCATCAACTATCGGTAAATGGGATGGTCTAGCCTTCGGAGCATTTCCTGATTGCGTCACGACGTCATAACTTGACAAAAATTTAACAGACGACACAACAGAAACATAACAGACAGACGACGGAAACATAACAAGTGAAGTGAAGGGTTTAATAAGGTTTAATAAGTTCCTCATATCAACAGGTTAGCCTTAAGCTACAACACATAGCTGGCTCTACATTCCGGTGGCTACGTGTTATCGTCATTAACGTTACGTATTTTAACAGCCATTTAGAGGTTTTAAGGCCATTTGAGCTCCTGGCGTTAAGCAAAAACCTGTTATTTACATTACATTTATGTGTATTCTGCACCGCTGCAGGTGCCGGTGCTGCTGGTCGCTATTGTTTAAAAAAAAAACAATCGATGCCCAAAGCATCTTGGGATATGGGAGGCCGCGAAGGATAGTAGCGATGCATCCTCCAAATACAGGGAAAAGAAGGACGCATTTGTCGGCTGCATTTGGAGGAGCCTTCGAATTTGGACGAATTGGGACAGCCTTCGCGCATAGTTGTGACGTAATCGGCCTTCAAATCCACACGCCGAAGGATGCAGCCGCTGAATTGGGACACACCTAATGACAACCAGTGAGTGTGGCAGAGCAGCTTATATAGTGCACTGATTGCAATGAGTCTAAGGTGTGTAATCAGGTGAGCAGGCAGGTGGGTGTGGCTGAGAGTGGAAAAGTACTGAGGACACTGGTGAGCAGATGAGGAAACAATGGCAGCTGGTAAGAAGTGTGACAGGAATTGTTGGGTCTCTGTAGATAAAAGTGCTCAGCCTGTACCAGCTATATATGGAAAGTGTCCTGAGACAACTTCTGTTGTGATTTGACGCTATACAAATGAAATTGAATTGAATTGAATTGAATTGAATTGAATTGAATTGAATTGAATTGAATTGAATTGAATTGGTGTATCCATGGTTCGTATGGGGTGACACGGTGGAGCAGCAGGTAGTGCGCGTGCCTCACAGCAAGAGGGTCACCGGTTCGATCCCCAGGTCGGACAGGGCCTTTCTGTGCGAAGTTTGCATTGCATTCTTCCCGTGCTTGCGTGGGTTCTCTCCGGGCACCAAAAACATGCTCATTAGGTTAATTGGTGGCTTAATTTGTCCTTAGGTGTGAGTGTGCCTCTCGCCCGTTGACAGCTGGGATAGGCTCCAGCCCCCAGACTTGCTCTGTGTCCTCCTCCTAGTGATTCTCTTTCATCGGCGATTCCAGATCTGTCAGAAATCCAATTACTACTGCATGCTATGAAGCAACTGTCTTGCTTCATAACTGTCTTACTTAAACGCAGCATCAGGCCAATATTGAATTTACTTAATGTATTTATGTTGCATTTACTAAATATAAATGAGTTGTACAGATACAGCCTCCTAAAATGCTCAAATGGACCCCATATTAAAATGCCGAACTTTAGTTTACAGCCAGGTACAAAAAATGGTTTACGGTCTATCACCAAATTGCCTGTTCATGATAACTGTACAAGGGGTGAATTTTTATATAACTCACTTGTTTAAATTATGTTAAGTTATGCGTAATTTTGTAACTTTGAGTTACAGCTAGCCACTAGGCTTCATTCTGTCCGGCTCGGCTCCACCTACTTTCCACCTCTTTATCCATTTCAGATAAGCCCTGATTTTGACTGGCACTACCAAGATGGCTAGTGCCACTATCACTGAGCTTCACAATGGCTCTTCAAAAACCTGTGGTTGATGTCACAGAGACTAAGTCCATATCCATCTCCATGTTTTACAGTTATACAGTCTATGTGACAAGACAGCAATTTCAGTGATTTTTATAATCCTTAATCATATCTCAAACAATTATTAAAGGCCCAATTTTATGCAAAAACAGGGTAAAAGTGTAACAATTCAATCCTGACTTTTTCCCCTTTGGAATGCCTCACCTCACTAAAACAACTTTTGAAACATCTCAACACCAAAATTATAAAGAGACAAACCTTACAAAACAGACAAACAAAACAAAACAAAATAAAACAAACAAAAAAAAAAAACACGCATCCTGTCCAGTGCACACTTATTTTCTCATGGTCTTCATTGTTCTCTGGACTGCCTTATCTGTGACAAGTGCCAGGTCTCACACGTAAGTTTCTGGCATTAAAGGTATGGTAACAGTTCCTCTAGATAAGGAGGGAGATAAAAAAAAAAAAAAAATACATTAATTAAAAAAAAAAAAAAAAAAAAAAAAGAATAATGACAGAATTTGTAATAGGAAAATGTATTTTATAGTCATATTTCAGTCCTGTCAGTGAAATGTGTGAGTGAATTTCATAGTCAACCTCTTGCCTTGATAGTCTGTAGCCTGCATGGAGTCCTGATCCTTCTTGTGGCCACTGTTCATCTTTTTCACCTCTGCCTGCTTTGTCTTCAGCTCAGCCTGGGCATGCTTCAGCGTCATGGAAAGAAAAACAGGAGACAAGATATAGGGACTCCTTGAGAAATCTATGATAAGACCATTGCAAGACAATTATAATGACATCAGTGAAGCCTGTTAAAGGGTATTTTTCAATTGGACCTCATTTTCGCATCATTTCGGGTCAATGGGGACAAAATGTGATGACCAACCTAGTTAAGCAGCTAAACATCGAAAGAAAGAATACAGAGAGTAAGGTGCAAGGAAAAAGACTGAGAGAAAAACAGAGTAGTACTACATGTAGTGCAAAAGTATCCTTGGTTATGCAAACACGTCTGTACTTAATTCTCTGTTATCATTGCCAACTGTGGTAGAAATTGTGGGTTACCTCTTGGAAGGTGTATGGTTGGACTAGTGCGATTGAAGAAGGCAACTCCACGCAGCACATTATGGAGTCCACAAAAAGGCCACTGAGATTTTGGCTCAATCACAGGCTCTCTAAGAGACTGCCTGCAGAGGGAACAAATTGAACTATGCCACATTTTAAATTGTTGTTGTTGTGGCTTAATATTGTACACTTACAGTGACAGGGTTCACACAGACTTTCCAAAATTAAATTCAAGGACTTTCAAGTACTTTTCAGGCACTAAGTTTTCAAGGACTTCACTCAAAGCAAATAATGAATTTTCAAATATAAATTTAAATTAAACATGAATAAATGATGTGATCAATGTCCATCTCTCTTAATGTACATATTCATTTCACCAATTTGAACTTTTTAGTGATGCACTGTTACATATAGTTGTATGTAACATAATGTATATGTATTCATACTGTGAACCAAACTCATTATCCCCTCCAAGTGTATGCCTGGCAGAGGTAAATATCATGTGACATGCAAAATCCCACAACAAGCATGCTTTTCAAGCTGTCATCATGACACACGCAGCAGGGCATTCTCACTCACAGTCACACTGTACAGTGATCATTAGTTGCAATTCTGTCACCAGCTCTTTATTTTGTAAGGACAAATATGAATGGCTTCAAGAGTAAGTGCTTCTAAAAGACAGAGTTTTTCTTTTTGGAATTGAATCATACATTCATGTAGTGCTGAGAAGGCCCACTGTATTAGTGAGCCCATGCCTCTCTACACCGGCCATTTGTATTAATAAAGGACAAAACACAAAGACAAAGTGTATGGACAGACAATGTTGAAAACCCCAGCACTCCTTGCAAGAACTGGGTGGAAACTTTTGATTAAAATATGACAGTGTTGTGTGGTTCATTTGAATTTCAAGGCCTTTTTAAGCATTTTGTTAAAAGGTGCTATTTTCAATGTATTCCAGTGCTTGATTTGGTGAGCTTTAATTTCATTCAATGTTGAATAGATGTTTGTCAGTGTCCATTATAAAAAAATATAAATAAATGAATACATGATCCTTATATACATATGCTGAGATTATTATCCTACCAGGAGTTAGAATAACTGAAACCTTCATGTGTGACCAATTCACAGGTTGTCAAAACAGCACCTATACAGCCTGCACACTATCACTGTGCACCGTAATGCACTTCTTGGCTTCACAATGGAACTCAGACCACTTTTTTTTAAATCTTCTACAGGTTCTGTGGCTCAGAACTAACGAAATTCACTGCTTTGGTTATTTTCCTCCATTCAGTTTGTTACATTTTGTTGATTATGCCAGAGTTTAGGCTTCCAAATGTACCACAGTTGTTTCTGTCAATTTGATCAACCATTATATCAAGTTTACAGTCGGTAAATTGAAAGTTAATTATAGGAGCAATGGAAAGATGAGTTTTAATGAAATGTGTTTTACAATTACATTTCTGTAAATGGAGTACAGTGGCTTTGGCGAGAATAACATAATGACTTTCTGCTTAAACAAAAAGAATCTTACTCTTTAACAAAAAAGGTCTATCTCTGCAGGCATCATTTCCATAATGTTGCCAGACACTTAGAACAACAATCTGAGCCTGTCAGTGGCATTAACAAGTAATTTTAGTGGATGTACACTGATGCTGTGAAAATGCCTGGAGGGATTACATTGCAGTCCATTGGCTGATGGCTGGAGTGCTCTCGCTCAATACTGGACCAATTTCAAAACTAGTTGTCTCCATTAGTTACTTGCACACAAAAAAGGAAATGGGGAAAAGGGGTCCATACACACTAATAATATTTGACTGAAATTTCTCCATTTTGTCTTGGATACTGAAATCGCCCCCGACACATGGACCGGCACCAGTTTTTTCAGACTCAAACTATGAAATTCCCCTTAGCTTAACAGAATTACTTTGAAGAGGCCAAATTGCTTGTTGACACATATTTTGTTTGCTCAGACCTATACAATAAAGAACTGCCAAATATGAATTTCATGAGGGTATTATGTTAATTCTAATGTTGATTATCATTAATGACATTCTGTTGCTTTAATAATTAAAAACACCACCAAATAATACTCTAAAGCTGTCAGGTTGGGAACCCATAGGTTTATACATATTTCTCCTTGTTGCATTATGGGTTGCTTATCACTGTGTTTTGACTGTAGCTGCAAGAGGTCAAGAGGAACAAGAGGAATTCCTGGAATTCCCAAGATAGTGTGCTTCTTTTCGCTTTTGGGAAAAACATGAATCCCTAATTTGTAGTAAATTGTGGGGATGGTGAGAAAGCTCAAGCACACATGCGCAGTTTCAGGATGGTTGAGAAAAAATACATGCAAACTGATGTACATGGGGTTTTATAAAGCAGACGAAAAACAGCATATGCATGTTTCCAGAATTTTACATGTTTGGCCCAGGACAGTCAGGACGACCCCAAACACCAAGAGTTGTGTCACCATTGTCTAGCCAGACAGAAGAAAAACATTAAATATTCATCAGTCTTGGATTTCAACATTGATAGTTCATAAAAAATACCACAAAGCCTGAGCATTAAAATTAGTGATAAATAATGTGAACGTAGTTCCTCCAGTCCTACATCTAGAGGATCTTGTAAGCCCATTGCATGGCTTAAAAAAAAAAAAATGTAATATATGTATCTAGCAAAATGTTCAGATCCATTTTCAGCTGTAGGTTCAGGATCATGACACAGACAGTGTGCTCACTCTTTTGGGACTCGTCCAGCTTTAGCAGTCCTCAGATGATTCTCCTGAGAAAAATAAACTATGCCTTGAGGTTTAGAAAGAGTACAGTAGTGCATGTAAACATGCCTGTGTCGTTTGTTAGTTATGATGCTGTAATTAACCCATAGTTGCTATCAGTTTAACCAAAGGGCTCCAATTATCAGTTACATTATTGATCTGATACTGAGCCTGTATTTGACACCTTCAAAATTGTAACTGCATCTTAGACTTTTGTCACAAAATTACATCAGTTGTTGTTTTTTTTTTTGTTTTGTTTTTTTTTTCAATTGGCATAGTTATCTCAAAGAGGAAAAATTGCAACATATCTATATTTTAAGCTAAAAAGACGCAAGGCTCATAAACGGTAGTAGTACAAAAACACAATTTTTAGCCTGGGACTGAAAGTCGGTGTAGGAACAAGTGGCACTGGAGCTGAGCAGAAGAAAGTTGACATTACTAAACATATGCATAATTGGCTTCAGTTCCTTTTTATTTTTTGCCTGGTCACTACATTGTAACAGTTCCCCAACTCCAGTACTAGACCAGACTACCCAGTGGAGTTGATGGGAGACAGTTTCAAAAGCAAGACGAGGTCCAGTGAGATGAGAATAGAGAGTAGATTGGAATCAGCTGCATGGAGGAAATAATTAGTTATCTTAACAAGTGCTGTTTCTGTGCTGTGTTTGGGGCAGAAACTGTATTGGAATTGTTCAAAGATATTACCATTGTCAAGGCAGAAGTTGAGTTGACCCTCTCAAGAATATTGGAAATTCATGGAATATTGGGAATTGGCCAGTAGTGTTAGGGCGTAGCACTCTAACAGAGCGGAAAATGCAATAAACAAAACGGAAGAGCTCAGGCAGCATGAGATACTGGACGAGGCTGGATGGCACTGTAAAAGAGAAAACTTTTAAGTGGATGTCCAAAAGCACAAAAAAAAAAAAAAAAAAATCCAACATGAGCACGGTCTTAGTAATGACTAATTCTGAATAAGGTTCTTTCAATGATACTCACACAGAGAATGGACATATAACACAGGAGAGATCAGGACGAACAGGCAACCAGTGATGCAGAAAGCCAACCTTATATACACTGCAGGTCTGCTGAGCCTGATGCGCAGCAGGTGCGCAGGTGATTAGGCAGAAGCCAGCAGAGAGTGTAGGAGGCACGCCCAGTCTCAGACAGACAGGGGAACCGACAGACAGACCAATAACACTAAAGGGAAAAAGAGAAAAAGAAAACACTAGGGATAGATGGATGAGCAGATCCTAACAAACAGTTGTTTAGATCAGTGGGTCTCAAGACATAAGTCACATATGGCAGTGGATGGGGGCAGTGTCATGACACTTTTGCTGATGTTAAGTTGGTCTGAGTGATTTTGGCAGAGGCCACCTGTTTATGAATACTAGCAATTTTGGAGTTCAAAAACTTAAAACATAGCACTGCTCATTACAAGAGTGACTGACATGTCTGATATTGGGGTATGATATGGTGTGCACCCTTGATTTACCGAGTGGTATGCTGATGTCAAAAGAAATAGCTTCATGGTCTGAAATGACCAAAGTTCATGACCATAGGTGAGGGTTGGTTCATGATAAAAGTTCAGTGGTGAAAATATAGGATGACTTAGGTGGCCTGTACAGAACAGCAATACTGGTGTATAAAGATTTATCCATTTTAACAGCCAACAGTTCACAGGAGAACTGAGTGGCATTAGATTTATACTCTCACGATAGAACAGCACAAGGCCATCTTCTCTGCCTGAACATGAGGGTTTGCATATATAAACAAATTCTGGTGGAGCTGCTAAATTTACCTGCAGAAAATCATTCTGTGGCTACGAGGTATCTGTGAGACATAAATACTCCTGTTTGTGATCTGAGATGAAATCGCTGACCAGAGGGGTCTTGTTGATCAAATGTTGCAGAACGCAAAGGTGAGTGTGTATTTTCAGAGTTAGTACAATGTGATCTACATGCTGTGGGCCATGTGGATGGGAGGCCATGTGCCTGATAATGGTCTCTATCGGGAAAATGACATTCTTCTGTTATTCTGTCACTACATTCATTTTTGACAGATTTAATTGAACTTATGCAGCTATTGTCAAGGGGGGAATTCTCACAATATGACTGAACCTGCACAAGCATTAACACAAACTAACATACCATCAGTCAAGTTAAGCAAAAAGGTACCCGGTTTGATTGAAGCAAAAGATAACAAGGATAACGTTGCACTTCCAAAACATCACAAAGACTGGATGGACTAGCTTCAAGTCGTATTACATTTTCAGTGAAATAATGCAACAAAATCCCAATGAATCTGGTTTCTTCCAGTTGTCAGATAGGTACTAATTCTCTCAGATAAATGATCATCCTTCAGTAAATTGTGAAAATCCACATTTATACTTTATTTTTATTTAGACCATGAGGGGATGCAATTCAGTTGTGGCGATTTGCAATTAGCTGTGTTATTGTTTACTACTGCCTCCCAAAACTGGAAGCAGGCTAAGCCTGGACTAGCGTACTGCAAAACAGATCGATTCAACAGTTTTACACCACATACTTAAAAATACTTAAAACATCAATTTTACGCCTAACAATCGTCCTACAGTAGTCTGCAGCTACAGAGGCATTTACACATCCTACCTTTCAGCTCCTAGTCTTCACTGTGTGTGTGTGTATGTGGTGTGTGTGTGTGTGTGTGTGTGTGTGTGTGTGTGTGTGTGTGTGTGT
>JBBMOE010000004.1:5368985-5382849 GCA_037975065.1 Chaetodon trifasciatus
GTGTGTGTGTGTGTGTGTGTGTGTGTGTGTGTGTGTGTGTGTGTGTGTGTAAGTCCCAGTCCCAAGAGTGTTTGTGCAGAAATAGAAAACTGAAATCATATTTTAAAAGCTGATAGACAACACAACTCCTCATGTTTATGCCTCCCCATAACTTACAGCGGTGCAAACTTTCATTTTATTTCCCATGGCTTGTGACTGAGTGTCAATGAGGGAAAGAAAGATCATTCTCTTGATTACAAAGAAATATAAACACCTTGAACAAGCATATCTTTCAGTAAATAGGGTAGTCCTACTGTGGAGTTGGAATTGCAGTCCAACTTTAGTTAGACTAATGAAAACAATGACGAAAGTTCTATGTGTACAGCATGATTTTGTTGAGGGCTTGCTGGACCAACATCACCAGTATTTTTGGCGTGACATTTAATTTTACATGATTTCAAGATAACTCTTTTTTTCTCTCTCTTTTAGAAGGTGATAGAGGGGTGGATAACAGCTCTGCCATGAATTCTGCTTTTAGGGTCAGAATTGTGTAAATACAATTTTAAGTTTATTGCTGAGGTCACAGTTGGTGGTATGAACTACATTATACTGAGAGGTGTTTCTAGTTTTTTTGTCCTCCCTGTTACATACAATTGGGGCAGAATACTAGAAGCCCCTAAAATATAACAACATCACCACCTATAACCCAGATGTTAAAACATATAATTGAATTAACACCTATATGATAGCAACACAAAAGCAGAAATTATGGCTGAGTTGGTGTGTTGGATTACATTAGATTATAGAGGTGTAAGGTTGGTTTGTAATTTTTGGCTCAGTCTTTCAGCACATCAGACGAAATGAAGCAATTATTAGGAGTTTAAAATGCAGACTTTTAACTTTAGTTACAAGAGTATTATTGGTCATAAAATCCTATGAATCTGTAGTAGTACAAAATATGACCATTCATTTGAGGTTTATCAGAATTTAACTGTATCTTAACAGTATACCTGTGGTGTGTATTTAAAATATTTTTGCAATCATTTGTTGAATAAGCGTTTGACTCTATGGAGTGCTCATGACCAAAGGGTTGCAGTATGAGGCAAGATTAATGGGTTAGTGAGGTATGTTGAGCCTAAAGACAGATTTTTCAGTGTCACAAAGGTGGCTCTCTTTAAACCTGGCTCAATCAACCATGGTAACTTACTGCTGCAGATCTAACCTGCTTCAGTGGAGGTTATGCTCAGAGTTTCAGATTTAAATCAGGTATAAAAAACACCACCCTTTGTCTGCAGCAAGACAGAGCACAGTAGTGAGATCAGGAGTCACAACAACAACCATGTAGGCATAATCACAACAACTGATCACTAGAGCGAGGTAAGAGCCAAGATGAGATACCACAAGGGTTAATGGACAATCTGGCAAAGACTGGAATGAAGAGCCTGGGTATGTATACTGTAGTTGATCATCAAATGAACCGCATTTGTGCAGGTGAATTCGTGGCAGGAGGTAGGTGGTGAGGAGGTGACCACATCCAGCTCAGCACAGATACAAAGACACAGGGATCATCCAGTGAAGTTGATTCATCCAGTTTATTGAGCGCTCACGCCAGGTGTCCAGATTTTCAGTTCTTTCTACTGTTGCGGTAGAGGAATAAAATGGCTGTTTTGACAACATTACAACATTAGCAAGTATGCTAACCGACAGTAGCCTACTGAGTTACAGTTAGCTTTCCAAACACAGTGCATAAACACAGCCGGCAGCAGTTTAACACCTTTGTCACAAAAGGGTTAGGCTACTACTAAGTTACTTTCTCACACTTTTACCTTAAGTAGCTAGTGGCAAGCTAGAAAAGAAAAATTATACACGCTGCTGTGTGGGGACGACAGACAGCTTTCACCACATTACTCCCTCTCCTCTCACCTTGTCCCACCTCCTGGCCAATCATAATTAAAGAAACATGATGTCCCTCTACACTGTGCCATTAGAGGTAGATAACCAATGAACATATACTAAAAAACATGATAGTGTGTCACGCCTCGTGTTGAGGGACGTATGTTTCAGAGAAACTATAGCCAGCCTATTTTTTGTTGAAACTGCAGGGTTTCTTCCCCGGTAGTGGAACGAGTTACCAAACTCCATTCAATCTGTAAAGTCCCTCTCGATCTTTAGGAAAAGGCTAAAGACCAAGCTCTTTACTGGTCATGTTCTTTCTTTAAAAACAAAAACAAAACAAAACAAAAAAAACTCTATGCATTCTATGCATTACTTTGTAGTACTGCCTCATAGCACCTATGTCCAATTGGACCAGAAATTTGCGTTAGGGCACTTACTCTTGTTGTTCTCTCCTGTACAGAACCTTGCTTGATGTATGAAAATCTCATATGCATGTTGCTTTGGATAAAAGCGTCTGCCTAATGACAAATTGTAATTGTAATTGTAGTTCGGGTTAGGATTGGTTATAAAAAGAGAATTCCAGAAAGGTTGAGTCTTTCTGAAGCAAAGTTGCGGAGGGGTTTATCATTTTGGGACAGACTGTGCTGGCAAATAATACAAACATTTATGAATGTTTCTTAACGTAAAATGGCAAATAATTTGGGGATTTCATTGTCTGCAGTATATAATGTCATTAAAAGACTCAGAGAATTGGAAGAAATCTCTGTAAGGAAAGGACGAAGCGGAAAACCAATATCGGACAGTCTTGATGACTGCACTGTACTAAAAACAGACACGAGTCTGTAGTTTACATCGTTGTATGGGTTCAGGAACACTTCCCAATACTCACAATACTCGGGACCTATCAGTCAGTCAGAGAGGGCCAGGATTGGCGCTGGTCGGACCGCGTCGATCTTAACTCCACAGATGCTGGCAACTCCCAGGAAACTCTAAGGAAGTATTCGATCCTCCTTGATTCCGGTTGCTGACGCTCCTGACAAAGAGGATCCTTCTGCTACTGACTGACTTAATTTCTCCGGTTTTATCGGAAACTTGCTGTGGTAAGTTGGCGTGCTTTCGCTCCACTTTCTCACTGGCGTCTCTCAGCTGAGCTCATATGTTTTTTCCTATTGGTCTTCTTCAAAACTGCCGGGCTATGTGGAAAAAGGGGATTAGATTATTGAATGACTGTGGGTGGTGTCGGAGACAAACGTGAATGACTGTGGGCGATGACATATTTCTGACAGGGGTCATTACACTCCTCCCCCTTAGTGGAAGCCGACCAAGGCTAAGGCGCAGTAGATGATCCAAAGGTGTATGGTTTTCCAGAATTGCATTCATGGTAGATTACTGGTTTGGAACTAGGTTTGATGGTTTTAGCTGGGAAATGTGCACAACTTTTAAGTCTTGGCCAGAATCCTCTAATACCACCTGGTAATTCACCGTCCTGACTTGTTGCACTACATGATATGGGTCTTGCCATTTAGGAGCTAATTTGGCTGTGAAGGACTAAATAATTTCCCAAATTGGGATCAATAAAGAAATCGTCTTTGGAGAGTGGATGAGCTCATACCCAGACCCTTCCTCAAAATTCATGTCTCTTTGATGCTTGTCATAGTTCCTCTTCTACCGGTGTTGGACCGAATCCAAATTTTTGGAAACAAAGGAACCTAAATTCTTCAACTGTGCTATCTTAGTGTAAGCAGGAGTGTCTGGAGCCGTTTCCTGGGGTTGCAGTATAACATTGATAGGTCCTCTCAGTGCACGACCAAGGTTCAGCTCTGCTGGGGAAACTCCAGTGGACTCCTGGACCGCTGAGTTGATAGCAAACCGGAACTCTGGGAGGTGTTTGTCCCAATGTTTGTGTTGATCTCCAACATAGAAGGCAATCATTGTTTTTAGGGTACAGTTCACTCTCTCAGTTAAGTTGGTTTGAGGGTGATAGGCAGATGATAACTTGTGTCCTACATTCCAGGTTCAACACACCGTTTGGAAAATGGACTAGACAAACTGAGCCATGGTCAGAGAGGATGAAGTTGGGTATATCCCATCGGGTTAAGACCTCCTTCACAAGGACTTGAGAGATGGTTTCTGCTCTGGCATTCCTTATGGAAAACAGTTCAACCCACCGAGAGTAATAGTCCACGAAAACTAGAAGGTAGACATTTAGTTTGGGGCTCTTCGGGAATGGACCCATCAAATCTACCCCGATCATTTCCCAGGGGCGTTGAACTATATTTTGCTCGAGTTTTCCAGCCAATTTTCTGTTTTCAGGTTTATAGCGTTGACATACTTGACAGTTCTGTTGTCGGACGTCCCAACTCAACTTTGGCTAGTACACCAGATGTTGCAGTCTATGGTAGGTTTTATGCCTCCAAAAGTGACCACGGAGGGGGTCTTGATGGAAATACTCCAGTAGTTGCCCCTGGAAGTTGGCAGGTATATACAAGTGGTAGATGGTTTTGTATGATAGGGTGACAACACAGTAGGAGATCCTCCAGAATGATGAATGATGTGGTTGAGTTTATGATAACCTTCCCGTTTTCTACCACCTTTTCATACAGGGTCTGACATTCCATGTTTTCCTGCTGTGCCTTCCACACAGTCTCAATGGAGATTGGAAGCTCTTTTGATGGTCCCGTGGAGGTAGTCATGAGGGTAGCACACACTGGTGAAATGGGCGGACCCTCTGTTGGGGCTCGAGAGAGAGCATCTGGCACCGTGTTATACTTTCCCTTTCTATATTCCACAGTGAAAGTGACCTCTTGAAGCCAGAGTGGCCACCTGATAAGTTGAGTGCCGGGTTTTGTGGTTTTAAAGACTCACAAAAGAGACGCCTGATCGGTAACTAAGGTGAAGAGCCGTCTTTCTAGATATGTTCTCCACTTTTGTACTGCCCACACCACAGCCAAACATTTCAACTCTGTTGCAGCATAATTCTTCTCTGCTGGGTTTACGGTACGGTGGGAAAAGCAAGGACCTCCTCCATTCCATGGCCTAACTTCTGTACCAGTACTGCTCCCAGACCCAACTCACTCGCATCGGTGTTCACCACAAAAGGCGCGTTGAAGTTTGGATGGCCCAGGATAGGTGGTTTTACCAGATGCTGCTTAAGGGTATCGAAAGCTGTTTGGCATGCCGGTGACCATAGAAACCTTGCTCCTTTCTTCTTCAAGGCATTGAGTGGCTCCACAATCTGAGAAAAGTTGGGGACAAATCAATGATACCACCCTGCCATGCCCAGGAACCTCTGTAAGGTCTGCAGGGTGGTGGGTAACGTAAAGTTACGCACAGCTTCCGTCTTGTCTGGATCAACATGAACTCCAGTGGCAGAAACAACATGGCCAAGAAATTTCAGAGAGGTATGGAAAAACATACTTTTTTTCATGTTGACAGACAGGACAGCAGTGTGGAGTTTGTCAAGGACCGCTTGGAAATCATAGAAATGTTGCTCCCAAGACGAGGAGAAAATGATGATGTCCTCCAAGTACAGGAAAGAGATTACCCCTTTCAGTTCTTAGAGTGCCCTCTCCATGAGTTTGTAAAACATTGCAAGGGCATTCTCCACCCCAATGCCATAACTTTGAATTGGAACAGACCTTGAGGGCAGATAAAGGCTGTAATTTCGCACACCTCTGGATCCATTTCCACCTGCCAATACCGCTATTTAAGACCTCTGCACCTGCAAAATTATCCAGTATTTCTTGAATTGTAGGAATGAGGTAGCCATTCGTGGCTGTATTCTCATTCACTTTTCTGAAATCAACACAAAACCGTAGCTTGCCAACTTGTGGGGTTGGGTGGGGTTGCTGGGAGTGGGACTGGTACGTGGACTTGGCTTTCTTAGACTGATTATAATTTGGGTATGCATATGGAGCATGACTGTGTTTACACCTCCAGTAGTAAACCACAGGTGGGGTGTTGTTCTTTGGTGGAGGGAAATTGTTATCCAACGCATCCACTTTGTCTTTTTCCTTTTGTTTCACAACTTGTTTTTTTCTGTGATCATAATGAAACTGCCTTGCTGTGTCTTTTTCTAGTTGCTGTCCCAGTCTCACCAGTTCATCCACTGTAGAAACTCTGCCCCGGAGCTGGCTTGCCATGTATTGATTAATGTTCCTGAAAATCATCTTCAGTACTGTAGGCTCCCATATATCTGGCTTCTGCGTCTTACACAAGGAGAGGTACATGAAAGTAAAGTCGCGGGTGCTTTTACCATCACCTTGAACTCTTGTCCTTACTCTCTTGGCCAGTTCATCCTCGTTGTCCTCAGACAAAAAGGCAGCACGGAACTTCCCCTGGAAGTCTGACCATGTATGTGTGTTTAAAAGAACCACATCACACCAGTCTCTTGCTGTTCCATGAAGGACATTTCTCAAGTTAGCCATCAATTCCTTCTCGGTAAGTGGACTTCAAGCCAGAAACAGTCGTGGGACAGTCGTGAGTGCAGATATGTTGAGTGTTTCATTGGCACAACTTCCTGAGACATTGAATCCATACTATGAGAGAGTTTCCATACATCTGTTTGCAGGTGGTCAACCGATTGCACTACTGGGTCATGAACTCTTTAATGTCCTTTAATATTTCTGTATGATGATGTATTAGCTGCCAATTGAGGTTTGCCGCAAATTGACTCCTTAGGAATGCTTGTCCAGGGTTTCAGACAAATGTTGAAAGTGTTGTTCATAAGTTGCAGTGACTGTTACAGCCCTGGCCGTATTGATTCCACAATGTTTGTTTGTTCCTGTGTGGTCCTGTGGTGTCCTTTTGTCTGGTCCATGATTCTGTGTGTGAGTGTGTGCTCCTCTGTTTTTTGAGCAGCTGTGCTGGTCCTGCCCTCCTCCTTACAGCAAGTGGTGTCGCTGTCCCATTGGTCCCTGCTGCCGCATCCAGCCTGTTTTAAACTGGGGATTTCTCATTCATCGGGGGACTCGGCTTGACAGCAGTGGCTCGTGTGTTTTCTGGCTTTCGTGTGTTTGACTAAAGAACTTTGTCCCCAGATCTCCTGTGTATATTATGGTAGTGTTAGTTTTGGTAGTGTGGTTTTTGGTGGTGGGTTTTAGATCTTCTCCAGGTTTTTGGGTTGAAGTTTGTAGCGTGGTATATATTTAGCACTATGTTGTTTTGGCTGTGGCCCTTTTTTTACCTGTACATCAGGTCTCTTTTTGTTGCTAACAATAAATTTGTGGTTTACTATTGTACCTGGTTTTGGCTTAGAGTAATTTGTTGATTTGGAGACAAAGTTTGTTTTTTTCACTCTTTTATGTTGCATCTCTGCTCCCCTAGACTGGGGCATAACAGTGACATTCTTTAATAAGGTTGTTATAGTGTTTTCAAGCTCTTGTTTCTGTGTGTTTTGTGTCTGCATGAGTATGCGAAATTTCTCCTCCAAGGTTGCTTCCAGTGAATGGTGACTGGCCAGTGGTTCCTCATTAATCTCATCCGTCCATACAGATGCACATTCAGGTTGATTAGCTGCTCCATCCTGAGATGTGGTATGAAGTGGGATGAGTGGCTGTGAAAGACAAGAATCCCCACACAAATTCATGTCCAATAAAGAATAAGTGGTATTTTTTGTAGCAGCTGACCCAGTTTAGTTGATTGTTTCCACTCCACTCCTAATCTTTGAGTCCATCTGGTGTCCTGTAGTCCTATCCTCTGCTGAGGCCATTTTCACAGTGGAGTAGCTGAAGAAGGTGGTAATATATTTTAATATTGTTGGTTGTGAGCAATGCTGAACAAAAATCCAGGGGTTAATGGATCCAGAAATCTGGGGTGGCACTTTGTAGTGGGTTTGACCAAATTAGTGAGGTGAGGTGCCAGTCCTTGTCAAGTCTGACAAATAAAAAATTATAATCAAAGTAAAAAGGTCAAACCATACAAAACTTGCAGACAAACAGACACTGAATGATTTACAGTATATATATGCAAGACAAAAAAACGCTCAATAAACACAGACCACAACTCAATTCAACTCAACAGTGTATTAATCAACCAGTGGGCAATATACAGGCATGTACTGGTATGTGACAATAGTATTCAGTGCAATCCCACAAAGTGAAAGTCCGCCCCACAGTTCAGTTCAATCCAGTGTTTTCCTTCTCAACTAAAAGTACATTCAAAAGTCCGTTCTGGGTTTTACCATGGATCTTCCAACAAAATCAAAACAGGAAATCAGAATGTTGCATACCAGGATAACGTCTCCTAGTGCAGTGCAACGATTTAATAAGGTGAATATGTACAATACTCACAATACTCTGGACCTGTCATGCCCCGTTTACACGACAACGCTCGTGGGTGAATACGACAAAATATTTTATCGGATGTACCTTTCCTTTAGACGGCGATGGCGTTTTTGGGGCTTAAAAATGCAAAAAAGTGAAACCTCCCTCCAGAGTGGAAATCTTAAAAATGCTCCACCCTCGCGTTCCTGTCTAAAGGGTAAAAACGCTCCACTCTCTCACTGGCGTTTCTTAGCTGAGCTCATGTGTTTTTTCCTATCGGTCTTTTTAAAATGCCGGGCTATGTGGAAAAAGAGGATTGAATTATTGAATGACTGTGGGTGGTGTCGGAGACAAACGTGAATGACTGTGGGTGGTGACATATTTCTGACAGGGGTTGTTACAATATATATAACTTGTCAACCTCATCAGGATATCCTACATATGAACTCCGCCAGACACAAAACGTGATGGAGTTGACACCATATGCAACCTGCAACACTGTTGGATCTTTGACAAAATCTAAATCCTTGGTCAGACATAATGGGTGTCATGACAGTGGTTATATAACTTTCTTTGTTAACCCATGTGTAAAAACAGATTTGGCACTGTCAGGACCAAGCATAAAAACACAATCCAAAAGATGTTGTGTCTTCATCATCCTGTTAGTGTGTGGATGACATTTTGTGTAAAATTTGAAGTGTTAATATTACTTGAAACAAATTGGGAAACAATGGATTTACTGCAACACCAACTGAATGGACGTAGGTTCCTGTGGACAGGAAGTTTGCACTGCTGTGATTATGTTGCCTCCCTAACTGGCTATCCAGGGAGGCGGCAAGTCCGTGGTCTTGCCTGTGGTGAGAATAAAAGGAGATACACGTTGTGCTGGTGTTAACTTCACGGCAGCAGGATTTATTCTTCCTGTTTGCATGGAAATTCTAAACTTCAGGTATCAACATCTCAACAGAATCATGAAATCTATTGGCCTGAGCTTCAGTCCCACTGTTGTATCAGATGGCCATTTTTATAGCATTGTCAACACAACAAATATTCACATATTCATCTGCTTTCCAACACTCAGTTGTTCAACACCTACACAATAAGTAAATACATTTTTAACCAATAATCAGAGACCTTTTACCATGTCCTCTAATCCCTATCTTTTTATCATCATGAACTAATAAATGAATTTGTTTTTAACAATTACTTTTTAACCAACACATTCTTCAAAATCATGTAATTACCCTTTTAACCTATCTCATCTTCTTTTATCCATGTTGTCTCAAACCAATCATGAATAACATTATTTCCATAAACATATTTCCTCATGGTAACTTTACATTCACTTGAGCAATGACGCTGCATTTTGACTTCAGAATAGCATTTCCTGGTTTTGGCAATAACACACAAATATCCATTTGGCTACAGATAAAACCAGAAAAACACATATTGCATGAGAACAGATTCAGTAATAATGTGCAAGTCGTCTTTCTTCACACACTACTATACAGGTCCGCTTAGCATTAGCCAGTTAGCATACACGGCCGTCTCTCAATTCACATCAAACTCTCTCTAAAACTCGTGGCTTTGGCTCGTATGTACACGACTAATCCTCGAGTCACATGTTTAACTCTTCACACATGTCATGTACACCTGATTACATGTATATTTACCGACCTGTGGTGAGAATAAAAGGAGATACACGTTGTGCTGGTGTTAACTTCACGGCAGCAGGATTTATTCTTCCTGTTTGCATGGAAATCCTATCCCACCACAAGCGTGATGCGCCACCTAGCGGCCTGAATGTGTCATAGCACTGTATTAGTGTGAATACAAGTGAATGATGAAACTAATGAAAATAAATGAAAAAGGATAATAAAAAAATGATAGTAGGGGTGTCTGTTCTTCTCATCTATTTTCTCCAGCTATTTCTACTTTTTCCCCATTCTTTAACTGTTCCTTTTCCCACTTCTTTATCAGTTTCCAGCCCTCTACAATTACACAACTTTGTTTAGTGACATTATTAATGAATGGTTCAGCAAATTTAACATATTCCCTCAGCTCAGAATCCATATTGCTCAAACTGAATACTGCCAGGAAAAGCATTAGAGAAAGGGTGATGCTTTATGGCTAATTTAAATCTGAGCAGAGCCTCCCCGGAAGCAGGTTAGCTGTGCAGCATGACTTACCATGGTGATCAAGCCAGGTTAAAACAGAGCCACCTTTATAAAATTGAAAAATCTGGTTTAAGGCTCAAGATACCTCACTAACCCATTAATCTTGCTTCATAGTACACTCCTCTGGCCATGAGCACTTAATAAACTTCACTGAATCCACAATAAAAAAAAGAGAAAAAACACTCAAAATATCTCCAGATACACACGGAAGAGGCAAATGCTTATTTGTACAATGACAGGAAAAATATTCATACTCGACGCCACAAGTAATGGTGCAATTATTACAGTTACTTGGAGTTTTATAACTAGGTTCAGGAACAATGACCATGCTCAAACCCATCTCATTTCTGCACAAAAGCATTGACGCTCACCATCTTTGACTCAGTCTTCGCATTGACTCAGCCTTTTCACGACCTGTGACAGACGAGTATTACAGGAAATCGCTCACCTTATACCATGGACCAGGAGCTCCTTCTCGACCCTTCAGCCTGTGATCTGTTTGAAGATCAAGCAAATTCCTGATGTCCTCTCCATCTCCTAACATCCATCCCCACCAGCACACTTGGTTACGCTCAGCAAACCATATTACCTGATGTTCTTGGCTTTCAGTCTCTGACAACTCCAACTTTGTCAGTCTCTCGCCCACCAGAAGCTCCAGGGTAATATCTCATCTTTGGCATCTGAGAGACATTGTCTCCTCCAAACAGCTCTAGACCTGCTTGAGGTCCAAGCTCTCAAGTGACAGGTGAAAGACTGCGATGTGCATTGACCACGCAAATAAACAGACTACCTTCCAGCTTCAAACATATTCGAGTGGACGGTAACCTGCCTGAAGAATGACCTCTAGCAGCGAAACATCCCCTTCCATTGTCCCAAAAAGAAATTCGAACTTTTCAAACTGCTCAAGGGATCACAGCAAAATATCAGAGCATTTGATGGCCCAAGAAACCCAGCTCCCCCCCACTTCCCATTTTCCCATATTCCATCTCCATGCAGTAGTTAGCAGTGAATCATGCCATTTTCCACAGGCACCTTGCAGGCCAAGTTCTTCCCATCCACCCTGACTACTGGCATCGTACATACTACTTCTCAATGTGCCTAACCTTCCGGTTCAAAAGCAGCCCAAAAATATTTGATTCTTTATCAGAAGCACTCTGCTGGATCTTGACAAACAACTATAAACTCCTGTATGTCATCCATCTCTTAAATGACTTTCTCAATGTCACGCCACCATGGAGTGCCCTTCTCCTCAGACAAACAGAATGTCCATCCATGGATTTTCTCGGCTTAATCCAAAACTCTCTCTTAATCCAAGCATCACAGCCTGCTGGAAAAAAAATAAATAAAATCAAATAAATAAACAAACTCATTCTGTAGATTCTTTTACTCATTTCAAATTTCCTTCTGGTCCACAGCACCAAACTGCTGACTCCTTTCACTGCTAGGCCACATTAACTAGGCTATCTGCATCATCCCTCAAGGTCAATCCTTTTTGTTACACCTCCTTTCCATTCCCTCTGCTGTTCCATCTCTCCATGGTCACATCAAACTTGATAAAGCAAGCAAGATGGAGCCAAAGCTGTGGCACTAGTTCATATCCACCTGAATCTATTTCTTTTATGACAACCACGTCACCAAGACAGAAGACATCCACCTGTTCACAGATGCAGCCCCTTTCATCAGCTACCATGGTAGCAGGTGGTTCTCAGCCGAATTGAATCAATGAATTCCTGACTCTTACTCCTTCCTACACCATCCATAAAATGTACCCAGCCAGCATAGAAGTCATTCTTTGGGGGCACAAATGGTCCAAGAAGACCATCAACATCTATTCCGACAACACCTGTTCATCGTCTATGCCTTACACATCCCGGGCCACAAAACTTGATTGCTGACTCACCTTCTCACTTCTCGTTCAAGAAATTCAAACAATTGCCACCAGCCTCCGACTCACTTCCAATTCATTCTCAAGATTAAATCTTCCCCCATACAAGTCTTAACTTCCTCATAAAATTGTCCATGGGGACACAATGTCCCTCCATGTCCCACTTTCACATCAAAACATCTACCAAAAGTCTCTGTAAGGCCAAGCCACACCTTAAACCTAAACATTTGCCCCTCACTTCAGACCTCCTTGTTCGCTGTAACACTACTCTCTGCTCAGATTATGTTCATAGACAAAGTCTTAGAACCCATGTTCCTACTGTCCAGTGGCGGAGCCAGGAAAAATTTCTGTGGGGTGGCCAGGATGGTTATGTGATCATTTTGGGGTGGCAATATCTTACTGGAAAATATAGGGGTATTTAGGGCACCTAAACCACACACCTCCACAATATTTGGAATGCAGGTAATGGTGGAAAAGATCAAATAATATTTAGTGTATCTAACCTTTTTTCTTATTCCTGCAAGTAACAAAGATGCTAACACTATACAAATGTAGCTCAATATACAGACAACTGTACTGCGTACTGTGCTGAGAGGACTCCGGAGATGTTGAGCTCAGCATGTAGTGATCACTATGTGTTCAATCTCTTGGTGTATCAGGAATACACAGACATAATTTGAAAAACAGTTGTTTTTGTTATAGCCTGATCAAGCTATATACACACACATATGAATAATGGCCAGCAAAATGGGCCAACATAAGGATCTAACAGGAAACAAATTGAGATTCAATTCCAGTCATAGGAATACAAGGCTTAAGGCTACTGTACAAATGCACAAAACAGTTGTATATGTTGTTGCATTTTGTTGATGGTCTGGAATGCTGTTAGAATAAATCTAATAATTGTTGGTTTTCTCCACAATTACATTGAGAAACATCTGAACTGTATCAAAACCTTCTGACCAGCTATGTCTGCTGTCTTTCTCTTCACGTCTGTGCTGCTCTGACATCACACACCAATGCTAAATACAGAACATATCAACAGTACCACCATCATTACAGCTAGTACTAGCAAAGTTAACTAAACAAATACATTAATAAAATTGACAGCCCAACTTATCAAAATATGACATATTTTTTATGTTTGATTTAACTTATTTGGGGGAGTTATCTAACATTAAAACATGTACCGACAAAGATGCTAGTCAATTTCCCTATTATTAAAATTATTCAAAAAGTAACGTGACTTTAGTTGGATAATGTGACTAATGTGACAATACATCGTTTATTGCCTCATGTAACTTACTTAACAGTTAGGATGACACCAATGCATAAAGAAGTTAGACAGTGCTTATACTTTTTGCTATCTTTTCCTGTTAGTTAGCTTGCTAGCATTGAAATGCGAATCTCCCCACTGATATTATAGCTTACCTGTAATTATCTGTTGTTCGGTAGCATTTCGACAGCCCTGAAGACACTCAGTGGTGACTGGATGTGACTCTGGTCACGCCTCAAAAAAAAACAGGTCTGTACACAGGATGTGTGCACATCTTAAGTGTCCGGTAGTGGCGTTGCAGTGCAGGAAAGGTTCCGCACGCCGGTGACAGCTCTGTGATGCGGTGGTTGCATCGGTTTGGGGTCAGGCCAGGGTGGCCAATAGGGTG
>JBBMOE010000004.1:5386928-5593070 GCA_037975065.1 Chaetodon trifasciatus
ACTGCAGGGCAACACATCTTGTGAAGCCAGAGTGCCCGGAGAGAACCCACGCATGCACGGGAAGAACATGCAAACTTCACACAGAAAGGCCCCCGCCTGACCCGGGGATCGAACCAGCAACCTTCTTGCTGTGAGACATGCGCACTACCTGCTGCGCCACCGTGCCGCCCTACAATCTTTCAAAAAATCAAAAATATAAGAATATAAATATACATACACAGTTTTTTCTCCGAATAAAAAGAGCAGTACAGCTGGCAGCGATACAGTACGAAAAATCAAATGTGCAAATCCAACAAAGGAAATCCAAGCTGAGCGTTAATGTAACGCATAGAGTTATGTCAATGTCAATGTGACAAGTAGAGGCAGAGGTGGAGTGTGAAGAGTGTCAGGGGGGTTTGGGGCCTTGTTGATAAGACTGACAGCAGACGGGAAAAAACTGTTCTTGTGATGTGAGGTTTTGGTCCTGATGGAGCCTCCTGCCAGAGGGGAGTGTCTCAAAGAGTTTGTGTCCGGGGTGGGAGGGATCAACCACAATCTTACCTGCATGCCTCAGGATCCTGGAGGTGTACAGGTCCTGAAGAGACGGGAGATTGCAGTCAACCACCCACCTGTAGGCGGACTCATCACCATCAGAGATGAGTCCGATGAGGGTGGTGTCGTCCGCAAACTTCAGGAGCTTGACGGACTGGTGACTGGAGGTGCAGCTGTTCGTATACAGGGAGAAGAGCAGAGGAGAAAGAATGCAGCCCTGGGGGGATCCCATGCTGATGGTCTTTGAGTCGGAGATGTGTTTGCCCAGCTTCACGCATTGTTTCCTGTCAGACAGGAATTCTGTAATCCACCTGCAGGTGGAGTCAGGCACGCTCAGCTGTGAGAGCTTCTCCTGAAGCAGAGCTGGGATGATGGTGTTAAAGGCAGAGCTGAAATCCACAAACAGGATCCTGGCGTAGGTTCCTGCAGAGTCCAGATGCTGGAGGATGAAGTGGAGGGCCAAGTTGACTGCATCGTCTACAGACCTGTTGGCTCTGTAGGCAAACTGCAGGGGGTCAAGGAGAGGGTCGGTGATGTCCTTGAGGTGTGAGAGCACAAGGCGTTGAAAGGACTTCATGACCACAGAGGTCAGGGCGATGGGTCTGGAGTTGTTAAGTCCTGTGGTCTTTGGCTTCTTGGGAAAAGGGATGATGGTTGAAGACTTGAAGCAGGCTGGCACGAGACATGTCTCCAGTGAGGTGTTAAAAATGTCTGTGAACACTGGAGACAGCTGATCAGTGCAGTGCTTCAAGGTCATTGGTGTTATTATGGTGAATTTGGGCGTTGCCCCTCGAATCTCTTGACTCTGACTGGTCAATAGAGGTGCTGATCATCAAAATTGAGCAATTAGTTGCTGAGCTATTGACCGGTCTAACTGCGCAGTTAGTTTCACCGCTTCGTCTCATTTACACATGAATGAGCAGAGTGTTATCAGAGGACTCTGCTGAGCAGCCCGAAGTGTTATTTTATTGTTTTAGTTGCATTTCGTCCTTTTATGAGAAATAAGAACATTAGCAAGCAGAAAAAAAGGCTGAAAAAGTGTTTTCACTTATCTCTACTTGGACGAGATAACGGTACTCTGCCCAAATGAGCGCCTGGATATACCTGTCTTAAAACATCTGTCTTCCAGATCAAAGAAAAAAATACCGTCATAAACCGTGAAACCATTATAATTTTGAAAAATACCGTGATATACATTTTTGGTCATACCGCCCAGCAATAGCACCAACACACCGAGGCAGCCGTCCACGGTGCCATCTTGGAATGGAATTGGAATTCATCCCTCTATCAACAAATACTGAACATTATGAAATTCATAAAAGTAGAATTCATGGCAGAGCTGTTGAACACTTCTCTATCAACTCCTAAAAGAGAAAGAAAAAAAGTGCTGTCTTGAGATAATTTTAAATTAAATGTCATCCCAAAAGTACTTGTGATATTGGTCCAACAAGCTGCACTCAACAAATCAAACGATCTTTCTGTACAATTGCAGCTGTTTAATCAGTCTAATCAAAGTGAGCTATAATTCCAACCCCACAGTAGAACTGTCCTATTTACTGAAAGATATTCTAGTTGCAAGTGTTTACATTTGTTTATACTCAAGGGAGTGATGACTGAGAGAAGGATCTCATACTGGTGATTCCAGCTGTCTTAGTGGACACAAAATTCAGAGTGTCCTCTAAGCCAGTGGTTCTCAACTGGTCTGGTTTTGGGACCCACCATCACCCCTTAATGACAAGCCGCGACCCAAATCAAGGAAAAAAGACGGCACTATGCTGCATAAAAAATCCCCTTCTGAATAAATCACGTGATTTTTTTCTCACTTTTTTTTTTTTTTTTTTTTTGCCCAGGAAAATGCCCGCGACCCACTGAAAGTGGGTCTGTGAGCCACTCTAAGCAGCAGTGTACATGTGCTTCTTTCAGAGAAAGTTGGAATCACCAGTATGAGAGCTTTCTCTCATTTCTTTGACATTCTCACAAGTCTACAAGCCATGTTTTATGGCAAATAAAATTAAGATTTTCACGAACATGAGGAGTTGTGCAATTTCAATCCTTCTCTGCATTCTATCAGGCAGCTGTTACAAATATGCCTTCATGACTTTGTGGTCATGCACAAGCCACTGGCCTGTCTTTTTTTAGTGCAAGAGACAGTGAATACAATTCCATGTGCCATTATTGTTTTCAGTAACATGTTTTCTCTTGCTAGTTGTGGCAATTTTCTATCTCCTCCACAACTGCACCTTGACACAAACACACACACACACACACACACACACACACACAGAAGACCTGTAGCTGAAAGGAAGGATGTATAAATGCCTCCGTAGGTCAAATTAATTGTATGTCCCATTTACACTGTTTACATAGTTGTCAAAATGTGGTAGATAGTTTGTCTGGGTTATTGTTGGTGGGATATGGTATTTGTGCTCCACTACTATGTTTCTATGTAGCCTATAAGCATCTATATATTTGCCAGTTTAAACTAATGCAGTCAAACAGTCCTGCTGTAAACCCTTCCTTCATGAAGGATATAATGTTCAGTTTTTGAAGTCTAGAGGTGTTGAATCAACTCCATGACTATTTTGGAGGCTATAGAGAGCTGTTTCTGACAGTTGTATACCTTGTTGCTATTTGAATCCTTTGTCGATAACTGGCTCCTCATTAAAGTCACTCTGCCATGGTTTCATGTGTCAGTGCTTCAACAAAAAAATATTAAGTAATTAAGTAGTTATCTGCTGTTACACTTTCTTTTTACTGTGACCATTCACATTAATGCTGAATTAACTAAGGCACAACCTTGTTAGATGCAAGCTAGCCATTTAGTTGAGCTAGTTAGCAGGCATTGTAATCAAGTGTACTGATACTGTCACAACTAAGTGTTTCTAACGAACAACAATAACTGCAATTAATTTTAAGTAAATGTATGTCAAATGACATCAGGTTATGGTAGCTATGAAGTGTTGCTCACATTAGTTGGGACAGGGGCATAAAAGACTGGTCAAGTTATAAACAGGTTCAGTAACAGGTGATGCCATCATGATTGGGTATGAAAGGAACATCCTCTAAAAAGGCTCAGTTGTTCACAAGCAAGGATGGGGTGAGATTCACCACTTCATGGAACAGTGACTAGAGTAGAAGAAAATCATGAAGTCAACTATGCCATTTATAATCTTTAACACTAATACCAAACTACAATCCAACAGTATGTTGTTAAATATTGAGAGAATTATATATCACAATTATTCATACTGTACATTCTCGGAGCAGAGTCGTTTTATTGCACTCGAAAATTTCATACTGATTGAAAATGCTCTTTCACACTGGACTTAATGTACATATAAATATAAAGCATCAGTAAGATCACACTGATCACATCAGTGTTAATTAATGGCCCAGCCCGTGTTGGCAACTTCACAATCCTTTTGCAGGTAATGTACTAAATTCCTGTTAACTGTAGTGGTGAGGTCATTTTTGATTTGCAGAATGTGTTGTTGTTAATCTTCCAATTACTCTCCTTCCATCTGCCTCTTTGCTCTCACACCTCCGCTTTCTTCCATCCGTCCTCCTCTCTCTCCGTGCTGCTGTGCCATGGGGTGATGGATCTTTGGCTCCCCAGCTATGTGGCTACAGGACAGGGGCGGTCACTTTTAAGCCCAGCATCAGCACTTCATCTCTGCCAGAGCTGTCACTGCTCACCACTCGGTACAAATAAAAGAACAGAGTAGGAAAGAAAGAGGGAGGTGCAAACGACTGAGCAGGCTGAGGATGGGATGGACACAGTGAGAGATGGCCACCTGATAAAGGAAATGAATAGATGGAGGAGACTCAACAGACAGGAGATGGAAAGAGAGGTGAAGGAGAGGAGACAAAGTGCTTCTCTCTTCTGTCATCCCACAGCTAAGAAAGGCCCTGCAGACACCAGTGAGTATGTGTGTTGTTTGTCCAGTGTCTTTCTAATGTGGAACTGTTCAGCAAAACATACAGCTGTACGTCCTAATATGTCCTGATGGCAATGCATCACTAATGCTAGGCTACATTCACAGGAAAAAACATTGTAGCTGGTTGCTGTTCTTTGTTTCCACCATACAGTCAACATAGACAACTTAATCAAATTGAGGCAACTTGATTGTTTATAAGATATGGCTGTAACAGTGTTACAGTAACTAAATCAAATTAATCTACAAGATACAGAGTCAAAAGCTACAACATGCAGTTTATGAATAGGGTTATTTTTATATTTTGACTAATTATAGTCACATAGAAATAAGTTATTATTGTGGATGCTAGAGCGTCATTACATTTAATGGACAAATATACCTTCTCTTAAAGATGGGATCTGGCTTGCTTTCAACCATACTTGTTGGTGCACACACATGTCTATTCAGACTGACCACCAAGGTGGGTGTAACCAACATGTTCTCATCCCAGGTCATCAAATGCCGACACCACTTTTCATGGTCCTTGCTGTCTCATACAGATCCACAAGGTATCCCCCCCCCCCCAAAGAAAAAAAAAAAAAAAAGATTTTGGTTTCATTTTTGGTTAAACACAAGACATGAACCACAGGGTAAAGGTCGTGCACGTGCCCCATCAGTCTACCACCCCTCTAAGTTCTTTCCTTTTTAGATGACCTTGCAAGTCTGTATGAGATGTATGACAAAACTTTGGTATCTGACAACCTGGGAATGAGACCAGGCTCATCTCACTCATGTCACTGTACTGGTCTGAATGGGGTATAGGCAAAGTTGGATTATGAGCCAAGTAAATAACTGGCCCACATGTCAGCTGATTATGGTAATTTGATGAAAGGCCAATTTGTTAGGGAAGTTTCACCATCAAAGTACAATATTGGCTACGATAGGTCCAGCATTATTCAATAATTTTGTGTCTCGTGGAGGAACCCTATGTCACAACCTAGTTTTAAAAGCGAAATTGCTTTTATCTATATTGTGATCATATTAAGATAAGACTTTATTAATTGCACACCGGGGAAATTACATTCATTACAGCCAGCAAGCATTACAAAAAACAAATACAGTGGCATATTATATTATTCATAGTCGGAATTGAGTTGTGTTTTATACAATGACCCCAAATTCCAACAGATTAAGTATTAATCCAATATCGAAGTGCTGAACTTAATTTAGAACTCTCTTATTTACTGAAAGATTTTCCAGTTTCAAGTGTTTACATTTTTTTATACTCAAGGAACTGATGACTGAGAGAAGGATCTCACACTGGTGATTGCAGCTTTTTTAGTGGACACTTTGAAAATTCAACTAGGAGCTTGGAGGTAACAGGCTACATAGACAAGGGTAGCAGGTCAGTAGTGGCCCAATAGCAAAAATTTGCCCATGGGGCCACCTAACAGGGGGCTTAGGTCTAACTACACAACACAGATTATTATATTCTGTGAGGATTGCAGAACATATCTCACATACAACCAATATATTTGAATTCTGAATGAAAAATACAGTTTGCCCAGGTTAATTTTGATATAAAATTTCCATATGTCCTTGATACCATGTTCATCAACATTCAAAGACTACAAATGACATTGAGCACATAGAGATAGGGAATGTAAGGACAAAAAAACTCAGAAAAACCTTAATACATTGACAATCCTTTTCGATATCACCTTTGATTCGCTTAAAGAATGAGCAGGGAGATTGGAATTCTGCGAATGATACGGCGCACCCAAGAGGCCATTCATACCCGGTACATGTTCTCACTTTGTGTTGGCTATTCAAGAGGAACCTCCATGTGGAAGGCAGTCTTTGGAACAGGCCTTATTATTACCTGTGAAGCAGGGAGCGCCCCTGTGAACTATTCTAATGCATGAATGGGACATGGGGTTCGCACGGAGGAGAGGGGAGGGGAGAGACTATTGTGTCCTCTGTTATTTGTGTGTACATCTCTGCAAACAGTGGAGGATGGTAGTTATAGTGGCCTCTACAATGTCCTGTTTCTACTTTTTGGGGGCATCTCAGGGTCTACACTGTCCTACATCAAAGACAACAACAGAGGGGATAGCCTAAACATGTAAACAAATGATGTTACTATCTAATTTTCTACGTGTATGCAGCTTTAGATTTCATAGGTAAGACTGAGTGAACAAGAGGGGCACTGGGTACAAAGGCTGAGGGGGGAATAGAGGTGGGAGGAGTGCTGAAAACCTCATTTCCATCCTCCACTGCCTCCCTCTGCCTCTGTGTAAGAGATTACAGCACACCAACCCACTTTCTGATGTATGTGATGTGTGTGTGTTTTTAGGGAAGAGGGCAGCACCCTTTTAAAGGAAAGAGAAGAGTCGCTGCAGGATCCGAAATGCACATATATAAAGCTGAGAGTACAGAAACAAAACAAAAGTAGTGGCTGGATTAGGTTAACAGCTGCTAAACTGCACGACTTGTTTCTCTCACAAAAATATCTGAATGACTGAACTCAAACTGCTTGAAAACCTAGAATGTTTAGTGCTTCACAAGGTAGTTAGGCTCAGAGCACTGCAGGGACTTTCAATTAGAATTAGATCAATACATGTTTGAAGGCATGCACTATTTGTATTGTTTACAACTGGACTTGTATATACACTTTTTATTTATGTAGCTGGTCATTGGTGCTTCCTTATATATACTGATATACCCACCTATTTTTTCAACATCCTCGAGTACATAATAGCCCGGTCTATTCTTGACATTTTTTTGTTGAGCTTTGTTGTCCTTGTTCTTAGCTGGTTTATCTATTCCTGTATAATTACATATATTGAGATCAATTAAAAAAAAAAAAAAGAAAAACAGTCAAATTCCTTGTATATGTGCACACCTTTTGCCAATAGCTTGGGCTCTAAATGCTTATATAGTTACGTAGTGTTTTTATCCAAAGCGCTTTGCAAGTTTTTGATGCTCATTCATCCATTCATGCGCACACTCATCCCAATGGCAGCAAGCTGCCATGCAGGCTGCTAGCCTTGCCCAAGAATGCTTTGGTAGGTAGACAGAAGGATGCAGGAATTGATCTGTGAATTCTGTGATCAGCAAATGACCCACTCTGCCTTCTTACCTACCTCCTCATCTTTGCAGATCCTGCAGCACAGTGCAAATCGTAGTCAAGAGCACCCTACCCAGTTCGGCAGGGGACTGCCAAGCACACTTTTGGTCATTTCTATGGACTGGTTCACCTGTGGCACACTTGGATACAGACAGGGATCAGAAAGAATACATTATTATTCATTACAGATTATGTGGTAATCAGGGAGAATCAGATTTGCCACTTTAATGCCCTTTATACATAGGGGACTACATGTTGTGCGGCACTGACTCTTTTCAAGTTGAACTCACTTTTCCAAACTTGCTGAACATGTCTTAGTCATTGTGTTTTCTGAGTAATAGTTCACAATTTTATGATACTTAAAATAACCATCTGCACTTAAATAAACCCTTAACCCTTAAATAGACCCTAATATACTGTATATATACATACATATCATGTATATATACATATCATATTAGACTTAGACTTTTACTTTATTGATCCCAATTTGGGAAATTCTTTAGTTGCAGCAGCAGGTTAAACATACACATAAACATAAAATATATACAATAAAGAAGAATGAGGGTGACAATAAAAGTAAGAGAAGAATGCTCTCAAAAGTAGGATGGATATATAATGAGTCTCATTAAAGTCTAGTTTTTCATGTTCTACTGTTTGTTTTTTTTTATCTCTGAAATCATAATTATTACGTTTAATTCAGTTAGATTTGACTGTTTCACATTCAAAAATAATCCCTGATAGTTTTGAAAGGAAATGTTTGCCTTTTTAATCTTCATGAATTGTGATTTAAACAAGGTCCTGGTAATGATCCACAAATAAACTGATTTTTTTTTTTTTTTTTTTTTTTTTTTTTTTTTCATTTCTGGGTACACCACTATAAAATGTAATCTGAACTGTCTCTATCAAATAATGTTGTTCGTCACAGCCACATGTTGACCTGTACTGTAATTAAAAGAACTCCAGGTATGAGGTTTGTTATAAAGAAGATGATGCCTGCAGCTGAGGCCTGGCAGGAAGGGATGGTCTAAAGGTATTTATAATTCATTAATTCATCACATTTAAGTATACAACATTTTTTTCCACGAGAAATACACTACAAACTCAAAACACAGTATACACTTGAATAATACAGGTACAGGTTCCATGAGTATGACATTGAGGTGCATGTACGTGCTTACACACATTTTGTAAACGTGTATACAGTATATACTTTTACGCATCTGTTGAGGCCCAGCCTTGAGCCTTAGCCTTGGAGATGTACTAGCCCTGGACTTGAAGTCCAGCTTAATAATCAATAGCAAATCAGCCCTCTTGGGAAAGGACAGAAGAAGAATAGAAAAGGACAACAAAGGCATGCCCCGCTCTCTCCATTTCACCCAGCTGCATCTTTCTGCTCTCACCTTGCTCCATCGACCCCTGGCCTCATGCACGCTTTGAATGTCCCTGTGTAAACACAAAGCTACTTGCTATTCTCCATCACTTAACAGTGCAAGTGTGTTTGCAGTCCACTGCCCTTCAACCACTCATTACCAACATGACCCTGCCTGAATTCTTTTCAAAATCAGAACACAAGCTCATGCCACATTCTGCTTTTCAGATCACACAAATTGAGAAACGGAAACAGCATTGTTGACTTGCAAGTGTTGCATATTTTCATTTCTGCATTCAGGTGATGGAATAGATTTGAGGAGCTGCTTCCAGTAAACTTTTTGAATTAAATAGTACTTAACAAGCACAAAACTTGATGTGGCAGACCAGCTCAGCAAGGACATCATTTGATTTTAATGAATGTCACAGTTCTTCAGCATATATATACTGTGAGAAAAGATGGAGTACAATCCCACAGTGTATCATGCTGCAAAAGGTTGAATGACAGAGAGCAGCACCTCCATACAGCAAGAAGAGTAGCAGTCATATACAGTAGGCCTGAATAGTATTATCTTTGTTGCTGAATGAATGGTGCATAACAAATGAAATGTTGAGGGGCTAAGAAAGGAAAACTAATAAAGATCCCCCCCCCATTATCAAAATGTTTTACTTCCAGTTACATAGTTAAAGCCAAGCAAACATGGATTTCTAAAGCATTTTTTCTTGTTATTAGTTAATCGTTAAATAACATCAGGTCAAGAATATAGGCACAAGCAGCAGTTCCAGGTTCGAGCCAATATTAAACTCAAAACTTAAGCTGGTTTAATTCTGTTTAAAAAAGGAGTACGACTAATCACACACTTGTTTCATCATTACAATGTTTGCAGCATTTTAACTTGAGTTATGAACCAATATGCACAATCTGCACATCTTCAGTGAACCTCAGTCTGGAGAGAATTCCAGCCCTGTGGAAAACTTCCTGTGCGGTTCCAGTCCCAAAGACTGTGCACCCTAGAGAGCCCAATCACTTCATGCCGGTAGTCATCCCTTCTCACCTAATGAAGACCAATGAAGATCCAACTCCCTCACCTGGTAAGCAATGAACTGGACCCCCTACAATTTGCATATTGACCAGGCATTGGTGTTGAAGACGTGGTCATCTACCTGCTGCACATAACTTTTTCACACCCGGATAACACTGTGAATAAGTGAGGGGCATTTTTTTTTTTTTTTTTTTAATTATCCAGTGCTGTCAACACAATCAAGCCATCACTGCTCAGGGGGAAACTGGAAGGAGCTGGAGTGGACAGCCATCTGGCTGCATGGACCATCAACTATCTCACCAACAGAACACAGCATGTCAGGCTTCACAATTGTGCGTCTGAGGTGGTAGTTTGCAGCACAGGGGCTTCACAGGGTACAACGCTCTCTCCTTTCCTCTTCACCCTCTACACATTCAACTTCAGACACAATACAGACAGCTGACACCTCCAGAAGTTCTCTGATGATACAGCCATTGTTGGACGGGGAAATGAACTGGAATACAGAGAGGTCAACATCAACTGTGTCAAATGGTGTGGGCAAATGCAAATACCTCAGTGGTCACCTCAACCACAAACTGGACTGGACTAACAACACAGATATCTTGTACAAAAAGGGCCAACATTGACTCAATAAGCTGAGAAGTCTGAGGTCCTTTGGAGAGTGCAGGAGACTGTTAAGAACATTTTATGACACTGTGGTGGTATCTGCAATTTTCTATGCAGTGGTCTGCTGGGGCTGTGAGAGTACTGAGAGAGACAATAAAAAGACTGAACCTTAAGCTGCTCCTTCTGCAACACTGCTGCATCCACTGTGTAGGACGGAATACTGCTGTAGGTCCTTCATTCCAATGGCTGTCAGACTGTTCAACCCCAGTATCATTTGATATTTAACTGTCAACATCAACATCTGTAAACCTACTGTTTTGCACTACTGTGATGTTAATGTTTAACATTTGCTATATCCATTACATCCATGCAAATATTCTGTGCAAAACTATATTTTTCTTTACTGTGCCTAAATATTATTTCAACTGTTATATATTTTCTACTGTGCAATAGTACAATAGTCTGTATTTTATTAACAATATTTTACCCATGTGCCATTCAAAGATTTTCCGCTGAGAAACTTATTCCTTCTAAAGGCAACTTTATTTTTAGGTACTGTTTGTATGTAATGTACATATATAGTTGATTCTATTTTCTATTTTATTTTTTTTCTATTGTCTATTTGTTGTTTTTGTACATCTCCTTCTTTATTCTTGCTATTTTTGCTGTCTGTAACAACGAAATTTACCCAGTGTGGGATCAATAAAGTTATATTGTATCTTCGATGATAGACCATGGCCACATATACCAATCAATCATTGATTCATGACATAAGGGACAAAACATGCCCTACATTTTATTAAAACTAAATGAATTCCTTCTAGATAAAATTCTTCTACTACTCTTGGGGACATTTACACATGGGACCTATAGGCATGCATTAGTTTTGCAAAAATGTTGGGTTGTTACATAGTCAGGTGCTCCAAGCATTTAGGGGTTCAGTGCCTTGCTCAAGGTCTCATCAGCAGTCCCAAGGAGGCAAACTGGCATTGCAGCTACCAGTCCATACTCCATACCATAGATTTAGAAAGAATCCATGCACATGCAGTAGTTTCAGTTGCTGACATGTAAGATAGATGACATGACAGCACCTTGGAAGTGAAGCTAAAAATATCTTGATCACCCCTGGATGGTTGCAGTATAGGCCATAAACCCCACCTCCTCCATATTAGGGGATGGGACGCCAAATAAATTTTACCCTAAAGTGGTGTCTGTCATTTTAGGAAGTTCTTATCACGCTAATGTATATTAGAGTGTAGTGTCAAACCGAACATACTTGTTAAGTTAATTTCTTGGCAAAATCTTCCGCCACTATGGTATTCACTTTCATTGCTAAGCTGATGATACTCAGCTATATCTGTCCACTGAGCCCACTTCCACTCTGGCCCCCATTACCCTTACTGCCTGTCTGCATGACACACAAATATGGATGACAAAAAATTACCTACAACTAAACAGCAGTAAAACCGAGCTACTTCTCATTGGCACAAAATCCACGCTCGCTAAAAATAGTATTTGTTCCCTCCCAATTGCTGACACCATCATTCCTGTCTCCACACGGGTCAAGAGCCTTGGAGTTATCCTGGACAGTACTCGCTCCTTTTCAAATCATATCAACAATATCTTCCATATTGCTTTTTTCCACTTACGTAATATTTCCAGACTCTGCCCTGCTCTAACACAACACTCCACTGAAATCTTGGTTAATGCTCTGGTTACATCTCTCATTGACTACTGTAATACAATCCTGGCAGGCATCCCCAACAAACTCGCTCTTAGATTTCAACTCATTCAGAACTCTGCAGCACGGATCATCACATGCACAAAATCCACTGAACATGTCACCCCTTCACTAATGCGACTTCACTGGCTCCCTGTATCACAGTGGATTAACTACAAAATAGTCTTACTAACATTCAAAGCACTACATAATCTATCCCCCCACATCTCACAGACCTGCTGCAGACGCACACTACCTCTCGTTCTCTTTGTTTCTCATCAGCCAATCAACTAGCACAGCCAGTTTTTAACCTTGGTACAATGGGTGACAGGGCCCTCTCTTGTTCTGCACCCAAACTCTGGAATTCACTTTCCCATCACATTCGCATACTGGACTCCATTACAGAATTCAAAACTGCTCTCAAAACCCATCTATTTAGAATAGCTTATTCACTGTAATTACTAAAACTGCACCCCATTTTTGCTGACTAAAAGTTAACTTGCCTCACTTGCCTGTTGTCGACTGTAAATGCATCTTTATGTTGCTGCTTGCTGTGTACTACCTTTTATTTTATTTTTATCTGTATTTGGTTTTATATGCTGTAAGGTGGCCTTGAGTATTATTATTATATTATTATTACATATATACATTATAACAGAATCCATGTGAATTGGTGGCACGGTGGCACAGGTGGTAACACTGTCGCCTCACAGCTAGAAGGTCCCGGGTTCAATTCTTGCTGTGGGCACCGGGGGCGTGTCCTCCACCATGCCTTCAGTGCCTGCTGCTTGAAGAAAAAGGGGTCTTTCAGTGTAGAGTTTGCATTTTCTCCCCGTGTTCATCTGGGGTATCCTCCATCAAATATACCCCCATTAAAAACATGCAAGAAGATCACCACCTGACCAATGGTGACCAACAGAGTTGGGTCCGCCGCGTTTGTTGCTGAGGTGTGTATAGCTAATTTGTAAAGATAATCTTGATGTATTAGAAGCCCCACCAGTCAACCTCTAGTTTATAAAAAGCATCCATAAGACACTTGAAGTTATAACTCATTACAAGTCAAATCTATACTGTTTCATGACTGTTGAAATAGTGCATCACAAAGCATTATGTGTGTTTATGAGTGTAATCATGAAGCATTATGAATGCATTATAATTCATTATGAATTCCCCCCATAATGCACCATAGATAACCATAAATACAACTCAATGACTAATTCTCAGGACCAGGATGTTAAAAAATGACAAACATTATACATCAAGACAAAAAACATAAAATCATGTAAAGTGTAAGGTTGCATGAAAAACCAGATGGACTTTCTCTTTGTTTATTTTCACTGAAGAGGAAAACATTTCAGTCCCATTTGTTTGTTTTATTTGTATCTGAAAATCATCAATGACATTTGGTGGTTGTCATGAATAACTGCACTAAAATGAATGGAAAAAAAAAGTATCTCATGATTGTCTACCACTGTATGTTTTTTGATCCTTTAAATGTGCTATGAAATTTTACTTGCACACAGTATTTCAGTCTAACAGATAGGTAATCTATTTCAGTGAATCTGCCCTTTTCATTGTTCTGAAAGTCTCTTTAATGCTGAATGGCAATGCAGTTAAAAGCGCAGACTCATTTGAAAAGTTTACAGGCTTCATTTGCTATGAGCAGCTGTTAAATCTGAGATATACAATTTGGCTAAGTTGAACAGTCGGTTGGTGGATGGTATGTGGTAGGAATGTAACGATATACCAAATCTTGCAATATTGCGATAGGAGTCATGGGACTGTGACACTATACACGGTTGCACTGTGTGATGACACACATGTTATTTACTACCTCTCTTTGTGGAAAACTGTATTGTTTTTGTTTGAAAAGCAGAGGGCACAGTCATAGTTGTCAAGAAGACAGACTCCTGTCATCCTTTGCGTGCAAGCCACACACTGCTAAAAATAAACCCAACAAGAAAATGACGGATGAACATGCTGATAACAAAAAAGAGATTGAGGACGCTTAATTGGTCAGCTGTGGCTCAGGAGGTAGAGCGGTTGTTGGTTCGATCCCCGGCCTCGGCAGTCCACATGCTGAAGTATTCTTGAGCAAGATACTGAACCCCAGAACTGCCTCTGATGCTGTGCCATCGGTGTGTGAATTCATATGTATGTCGTTTTGGATAAAAGCGTCTGCCAAATGACTAATTCAGAGTTGATGTGTGGCAGCATTTCAGTTTTCTAAAATGCAAAACAATTTCCAAATACTATCAGACAACAGTCAACTACACTATGGGAATCATATCAAACCTGAGAGGCCATTTGGCATATTGCCACACACAAAAGCTCAAATCACAACAACAACAAAGCTTCAGTCAGGCCAAAGGAGCCTGAAAGGAGCATCTGGATAACAGTCCCAGAGCTGATGAAATAACAAGATGCATCTGTGAGTATATAGCCAAAGACTTAAGGCTGTTTTCTGTGGTCGACAGCGGTGGATTTCAGAGGTTAGTAAGCATTTGTAAGCCAAAGTATACAATTCCACCAAGGCCACACTTAAGTCGCACATGATACCAGCTCTGTACCAAGAGACACAAGTGACACAGAGCCACAAAGAAGCAGAGTGCATCTCAGTAACCACAGATGGGTGAACTTCATGAAAGAAAATTCATGCCAGTTTTTTGCATGTGCTCAGATCATGGCTGGCTACTTCTATTTTATTTTATGAAAGAAGGAAAGCAGAAGCACTTTAAGTAAAAAACACATTTTATATGAATAGAAAATGCTGTACACACTAATTTCTTTATTTATTTCTTTTAAATATTGCAATAAATATTATATCTTAGACTTTATATAGAGGCATTATTGTACTATGAATTTTTGGTATCATTACATCCCTATTGTTATGTGGTGCATCAGACCTTCATGCTGTTAGCTTGACAGTAAGGTTGAAGAGAGCATATATGTGAGGATGGAAAGGATGGAAAGGATAAAGAGAAGACAAAACACACACCCAAATGCAAAGGTACTTTGTTTTCTCTCATCAAATACTAAAAATGAAAAGTTTGAAGCCCTCTACGAATTTTACACCTCATCTGTGGTGCATTCATTTTAACTTGGTTGGTTTGACTTAAACACAGTAAAAGCATTTCATGAAAGGGGTACTGTTACATTGCAGCTGTCTAGAATCATTTCTATAGGATCATTAACACATTTAGTGATGTACAAATCAGCAGATGACAACCTGCACACACAGGGGATGGATGGGAAACCAAAAAAGTCCATAGCCGTGACATATGCGAGCTGGAGAGCTTTCTCATCAATGCAGTCCCCCTTTTCTTCATGTATCATAAGAATGAAACTACAACTACTAAATATAGAGGTGAGCTTCAGAGTCTGAGTCTCAAGGGATTTGAGTCTTATTTGATAATGTGACCTCATTTTATGGATTCTATATACAGTAAACCAGCCTTAGTGGAATTACAAGTAGAGGCACCTAGTGAAGAGGCTGGATGAGGTGGTGTGTATGTGTGAGGAGGGGTAAAAGGGTAGATAAGCTACATATACACACATAAATATCCATATTTTTTTTGTGTGTGTGTGTGTGTGTGTGTGTGTGTGTGTGTGTGTGTGTGTGTGCGTGTGTGTGTGTGTGTGCAAATGTGTGAGTGTAAAAGTCCTCACTGCTGTGGCAGCTTTAACCGAGCAAGAAAAAGTGGAGCGGATCCCAGTGGTGAGACTATTAGCGCCTGCAAATTATAAAACTATTAACCAGAATGTAGCTCCCAATTAAAAGATGATTCAATATCAAGATCTGATGGCTGAATTTTGATTAAGCAGAGACCCCATAAGGAGCAAAGGGAGATGGACGGCGGTTGGTGACTGGGCCTCCGCCTAAGAGGCAATGGTCTAATACAGATTTGTCTCTTTTTGGGCAAATTAAGGTTAATTACTTTAAATAACATGGCTGGGAGCAAATAGAGGGAGAGATGTATTTTAATTCTCTGGACAGTTGGAGGGCAGGTGGAGAAGGTAGACCTGCTTGTCTGCTGGAGGATATTGTCAGCCAAGGGTGAATGGGCACATACACACACTCACATTTGTTTTACGATACTTATAAGGACTTTCCATTGACTGTGTTCATTCTTTAAATCCCTAAACCTAATTTAAACATAATTGTTATTTTAATCTTGACCCTAACCTGAGCTTTATTCCTAAACTTACTTTATCCACAGTTCACACTCTTCACCCAATCCATTTCCTGATCTTAATTCTTTTCCAGCATTTAATCCTGAAGTAGGGTTTTGGTTTTGGTTTTGTCTTAATTTAATAGACATTTTTTATATTAAAATTTTTTCACGAAAGGCTGCATGTCTCCTGCAATGTAGTCAAGAACAAGACTGTCAACGTGTCAGTAGTGGAATAGTAAGTACATTTACTCAAGTTCTGTTAAACAGAAACCAAAGGAAAAGGGGGAGGCAGACTGCCAATCCTTATCTCTACACCACTACATCTCAGAGGGAAATATTGTACATTTTACTCTACAACATTTTGCTGACAGCTTATATACTAGTTACTTTTCAGGTTGCAATTTTTCATACCCTTTGTACCCAGAGAAAACCATGTATCACCAACTTTTCTGATAAACTGAAGAATTCAACATTCTATTTTTGGTTTGAGAAAAGTACTCCTTAAACTAAACAAACTTCCAAAAAAAAAAAAAAAAAAAAAAAAAAAAAGAAGAAGAAGCTGAAAATAGGGCTGTTTTCTGAGTTCATGAAAAAATGACTTTTTAGAGTTTTGAATGCAGGACTTTTACTTGTAGTGGAGCATTTCACCATCACTGCTAACTTGTTGGGAGACAAAGGTTCTTCACAAAATACTGAGCTTGACTTGAGTAAAGGAAGTTTGGGGCTGTTGGCTTGTGGTCTTACCTTTTGTTAATGATTTCTTGTCATCATCATTCACTCACAGATATTTCCCATGACTGTCAGATGTTTAATCTTGTGTTGTTTCAAATTCACTGCCGATCCAGCTGACTTGGACTTGTTTTTTCAGACACAGCAGGCGCAGTTGTACTGATCTCCTCATAAGAATCTTCCACATATTCATATCTGAATCAGAATTGCCACTTGCACCAGCAGTTGCACTGCGTATAAGCATCATTAACTCTCGCAAGACTTAACAAAGCTCACATTCATGTTCGCTAGTAGCAAACTCATATGTTCAGTTCACCATTCACCAAACACATGAGCATGTCCAATGAATATCTTGCTCATTCATGCACAACACTGGATTCATCATCTGGTGAGATAAGGAACTGTAAATCTATAGGTAATTTGTTAAACTCATATCCTTCAGCTTATTGAAAAACCACTGTCACATACCAACATTTACACAAATACCAGCGAATGCTGTGTGTGATTTGAATAGTTTTAAAGTAAACTGGAGCAACGACAAAAAGCCGCCACATCCTCTGCCAATCTAATTTGAATGATAGAGGACAACCATGTGCAAACTCCATACATTAACACAATGTCTGTTTTTCACCTCCTCTTGTGCCATCTCCCAGTGGTGTTACAGCTGATGATGTCTGTCATTGATTGGTCAAACACAGCAGTGATGGCGAGACACACACACACACACACACACACACACACACACGTACACACACAGATCAAGGTAGTCATATGAGCCCTTTGTGGGTTCTTATTGTAAACACTCATATGGCTAACTCTATATATGATATATAGTAATAGGCAGAAGAGTGTACTGTCACTACTTCACCGGCCAACTATAATATATGCTTTTGGGCAGTTTAGTACACAACACATCATATTTTATAATTCAATCACGTTTTATATGAGAGGTCTGACTCTTCAAAGTAACTCAATATAGTGATCTAACATGCAGAATATTTCCCCCGAAATATAGTAAAGCATAAAAAAACAGTATGAAAGCATAAAACAGTATAAAATGCTAATACATTATGACACGTGTGCCACAAAAATGTGTGTGGGGGGGTTTCCAAATAATGAGAATGACATATTTCCTTCTCTCTAGCCTCCTCAAGCATATTATGAAAGACTCTTCCATTGTGTCATCTGATGTTGCAGTTTCTTTTTCACATTTAGTCCTTTGTTTCTTGAGCAGCTATGTATATTAATTTACATTAGCTCCACTTCAACGAACTACATCAATAAAATGCTGCTTACATGGTAACGCATCAGTAGTTCTAATCCATTAATATTAATATACCACTTTTGTTTACTTTTAGTTTTTATACATAAAATATATATTTGCTGATAGCATTTGTGTGCTTTTACTCAAGTAAAACTTGAAACGGATTACTTCTACATGTAGCAGAGTATTTTTTCACTGTGGTATTACTACCTTTATCTAAGTAAGGGACCTGATTACAATCTTCTACTGCTGGAATGCCCTAGATTACGCTGACTTGAATGCTTTGCAAAGCTTATGGATACTGAATATCAACCTGTTATGTTTTCACGTGCTAGTTTTTAGTTTTTACAACATTTTGTTTGATTAGTTTGTCAAGTATGTGATGTGTCGGCTTAGATTTGTGTTCCAAAAGAAAATATTGATAGTTGAATTTGAGATGCATCTATGTTAGACACATCTATACTGTACTTATGCATCATATCTTGCTGTTTTTACAGACAAATCTTATTCTTGCACTATGCCCTTTGCTACTGTAACACTGCAAATTTCTCTGCTGTGAGATTAATAAAGAATTGTCTTATATTTTCTATTCATAAAGTGCCCTGTTGATCTCCTTTGATGGCGGGATGGCAGGCTTTTTTAAAAAAAATGTTTGGAGTCCTTTGGTTCCAATGTGGCATTGGTGCTCAAGGTTTTGTTGTGGACAAAAATCTGTTCATTCACAAATGCAGACATTAATCAATCACAAAAACACTTTTCCACTTGACTTGCTCTCTAACCTTCATCTGCCTACAGTGTATCATTAAATATAAATGTATTCCAATTTCATTATATGTCTAAAGATTGCTTGGCTTATTAGTCTTTAAATAAATTACTGAAATTGCTTTAAGTAAATGATCTCAACCTCACATCTTTCACACTATGAGCCTCTGTTGTGGTCAGTTGTCAGTCTGTTTACATGACCCCATGGCTACACTCATTGTTCAGGAGACTCCAAGGCTGTACATGGCATTAAATACCTCATGAAGGACATCCTTGCCTCCACATTTCATCACAAATAGCAGACTTAATAAAGAACGCCCTCTTTGAACAAGTAAACCACATTATTAACACAGCCCCTCCAGTCCACCTCTCCCCCAGTTTATTTTATTCATTTTTTTGTCACTAGATTTTTTTCCTTATATTAACAGCTGTATAGAACACCACATGCTGGCAATACATGGTATTTGCTATGTTATTCTAACTGACATAAAAGGAGAAAAAAAAAATACATCTTGTATTTAAGAATGGCAATGTACAATTTAATGTAATCCTAAATTTCTCTTTGTCTCTGTCCAGGGTGTTAACCCATTATACTTTTCATCAGCAGAACATGAAAAGATTGTGCTCCGGAGTGAACAGAAATTTTACAACAGAAGTTTTCTCAAAATAACCTATGCTGCTGAACAAACATACCTTTTGATAGAATATGCCTGCTTATTTATTCAGTCGTGGCTTCAAGTATTAAAGGAAAACATCTGGGTTCTAACTATTACTATTATATTTTCTGTAGTTGTGATAAAACCAAGTTAATTATTGTGATCTGGGAACATGGTGACTTGCAAAACAGGAGGGACAAAATAGAACATTACTGACGGGAGTGAATAGCAAAATTAAGAAATAAAACAAAAATAAACATAAAAAAGAGGTTACATGAAAACATAATTTTCATTTCCTTCCTTGTCAACTTATTTTCTGAATCTTATTGTCTAATCAAGCGCTTTTTCCCAGTGGGGCCATACTTGTGGCTGTGTGATCAAAGCTGTGATTTTGTGCATGTGTCTCAGATGTTATGAATCCAATGTTCTTTAAAGCAATAATTTTAAATACTTTTTTTTTTTTTTTTAGATACTTTTATTACAGCTTGGGTCTTAACATAATTGATTGAAGTGATATAAATAAAACTTGGAAAAAAAAAAAAAAAGACGAGTTGTAATTCATTGTGATAAACAAATGGCTTATTTTGTTCTGACATGCACTAGAGCCATAAACAGACAGGTGTGCGTCTGTCTCTAAAACAGTTCTCTTCAGTTACATTGTGTCACAGATTGTTGGGATCAGCAAAAGGCCTGAAAACGCATTTTTCAGTGTTTTTAATGTGATACATTTTGTAAAATTCTAATGTATTTTCAGTTCATTGAAATGGAATAATATGTATAGAGTGATGGCAAAAAAAAATTATATATTAAATTCATTTCAAAGTAAGCCTAGCCTTTATTCCCAGTGCCATCTCAACAGTGTTAGACAATCTACATTTCACACCCACTGGATTAATTCGAAGTTTGCAAAATATGAGAAGCTCAAGATTTGTCTGAGCTAGTGAGTTAAAACCTGTGGCTACATGGAACCCACACAGACATGCCTTCCCATTTGCAACCTAGTGTCTGGTGGAGTGTCGCTATCCAATCATTCTTATGTGTTACTTTTCAATTTATGGCAGAGAAGTAGAGTCTGGTCACTGCCAGCCCTTTGTGAGGGAGATGAAGAGCGGGAGGGAGAGGAAGACGGTAGGGTGGTCTGTATAATTGACACTGACAGAGAGAAGTCAGCCTTGATTAGTTCAGCCTTGGTAAGCAGTTCATTAGCAGCCTGGGTTGAAGGGAAACAGCAGAAGAGGAAAAAAGATGGAGGAAAGTACATGATGTGCAGAGACATTTGTAGAAGACACTGTGTGTGATGACTGACTGATAATTAAAGCTGCATAACGCAATTTTGTACCTTGGAAACTTCAAGTGGTCAGAAAGGGATTATTGAAATATGCTGTGTGAACATTTAAATGTCTTCTCAAGGAAGCAAAGATTTGCATTTTAATAAAAAAACAAACAAACAAACAAACAAAAAAAAACATTACATCAAAATCTCATCAATAAACAGTTAAGCATTGCATGTTTCCAACTTCAATCAATGGCATTTTATACCAAAGACCACCAAAGACATTTCTCTTATGGTCACTTCCTGCGTAGGGATTTCTTGCAATCTCTATTTCGACATCACATACATTGTTGCATTCAAAGGGAATGGGACTCTTATTTGCTGGCTGCAACTCTACTTTGGGGTATAGGATGGCTACAATTTTAACCACATTGACAATGTAGCTCTATGGATAGTAATGTCAGGTCAATCAACCATTTTTTGTCAAACCAGTATATTTTAATCTATTGGATAAATTTACATGAAATTTTGTTCATTTATTCCAGAGGATGAATTATGACATTGGTTGAGTTTCTTCTTCTGCCACCATAGTTAACAGTTTGGGTTTTGATTAAAACATATGAAACATTACAATTTGGCACACACTTTTATCCAAAGCAACGTACATATGAATTCACACACCGATGGCGCAGCATCAGGGGCAGTTTTGGGGTTCAGTATCTTGCCCAAGGATACTTCGGCATGTGGACTGCCAAGGCCAGAGATCGAACCACCAACCTCCTAATTGGCAGACAACTGCTCTACCGCCTGAGCCACTGCAACACCACCAAACATATTGTAAGTGAGTAGGTAATTTATTTATATAGCACATTTCATAGGCCAGGCATAGACTCAATGTGCTTTGTGCTTGTTGTATGGATTAGGACAACATTTGGTACAAACACTCATGGTTTCTAGGTTCTAAATAGTTCACTCATATCTGACAAATGTGAGCCTTAAATGACTTATATGGCAAGACTGTGTGGGCATCAGCACTATTGCAGTGCAGGCAATGACTGGGAAAATGGAATAAAGGCACTCATTTAAAAAGTGGTCCCAGTATGTGAAGTGGTTGCATTGCATGGTAAACTAATTAAACCAGCAACAAAACAAGGATCTGCCTCACCTGGCTGACAAGATCACCTGCCTCACTAGATAGCCAGAAATGTGGGTAAGGAAGTCCTTCACTTTTCAACCTTTACATGCTTCCACTTGAAAATCCACACCTGTCAGCCACACCCTGCATTGAAGCACACACATACACAACAGGGGAGAAGCAGGAAAAGGAGGGAAAGACTACAGATCCACACACAGAGAGGCAAAAGTGCAAGTACTGGCATTAAACCCCTGTCAACAATTGAAAAACCCAGGAGGTTATCTTTAATTTAGATCTTAGTTTTTAACCTCACATGAGAAACATAACTAAGAATGCATTTTATCATCTTAAGAACATTGCCAGAGTGTGGCCGTTTCTCTCTCAAGCCAACACAGAGACACTGATGCATGCTTTTGCAGACTATTGTACTGACTATTCTAATGCTCTACTTTCTGGTCTCCCTAAAAAGAACACACCTTGTTACGGGCATTAGGTGTTTGATCCCGTTTAACTTGTTCATTCATGAGCATCTCCAGTTCAGTTCTCCTGATTCGGAGATGCCTCCTGCTAGTCCCCGGACCCATCCCCTCGATGAGTGTACTCGACCAATCCGGTGGCTCCAGCTGGTCTCTCTTCCCTCCATTCATCAGTGCCCTCTCCAAGCCGGGCACTCGCGCACACTATAAAAAGTATGTGCTGTCGACGCCCGGGGCAGCTGTGATTCTCAGTGATCAGTTTGCCTCGTCGTGCCTCTTCCATGCCCATTGCGTCGTGCCCATTGCCACAAACAAAAACAGGAAATCAGTACTTACTCACCATTATGTGCGCCTCCACTCATTTTCCCGAAGCTGCTGTTGTGTAAAATCACATCCAGTTCAGTGATTAAGGCGTTAACCAAGTTCTTTTCCACTTTCGGTTTGCCGAAAATAGTCCAGACAGACCAAGGAACCAATTTCCAGTCGAAGCTCCTCCAATCCTTTGATATTAAACATGTTGTCTCCAGTGCTTATCATCCAGAATCTCAGGGCACGCTGGAGTACTGGCATCAAACTCTTAAGTCCATGCTGCGCAAATATTGCTTGGATACAGCAAAACACTGGGATGAAGGTGTCCCATTTGCTTTGTTTGCGGCTCGTGAATCTGTCCAAGAATCTTTAGGATTTAGTCCTGTCAAGCTTGTTTTTGGCCACACATGCCGTGGGCCCCTAAACGTATTGAAGGAAAAATTCCTCTCAGTGGATGTGTCCCCAGAGAGGAATGTGGTGCAACATGTGTGTAATATCAGCGAGCGCCTGCATCACACCCATTCCTTTGCGAGGACAGCACTTGCGGATTCACAGACTGAGATGAAAAAGCAGTTTGACCATTCTGCCGCAGACCGCCGGTTTGAAGTCGGAGATCAAGTGCTGGCCCTGCTGCCAATTCCTGGCTCCTCCCTCTCTGCACGTTTCGCCAGTCCTTACATCGTTCGCCAAAAGCTGAGCGACACAAAGTACATTATTCACACACCTGACAGACAACGCAAAAACCGTCTTTGTCACATAAACATGCTGAAGTTGTATCACTCAGGCGACAAATCCGACACCGTAGCAACAGGTGCAGCTCCCCTAGCTGAAAAGTGCTCTGTACTCATCGTCACCAAGCAAAGGCCCAATGATGAAGACGGACTGTCTGTACGTCACACTGCTCTGCAGAGCGCCCGTCTACCAAACTCGGAGATCATCGAAGAGCTGCCTCAGCAGCTTGCACATTTGACATCCTCCCAGCAAAATGACATTATAGCACTAATAAACGAGTTCCCGTGTCTTTTTGGAGACGTCCCCTCTTGAACCACCGTGCTCCAACATGATATTGATGTAAAAGATGCCAGGCCACTCAAACAACATCATTATCGTGGGAACCCAGTCAAGAGAGACTTAATGAAAAAGGAAACCCAATATTTACTCGACAATGGTTTGGCAAAACCCAGTTCCAGTGCATGGAGCTCTCCTTGCCTTTTGGAAGGCAGGCCGGATGGCACGTCGCGCTTCATTACGGATTTTCGTAAGGTGAACGCGGTCACAGTGCAAGATTCGTATCCTCTACCGCGTATGGAGGATTGTGTGGATAACATAGGCTTCGTCAAATTTGTCACTAAGCTTGATTTACTAAAAGGCTACTGGCAGGTGCCTCTCACTAAATGCACATCCGGGATCTCTGCCTTCGTCACCCCCAACTGTTTTTTACAGTATACTGTTATGGCATTCGGTATGTGCAATGCGCCCACCACGTTACAGCGTCTGGTTGGCATCGTTCTCGCAGGTGTGACAAACTGCTCCACCTCTTTGGACGACCTTCCGGTGCACTTGTCCACCTGGGCCGAGCATGTTGACACCCTCACAGAAGTCTTTCATCGTCTTGCACGTGCTTCCCTCACTCTGAATTTGGCCAAATGTGAGTTTGGGAAGGGAACCCTGACCTATCTGGGCCGACAGGTGGGCCAAGGTCAGGTCCAGCCAATCGAAGCAAAAGTCAGTGCAATAACAGAGTTTCCTGTGCCAAAAACCCGCCGAGAGCTGAGGCGTTTCCTCGGTATGGCCGGTTATTACCGAAACTTCTGCAGAAACTTCTCCACCGTTGTGCAGCCTCTCACCAATCTCACGAGTCCGAAGGCAGCCTTTGATTGGTTTCCCGCCTGTCAGCATGTGTTTGAAAGTGTCAAAACCCTCCTGTGCCACGGTTCCTGTTGGAAGTTGACGCAAGCGCGGTAGGGGCGGGGGCTGTCTTGATCCAAGAAAACCTGACTGGGATCGAGCACCCCGTCAGTTTCTTCTCAAAAAAACCAACGGCTCATGCGCTAGGCCTTGTTTGTGCAGGAGTACAAGCTCTTGATTAAGCACGAGAAAGGAGGAGATAATGTGCTCGCCGACACTCTATCCAGAGTGTGACTGCGTTTTTCTGTGTTATTGTGTCATTGTATCATTGTACGGGCGTTAGGTGTTTGATCCCGTTTAACTTGTTCATTCATGAGCATCTCCAGTTCAGCAGCGTGGGAACCGAGACGTCATCGGGGATTCCCTTTCGCGGCAGCTCCTGATTTGGAGATGCCTCCCGCCAGTCCCCAGACCCGTCCCCTCGATGAGTGTACTCCACCAATCCGATGGCTCCAGCTGGTCTCTCCTCCCTCCATTCATCAGCGCCCTCTACAATCCGGGCATTTGCGCACACTATAAAAAGTGTGTGCCGTCGGTGCCCTGGGCGGCTGTGATTCTCATTGATCAGTTCGCCTCGTCGTGCCTCTTTGAAAGTGTGTCAGTATTGCTATTGCTCCTGAGTTCTCTGAGATCCAGGTTTGTTTTTAGGTCTACCAGTTAGTTCGGTTCGGTTAATTGCACTGAGGCTCTAGGTTTGGGAAGCCGAGCTTTAGTTAGTTTATTTTGTTTTCCACCCATCACCGTGCACCACACTACTTTTCTGTTAGCACATTAGGTTTATGGGTGGCTGTTCCCGTGTATTTTTGTTGAGGTAGGAAACAGCGTAGACAGGTAAATTTCTTCTTTTGTTTTTCTTTGTATGGTAGTTAGTTCTGGGGTGGATTTGGAGATAGGCGTAGCTGGTTTTTGTTTGTTTTATGATTTGCCGCCACCCGCCACCCTTTCCCTTTGTTATTCCTTGCTTGTGTTTTTTTGTTGTTATTTTTTGTAGATTGATTCATTAAACAATAAACGGCATTTTGCTTTTTAACATCACGGCACCGTGTTGCTTCCCATTATCCCTAGTCTTATCCATCAGAGGGTCGTAACACACCTCAATTACAATTACCAGAGAGAGACAGCAGACCAGTTTTAAAATTTCTGCACAGGGTGTCTGCCATTGATTTTAAGATACATTTATTGTTTTATAAAGCTCTTAATGGCCTTGGTCCACCTATTTATCAGATTTACTGTTAGCCTTTGAACCTTCAAGAACCCTCTGGTCTTCTGGTAGTAGCCCTTAGTTTATTCCTATAGTCAGAATAAAAGCCCATTGTGCAGCATGATTTTATCACTGTGATTCACATCTCTGGAACAGCCTTCCTGAAGATCTGAGGGCAACAGAGAATGTTGGTATTTTTAAAGGCAAGACCTACCTTTTTGATCTTTTAATTTGGTTTCATTTATTTGTCTATTTCATTTATCATGGTGTGTGACTTGGCAAAGGGAACAACAATTCATATGAGAATCTGAGAGCATTTGCTGGAAACAGTGAAGGAGGTGATGGAGCTTTCATGCATCATAGAGGCGATCACAGCACTGACGGACCATCTCCAAAAATACTTCTCATACCAAACTGGCTAGTGTGACTGGGTAATCAATCCAATTCATGAGACAGCACCTGTAGGGCCAGGTTTTAGCACTGATGAAGAGGACTAATACATTGAAATGACATCCGACTCCACCCACAGACTTCCAATCTCATCCAAGACTCTGGGTGAATGTTGGCTTGGTGTGGAGAAGTTCTCACTAATTGGCCAGAGAGCATTTTGACCCTTTTGTTACTTATCTGTGTGACATGGGGTTTTTTTCATTGTCTCACTGAAAATAAAGTACAGGTTCATGGTGAACATTTAGGATGACTTGAGCGGCAATATCCAACCTGTAACATCACTTTGAAAAACCATACATTGCTAAACAGGTTCACTGCAGACACTGAATAATACTGAGTGATCCTCATAACTGTGTTTTTTATTGGCATGATAATTTGTTCTTCTTTCTTCAGATTGAGAAATGGAGGCCATTGATGACAATGAGACTGATGAAAGAAAAGTTACATTTTAAAAAAGAAAATGTGATGTGGTCATATGTTAAAACAAATGGAAAGCATACTGTGTAACATCACATACATAACAGTAATATACTTATCTTAACCCACGATCTTTTCCCAAACCTAACCAAGTAGTTTTGTTCCCTAAACATAATCCCTTGACCTAATCAATAATTTAGATGTGAGGATGTGTTGTAATAACATATGTGTGTGCCCATCTCAGTCTGTCTACACCGGGGTGTTGTGTGCAGATTTTTTTTTTCCATTGTCAAAAAGGGGTTGTCATAAAAAGTTTGGGAGCCACTGCCCTAGCCTTGAAAAGATGTCATTACATTCTGCAAATCATACTCCTGCCTATAGGTTCCAATGAAATGTCTGTTTTAAGTTTCTGCCTTCTCAAAAACTTCATCATATACTAGCTTTTGTCCAAGGTAAGAAGAGCCACTTTCAGCCAGTCCTTATGCTGTCTTTAGTTCTTTTTCCTATGAGAAATATCTTTACTCAAGTCAGTGAAAAAAAAGTGAATCATGATGATGACGATTATCATGGTTTCGTTTGCAGTAAGGAACATCTTCATTACCTTTTCTTTTCCTAAAGCAATGAAGTAGGGGAACAAAATGGAAAACTTGAGGGCTCTTCCTGCCATGAATGGAAGACACTAGAAGACAATAGAAGAGAGAATAAATTTCACCCCAGTCTGTTCAGAGTGGACGAGGCAGTGGAGAGATTGCACAAAAGGAGAAACACATCATAATGTTCCCTCAATGGTGGCTGACATCAACACCTCTATCCTATTATGGTGTATTGAACAGGATGTAGTTGGAGAGGAGAGAGGGGGTGATAAGGCTTATATTACCAAATCAGTCTGTATGTGTGAGCGTGTGTGTGCATGCGTGTATGTGTTAATGTGTGTATGTTTGTGTGTGTGTGTGTGTGTGTGTGTGTGTGTGTGTGTGTGTGTGTCTGTGTGTGCGTGCATGTGTATTTCTCATATTGTGGGGACATAAATTGCATTGTGAGGACTTGGCCTCCTTATGGGGATAAAATGCAAGTCCCCATTAAGTAAATCATTAAATTTTAGGATGAAGACTTGGGTTAAGCTTAAGCTAAATTTAGGTCTAGGTTAAGGTTAGGGTTAGGCAAGTAGTGGTTATGGTTATGGTTAGGGTAAGTCTCCAGGAAATGAATGTAAATCTATGTCCTCAAAAATGATGGAAACTTGACTGTGTGAGTGTGCATACATGCATCCATGTGTGAGTGTGTGTGGGTGTGCAAGGAAAGGTATTCTGAGTCACTAAAACAAAGAAAGTTACAGTGGAGAGGACAGAGACAGACCACGGACAGCAGCGTATGTGAGCAACAAAGCAGGAGATAAGACGGAAGAAAAAAATGTAAACAGAGTGTCATGAGAAGAAAGTAGCTTGTGAAAAATTAGTTTGCTTAGGCTAGGTGAGATGAGGTTTTTGACGACAATGGGTTTTTGTAGGTCAGCACAATATTTTGTTGAAATTCCAGTTTTTGCTGAGGACAAAAAGAGAACACAAACACAAACATTCTACATAGATACTTATGTCCTTGTCACTGTCCAGTTGTTCCACTCTGTGAATCCTGACTTTTGTAGTATATTTTCTATATATTCTGTATATAGTTTGAGCAAGAAAGTACCCACAGCCAAATGTGCTTTGCAAAGTGGGATGCAAATGAATGAATTTTATAATTTCTAGCAACTAGCTGGAGAATTTATCTAGATTGGACATGGACAAGTGCAACATAGTATGTTATATGATATTCTAAGGAGTTGGTGAAGACCAAAAGCAGCTAAGAAATTTAGGTATTGGTTTTACATCCTTCAAGTGGACAGGAAAAGAACTGCAGATTAAGCTATATTTTGTATCTTTGTGTCTGCTAAATGCGGAAAACAATGTTTGTTAATATAGTGGTCACTACAACCTTACAGTATATCCCAGTGATATATTGAGCCTGTGTAGCTGTCAGCTAGTTTTGATATTTTTCTCCTTCTTATTGGCTAAAAATGCAATGATAAAGCCTTAAGTTCTCCACAAAGAAAAACAGTTAAAATAAATCATAATTCACACATTGGATGAAGGTATTTGCTCCAAATCTGATAATCCTATTTCACCACACCCAGATATGGGTCAGTGTAACCCTAAGCACACACACACATACACACACGCATGTTGGTGCTCAGAGACAAACATAACAAAAAGCCTCTGAGGCCTGAGCTAGCAGCCGACGAAAAAAAAGGCCATCCTGAACAGTTCCATGATCTAAATCCTAATCAAACATCATTTACAGCTTGTTTTATTTGGGCCCCTGGAGAGACTGTCCCTCCCTGCTTTTTGCCATAGCAACCCGCCTCTCATTTCAGAAGTGTCATGCCACATTATCATCCAGCGGGCTCACATACACTCCCGCCTGACAACTTCACCATGGACCCTGGTGAAAAATAGCCAGCCTTTTTACACTGCCTCTTCACCTCCCTCCCTCTCTATTTCTGTCTATTTCACTCCTTGCTGTACCTTCACCTATTTGCCTCCTCCTCTTCCTCTGTTCTCCTTTCTTCTCTCTGCAGGTAACCATTGAGGATTGGATGTGTGATATATACCTCTTCTAATTGGAAACAAGTCCAGGCAATGGCTTTGGTGACAGAAATAGATAACGATTAGCCAAAAGATGGAAAGGACATGTATGGTGTCTAATGTGCATGAAAGTGTAATGATTTTTAATCAAGGTCGCACTGAAATGGATATAAACTCACAAACAGGCATGCAATATGGTTGTTGTGCTATGTTGTGGATTCATTAATCAATGCTGGAGAATGAGTAGTCCAGTACAAGCCCAGGTGGTCTTGTAATATGTCAGCCTGTGGATCAAATGCAGAACACTTACTTACTCACTGTTACAATCCTGCAGACCTGTCTGTTCTCAGTGTTTTCCTTTTTCCCTTTTCCCCAGTGTTATATGTTGTCTGTCTGTTTTCCCTGTCTGTCTAGTTGGCTGTGTCTCTACACCCGACCGACTCTGCCTCCTCAGGTGCACACCTGAAGCGCATGACACTGATTAAGGCACAGGATAAAAGGGTGAGGGCTCTCTCCTACCTGTTGCCAGATTGTCCTGAATTCTTGGCGTTATTGTGATTCTTACAAGTGTGAGTACTTGATTCACCATCTCGTCTCCTCATGAATTTGCTAATGCCTTTTCATGAACTGCTACTCAAGATGTGTTAATGTGTTTCAGTTGCCTGCCTGCCACATCAGCGTGTGCCTTGCCTCTGACCCTTTTCAACAGAAAGTTTTTCCCACTCTCTTTTGGAGTGCGCTTTTCTTTATTTTTCCTCCACTCTTTTTGAGTGTGCTTTTGTTTGCCATATTTATTATTGTAATAAATATTGTTCTTTAGCTAAATCCTTCTCTGGTCTGCAACCTTGGGTCCAAACTAATTATTTGGACATTCGGCTGAACATTGACATGCCTACATTTGTACAGCAATGACAGAAAATACTTGTTTGGTGGCACAGTGGCGAAAGTGGTAACACTGTCACCTCACAGCTAGAAGGTCCCGGTTCGAATCCTGCTGTGGGAGCTGGTGGCATGTCCTCCACCATGCCTTCAGTGCCTGCTGCTCGAGGAAAAAAAAAGGGGCCTTTCTGTGTGGAGTTTGCATGTTCTCCCTGTGTTCACCTGGGGTTTCCTCCTTAAAAAAACCCCACCAAAAACATGCAAGAAGATCACCACCTGACCAATGGTGACGAGAAGGAACTGGGCGCCGCTGTCGGCTGGCAGCTGGCAGCCCACCGCTCCTGGTCTGCTGCGGAGAATTGACAGACCGAGGATGGGTCAAACGCGGAGAATTAATTTCACACAGCATGGTGTGTGCATGTAATGTGTCGTGCATGCATATGTGATGTAGTGATAATAAAAAGTACGTTCTTCTTCTGAACCTTCAGCTATTGTAATTTGAATGGTGTGATTAACTTTTTTAACAATAAATAGATATCTAAATCTAAAGGGTTTTGGTGTCTGACTGAAATTACAATTAGTCATCGTGTTTTGCTGTCAAAAAATAATTTCAAAATGATTTTAAAATTAGCATTAAAACTAAAAAAAATTAAATCTGGACACAACTGGGACACACTTCTTGACCCACCAAAAAAACATGTGTTTTAGATAAGTGTGTCCCAGCACTTTTCGATGTCCCCTGGAAACAGTTTGTGACCAGTATTTTTGCAATTTCCTTAAAGCCAGATTGTGAAAGGTTTTTATGTGCATATGTAATCTTTTAAATTATTGTGACACTGTGAATATTTGTTTGTGAAAAAAATGTGTAGCTTTTAGTCCATTTCACCTGTGTCCTTGGTGTGGATCTGGGCGCTGATCTGGCTGGGGTTTTTTTTATTGATATTGGATTTTTGCTTTGTTTACCTGGACTTTGCCTGTTTTGGACTGCTGTTTTCTGGATTTGATCTATATAACTTTATGACTTTCTGTCTAAATGATTTTTGGAAGAAGGCCCCTTATGCGGAACACACAGAAGCAGCTTGGGCTTTGGCATGTGGAAAAGAATCCTCAAAGCCTTGGCTAAGGAACTCAATTCCTGTGTGGGTCAATGACTTTTTTAACACACGTGCTTCCCAGCCAGCTGACCTGCATTGTGCTAGTCACCACCATGCAACCTTCTAGTCTACACCTCATCCTGCTAGCACCCAGCCCAAGAGCCTCCTTTCTGGGGGATCCTGCTAGCTATTAGGATGGCCCCCACAACAACGTGAGGCTCCAGATGGGTAGCTTCCAGCTAGTTGGCCATTCAGCTAGCATGAATCTAGTCAGTGTGCCTCCCACCAATGTCATGCTTCTCAGCTTCCCAGCTGATCTTCCTCACCGCTGCCCAGTTTCTCGTCCTCACAGCTGCCCACATCCTCAGCCTCGCTGCTGTCGTGCACCATGGGGGTTCCACTGCCAAGCCCTGTGGAAGTCCCACTGTCCAGTGGCCCAGCTCTCCCTCTTTCTCTCTCTTTCACACACACACACACACACACACACACACACACACACACACACACACACACACACACAAACACACTGACAGCAGGCCCGTCTGTGAATAACCCCCCTCTCCATACACACTATGAATCAAAACATGATCGTGCATGGGAGGAAGGGTGGCTGGCCGAATTCCTGAATAGAATCAATCTGGAGTTCATAAATGGTTAGTATCATGAACACCTCTCCACAAATTTGTGTGAAAGTGATGCATCCAAATTAAAACTGATAATAAATCCCTCATTTATTTTGATCATTTAAGAGTGTTAGGACCTGTTGGTCTGCACTGAGCACAGCCTTGATGGCCACCTCCTGGTTGTCTCTGCCAAAGTGGGCATAAAAATTGTTTTATGGCATTGCTGGTTGGGGATGTGGTATTAAGGGTTTTTGTCAGTGATAGCTTGGATGCTTACCACATTCATTGGGGTTGGACTTGTTGTTGAAGTGCTCCTTTTCTTGGCCCTGCATGTGCTTGGCCCTCTTGATCGATCCATGACTCTTCATTTGGAAATATTGTTTGACCGTGGTAACACTGTTGATTTTATTGTTGATGTAGTCAAACAATGTCAGCGTGAGCATGTTGCCATGCTGATACTAACATTTAGCTCATTGTGCTGCTGTTTCTGAGAAGCCTTACAAAGCATGGATGTAGACTTAGACTTCAGTATTTTTGAACAGAAGGCAAATTAAATCTTAGAACCAGGATGATTGTATATAAAATCAATGGAAATAACCATGTTGGCACAAAAATAAAATATAAATAATAAATAGATAAACACAAATACATTAATTTGGGTTGAAAATGCTTTAACTTGAGAATATTTTGCACTTATCCAGAGGCTTTATGAATCAAATTGAAAAACCCATGGAAGCATGAGGAAACAAAGAGACAAGACTGGAGGAAAATAAAAGACCTGGAGCTCCTGGTGAGTTCTAAGATCATTCACAGTCTGAGCTGCCACATAAACACACACAGTGACTCTCCATATATACACAGTTGGTGCATCTGTTAATAGCTAGCTGCAGCTAAGAACATCTGCACATTGGCTGTTTGGGGTGAATGAGCACAGAGTGCACAAACCCAAACTAAATCCAAAAACACACAAAACTGCTCAATATTACTGTCTAAAAACACATTAAATTTCATTCAGCTAAACTGAGACAAACCTTTGGGGTGTCTTCTGAACCCCAAATTATATTTCCCATTGCAGTGACATGTAGAGCAGCTGGTAGGCCTTCCCTTCCTCTACCTAATCATTCTGATAGGCTGCCTTCACACCAGGCTCCAGCACATACAGCCAGCTGGGATCTCCATTCCAACAATCATCAGAAGCGTCTAACAAAATATGCCTGTTTGTGTGCATGTAAATAAATAACCATATTCACTTTCAACTCTTGTATTGGCCCCATGACAAATTTACTGTAAAATCAAGCAAGGATGCTCCTGGGTTGGCCACAATAAAGCTGGCAAATTGCATCGAGATGCAAACATCCCAATAAAAAATCTCATTTCACCCCAAATAAACCACAGGTTCCATTGATTGCAAACCACCACTGTTTTCATATCAAGCAAATCAAAAGATATGACAGCCCCCCTCCCATAGCTTACAACCAAAACACAGCAAGGCCTCTCGGTTAATGGGCTTGGTTCATGCATTTTAGCATGCAATGCAAATTAGGGGAGGGGAGGACAGAGATGTGGCTTGCGTTTCCTTTTCTGCTGTTTCCTAGAATCATGGCAGGGTTAGAGCCTGATGAGAGTCAATCACTTTAGCATAATATTTGCTTGCATGTAGATCAACAGCATACCCCTCCTTCCACAGCCACGGTGCTGAGAGGAGGCATGTCAGCATGGTGGCCAGCTGGAGGATGTCACCCCTCCATTCCCCTACCTCCAATTTTAGCATACTGGCATGTTCAGGAAAGAGGTTGAAGAAAAGGAAAGAGATATCAGGGGAAACGGGTGGTTAAGGGGTGGAGGAAAATGGAGATAAGGAAGATGGCAGGGGAGAAAAGGAAGAAAAAAGGAATAGGGTGAATGAAGAAGGAAGGGGAAAATGTAGGAAAGGGGGAAAAGGCAAAGTAAAGAGGGAGAGGACTGTTCAGGAAAGGGTGAAAGTAGTAGGGATGGAGGGAAAGGAGGAAAGCAGGGAGATGTTGGGGACAGCGGGTAGAGGCAGAGCTAAGGAATGGATAGAAAATGAAGCAAAAGGAGAAGCCTACAGGGAGCAACAAAGAGGGAAAATGAGGGAGGTTATGGAAGGGCTGGAAGGAGAGGAGGTTAAGGAAAGGAGGAAGGGAATGAAGTATGGAGGGATGAAAAGATTTAGAAAGGTATTGAGCCAAATAGTGCAGAGGGAAGGAAGATATGGAAGGTTACGTTGGGGTAGGCAGGAAGCAAAACGGTAAGGGATTGCAGGAAAATTGGGGAAAACAAGAAAGCTAGAAAGCAAAGGAGGGAGGTAAAGAAAGGAAGGAAGAAAGGAACTGAAACAGAAGATATGGGCAGATTCCATGAATAGGTAAGGATATGGGAAAGAAGAAAAGGATGGAGATAATATGAAAAAGCAGAAGGGAAAGTGGTAGGGGACAAAGGTAAATGGAACAGGAGGCCAGAAGGAGGCCAGGCAAGGCAAGGCAAATTTTTTTTGTATAGCACAATTCATACACCAGGCAATTCAAAGTGCTTTACAGAAGCATAAAAATACATTAAAATCATAAATAGAAAATACATTTCAAAGAAAGAAAGAAATTAGAAGAGAATAGAAAAATAAAAATAAAAGAAAATAAAAGAAAAGAAAGCCAGTAAAAGACAATAATATAGCATTTAGAATGATTAAAATCAGTGATATATTTAGGTAGAAAAAGAGAGGAAAAGGAGACTATATGCAGGCTGCTGTTAGAGTTGTGTATATGTTTTGGCAAGATGACTGCCAAGCAGCAAACTACTGTTCAAGCAGTAGTAGTTCTGGCCACACTAACACTAACACTAACCAAGCAACCCATTCTGATCAATGACATACAAATGTTTGGTGCAGGGTAGTCTGATAGACTTTTCTAGAAAGCCCAATGTGTCAAATGACCTAGTAGAAAGAGTGATAATGGTCCACCTGGACCAGGTTGGAGCAGATTGGTTTGGTTGGATGGGTCAAGCACAGGAACTTCACCCGGGAGATCAGTGTCCGTCTCTCATATGAAATCAAAAATGAATGTTTCTTTTCTTATCTACACACTGTAAATGAAATAACATTATGTATTTTGGTGCCTACAGTTAACCAAATTGCAACCGTTTCCCAATGTTAACTACATGTTCATTATTATTTTCAGCAAGCTTTATTTTGAAAGTCTAACCTATGTTGCTAACCAGACGTTGCATATCTATTATCACTAACTTGATGATGGAGGCCTGTATGTGCTAAATAGTTTGAAGTGTGTGCCACTGACCAAGCATCCTGTGTAATGGGTTGGAAGTGAGAACGTTTTTTGTGCCTCAGCCTAACTAGACCTTACCACTGTATTGTCACCAAGTAAAAACTGAGAATGGAAACATAAAGAATATTGCCAACATTTATTCTCGTGAGTTTTCTGGCACTTCATTCTCTGCCCTTCTTCCTTCATGCTAACCCCCATTTTCTTCTCTGTTGCTCCCGAGGCTCCTTCCTTCCACTCTTCCTTCCTTTCTTTGCACTATTCCCTCTTTTTCTATTCATTTTGCTCCCTTGTCTCTGTTCTTCTGTCCTTCCATCTTCTATCTCTTTCTCTCCTACTTTTTTTTTCTTTTCCTCCTTGTCCCTCACATATTTCCTTGTCTCTCCTCCTTTCGCTCTCTCCCCTCCCTCGCCTCTGTTTCGTGTGGTGGCTAAATGAAGTTCCCATCATCAGAGGCTGCAATTTTTGCAAAACAACGTGGGATCACACGGCATGCTGGAGAGCCCCCCTCCAATCCCCCCACCAGCCCCCGAGGCGACCTGTGCCTATATAGATTGGAGGATTAATGTTCTTTCAGTGTGTGTGTCAGTGTGTGTGTGTAAAACAGAACAACAATGGCAAAGAATTTAATAGTATTTTCAGAATTTTATGTATGTGTGTGCACATGTGACATGGAGTTAGTTTTGGAATGGTTGGTTGGAGGAAGCACACACACTCACACACACACACACACACACACACACACACACACACACACACACACCTGCTAACGGGACAAAGGGTTCAGACAGGGTAAATGGTGGGGGTGAGGTGGGCTACGTCACCATCTTTCTTCTCAGCATCTCTCTCTTTTAATATCAGTGTTTTCAAAGGATTGAGCTAAGCTTGCAGGGTCCTCTTGAACATGGGAGACACAGATAAGGAATGGGATTGTGGAGCAGAGCAAAGAGTTAGAATGAGAGCGTGACTTTGCCAGGGAAAAGTTTTTCAGACATAGAAACAAAGGGATAGACAGAGCATCACAGGATGCTGGCCCAGAAACGGTCTAAAAGTCTTTGTGTCACAGTGCAATCTACTATACTTTTAGAGGCCAGCCAAAATATTCAGTCAAGCATATTTTGAATTGATTTCTTGTTGAAAGAATTTCTGTACCTTGCTTTGATCAAGCCATTGCTGCCACTTGGTGGAATTATGTTTTGCCAATAAATAAACAAATATCCACAAAGTGCAACACCAGACTTTTTTGGTTTCATGTTCACGGTGTGGTTGTTCATAGGAACTAGTGAACGCAGTCATGTAAATACATACCAAAAGAATTTTGACAACTTGTATTTTTGGTTTTTAGTAGTTATTTCCTGTTTCATGTTGAAAGAGTTCTCCTCATGCGTCATACTTTTGCTTTACTTCCTGCATTTGTGTTTTCCCAACTTTGTGATTGTTGATTTTTTCGTTTCATTTTTTCCTGGACCTTGTCTGTTTTTGGACTAATGGATTCCAGCCTGCTCCCTGCTGGATTTATTTTGTAGTTTGGACAGATTTCCTTGGATTCAACCTTTTCCTGCCTCACCATGCCCTTTTTGTAATAAATCACTTGAACAACAGCAGCTTTGACTTTGTAGACTGTATTTGGGTCCAATGCCTTGCATAGGTTGTTGGCAGATGACATCATGTCACCCTTTTGATTTTCTGCATAGGAGGTGCTATAATACACACTCAAAATGCGTGAGAAATCAAGAGGAGCTTTTATTGAGTACCAAATATTGTTGTTCATACAGGTGAAAAATGCAAGAAATTGACCGAAAAATGCTGGAAAAAATGTCTTGTTAACCGTGCGGTCGGGACGAGCTGAGTGGGCTAATGGTGGAAATGGTGTAACATTAGCTAATGTTTTAAATTTATGGTGACGTATTTAAAGTAATAGCTACAAGCAACACAACTAACTCTTGTTAAATCACAGTTATATTGTACCCTGTCTTGTTTCAAGATGATCCACGTCTTTAGTGGCATTTCAGCTGACCTTTGCAAGTGGTTAACCTAGCAAACAACTGTAACATAAACGTCAACATTGTTTCCACAGGAAAATAAAGGATACGTGTCCTTGCAAAAACCAAAAGACAGTCATCCCGGAGCACTTTGGTACCGAGGTCGTGGATTAGGAACTTGATGCAGCTGACTAAATCTTAACTCAAATCCCTGTCTCAGAATTCTGTCTGTAATTTTTTTTTATAGACAAACAATAAAAAGATTAATCTTCTCCTTGATGTCTTAATTGTTTATTGTTACACCAGTCTAATTGATGGCCTGAGACTGTGTTTAGAGTCTTTATGGGAGTAACCAGTAAGTGTTTTTTTTATTTTAATTTTTTTCCAAATTGAACAGAGAGATTATCACGACTTCACAAGAAACCCAAATATGCACTGCATGCCAGTCACTTCAATTTAATAAATAAATAAATAATATAACCATATTTTATTCTCATAATATATTTTTCATATTTTTCTATAATTCAAATCCTTTTGATATAAAATACTATATAGTGTCAAAGCTTTATATCACTTTAAAATGTGACACTGTTTTGCTTTAAATATTAAGAGGCTTCGAATACATATCTGTATATCTCCATCCCTACATATACGTACACATGTTCCATTTCTATCCAGAAGGTGCCCATCAAACATCAAATTCCACACACCACATTTAGCGAACTCTTGACACCTCAGTTCACTCATAGTGGTTAGAAATTTCACGGCTGCAAATTAGCTAATAACTCATGGGCCATAATGAACCAGGGGGCTGTCATGTAAAATTTATGCCATATTTTCAATTGTGTGGGGGGCTATTCATTTAGCTCCAGGAGAGAAAGGAGGGGGTGACTAGGAGAAATAAAAGGAGCAGAACTGGAAAACTGCTCTTGTCTGTGTGCACATTGCTGTGTGAGAATTAAACTAATCATCAGTAACATTTTCTTACAGATAAAGGCATGTTTTCATCTTCTCTCCTAGTGTTTAACACATAACTAAACCAACATTTATTCTCGCTGGTTTTCTAGCACTTCATTCCTGCCCTTCTTCCTTCACACTATCCCATGTTGGCAATTTTTTTTATGTTTCCACTCTCAGTTGTTACTTGATGACAACACAGGAGTAAAGTCTATATGACACCTTAAAATGTTTCTAGTGGTTGAAAAACATGAACATGAGGATGAAAAACATGTTTGTGTCACCCAAAAATTCAAAGTCAAACAAGCAAGAAACCAAGCAAGACACCTTAAGGAACAAATCTAGTCACCAGCTTAATTGCTAGACAAGTCCAAATAGAAATGATGGTCAAAACTACAAAAATAAAACCCAAATTGTAATTACTAAACTAAAGGTGAAAAGGTAAGGTACTAAAAAAAAAAAAAAAACTTCTTACAAGTTGCAGCATTTCGCAGCATTAGCAGTGCTGCAGATGAAGGCACTCCCTCATTGATATCACATTACTAAAACAAAAAAATATATTGTTTGCAATGTTAACTACCGGGACAGGAAAGCAATGCTCTGGTCACTTATGCAGGAAGTGTAGTGCAAAAACACAATCACTATTTTACGCAGTTTCAAGGGCTGTGATGGTTTGAGTATTATTTACTTCATCGCCAGGAAATAATAAAATCTTCTTATTCTTCCTGTAATATTTACTGTATATCTTTTAACCTTGTCATCTCTCCCTCTTGCCATGACATGCTATAGCAACACAAAAAATGTCTGATTAAGGTGTAAAACGATCAACACATCCATCGTTTCTATGTGGATTTAAAGTTATTGTTCCAAATTGTTCCAAATTCAGTGACTTCCCTGACTTCATGTATGACAAGAGAGAGCACACAAAGCTGTGGAAACATGTCTCTGACTCCTGGACAGTCAGCACTGGATACCACCGAGGCTGCACCCTTTCTGCATATCCAGTCATTAGTATGTCAAGCCCTCATTTGTGGACAACACCAACCATCAGTGCATCCTTTTCTGCTAGGAATGAATCTGTCTGCAGGTGGGAGATTGACCATCGGGTTACCTGTTGTAGAGAGAATGACTTGGAGCTCAATACTTCAAAGACAGTGGAGGTGGTTGTGGACTTAAGGAAAGCCCATCCTCCCCCAGCACCCTGTGTAACTCCCCAGTCAAAACTGTGGAGTACTTCCATTTCCTGGGCACCTGTGGTGGGAGCTGAACATCACCAAGAAAGCCCAGCAGAGGCGATGCTTCCTGTGGCAGCTGAACAAGTTCAACGTGCCAACACCACTACTACACTCTCCACTGCATACTTTTGCAGCCCTTAACATGTTTTTCTGATATGTTTTTCATATTTTGTTGTCAACTTTCTATTTATACTTCTTGATTTGCAGTACTTTTTTTATTTTTTGTTGAAATTAATGATGGACAACCATTCTACACCCTGAGCCACAGTCTCTTCATTGTAACAAAGCTATTTGGCAATAAGCCTGATTTTGATTCTGATTTAAACACCTCAGCTTCCTTGTTGACTAAAAAATGACACTGGCAGGACAGATGCATCCCTGGTGAAGGTGATGGAATCAGCATTAATGGTCCTTAGTGGGGAGTGTTGTTCAATTAAAATAATTCAACCCTCTCTATGGAGAACATGTACCACTGTATCTGCTGCCCTTGTACTGTTCATGAATTGGCAGGCTGAAGCTGCCACAGGGCGACATCTGTCCCGGTGCAGACCAACACTGCATTTAGTCTGTATGAGATCTTCAGACAAAAAAGTGTATGAATTTGCACCAGCAAGCACACACTTACACACAAAATGTATAGCTATGCTTATTTTAATCAGCTGACATTTGTTAGCAACGATCATGAGGGAGGAGCAAAGCTCACCACTGGCTGACCTTTCAACTGTGAATTATGGGAATTTACCTTCATGCCTCAGTGCGTTTGCTGCCGGTCTGCCTTTCGTGTCTAAATCAAAGGCTGGGATCTGCAACATCGGCACTTTCTCCTTCCTACAAGGGCACACGTTGCACAAATGCCTGATGACGGGTGACATTTACAGCATGCAGAGTCTCGGACTGCCACTGCAAACACAGTGCAAGCATAAACACACAAACAGGTACCCACAGCATTGCCTCGGAGGCAAAGCCAATTCCTTCTGAAACAGCAGCACTAGTGTCCATTTCTACCTAGATACTGAGTGTCTCTGTGCAAGTATACTGTTTGTGTGACTGCAACGACATTCAGACAGCAATAGACACCAAACATTAGTTGATCTTCGTGCGTTTCATCTTTATATTTCTAGATTTTCATTTTTAGAGCAAGCACAAGGCTACAGAAAAGGTAATGTTAACATGCAAGACGTACAAAATTGTAAACATACGTTTGTGTGTGTGTATACATATATGTATGTATATGTGTGTGTGTGTGTGTGTGTGTGTGTGTGTGTGTGTCAATACACACACATTAATATGTACAAATGCATAGACACATACACACACATACATTGTATGTGTGTGTGTGTGTGTGTGTGTGTGTGTAATCCACAATACAAAAGCACTTTTAAACCATGTTAGCAGCATAGTTCTAGCAAAGGCAATTTCAGTCAGCCAGCCAGTCCACCGCTTGGTCCAGACTGAAATATCTCAACAAATATTGGCCAGATTGCCATGAAATTTGGTTCAGATGATTGTACTCCCCTCGGTAGGAAATTTTATTAAACCCTGGTTTTAGCCTCTAGCACCACCTTAAGGCCAAAATTTCACTTTGTCCAAAACTTTGCTCTCTGACCTCTGGTGTACTTTGTGTTTACAAAACAATACACTTGCTAAACATCAGTGTGATAGTATTGTCACTGTGAAAGTCATGACGACAGTTATTTTAAAGTAGCCTCCTGCTATGTTTAAGGACAACCATGGCCACATGTGAAAATTTCTGTTTGTGACCAGCTTACATGAACAAGACTTGTAAAGCGGTAAACTTTGGAGGTGTGTATGGGTATATTTTTTAACTCTGGACAGAACCAGGTTAGCTGTTTCCCTTCCACGTTTTATGCTAAAATAGGCTCACCACTTTCTGACTCCTGCTGCATATTGATCTTATTTCACTGTGAAAACTAAATCAATAAAGGTGAAAGATGAATGAATGATGATAGAAGGAGTGAAAGGTTTAAGGAATACGTAGTGACATCCACAAGGATGTTTTGAAGCTTATAGGAAATGTGGTTTTAATTCTGAGAAACACTTAAGTTTGTAGTACCACTGGAAAAGCAACTACCACTTGTCTCCCACTGGGTTTGTTTTTGTAAGTGTAGCAAGAGATTATAGTTAATTTGAAAATGATACATTGATGGGTTTAAATGACCCGTGTTACTCCTTTGCAACATTAAACTGATTACTGAAAGTCTTCCATGACAGATAATATCAAAGGGAGCAGTGAATCTAATGTATGAGGCAGCAGAGACTCAAAGACCAAAAGCAGATAGCAACAAAAGATGCTCAAAAAGCGAGTAAAGCCATAAAAGAAAATTGTCCTTGGGGAAAGGGGCGGGGGTAGAGGAAGAGTTCCACAAACGCAGGCTAAAATACAGAGAGGGAAGCTGAAAATAGGTGAGATTATTTCTTCCCTTTCGATGTCTGTCACGCTGCCTTGGGAAAGCAACGCGACCGGTGAGCCTGACTTCGCAGAGCTCTGCATCACAGTCTCTCCACTTCACCAATACATGGCTCTCATTTATTATTTGAACAGCTCAACAGGTAATTTTCCAGCTAAAATCCTGATTTCTGCAGACGTCTGCTTCTCTTCAGCATGTATTCTAATTATCTGTAGCTTGCTTTGATCTGAAGCCCCTTTGCAGCTTCGAAACTTCCCCTTGATCGCTTTTCATCAGGCTTCCTATTTTCTTTTTGGCACTGTAGCTTTCTTTTTCAGAAATGGTGAATATACAAGTTCAGTTACGTGGCTGAGATAAAAGCAGAGGGGTGGTGTTAATAGAGCCAAACACAGACGGGGGGGATATCAGGCAGCTGCACTTTCCCAGCATCCCTGAGTTGGACACGGTGTTATGACAGTAAAGTCTGGGATGGAGTGAGAGGCGAAGAGTCTGGATTAGAGTTTCACCTCATTAAAAGTTGGAGCTAAAAGCCTCTGTTGACGTTAAGTGCATTTGTAATTTTCATCTGCCTTCAAAATCAATCATTTGGCTGAACACACATGTTCTGGACTAGTAATTAGAGCATTATTTTGTAAGGAATGATTGGCAATGGTGGTTTTGGCTTTTGTTTCATTTGAGGTCTTCTCTGTCAGTTCAGGGAAAAGAAAAAACGGCAAATCCTTCCCCCCAGAATATCTTTGCTCTAAGTGTCATCGTGCGCCAAAAATCCAGTTGTGACTCTTTTGTTTTTTATCCCCAGGCCAGTCCAGGATAACAGCCTGATCAAAAGCTTAACCTAAGTCAGAGTATGAGCACATTATGCTCTTTGCATTACGTAAAGGATACAACGAGGTTAGACCTTGTCTGCCAGACTGGTAAAGGCTTTGAGGGTGAATTCCTGTGCATACTTATCTCGTTCTTATGTCATTAGTGCTCTGCTATTCACTCTTCAGTCTACAAGCTGGACTGTCATCATCTCGGCACAGTTCACTGTCTTTAGCCCAGGCAGGATGTAAGGGGGAGAGCTTTTTGTTGGAAGGAAGTGAACAGTTCCCAGCTTATCTCCTGGGGACAGCGCTGTTACAGAACGCCACATGCCGCAAACCTGCGACCTCCAACCCCCCTCCACCCCACATCCTTCTTGCTGTGCACCCATTAAGGCAGAGTTAATTAAACCACAACTCATTGCCTCAGCAGGAGGGGGCATGAGGAGGAAAACGGGAGGAAGGGGGGCATACAATTATACATTGGCATTTACCTACCATTTTCAACGTATAGAGCTCGGCTGGCAGTGACTTCTCATTGTATATGCCTCACACTTACCCATCACCCTCACCCATGCCGCTGCGGTTCAGTGTTAATAGATGGCATGCTGGAAGTCAGTGAGGCTTGCTTTTAACTGTGCATCTTATGAAGAATGTGCACAGGAAAGAGGAGAGGTGGCTGATGGCAACGACGATGGGGGGAGCCTTTGTGCTTTCAAGCAACAATATATGAGGGGGCGCACTTCGACCATCTGCCTGTCTATCCACACAAGGTCATCAGGTGCGGATGTAGGGGTTTAAACACTGTTACCGTGCCACGCCAAGCTGAGTATTGCGCCTCACTTGCTCCTCAGTCGTCAGATATGCAAGCCCCCTTTTACCTGCTGCGATTCCATTACCCCGGCTGCCTGTTCCAGCACCCGAATATTTCTTTAGCATATTAAACAGATTAATAGAACAATGCTCCAGGGAGAGAGCAGCCTGTCAATCTCAGCTAAAAACACAAAAGCAGAAAATTAAAAAGGCCCATGGCTGAACTCCAGCACTGATAAAAAAAAAAAAAAGTGCTGGAATCTTGCATGGTAGAGACAGAGAGAGAGAGGGGAGGAAAAAACACCACAGATGGTAAATATTTATTCTCCTAACCTGCTTACAGAACACACACGCATGCACACACACACAGAGACACACATACACACAATAGATAGGCCACAGTGGTAGCTGAAATGACAATGGGAGAAATTAGCTCTGGAAATTATCAAAGAATGTAGAGGCAAACACAGAGCGCTTTGTTCCTTTTGTGTGACTATCTCTGTACTGGGGATCAACTATAAGAACTCCAATCTAGAAAACACGCTCCTGTTCTCCGAGGACGCTGCGTTTCATGCCAGATGGACTTTCCTTTGTTTTGCAGTGAATTCCCACTGTTGACTAGATGTAAAATCTAAAGCGAATCCAGAGCATTCCCGCAGTGCGGCTGACGCCTTCATATCTGAGGCAGCATCTATAAGGCCGCAGCAGGAGGCATAGAGGGGGAAGTATCCTCCAGTGACGTCCACTCTCATCCTGGGAGACTCCGGAGGAGAATTCAATCTGGTCTTCTGCTTGCAGAGATATTGGGAGATTGAGTGAGGTCTGCAGTCAGTGGCGAGGGGCTCCGCTCGGTCTTTACATTCATGCTTCTGTTGCTCGACTGTAAATAAAGGCTGTGAAACAAGGCCTGCATCACAACAGGAGTCACAGCAGGGACACAAGGCAGTGCGCTGCAAAATGTTTACATGTCAGAATAAAGCAGGACTTATAAGTCAGCAGACATTTTGATCTTTATTAGATGCAACAATTACATGAAGACACCATCTGACGTCAAAAAACGCTTGTACACTCTGGCTCTTGTTTTTTGTTTTGTATTTCATATCATGAAGTGAGCTTTTGGGTTATCACTATGAGATTTTTGTTTTATATTAAAAATGTCTAAATGTTTACATAAGAAAATCAAAGTAAATTATTCTTGATTATTTTCTTTATTGCTTAATTATTATTTTTTAATTTGACAAAATAATCCTGACTCAAGGTCTGCTAACTTGCTTTTTCCACAGCTTTCAACTGCATCTCACTGTTGTCATCCAAAAACAAACAAACAAACAAAAACAAGAAAAAATATTTTGTCAACAAAATGAGGCAGCACAATAAAGAGATGTCCCCTAACAAGATTCATTGACTACAACGTTTTTAGAATATGTCATTCCATAATACTCAGGATCTAACCAAGAAGATCCATATAGACATCGACTGATTAAAGCCAGGTGTTGATCCCAGGTCGAGCCTGACAGTCAGCAGAACAGAAAACTGTGAGATTCTTCAGATTTCAGGACAGTTTTTGTTTTTATAATTCTGGGATGTCCATACACTTTTTTTGTGGACAAAATGATTTTATCCAAATGACTATTTCCATTTTCACAACTGAACTACTTTGAATAACCATTAAACCATTGGATTTCCCAGATGCCAAGAAACAACACTTAAGCAGTTGGGTTAAACAACTAAAACATGAAAAATCTAAATAATTAGAGATTTTAGAGACCTTATTTTTGCATGTCTAGTGAAAATAATAATCAATAAAGTAGTTTTTACTGTGCAGCAATCCCATATTGAAAATACTATGACCCTAATTTTCTTTTCTGTAGCTGATCTTATGAGCAACAGCCTCCCTCAGATGCAAAGTAGGAAAATACTGTTTAGTGGTCTAATATTCTATGTCTCTAAAACCTACTCGCACTCTTCAAAACTGTGTAGATCAACTTGCTCCATTTGTCATGTCTGAGAAGAAAAAGGGCCCTCTGATATTTATCTTCCCAACAATGAGAGAATAAAGAGTTAACACTATCGTCAGCCAAAACTCAAGTCGCTCTTCCTATCTCCTCTCTGCACTGGAACACTGCAAATCATCTTTAATAGTCGTCGTCTTGATGGTTCATTACGTTAAACTATCTCTGCTAGCATCCTCTAATTCAATGGCTCTCCTATGGCCTGAGGGGCTATGAGCTCAGGGAGGGAAGAGGCTGCATGTGTTTCTCTGTGTGTCTGTGTGCAAGTGTCTTGAATGAGGAGGGAGACTTGTGGGGACTTATTAGCAGGTTAATTACCCCAGTGCAAAAGAGTGGCCGGACAGCAATTGGATGCCATTTTAGTTTAATTGTTAGCCATCCTATACTGTAAGCCCCAAGTTCTGCATCAGCAGACCCACGGGTGCACACCAATACGCCACCAGACGCTGGCAGCTGTGTCATACTGTATATGATACAAGGCACATCATCATGGGACAGTGTCAGAGAGAGGAGCTGGCTCACAGCGTCACCTAATGGAGACAGAGCAAGACAGCACGTGTCAGGATCTGCAGCGAGCAGCATCTGCTCTGCAGGATGGTTAGACGCTTAGATCACATACTCTGCGCAGAATAACTACAACCCTCAATAGTAGAGGAGTGTGAAGAGTCACTTTTAATGTATAATTTCTTAACAGAGTCATTATCTGAGTGATTTCTCAGAGTCCTGCAGGAAAACAAGAATGTTGTGATGGATTTTTCCTGCCCTGGTGTATCAAATCTTTGTAATCCAAACTGAACTCGCATATTTTACTTTACTGTATTTCCTTTGGTACAATACAATCGTTACCTCTGAAATCTTGTAGAGAAAAAAATATAGAGTAGCATAAAATCAAAGTACTCAAATAAGAACAGATACCTCAGAACTTCACTAATGTACGTAATTATGTTCCACCGCTGCTGCCAGTGAGGGTGTCTGACAGAATTAAAATTGACAAAAAATTCACCCCATGTTTTTGATTAAACCTTTATCCTTTGCATCATTGGTTCAGGTAAGCAAGTAGGGATTATCATCGATTATAGTCGACTATCAAAGCCACTGGCTGACACTGTGCATCAATGTAGATCAATCGTTCATCTGTGGTTTTAGCACAGCGCAGTAATGAAGCAGTGGGAATTATTCTACAGCTGATATGCAGCTGTGGCGCTGTCGGTAGTTCTTGTTGACAAGTCATTGTGGTCGTTGGAGATTTTAACATTGTGCAGTATGGGGCGCTAAAGCAGCGAATATGCAGCAAGAGTAAGAGGCAGACGTAGAAAGAAAGAAACAAGGCTGTACATGTCAATGCTTGTCTACAACCAACAGTGTGGAAACACCAGAGCAGACAAATTTGTTTGATCAATCATTTTCTTCATTATGCCATGTTAAATGAACACAATTGAAAGTATTTAGAGAAGAAAAGACTCTCACTGCTCCTGCAAGACAGCAGCCTCATTACTGCAGTCAGTCAACAAACAGACAGGTGTCAACAGCCTCGCAGAGCCAGTCGAGGACTCTGGTGTTTCACCTATTCTTAGGCTGGTCCCTGCTACATTAGGTAACCCTAGGAGTGAGACCCTTTTCATGAGAGCTGATCATTGTTATCAAAAAATATATAGAAAAAATACACCCATGATTAATGGAATACTTTTTGGGTATAACTGATGACTCCTAAAATGCAAGAGCTGTGAATGCTCTGTGAGCTCTGTGTTAAGCTGGAAACACACTACAGGCCTACAATATAAAAGCTAATTACAACTCCGCTTAGCCATGACCAGGGATCTCCAAGATCACAGAGACTCTCCAGTTATGTGCCCAAAATAGGTCAAGCCACACTGGACACTCAACAGGTTTAATCCATTATTTGAGTTGTCAGCATGTCATGTAGTGTGTGAGGAGCCCACTGCAAGACATATTTTGGATTCAAATCTCTAACCTACTGAGAAATGTAGGCTAAAATGGTTACTTTTAATAGGAGTGATGCTTTGACTGTCAATGTCACTAGGATGTCAAATGTCTTCAGGAATGCAGGTGTTTTTTTGTTTTTTTTTTTCTTCAAGCCTGTCTCTAAGGTTTCCTTCCGTATGGGCGGGGTTAAGTAATGACTTACAGGGAGAGAGGAGGGTGTTTTTGATAAAAATACTCAGAAAATTCATTTTGACATGTTGCAATAGATTGACACAGGGACACAGGATAAGAACTGTGACAAATTACAAAATAGAACAGAAAAACCAAAGCATGTAAGCCAGACTGATGTATATTTTTAGTCACTGACCATGTTACATTTGATTGTTCAATTTAAGTGTCTTTTGATTCAGATAATAACATGTCACCTGTAAATCAAAATATGAATTCAGTCATTTCTATTCCAAAGACACGTAGAAGAGAATGAGTAGACTTTTGAGTGTTGTATACTGTCTGCAAAGCTTCTAGTCATACCTGAGCATGCTCCACCAATCAGGATTATGGACACTTGTTTGTGGCTTTTGAAGCAAAATTTAGGGGAAAGAAGTCTACGAGGCACTTGCCACCTCTCACAAACTGCTGTGAGAGCACTGTAATAATTAAAGGTGACAACAAACATATTAACATTTTCATCAACTCAAACCTTCTCTCATCTGGATTTTGACTGCTGACCAGTCAAAGGACACTGTTTAGTCACTGTAATCAGTCCTTCTGACCATACCAGCATTATTCATGGTTATCTCCCAGTCTTATCATGAAATGTGGCCTTTGTCTTTCCTCGTGTTGCCTTACTTAGCCATAGTGGAAGGATTGAATAGTACAGAACAGTCTTACTAATTGTCCCCCACTCTCTTAAAATGGAATCTGTGAGCATTGACATGTGACAGACTGGCAAAAAATCTGAATCCATCCTTTAACCAAGAATTGGATCCAGAGTGTCACATCTGTGTGTTTTTTGCATGTTCAGTTTTCCTTGTAAAGTATGGAAACACAGAGTTGAATTTCCATAGATTGTGATTTGCAGCCCAGATTCTGCCGCAGACACACAGCTGAAGTGAAACCTCCACCTTGCATTCAGATGCTCCACTGCTATCTCTGGGACTCCACTCTTGCCTTGACCTTCTGTCCTTTTCCTACAGCAGCATTGCCTGCTTTGTGCACTCATCTGTCTCGTGAGTCTGACACCTTTACCAGCTCCTCTCTCTCATTCACACACACAGCTGATCCTCCCCTAACTCCGTCCTCCTCCTCTTTTATTTTTCACCTCTATCCCTTGTTCACATTCCTCTTCCAGTGGCCCCCGCAGATCATCTCCCAGGCTCCAGGTGCCCAGGCCGGGCTCTGTCTGTTTTCATTCCCCTCCTGGAGGACAAGTAATTTGGGGGAGAGAGAGGGAGAGCAGATGACCACTGGCTCCTGACCTTTTCTCCCTCAATTTAACTCCTCACCACCGTGCCCGCCGAATGTGGCAATCAGGCTAGGCAGAAGTGACACCCTCATCTGAGCATGGTCAGGCCCCACACACAATCACAGTGTCACTTTCCATCTATATGCAGGGCCCACAGGCAAGTGGTAGTCCTGAAATAGGGGATAGTGGGGGTGAGGGAGGAGGGGGCTCGGGTCCAAGCAAGATCCCTGTTAGCATACTTGGTTTAGTAGCGATTCCAGTCATGGCAGTAACCAAAAATATTTAGGTTTTCATTTTTGTCCCACTATCAGCAGTTATACTTATTTCTCTTTTCTTTCGAGCCATGTGTGTTTCCAGCCATGGTAGATGGGAATTTAGCTTCTCTTCCATCTCCACCAAAAGAGGATTCCTTGTCTTCACTCTCCAACATGATTAGAGTGTCCATCACCATCTTTCCACACTGTGGGTGAACCAATTACATAAGCCAAGTGAGGGAAAATCACTAGATATTATTTTCATGGACCTGCTCAATAAGAGGCAGCTTCATGACTGTTGCGATTAGGCAGTGTGAAATACAATGAAATACAGAAGGCTGAGGAACATGTGTTGGAACATGAGTTGTCATGTAATAGAGTGTGGAAGAAGGAGGTTGAGAGCGGAGGAACATGGGAAGAGGGGATTGGTTTAGTAAGTTAGCGGAACAGCCACAGCGTATCCTCATCTGCAGAGACAGAGAGCCACAGCAGGCCCTGGAGCCTGCTGGAACAAAGGATAGAAGGGTGGAGACAAAGTGGAAGACAGCTGAGGATTATAGTTTGTTGATAGCATGGAAATGTGAGAGGGATGCGCTATTGGCTTTCTACTTCCTCTTTTGAGAGCGATTTGTCAGAAAGCATCAGCCAGGGAAAATAAAATGAAGGAAAAAATGCTTGAATAACATTCAACAAAAGAGTTTGGAGAATGAAAAAGCAGGAAGATTGTATTACCACCATAATTCTTTTGAATGTGTGACTCGTCCAGTGTTTGTTACTGTTTAAAGTTTCAGTCCTTAAAATCTAATCCCAGGTTGACTTGTGGCTTTTATCTTCTGCATCACATTTAATTCATACATTCATCATTTCTTGTTAATTTCTTCTGCATGGCTTCACAATTTGAATCCTACAAGTAGTATTGGATTTCACATAAATCTTCAAAAGAAGTATACATTTAAGTGCAGTTTACTGCTAATATTTATGTAGTACTATAGATAGAGTATTTTTATGCCACACGCCCATTGTCTGAGGGTTAACATGCTGACCATGAACTGCAGTGTCACCAGTTGTTGGATCTCTCTCCTGCCCTCCCATTATTGATATGTTTTTGCTACTTTAACATATGTAAATGAGCTGTATACTTCTTCTACAATGTGAATGGCTATGTTGCAAGTAAAATTCATCTGTGCTTCTAATGGACTCATAACTGCAATGCACCTTAAAGAAGGTCCTAAAAAAAAACAACTGGTGTTGTTCATCAGGCCTGAGTTGACATGTGAGAACAGAGAGGGGCAGAGGAACAAAATCAAATGATGAGCTGCTCTGACGGGGACATTATCATCTGAAAGGATCCAGGTATTGTGCGACTCATCGCCTCTTGCAGCATTGTGGCCCCAGTACCAGCGTTGGACGTGTCATCTGGTGGCACTGCTGGGGCGACTCCAATTTACACACCAAGCCGCTCTGCATTTCAAAGGAGCCTCGTCACCAGCCTACTGTTACTGATCACTATCTGGGTCCCCAGATAGTAAGGGCTGGCTTGAAAAACTGTTAACCACTATACCCCCCAACCACCACCTTCCATCAACACATTTACATTTTCATTTTTATATTAGACGTTCCTCCTCTGCTTGACCTTGCCTGTCACCATCCTGTTTCTCTGTTTCATCCTCTTCCCTGGAGGAAAACTACTGTCTTTCAGCCACACCAATATGACACTTTACCCATACAAGGCTGATATTGTCATTGTGTTTAAATAAATGCAACTGAGAGATCAATATGATGCATTTCAGTGGATTTTAATAGAATTTATCAATGCTACAAAAGCTGGCCTTAACCTGAACCTGAACTAATCCTAACATTGATCTGTTGCCAAAAAAGTGTGCTAAAATATGTCTTGTTATTAAAACACACAATTTTGGATCAAGTGATTTCTATGACATTAAATTGAAGCAAATTCAGTTCTTTTCTTCTTTATTTCTCACTCAAGTCCATTATTTTGCTCACATACAAGTTATACTCATCAGATCAGCTCTAGAGATACAGTAACACAACAACTCCACCATTCTGCAGAAAGCTCTCATACTTTGTGAAGTGAAAACAAAGGTAAGAATATCATACGAAAACTACATAAACTGTCAGTGGATTTGTTCCTTCCTGGTTTGACCTATGCCTTACTTCTGTCAGGATCCTGTTTTATTTTGGCATCTTGAGTTCCTGTTTTATTTTGGTAGACTTCCCTTGTGTGTCGTGTTTTTTTTTTACTTCCCATTTGTTTCCCTCCTTTGTGATTGTGATTGTGCCCACCTGTGTCTGTTTAGTTCCCCCTCTATTTAAGTTTGTGTTTTTCTTTTGTCTGTGTGGGATCATCCCTGTTTGTGTGGTTTTCTTATTCCCTGTGACGCCAGTGAGTATCTTGGCCTAATCTTGGCTTTCTCAGTTGGGTTATTAGTTTGTTGTTTTTCTAGTATCGTTTTGTTTTTTTTTGTTTTTTTTTTTGTATTTTGAACTGGTGGATTTTTGGTTGCCTTTCCTTTGTTAAATAAATTACCTGAACAGTCTCCGCTCAGCCTTTGGTTTTGTCAAGTCTGCACCTTTTGGGTTCACACCTTAGTTTTTCCTTGCTCGACGACCACACATGTAGTTGAGTGCATATGTAGCAGTTTGACAGTTGAAGTGATGATAACATTTTGTGCATTTGCATTAACATTTTCACTTCAGAAATGTTGATTAGACAACATGTTTGCTGAACTCTGGTGAACACTTATATGGAATAATGGTCTCATCACCAAATGATCTTTTTATGTAACTTGTTTAAAATTTGTGAGGGAAAAAAATTCTGAATATATATTACACATATGTGCGCTCCAGTGTTGGAAAAAGACTGGCAAGTGTTTGCAGGCTGTTTGTGCATCTAAGTAGCTTAGCTTGAAGAAAAATCATGGTTGTACAGAAACAGTAGACAATCAGATAATCTGTAAAATATATCATCATAAGAGCAGATAATGGGATCCATAAAACAATGAATATCATATCTTGACTGCACCATTTAACGTTATTTCAGCTAAACAACAGAACAATGTTTAGCGCTGATGGCTATACCACAGTTCTAAAGTGGTGCTGTTGGTTGAAAACTCCATCTGATCTTGAGCACACTCATGCTGGAGATGCGAAGAGGCTGTCTAAATCCTGTCCAAACTATCACTACTGTCACAGTAAACCAACAGAGACAGAATGCAAAATAGTATACCATTATAAGGGAATTCCACCAGTTTTATACATTAAAGTCTGTATACAGGTGTTGGGGAGTGCTACTGCATATATGAAAAAAGTCATAGAAAGCATTTTGTGGCTCCAGAGGTAGCAGTGTCAAATCTGATGAATGTCCCCATGTGATGTCACTTAAATCGGCGTAGGTTGGGGCCGAAGACTACAGGTTGGAAAAAAAAAAAAAAAAAAAAAAATCCAGTGGCGTGGAGTTAGAAAGAAGTGCTCTTACCAGACCTGCAGTCCAATCCTCATTTCTACTTGAGCCTTGTGACTCAAAACTACATCAGCCACTGCTAGTATAACACACCTACATCTGTAGCCAAACTGTTGGCACTCAAGTTAAATTATGGGTAATGTAAATGTTGATGTATGGAATTAGACGATATCTCTGGTTTTCATTTTCATCCTATTTTCTTAACTGTCCATCATGAGCCAGACACGTCTTTATTTTGTGAAGAATAAATACATTCATCAGTGACCTTTTCTCCTTGACTAAGACCAGACAATGACATGACTCCGTCGTCATCCAACACAGACAGTGACTATATCAACATGAAAAAATCTGGATGTATTGCTTAGATTTATACTATCAGACAACTAGACCAGAGTCTTTCTACAAAGCAGCATAGATAATCATTCAGCCTGTTTTTCACCAGATAGTGGTATGATGAAACCTTATGTAACATAAGTTTGAGTAAAATGTCAAAAAAATAAAGGTTATGGTGAGACTACAACTTGACTGAAATTTCAATATCTGATCACTGTAACGGGCTAGTGGAGGACCCAGTTGCAGTGCCGGCCGATTTCCGGGGAATACGGGGAAACGGACAACCGGAGCGACACTGTGCCGTACTGAGCAGACAGCCAGCTCAGAAGGAGTTACTGTGGAGAGAGCGGATCTAATGCAGAAATCACTGACAGATTTCGGCATGGTCAAAATCACTCTCGGAGGAGGAATACGCTCTTTGAAACCACCTCGGTGGTAAGATCTGCACACCCGCAGACACAGGGCTAAGACGGAAGGAGTAGTCAAGAACAGGCGAGGTCGGATACCGGAGATCAGTCTGGAGAAAAACGCTGGAGAGTCTGGCACGACGCAAAGACAATCTGGCAACTGGGAAGACTGACAGCATGGCTTATATACCCTCCAGATGAACCTAATAGGCTAGGTGTGCAGATGGGCAGGTATGGGGCGTGGCTGAAGAGCTGCAGCACAGGTAAGTGCAATGCAGGACTGTGACAGATCACTAAAAAAGACAAAAATTTCAACAGTCATTGACTAAATCTCGTTTAGCTGATGGAATAACATGGATCAGAAGCTCAGTCAAGTTCGGTGAAAATACAACATCTGTCTATACTATCAAAGATCAAAGCCCCTGAAGTCTTTCATTTGGTAATAAGGTGTACGTGTATATATGTGAAAATTATCCAAACTTTTCATACTAAAAACCATGTGAGATATCAGAACAAATAGCAATCAAGCTTCAATCAAAGATTACAAATATTATCATTGATGAACAAGGACAGGCAAAGTGCATAGTTTGCTAATAGAAGTGAAAATGCAGAAATACGTTTTAACAAATGTTTATGTGGATCTAGATCTGAGTTTAGTTTTAGCCAGAAACCTTTTTTTTTTTTTATTGCTGTAATATTATGCCGTCAATTGTTCAACACCCAACTGTATTATAACACTATGCAAAGGATTTTGACTTTTCAAACACATTAATACTATGCTGGAGTTGAAAAACATATCGATCAAACCGTAGTTTCTCCCCCTGCAGCTCACCTTCGTCCCTCCTTCAGAAATAAAAAAAGTGGAGGAGGAGAGCCAGTGAGCTCATGCTCCCCTTCAAAATGTTCCCTTACATGCACTGTGTTTCTGTCACATTCTCACAGCAGCCCCTGCCTTTCAGCTAATGGAATAATTAATGAAACTTTTGATGTAAAACAAATAATGGAGTTAGTTGGCTGTGCTGCTTTCAAGTATTTCATCTGTAGGAGCGAGGAGAGTGTTTGAGCGAGAACATTAATAGATCAAAGACTTTCTCAAATCTAAGCATTAAAAAAAGAAAGGAAGAAAAATACATTCAAAAAGTATCGTGAAATTAAACGAGCGCCAGATAACGGCAAGTTCACACATGCTCATGAGAGCTAGAGAGTCGTTTCTGTGAATTGAAGAGTGAGCCAAGGCCATTGTAAACTCATGATCTGAAGTTTTTTGCTCTTGAGAGGAATAGAACGAAATTTAAAGACATACAAATTTGAGGAGGACGTGAGAGCTGACATCTTTTTGCTCTTCTTGGAGAGGCGTGTTCCTGTCATGGGTGATAATAAGTTGAAATGCAAAGACAGAAAAAATGAGGGAATCTGGGCCCTTGAACCGTACGGCTCTAAGCAGAGGAGAAGCCATCAGCTGAAGCAGGCTATCCCAGCATCCTCCACTCTGGCACTCTCTTTTCTCCTATGAGACAAACAAGATGCTAATAGAAGCAAGTGAATCCTCCATTCTGTATGCCTCTCTGTCTCTCTGCCAGACACTGTTTACTCTCTCTGATGGGAGATCTCATTCAGAGGGATGGTGAATAGACTTAAATACTAGGCAGAGGGGTGTGTATGTGGCAGAGAGACACTGACTGAGACAAACAGCAAGAGCTGAGGGGAGACGTAACGAGACAGAGAGTTGGATAGATATGCAGCAGCTGCACCTGACTCACCTGCAAATCCCTTCATATCTTCTCTTCTCAATAGCAAATCAACATAGATGGGGACATCAGAAGACGTGTGAGCTTCTGATACCATCTAGTTGGACCCTGATGAAGGAAAGGTAACATATGACACGACTACAATGGCTCGTCATCCTTTACATTGTGCTAATTCAAGCCACTATGTAAAGAGATGGAAAATTTCACCCAGTGACCATAGCCATGGGAATTAAGGGTGATGGGGTACTGATGGAGAATCATGCCTCCAGGTTGCTGACATTTGTATTGTTGCAGTATTCTGGTTCTTTTTGCAGTTTTTTTATTCACATTGGAGCCCACTTCTCTCAGGCCACTGTCACCTGGGATATCTTCTTTTGTTTTTTGTTTTTTTGTGTAGTAGCCCATACTGCTGACCTCTGTGTCTGTGGTTAAGGCATAGGTTAGGGTTTGGTTGTCTCATCCACAATGTGGAAGATAATCCCGCATGCTTCCTGTAGAAAAGTGGGAAATAGAAAAGTCAGCTGGACATGCATTTGCCGAACCAACCAGTTAGTCCTCGTCCCTGAAGTCTTTTAGCTTGCAAAACCAAAAACTACTGTTTGAAAACACTTTGCTTAAATTTAAACCTTAAATTTGTATAAACCTTTGTGCCACTTCTGTGGCATCTTTTTTTGCATTGTTCTGGTGTGCCAAGCTGTAATGTCCTCATTACTGAAGGGTCGAAAATAAGGGGTCAACAGGCAGAAACCACACCAAGTCCATGTTCTATAGAACTGCACAGAGAAATGTTTTCCGATCTGAATCCTATGAGCAGGACGACATCACGGTGGTCAGGAGGTAAAACGGTCATTAACTTATCAGAAGGCCAGCAGTTGAATTCCTGGCCCCTGCAGTCTTTGTGTCGAAGTATCCTTGGGCAAGATGAGCAGGTGGATCGCAGCCTCTGCCACCAGAGTATCAATGTGTGTGTGAATGGGTGAATGCTGGTTTGTGTAGCAAAGTGCTTTTAATGGTCAGTAAGACTGCTAAATATATATGCAGTCCATTTACCATTTGCCTGTGCTTTCTAAACCTGTTACAAATCACTGTTAATAAATTAGCTGTATGACGTTACAATGCGATGGTGAAGTTGGGTTAGGAAAGGAGACTGGCTCCAGGGCACTGGCACAGGTCATTTTTTATTTAAAAATTCATAACCTTTCATAAAAAGATGTTAATAATAACGGTATGTTTGAAGTAGGGGGAGAACATTGCAGGTAAGTCTGGAATAACACTAATTATGTTTTGTCTTCTTATTTGCAGGTCAACAACTTATTCAAGGGGAACAGAAAGAACAGAAGGAAGCAATGGTACATATTCTGACCAAATAAGTCATATAGAGTAACTAAAATGAGATAAACAGAGATAATAAAAGGCCTAATAAAGACATGCAATTGAATATAGGAATATCATCTATGGGAATCATCAGGGCCTCCCAGGCAGTGGAAGAGACAGTCTGAAATGGGGTTAAAGGTGACCTTTCACAACAGATGAACAGACACCACTATCGATACACTCTGATTCTAAGGCAAAATCTACTAAGCTTTGGGAACAGTTCTGAGTTGGTTCCACAAAACAGTGCAGGCAGCACATACAAACACTTTAGGACAACGTCTGAGATTTCTGATAACAATTTTGTAGATATAATGGAATTATGACCCCTCCTGACCACAGCTTCTAAATCTGAATTTATCATTTTGTCAGATATTAGCCTCGGGAAACCTGCCCACAGAGATGTGGAGGCTTTTACCCAACAGTTAAAAGAGACAAATCATGCTCACTGAAACAAATGTTGGTATCAACATCATAGTGGACTGAACTGTACAGGGACTGTCCTTGTGCATCACATTGACCCCACATGTTTTATCTGTTTGTTTTTTTTACAGAAAAGAAAAATGTAAACCCACACACAAAGATGCAAACAAAAAAAAAAAAAAAAAGCAAACAAAGGAAAGATCATGTCAAATAAGAAATATGCTTCAGAAAATCAATTAACATGAAACACAGTGTAAAGTCACAAACACTGCAAATTCAATCACCCTCGCAAACCACAAAATCATGTTCCAAAACATTCAGCATGAGCACAAAACACTGGCTAAACCTACACTTACACACAGCCATACACATAAATACACTCATACCTGCCTGCAAAAATACAGCCCTGACATGAACACATGTACAGTACAGACACACTCAAACTGGGCAGTCTGTGGTTATGTTCTTGGTTGTGTGTTTGCATTAGGCCTGGGATCAGTGCTCAAGAAAAGAAGAAAGATGGGCAAAACACAGAGGGAAGGAAGGGAGGAAAGGGAGGGAGGGAGAGCCTGATTTTACATTTTGTGCATGCTGTCAGTGGCAGACAGCTGACCTTCACCGCAGACACGCTCGGCTGGGTAACAACAGCGAAATGAGGGCCTTTCCAAAGGACTACATGAAATGGACCACGCGCTTTAAAGCTGTTCAATTAGATTATCCTTTGCATTTTCTTACTCGTGGGCAATCAAGGGATAGATACAAAGATCCAGTAACATGCAAACATCACAGATACATATGCTCCTGAGCACACACAGCAAGGGAGAGAGAGAGGAAGAGAGAGAATGCAGCAGGGAGTCACTCAAAGCTGGACAGGGCCAGTGATTTCACAAATAATGTGACTGGTGCATAATTTCCAATGTCAGCCTGGTTTGTTGGTAAACCACAAACATATTCATTCAGTTGCAATCAGCTGTCACTGAAATGCACACAAGATACATGCTATTCATTTAAGCATAGATATCATGTACTGAAGTAGAAGCTCTTGTACCTCACTGAAAATACTCCACTTCAAGTAAAATTGCATTTGAAGCCTTGCTTAGGTAAAAGTATGTAAATCTTAGAAGCAAAATATACTTAAAGTATCAAAAGTAAAATGATTTATTGTGCAGTAAAATGGTGCCTTATGATGTTTTACTATTATATCTGATGTTTTGGGATTAATATTACTCTTGCATTAATGTGTGTGTTTATTTTATTTCATTTTATTGCTGTCAATATTTGAAGTTGAGCTAATTCTATCTACTTTATATACAGTTTGCTAATTTCTTCTACAGCAGTGCATTATATTCTATAAGTTCATCACGTTTGCAGCATCACTGTTCATCACAAAGCTGAAAGTGATATTGAACATCTTGCAGTTAGTTGCTTTTTGTTAGGATCTGCCCTCGTGTCTGTTCCTAATGTTTTCCTTTTTCTCCTTTCCCTTCACGTTATCTCTCTGTCTGTTTCCCTGTCTGTCTGAGGCTGGGCTTGGTTTTCCCCACTCCCTGCTCTCACTTGCCTAGTCACCTGTGCACCTGTTGTGCATCAGACTCATTAGACCAACAGTATATAGCCTGGCTTTCTCCTCCAATGGTTGCCAGATTGTCCTGATTACTGCTGTGCTTAACGTCTCTCTTTGTGAGTGTTTAGATATATTCTGGACATTGATTCCTGCCTTTATTCCCTGGACTTTTGTTTTACCCTTTTGCCCTTTGACTTGCCAGTGTGTTTTTCTTTTTTAGTACCTGCCAGCCACATCCAGCCTCAGTTGTTCTGCTCTGCCTCCAGTTTCCAGTTTGTTACTCTCAACGGCTGTTTAGTTCTTTATTTTTTGTATGTCAATAAATTGTCTTTCTTTCACCCATTCTCTGCCTACCCGTCTGCATCATTTAGTCCAGCCATTGTGAATAGCAAAAGCTTAAAACTTTTTGTGTGTTTGTTGCTTGTGAAGTTTGTGAACATTGCTAACCAGAAAGGAACATTTAATCCATCAGTTTATCACAAAAATAAATAAATAAAGTCAAAACATTTAGAGATACATGATTTTCACTGGACAGGAAGGGTATGAAAAATTGTAACCTGAAAAGTAACTAGTAACTAAAAAGTAGAATATTTTTCTCCATTGTTGAGCAGTATAGAAGAAGTATAAAGTTGCATAAAATGGAAATACTCAAATTTGCACTTAAGTACTTGAGTAAATATACTTATTTGCATCCCAGCACTGTAAATCTTGTTTTTGGAAATGTATAGTTATATTACATTATGTTCAGTAGCTACACACACACACACACACACACACACACACACATACACACACACACACACACACACACACACACACACACACACACACACACACACACACAAGTTCTGCTTGTTCTTTGAAGTAGATTGAACCATTGTAGTATAATCCTGATAGACCAGTTATAGTTGTTAAGGTTGGCAAAGTACAGAACCCAAAATGCCACACTTGAGCAGAGAGGACAGAGACCAAAGGAAGGTTTAACATCTTTAATGATCACTTATATCAGGAGCCAACTAAGACAAACGAGGGTTTCCAGAGTTTAAGGAGGTCTTGATGAGGAGGAGGCAAGCCAGGTGTTGATTCAGAACTTTTCCATGACACAGACAGACAGGGCAAGGATGGGGACAGGTGAGGGCGATGCACCTGAGCACATACACAAGAGAAACGAGTCAGGAAGGCAGGCAAGGAAAAATGCAAATTCTTAGCAGTTTCTGCTGGAGTCTCTCTCGTTACTGCAAAGATGAACGGATAATTCAACAGAAAAAGGATCCTTAGTTCAGTTACATATTTTTTGTCAAGACTCATCCCAAAATGCTTTTTCTTGTTTGCAGGTGGACCTGTTCATGAGGCAAAGTGATGTTGATGTTTACTGGATTACAACAACAACAACAACAACAACAACAAAAACAAAGTGACATTCTACATTCTTGATGTCAAATTTTACTGCATGTGATTTACAGTATGGCCTATTTAGCGATGCTTGCTAGTCTGTTACAAGGCTAACACATTTTAAAGTGTTGCATTGAAAAAACAGGTTGGATAGTTCATCTTGGTCCAACTTGGACCATCAAGAGAAAATAACAGCCTGTGACCCCAGACTTTCCATTACCTGAACCTGACCTGAGATTCTTCTTTGCATTTCCATAGAATTCTACAATGGAAATGTGCTGCTAAAGCTACTCAGTGGCCCTAAACAGTGTCCAGTATTTTACAGCATCTTCCTGTGTGTATTATGCTCATCAATTTTTATACAGTCTTGTTTCATTTTTGTTTTGTTGAAGGGCCTTGCAGTGCTCTGTATTTCCAAACCAAACAGTGCAATCATTTCTCATACACCATTTCCTCACAGCTGATTTCATCTTCTCCTGCCCAAATCCTGATCAGGGGACATAATAATTTGACCCAAAATTGTCTAGATTCATTTGTTAAAATAACAGTTGATGGTGTTTTGGTCAAGTGCCTGTAATCTGTGCCAAAGTAAGAGCTGATTCATGAGTTTTAGCAGTTTACTACTCTTACATGTCAGCGTCCATCAAATGTTTACTGGGTCATGTTCTTTTACTTCTCTGCTTTATTTGCAGCTGACACAGTTGCTGGCCTGCAGTCTGTCAGGATGATGGTCACTCAGATACTCAGATCACATATTAACATTCAGCTCTGCAAGTTTGTTCTCATGCACCTACATGCATTTGTCTGCATACATCTAGGGGAGGGAATGCAGTGTGTGTGTGTGTGTGTGTGTGTGTGTGTGTGCATGTGTGTGTGGGGGCGGTAGCAGTGGTGGAGGGTGGTTGGAGGGGGGATACTTTCAGGGGATTTGCAGTAATTATATGACAAAACGCTGGCGAGTCTCTCCGGGTGCTGAGCAGAGGCTCACGGGTCAGGGGACCGAGCACTCTGGGCCGGGTAATTTGTAAATGTCATTCAGGTGGAGTCCTCTGTCAGCCAACAGGGAGGGGAGAGGAGAGGGGGTAGGAGAGCAGATGGGGGGCAGGGGAGGAGTGGGCTGCAGTGGTCTTTTCTCATGTAGATTATTCTACAACAGATGCTGAGTCCCTCTCCTGCCTTTGTCTGCAGTGATGGCTTTAGATTTCCTGATGTGTGCAAAACATATTGTTTGACACACTGCATGTTCAGTGATGTGACTATCACCAAACACAAATAAATATGGAGGAACATTTTAACCTGATGTTTTTTTTGTTTGTTTTTTGTTTTTTGTTTTTGTTTTGTTTTTTTCCTCACGTCACATGTGTCAGGGGTTTTGTTGTTGTCGTTGTTTTCTTCATTACTCAATTTATAATACCATTATATCAAAATATTTAGATTTAGATGTACACTGTGTGTATGATTATGTGATTTTATTGATTGGTTGATTTTAAAAATGTCGTAATTGAAAAGGTAATATCAAGCTACAGTGCCTTTCTGTGGTGGTTCAACTCGATTTCCTCTGTTTTATTTTGCATTGTGGTGGTACAATTCAACTGAGGTGAAAAATCTAACAAACATGAAAAAATTACACATCATAGAGGAAAAACTGAAAACAAGTGCAAAGATTATGTAACATAAAATACTAATAGTTTAATATGGAACGTGGGATATGAAATTCGTAGGATGACTACAGCCAGTTATTCATTGTCCAGTGTCTGAAGAAGAAGATTCGTGTTGTCACTAAGGGAGTTGTCTCTGCTGACTTTGGTGTCCTTACAGATCTTGCCATATTTTAATAAAAATTATAATTATATATAAATGAAAACCAACAGAGACAGTATGGTGCATATTAAATTTCATTTTAGATTAAATATACATCAGAATGTAGAGAACTCTTGACTGCATATCACAGTCAATGTGGAAAAGCTTTATTTTTATTATTATTATTATTATTATTATGAAAAAGGCCACTGAGTTGAGGTATTCTGTGAAGACCAGTAGTACAGTTGGCACAGCAGACTCCAGTGTTAAACTTCCCAATTCAAATTCCCAAGAGCACACATTTGGACTTGCCGTACTCCACATAGGGAAAACGAGCATATTGTAAAATACAGTATGTGCTTGATGGGCGTGGCAACAGTAACTATGGGGGGCAGGGCTTAGTGAAGGGTCAATTGTGATCCTCTTTTACTGCTTAAGTGTATACATGTTTTGTGAGCTTCATACAGTGTGTGTGTGTGTGTGTGTGTGTGTGTGTGTGTGTGTGTGTGTGTTTGTATGTTATGACTCATCAGTAGCCAGATGCAAGCCTTGCTGATTAGACCTTTGATAGCCCAGTCGACATATCAGCCATCCTGTCTGCATTAAGTGTTTATCCCCAGTTTTACTTCATCAGTGCAGTGTAGTCAGACAGCTCCTACTGATGCACTATCACCATTAGGTTTGAAAGGGACATCTCATTTTCTTCTTAAGTGGCCAATCAGCATTGTCTCAGAGAAGGCTATTCATGTGCAACTGTCCTCCAAATAGATTCTCCAACCACAAGGCAACAGCTGTGTTGAGGGGAATATTTTGCAGGTCGCAGTGACACAGACTGATACTGAGTTTAACGGGTATGTTTATCAAAATGGGTTGCTTTCTTCCCTCAAAACGTCAAGGACTCCATCAGCTTCTCAACAACAAACCACTATCGACGCACTGAGGCTTATACCATCTGTCCTTTTAGATATTCTGTTCTCAAGGTGTTTTGGTGACTGGTGTGTTTAAATTTGATTACAAATCCCATTATCTTGAAACAAGCAACCAGCTGGTTTAAACACTCCAGACATAGGTTGGTTTATGTCTGCAGATGAAAAACAACAAAAGAAAATATCCTTATCATTTGAATTTGTGACTGGAATTTGGTCCAGATTGAAAGATTACTTAAAATTTTATTCAGACCTTCAATCTGTCATCAGTCATCAGAATATGAATTCTGATGGTACATTGACTTTAGCTGCCATAAGCCCAGTACAGAATACGTCTGTGCAAGTAAGAGCCCGTTTCAAGCAGGACTCCTTTCTGACTTCAAGGGTATAACATCTGTATGACTGTGGAGTCTGTCTCTATATGTGCAGTGTCTTTTTGTATAGTCTGTATGATGCTAAGAATCTGAAAAAATACCTTTATCTAATGTCTACCGTAAATTCTTAAAAATAAACTTGTATGGTGGCCAGGTAAAAGACACTGAGGAGAGGTGGAGGTACCTCTATTATAATGGCTCACATTGATGAATTCAGCATGAAGTACTTTTTGTTTCATTGTGGTCAGTATGACATGACTCTTGTATTAGTGCGGTGGAAATGCAAATCGGACTGAATTTATCAAAGCAACAGGTAAAATGAAGGACGTAAACTAAAATGGCAACAAATCAGAAAACAATGAGGCTTCTTACTAAAAGATGGGCGCCATGCACCAAAACTATCCACGGACATGTTGGATAATACAACACGAAACAAGGAGCACTACACGTATCCATGAACTATAAAAGTAATGGGAAAAGTGTCTGCAGTAAAACTATGTTTACCAAGGAACTATTTGTTGCAGCCCTGTAATAGAAGGTTATGTTATGACGGTTATGCAGCTGAAAAAAAAAACATCCTATCCCTTGATAAGTAACACAGTAATAGCACTTTTCTAGTCTGACAAACACTCAAAGTGCTTTTACAACACAAGTCTGCATTCACCTGTTTGCACACACATTCATACGGTGGCTAAGCCACCTAGCCTGCTCATTACAAGCGTTACCCATTCAAACACACTCACACACCGATGGCATGGCATCAGGGGCAATTTTCAGGGTTCAGTGTCTTGCCCAAGGATACTTCAGCACGTGAACTGTCGACCCTCTGATAGGTGGACAACCGCTCTACCTCCTGAGCTACAGCTGCCACTAAAACTATCTAATATTTTCAAGTCAAGCCACTCATTCTCTACAAATGACTGTACTTAATGGATATAGGACACATGAACAAAGTCAGGGAGTGGAAGTGTGGCAGTGATAGTCAACAAGTTCTATGTGTGTTTGGATCATGTGCCTGGCTCTAAGTATGAAAAAGTAGTACTAGTGGTTTAAAAAGATGGTTATATTTGTACATTTTAACATTTTTAGTTTTATTTCTATTATGAAAAAAAAGTTGGAAAAAAAATCAGACGTTGAATTGATCTCCTAAAACTGATGAATATACTAAAGTTTGAGCTCAGCCTAATCCACTGTGGGGCTTCTGTAGGTGGCAAGTTGTAGTTAAACCACTAACTGAGTGGAAATGCAATGGATATCAGAAATATCACTGGTGACACTGATACAGTGCTACAGCTATACAGTGGCTATTATGTAACAATTGATGCAAGAAACCTTCATCACAATTGCTCAATTCAATTCAATTTATATTTAGTTCATTGCTTCAAATCACGGTAGAAGTTGTCAGGACACTTTCCATATAGAACAGATCAGGACCATAATCTTTAAAGAAGAGGGAGGGAAGGAGGGAAGGATGCACAGCAATGACAGTAATGACAGCTAATAATAATAATAATAATAAACTGGTATATGATAATATCAGTATGGTATATTGATATATGATAGTATATGTACATACTAACAATACCATGTATCTAATAATAATAGAAGTATGATTAATAGTAATAGCAGTTACAGTTGCAGTGGGTGTCAAGCATGGCCACTGTGTTTTGGCGCTATCAGCTATAAAATGAGAAAGCACAAAGACTCCAGGGAAGAAGCCAAGTTAGTAACATGCATTAATGGGACATGAATGTGTTCAAATGGAGAGGAAGAGGTGGAGAGAGAAGCTTGGTGTATCACTGGAAGTCCCGTGGCAGTCTAATCCTGTAGCACCATAACTAGGGGCTGGTCCAAGGCAAGCCTGACCCAGCCCTAACTGTAAGATTTATCAAAAAGGAAAGTTTAAGCCTACTCTTAAGCACAAGAAAGAGCTCCATCCATTTTTAAACAAATATTCAACCACTCCATGTTTGAAAGAAATCAATGAATGGTTTATTATCAATGCCACTGAAGGAGCAAATTTTGGAATATTATTATCAAAGCACAACTGTGTACGCTGTTTTTTGCAGAGGTAATCCAACAGCACTGTTTATTTGGGGTGCAGAGGAGGGGGCAAGTCAGGTGGTGGGCCAGCCAGGCAGCATTACTTCACCATTGAAATGATCACCATTATCATTATTCAGGATTCAGGATTCAGGATTCCTTTATTGATCCTCGAGGGGAAATTGTCAGCAACAATGCAGTCTCTGTTATGTTGTTCAGCTTTTTGCCAATGTCCAGGACATGCTTTCTAAAGTATGAACATTTCATATTCAGTCAGCACGTACAATCAACTAATAACTAAGAACTTTTTTTGTCAAACAACAGCAGGAAGATCAGCCCCTGCAACCACCCTTCAAACAGCATTAAAAGGGTGCCAATTCTTTACCAAGTGTGTGGAAGGACAAATAAACAGCGTGACATAAATTTCCTGCAGCGGTTGCGGCATTCAGTGGTGACTTTTATAGCTTGAAAGTGAGAGGAGAGGTGCTATCAGACTATTGGGCTTTATTACAGTGGGTATAATAGGGCTGGCTGGAGAGTTTTATACGTTTCTGTCTCGCTGAGCGCCATCGCACCTCTCCATTCTCCACCAGTGTGATTGTTGCAGCGGCAGGTTGTCTGTGATAGGCTATTGTGCCCTCTCTCCAAAAACCCTTCACCTCAGCCACGAATGCCGCCTCTTCTCTCTTCTCCAGCATCTGCTGATTCTCAGTGACCCCCCACCCCCCACCCACTCTCTCCCCTTTCTCCCCATCTGAATAAAGAACTCTATCTATCAAAGCCAGGCCAAGACTCTATCTCTTGCCAACTCTTCGGCCTTCGATCCACTATCTTTGAAAATAGCGGCTTGTAGAGCTAAGGCATATGCGAGGGCTTGATTACATTTTAGATCTACAACAGGAAATGTCTCACACACACACACACACACACACACACGTACACAGAGAGAGAGAGAGAGAGACCACAACCCTAACTGTCTAAAGCCCACCTCCACACCCCAATCCCCACCATTTTCCTTAACCCTTTAAAATCCAGTTTATCTGTTTACTTTACCTGTTATGTAGCTTTAAGATCGAAAAAATCTTAGTGCACACTGTCTGACACTCAATATCAACTTATTCCAAAAGTTTTCGGACACCCCATGCATTTGTGAAATATTGCATTAAGAATCACTCTCAGGTCTGGTCAGTGCAATTTCTTTTAGTACAGTCACAGCCAAAATACTAAACAAATCCTAAAAAAGCCATTAAAAACTAAAAATTGATTGGTTCCATAAAAATACAAAAGAAATTTTGAGTATTGGGTCATTTTGGTACCAGTGATCCACTAATGAAGGTCGTGCTTTTTATTAAAAGACACAATTTTTGTTGCCGTACTTCATGTCTATAGAAAACCAGCACATTTGAAAGTTCTTCAGAGACAAAAATGGCTAAAACAAGGAACCTAATGCAGGAAACACGCCTGAAGATACAGATTCTCAGCCAGAAAGGGTACAGCTGCCGCCAGATAGCCAGGAAGTGCAGATGCAGTCCTTCAGCAGTTGGATACACTGCAGAAATACAGACAAACCAACAGCTTGGAAGACAAACCAAGATCTGGGCGTCCAAGGGTTTCTTCAGCAAGAAATGGCTGCATCCTGATCCGCATGTGCAGGGAAAACCACCGAATGACGTCACAGGAACTTCAGCAGCAGTGGTCAAGCCAAACTGGTGTCCAGTGTTCCACCTGCACTGTACATGGCCGACTTTTAGATCATGGCTTAAGGTCCTACAAGGCTGTCAAGAAGCCTCTGATCAATGAGAGACAGAGGTTAGCCCGACGTCGTTGGGCCCAAGCACAGAAGAAGTGGACAGCCAGGAACTGGTAGAAGATTCTGTGGTCAGATGAGTCCAGTTTCCAGCTTTATCTTCCTCCTGCTAATGTGAGGATATGCAGAAGGCCAGGCGAAGCATTATCTCCAACATGTACAGTACCTACTTTCAAGCATGGTGGAGGCAGTGTCATGGTTTGGAGATGCATGAGTGCTGCTGGTGTTGGTCATCTCACTGTCTGTGATGGCACATTGAACTCTGCCAAGTATTGTGCTATTCTTGAAACCCACATGCTCCCTTCTGCACGTGCACTGTTCCCTCGAGGTCAAAACTGGATGTTTCAACAAGATAATGCCCCTCGCCACACATCCAGGGCCAGTAGAACTTGGCTGCAGGAGCACAATATTCAGGTCTTAGAGTGGCCAGCTCAATCCTTGACATGAGCCCCATTGAAAATCTGTGGTGGATTATCAAAAGGTCTGTTTCAAAGCGTAAACCAAAGAATTTAGAAGAATTAAAATCAGTAATTCAAGAAGAATGGGACAAGATTACCCCTCAACAGTGTGAAAGGCTTGTGGGGAACATGCCAGCCAGGATTAGAGCTCTACTGCGTGCTAATGGAAAGACTACTAAATATTAATTTGATGATGTGATGGTTTATTTATTTTTTGTTCAGTTTTGAACACATTCTCTGTTATTTGTTGACTTTGATACCGACAATGTTGAGAACTGACATATTGAAACTGTCAAGAATTTTGTTTATGTTAGTTTTTCTTGTAAACAATAAACAAAAAAAATATCATTTGTATTTGTTTGTGTCTGTCTAATGCAGCCACACCTTTTGAAACACAAAAAAGATTTTTCCACAAATATTTCATGATAATATTTGAGATTGTGTAAAATTGTGTCGAAAACTTTTTTCCACCACTGTATGACATTTGCACCAAGAGAAATATTCAAACCAAAACCTTATGTTTCTATGACTGCCCCATTCCATCAGATGGAATACTTTACACGTCATGTGCATGATTTTGCTTAAATGTTCAACCCAACATATTTTTGGCCGGATATAACCACCATGAAGCCCTAGGGCAGGACTAAACTGTTGGATCCCGTGTTCCTTCTGCTCTCTGTCACCTCAAAATAAATACAATATGTGACCAATGAGTACATAAATATTTAGCCCTGAAGACTGTGTGCTGGTATGGTGTCGCCTGTTGTAATTTGTAGCAGGGCAATGTTCGACAGACAACAGTAGCCTACATCGAGGTAATTAATAAAGCAAGCACAATAAAAGTGATTTTGTGACAATCATCACCTTGGTGGAATTCACCTCATTTGGGCATCCACAAGGAAAAACATAAATTGGCACCTGTGTTCTCAGCATGAGTCTAAAGGCTTTGTCAAAGCCTTTTTCCACTCCACCAGTAATACAACTGTTGAAAGACTATTTTCCTTCTCTACTTTTTATTTATCTTTATTTATGAAGTTATTTATTTAATTGTTGGTGTAAAATTTGTTGAAATTGAAAAAAGATTGAAAAGCTGCCTATGAAATATCACAAGTAGTAAATCCTTTGAATCAGAACAACTGAGAATACAACCTCAGTGTTTACCCAGTCAATAATCCAGTCATCAGACAGTATTTGGCATATTTGGGATCCTTAGGATATCCACGAGAGTTTAAAATAAAGTTCTGTTGCTTTGACCGAAGTTTGGCAGCACAGCATGCGTTTATAATAACCAGCCCAGTCAGTTGGTCAGTGGGGTTGAAGAGGTTAAAAATACAGCCATGTTGAATGCAATAAGCAGCTGCAAATTGGTGAGGCAAGCTGTGAAATTGAAAAAGGGCAACTAAGTTACAAAAAGCCTTAAAAGGCCTCAGAAGATTAGGACCACTTGAGTTAACTCGCCTTTAATTAGTTTAGTGCAGGTGTGAAGGTAAATGCATGTGAACAACACAATAACTGAGACGATCTTGCACGGATATTGGTTGCAGGAGAGGGTACCACTGACTTCCTCACTTGCTGTTTTTGTTTTCTTATCAGTGAGATGGGAAGATTGGTTGGAAAAGAGAGGGAGGGAGAGATAAAAAGATATAGAGTTTTAAGCCTAGCAAGGCTCAGTGGTTTGCCCCAGTCCCCTCTTCACACTGCAGGCCTGACTGCAGCCCAATATGGTAAGAACTTAATGCCACCAGGGACCCAGCCCATTTGAATGCTCAGGCTTCCTTTATCACAGGCACAAGTGGTGCAGAAAAATTGCTCAGGATTAATTCTGGAGGCCTTGCAAATACACACAGCTGGGATCAGTGCTTACAGCTTTCTCGGAGGTGGCACTCTTTAAAATGTAGGGCTTTTTTGGATGCTTTTATAAACGGTGGGACGGGCCTTTCCATTGAAGCTTTGCCTTTTGTGTGGCTGAAGGGGGTACCCGATTTGCTAATGCAACTTAAAATGGTGTTATAAGACATAATAGCATACATGTACAAAGTGATAAGGGAATTAAGGCTTTTTCGGCACACCCCAAAACCTCAGCTTCCACCGATGTTTCCAAATGTAAAGAGTTTTATCGCCTTGTTGGCTGTGAACTGTGCTATGCTAGTATGTATCACCTCCAAATACAGTGCCTAGCAGGATTTGGGTGGGTAAGATAGGAGCAGTTGTAAGGAGGTTTTTCTGTTGCTACTGCACCTCTTTCACTGTGTCCAGTACCAACAGGAAGGCAAAAGTGAAGTAGGCAGCTGCAGCCCCAGACCTTCCCTGGATGTAAGCACAGACTGAGGACTGTTCAGACTAAGAATTCCCCTTCAGACTGACCATTTATAGTCTTGAGTAACCTCATGTTATGCAATACAGCAGCATTTCCAAATTAAAGCTTTTGTACATTTGTGTTTTCATTTTCAGTATCTCATTATTTAAAGGTGCAGTGCAGGACAAGCCACATGGCCTAGAATGAAAAACTGCAGAGGGGGTTTGGGTTACTGTTTATTCAAAATGTTTTGGAGTATGTAGTAAGTGTCGCTGCGTTTCCATCAATTTGGTTTTATGCACATTTTGAAGCACTGCATTAGAAAAGTTTGATGGAAAGGGCAAAATTCAGAAACACTTTCTCAGTTTCCCAAAAAGCTTTATGCTCTCTCAAGGTGGTTTTTGCCTTTTTCAATGAAGAGTTAATGCGTTTGATAGGAGATGGAAAAAAAAATTCAAATAAGTTATAAAAGCAAAAAAGCTGTCATCAGCTTGATCACCTTTCAGCTCCAAGAGAAGAAAACAAAGCTGTTTCTTCAGACCAAAATGTCTCCTCGCTCAATCGCTCCACAGATCCGATGTAAACTTCATCGCAGTAGTACATGAAACAAACAGAAATGTAATATTTCCACCATGCTTTCAGGTTTGACTGACACTCTTAATTATGCCATTGTTGTACTTTCTTCTTTTGCATTCTCCTCTTGTGTAAAATGGCTGTCAACTGGAGAATTGAACCACCTACTTTTTATCTTGATGAGCCATCTTCTAACAATCACACAGCAGTAGTGGATAGAAACAAGCATTCATTCGCTTTTCATTTTGCAACATTCTGAGGGACACTATGTAAAACCCAGTGAATTAATTAGTAGAGTTACTAAAAGCCTGGAGCTAAGACTAAGAGGACACCAACATTACTGTAAATGGACTTGCGGCATTTCTGCTGCTTGCATGTTCTCTATTTGTGTGTATTTCTTTTTTGACATGAGTTTAATTAAAGTGTGTGTATCCATTTCCTGTGTTTTATTCATATGTCATAAGTTATCATAGTGGTGATGAAGATCTTTTTCCATGCACATGCATTTTCTTAAACTACAGTACATTAAGTTCTCTAAGTCAGTGCACAAGGGAGTGTTTGGCAATGAGTAAAAAAAGAGGTAAGCAAGTTGTAACAGTGTCTTAGTTCAATTGCAGTTGAAAGCTATGTTAGGGACTTATAAATGAAGAAATGTGTTTTGTCTTGTGTGTGTGTGGGGGGGGGGGGGTGTGTGGGGGGTGTGTTTCTGTACTTTTTGTTGTCTTACTGTGAGCATAGTTGTATAGTTACTTCAAATATGAGCATGTTAGTATTATGGTGTTTATAGGAGCTCCAGATTACTTACTTAAATTACATTATAATTAGTGGGCATATAAACAGTTAGTTATTCATTTTTTTTTTCTCATTCTCTGTTTGTAACCCCTCAACCTGTGTCTCTACAAGAAGGTAAAACAGCACATGTACACACACACACACACACACACACACACACACACACACACACACACCGAATGACTGCAGCAGCCTGAAGGTAAAATGCTAGCAGCTCACGCTGTCGCCCATCTAGTGGGGTGCACTTTGAGCACCAGTCTACACCACACAGCCAAGCTATCATGAGACACGCACATACACACAAACTCACAGTTCAATAAACACAGACAATCATTCCATCCCCCATCACACACACACACACACACACACACACAGAACAATCAGCATGGGCATTCCCCTTCCCTTAATGCTGATGACACCGTTTCCATTTCTGTGGAGACAGTGCTCTGTAGCTGTGGCGATAGGGATTCTTATGGCCGACACAGTCCATTGGCCAGCGGCATGCTTCCAGCCACATAGCTTTGTTTATGTGGAAAACCATATCAAAGTGAATTACTATGAAGAGGTAGCTAAATCAAATATGTGTGTGAGGAGAGAAGAAAAAACATCAAGTTTCCCATTTCAAAATCGTTTGCCCTTGAATGTTGTTCTAAAGCTGTTAATAATGAGTGTTTTTTATGATGTAATAGCCACCAGACACATCCAGAGCTCAGCTCCCCCGAAGTGAAGGATATGAAGGAAGTGGACTGAGCATGACTTGGGAAGGACTCAACCAGATATTTCATTTTCAGCCAGACATTAAATTTTAAGGATTCTGTTATTCTATAGTACTGTTCTTTGCATTGTTATTTTTTATTGAATAAAAAAACATTTTCCAAAAGGTTTGGTGGTTTTTATGCATCAGGGAAAAATGTCTGGGAAGATTTCAATGTCCTGGACAAATGAGAGAAGTATTGAATGTGTCTCTTAGGTAACCTATTTTCCCATGTTTTTGTGTGACCAATGGGAAGAACCATTTTACAAACTGATCTAATTTTAAGCAAGAGCGCTGTAGCCAACAGCCCTGAAACGCACTGCAATATACATCCACTAAAAATGTTTGTTTTTGCCAGGGACAGGCTCAGATTGTAATTGTAAGTGTCCTTTTTTGCAAAAAAAACTATGATCCTTTTTGTTTAATCCAGTTACATCGTGAAGAGGTTATCACCCTGCCACATGGGAGACAGCTGACTCAAGCCAAGGTTGCCATGTGGGATCCAGGATGCCTGAAAATGTCCAAGAGCTCCAGGAGGTTCTGGACAAGAGAAACAGATGCATCAGCTAGCAAACTGCTCAACAAATCAAATAATATATAAAAATTAGGATTTCCTGTCAATAAAGTTATGCCATCTAATTAATGCCAGTCATTTTGGCTTCCCATCTTTCTCAGCTGCTGAACAGTGCCTTAAGCCCCGTTTTAATGTTTTGTCTTAAATATTTCATCCACTTGTTCCTTCGTATTTCCACTAACTGATGTATCGGATTAAGGTATTGGGATTGATTCGGTCCAATCATCCTTTCACAAATTTGGTGTTCAAATGTGTGTGTGCCACATTCGCAACTTCAGTCATTCAATCATTTATTCATTTATTGTTCATCACTGTCTCATGGTCATATTCATATATTTGTATGTGTAGTTATTATTGTGTGTTTTAGTGGTAGTTGTGTGTGTAGTGTGTAGTTAGTAGTTATTGTGTGTAGTGCATAGTAATAAAGCTTTCATTTTATTATACTATATTTGTGAGTTTGTGTATGAGGCATCATGATCACTGCCCACAAGTCAAAAACTTTGTAGAAACCTTCAGATTGAGACTAATTAACTGCAATCACTACTACCACATGAAGAACAAGAGTCTACAGCCAGGCTAGCAGCAGCATGAGGTCATTTTAGAAACAGTAGTACTGTGAGCATGACACTAACATTAGCATGTCAAAATAATGATGTGAAAGCGTGCCTGCTGAAGCTCAGGACACTAACATTTTACCAGGTAATGTTTACTGTGGTTGCAATTTTGGTTGGTGTTCTAACATCTGCTGAGTAGCTCTAAATGCAACATGTAGCTGAGGCTGAAGGAATTGTGATTAATTTGGCAGATATTTGGTCATACATAAAGGTATTGGATGAAATGAACCTGATGATAGTGCATATTTCTATTGCTTTGTGATGAAAAATAAACATTTTCTGATCCACATTTCAAAGCACTCAGTACTACTACTACTACTACTACTCAGTAGTTGTTGATTCATTGTCTGGACACCATATCTGTAAAAAATTTCAAGGCAATCCATCCAGAAGTTGTTGAGATACCAATACCAATTTTGCCATGCACAAACATTATAGAAAGCAAGTTTAAAAACACAGAGACCTAAAAAACATTGTCACAGTTATCCCACGTTTTGCAGAATCGTCCAATATGGATGGTCTTGTCTGGTGATGAGGTTGGATACTGTGTTTCCACATTTTCCTCTTTGTTAAGTAATAAACTGTAAAAACTACAGTGGCCAGCTGTTTACAGAAATTACCAAGCCTTTTTTTTTATTTAAACTAAATATATATGACTACAGATAAGACAAAACACTGCTACTGGCCCTATCTATTTCCAACACCTACAATGCTATTTCTATGCTCAAGTAGTATGCAAAGTAGAAAGAAGAGGAAAAGCACTGCTCCACAGAAGAAAAAAAAAATGCACAGGAAGGAGATGAAATTAACACAGTGTTCAGGACGACTGAGATGAAACTGATTGTGTGGTTGTAGCCTTTGAACTCAGAAAAGATGCACACGGCTGCCATTTAGTAAATATGTGTGATAGCAATCAAACAGTGTCTGGCTCAGTTGTCCACTCCCGTCAGGATGACATGCCACAGTGAGGTGAGGGAGGTTTGAGGGTAAGGGGGAGGCCTCAGTTACAGCAGCTCTAATCAGCCACTGTACTGCTGTAACCCTTTACCTGCTACCATCTATTCCACAGCTTCAGCCCTGGTCTTCTTCCAGCTGCAGACAGTGTGGTTCATTTCAACACATACTGTGGCATCAAGTGCAATTGGCGATGTGAATAGGAACTGCTGTTGTTTCCTTCCCTGTCACTACCTTCTCACTTGATTTCAAACACAAATTCTCTTTTCACTCCCTTATACACTGGCGCACCCCTCCTTCCTCTAAAGACGGGGGAAAAGAGGATACCATTAGCTCATGATACACAATCCTCCCCAACTGGCGGGAAATTACTGTCAACGGGGCAGCCCACTGCACTGCAAGCCACAAAGCAATGTATGGGCCTCGCCCAAATTAAAGCTCTATAAATCACAAGGTGTTAAGTACATCAGGCATGTGAACAAGGGGGAAGAGATGAGAAGATGGAATGCAGATAAAGGGGTATCACAGTGTGGGGGAGCTTGGATTTGTGAGTGCATGTGTGTGTGTGTGTGTGTGTGTGTGTGTGTGTGTGTGTGTGTGTGTGTGTGTGTGTGTGTGTGTGTGTGTGTTTGGGGGGGATTCATATGCAAGCATCAGCCACACGTTTATGTGCTAGTTTCAAAGTCTAGACATGCTTGTTGTATAATGTAATATATGTAACTTGCTGGAATCCTTTGCTGTCTTGGAAGTGGAGGTACCCACAGTGAATGAACACACCGCAACACAATGATAGATGTCCACTACACACACAGGGCAGCCACTCTGACAGGTTCTACAAACAATTCAAACAGTATGCATATTCTTATCTCTAGAGTTGAGTGTTGGTTTAGTTTAGGTAAATAAAAGTACTTGTTTAAGGGTTAGATAAAGAGTGTTGCAAACGATGGCCTTCAGTCTCAAATTCAGACACTTTGTACACCCAGTTATTCTCCCCGGACACTAAAAGAGGTTTTGCTGCACTGTAACAATGCCTTGCTACTTCCTCCTTTACTTCTGAGAGAAGACAGTCATTACTCTCATGACCACAAGGCTTTGCTTTTCAATGAAACATTAACATAGTTCATTTTAAGTGTTGGAACAAGCAACTAATGCTGTAATTTTTCTGGTGAAGACAGTCTCGCTCTGTCAGATACACTGAGATTCCATTAAACTGAGCTGCTTTGTGCAGCTTTACTTCACTGAAAAAAAAATCCTGTCTTCTTACAAAAACTGGAGAGGGTTTGTGCTGGCGTAACATTAACTCCTTAATGCGTGAAAAGCACCAGGTATACTGTTTTAGTATACTGGTACAATATTTCAGGAACTACTCGGTAACTGACAAATGCATGTTTTAAGTTGACAGTTCCCTCAGCTGCTCAGCTGAAAAGTGACTATGGTTTTGAATGGGGCCTTCCCAAAAATAGGATAATGCTTTGGACAAGTTGACGATACGATGTTTTGTTCTGTAGTGAACACATTCTTTCCTTTAACGAAGAAAGTGGGTTGTTAATAAATGTCTATTGTCTAGACCATTACACCACTTTCAAAGTTCTAATACTTCCCTCCCTCACTCCTTAACACTTGATATTAAATGATAGATTTACTTATTTGTTGATTGCAGTTATTTATCAAAATGGATATTTATGTCTTTCATGGCTAGTACGATTTTAGACAGAGGCTGAGGAGGCTCTGAGAGTTGGCAATGGTATTTACGCTTTAAAACATGTCAAAGATAAATACGACTTGATGGAAAAAACTTTGACTTTAAAGGAAATAAATTACCATGGTGACCACTGACCGATCCAGTGTAGACAATATGAGTGTTCACTACTCTCTAAACAAACACTGTAACAATAAAACTGTGACAAATCAGTAAGCGATGGGGCCAAAACTGATGCCACCAAAACAGCTCAGATGGCCTCTAAAAGTCTATTGTAACTGCCGTGGTCACAGTAATTTCAAATAAATGTGAAATTGTGTTTGAACACTCTCCAGCCTCACTCTCTTTTTTCAGCTGAAATAATTGAGCTGGGAGTCGAGGTGCTGCAGACCTCAGACACAACATTTTGATAGGAAGGACAGAGATATTTTTTGTATCATTTTTCAAGGGCGCTGTGCTGCTTTCATGAAGGTCCTCATGGATTTTCAATCAGTACTAACAGCAGTATTTGGTGACTACTACTCAGGAGAGGACCTCACACAATGATATTTGACTTGGGGTTCGAAAGGCCGTAGAGTCATTTAGACTTTTTCTCTTTTTTGCCCTCATGGTGGCTGAATGTAACATTTCATACAGAATGGAAGCCTTTGTGTGATACGCTCTAACAACAGCCACGACAATGACTTCTCATTACTTAAAAGATATTTGGAGCAGTCTCTTAAATTACACAAGGCCTGACAATTGGTGAGACCTGGAATTCGTTTTCACTGAAAAAGACAGGTGGACAATTTTCAGCTCTTACATCTCTCTAGGACAGAATAAACCATTTCACTGAGCAGAGGAAGAGGACTATTTCGTGAACTGAATTGTGGGACATCTTTTTATAGATGAGGAGTTCTTCAAGGTTCAGTTACAGAACACTGTGGAGGTTGTACACTGAAGACCACCAGAGTCAAATTCATTACAACACTACAGGTACAGTCCATGTCCAGAGGGATCTGATCTGGCCTGCCCCATCAATAAATGCATGTTTGCATACCAAATACATTAAACCTTTTTAATTGCAGAGGTAAAATGATACAAAAAAATCACCTGAAAAACAACAGCAACAAATGCTTAAAATAACCTAATTGTTTTGTTAATGGGCAGCTTCTAATGATGGGCAGAAAATTCCCATCCTCTCCCAGAAGAAAAGCAGAAGTAGTGATTTATTGTAACACCACTGCAACTGTCCTGATGTTGTTCACTTGCAATACAAGCACTGGCCGTGTGTGGGACTCCAGTGAGGGATTATGCCCAGGTTTCTGCATCTCTTTAACTGTTTGGTGTGTGGTAAGTAAATAAGAAAATGTTTTTGGAAATCATTGCTAACTGGAGCTGGTAGAAGTTCACTGACACGCATGTACCCAAAATCTGCAGTCCTGTTCACCACTCTCTGCACACTCCACCTCTAAAAACGCCTTCACCTTCAGTCTGAAAGCCTTCATATAGAGGAGGTCAAGGTAGTTAGGAATGAAAATGATTGAACACCACTGATCACAGCCCATCTCCAGCCAACGGTCAGCATTGATGTCTTTTAACTGTGTGTATTAAGTGGTTTTAGCTACCTAAATATAACCAAACCTTAACCACAGAGGTGGCATATAGACAATGCTCATATGAGAACAAAACAAAACAACAAAATTTTATCTTATTTTTGCTTAATATTGAAATTCCTTAGAATTTAATTTGCAGTTTGCTAAATTATATCTGTGCTTTTATTTAATGCAACTATTTAAGATGCTGCCGGACACATCAATGTACAGATAATGACTTATTATTCATCATAATTTCTTCCCCATCTCAGAAAACTGCAAAAGCAAAGAAAATAAATCAGGTACATTTTTATTTCATTTCACTTAATCCAGTCGTGTGTTTTTCCCTCGTCAGCAGGAGAAACCAACTGGTGTGTGTTGGTTGGTTCCTGCAACAGTTTAAAGACACAATGTGAGCTAATCAGTATTGAGAAAGCAATTGCCTCCACAGATCTTATTCCATTATGGAGACTTTAAGCAAACTTGTGATTCAATACATGGTCAAATAATGAAGGCGAGGAGTCTGTCAGAGTCATTGCAAGGTGCAATCACAATTTCACACTGTAGTCATTTGTTTCATCATCTATGAAATGATGCACTATTGTTAGGTAATGAGGAATCAAATTAATTGAAATCAACAGGTGAATTCTGGTGCACTTTCTGGGTTTCATTTGTGAAAATAGTATTGTTAACTGTGAATTGTCTTTTTACATGTAGTATTAGAGATTCACGTGTAAATTCGTATTGTGGAAGCCAGCATCAAACCATCAACCTGAGCTACAGCCATCCTCAATACAGTTCACATTTTGACTGAAATATATTGATGTTCTGCACACTGTAAACTAAAAAGACTTTGTAAGTGAGACAATTAAACTTTCGAAAGATGAAATTAAAACACATCATTAGAGGTTTGTCTGCAGTCTTTCTACTTTCTACTCCTCTACTACTCTGGAATGATCAGTAGCTTATGGTGGCTAATGCGAGACACTGCTCTACAACAGACATTACTGAACCAGTTCATGACTTCATTACTCTTCTCTACTTGGGAAAATTAAGTTTTAGCATTTACCATTATCCTGTAATTGTCATTTGTGGCACAGTTAGGCTCACAACGTGAATAAATATGATTCACAGAAATAGTCCATGTGTTCTGAATACACTGGGATTATCTGCTATATGTGTGGGATTTCATCTCATATGTAACGGATAATGCTAGTGTTATTGTTTATTATTCTGTTGTCAACAAATCCCACAAAAACACCAAAGCCAACAATTTCTCCTTCAATACTTGACTTGACCTGACTTCTCTACCCTGTATGTGGCACTCAGCCCAGGGACGAAGCTTTTAAAATGACTCACAGTCATACAAAGGTACAGTATGTGTTTTAAGCATTTTAAAAAGGCTCAGTAATTTCCTAGAAAAGCAGGACACAATAGTTTTAAACAAACATTACTCAAACAGGAAGAAAAAGCACATTTTTTCTAGCTATGGATAGTTTACAGCAACAATACTTGTTCATATGATATATTTATTGTTGCTTTTGCTGTTTTTGATTGATTTGTCTACACTGAGAGAGAAATAAAATGGCACTAGTCTTATTCTTTAAGTAAATTAGCAGAGTGTAATGCATGTGACTTCTACATTCTGAAATCTGCTCACAATAGTCAGTAAGTAAATTTTAACTAATAAAATCACGAGTACAGTTTGTGACAGAGCAAGAAAGCTTGGCTCGTCACAAAAACTTTATGTCTGCTCACCTCTGAAGGCAGAGAAAGGCCCAGGGTCTGACAGGGTAGCAGACAGAAGACTGTCATTTGGTCCCACATAAATCAGCCTGTGACTGCTAAATCAATGCTGCTTATTGCCACACAATGGACACCATCGGGTGAATTCCACCACAGTCTTTCTGTTTCAGGGAATAATGAGACTCTGCCACAAGACTCAGCACCCTCCGAGCTGTCTGTGGCCTCAGATTCAAAGTCGCTGAAACACACACACACAGAAATAAAAATTCCACATGTTGTTTTTCCTTGTCTCCACTTTCTCCAACTGTTTGTTCTTCAATGACATGCTGCACAGAAAACGTCAAATACAAGCAGCAAAGTCATTATGCACAGTGGCTGACAGTAGGATCAGCCAGCTGTATTTCTTGTGTTCAGCTTGGAGGTGGAGCTTGTGAAAGTGGTCACTGCACTGTGTCAGAGCAAGAGCCGCCTGCAGTATGATCACAGCTCCATCTAGTGTTACACACGGAGAGCTCAGGCATGATGCCAGGCAGATTAAGCTTGCTGTAAAAAATGGTTTTCAGTCAGTTTACAGTTACACAATAAATTCCGATCAGTCATCAGCTGCTTCTTATCATTTTGGTCATTGGAGACTAATCCCAGTTGAGGCCAGAATGTAATCTGACTGGGAATTCAAACTATTAATGGAACAAGCCATTTTTACCTAATATTGTTATGCCTTGAAAAGCACTTACATATGACATTTGACAATTTTGTGTTCATTTTGTCTGAGGACTGACCTGTTGTAATTATGACTATTGCACAGTGAGATCCTGTATAAAGAAATGTTTTTTGTTTGTTTTTTTTACCTACAAAAGTGACAGAAACATCAAAAATAATGTTTGTAGGTACAGTTAAGCAACACGACAACACAACACAGGTTAGGACTAGAAATGGTTACATGAATTAGTCATAGTTCACATACTGAGACTGAGGACATCTTAGATGAAACAATAATACTGATGACAATAGAAAAAAAGAGACGTGTTCACTGGATGCTTTACAGTTTCACATACTGGCTCATAGTCTGTATCATAAGCAAGTATTCTAACAAAAACATGAATTATTCAATTTCTTGGGTTCTTGGGCTTCATATCAAAATTCCTAAATCACTGTTACACATTAGATCCATAATCTCTTTGGATTATTTGCTTTTGTTTTGTGGTTTATTTGACAGGGAAAATACAGATATACATAGCCCATCCCTGGTTAGGTTTTTAAACTAAACAAACAAATAGACATGGCACAGAGTCAGGATAAAAACAACAGAAAAGATAAAACACACCGTGTTCATATGTACATGCAAGTGTTTATATGAGTGTACAAGTATATACTGTATGTTTACAGTGTTTTGCAGTGTTGAATATGCTGCCCCATCATTCGATGTTCATATCACACATTTGTTGTTGTTTAGGCCACTGTTTTATTCAAAACTAACCTTTTTATATTCATGAATCAGAGTCACAAGTCATCATGTTATTATTTAATATTTGGTTTGAGTTTCTTGTTATTATTTGTGTTACTTTTGTAGTTTTGTATTTTATATCCATTGACCACCTACCGCAGGAGACAAACTTATTACTCAAAGGTCTGCATCTGGTTTTTATTCAAGGTCAGAGATCTGGAACAATTGGAAATAACAAAATAACATTTAATCAGTTCATTTAAGTGTTGTGATTAGGCCAGCATGAAAGAGCGGACAAGGCGCAGACAGTTAGTCCATATTTATTTCTGACTCAGACATGTTCTTACAGCTACATTTACACTAGTTGTAGAAATTACTTATGTAGAAAATGTGAAACAGTCAATGTCTGCCATGTAGGAGCTGATAGCAAGTCCTCCGGTGTAACGTTAATGTGTGAACTTGGCAGCAACAACACACAACACTCTCTCCAACAGTTAGCATCACTATGACGATAACGATGTCAACCGCAGAAATAAGCAACATTAAATTCACATTTATCTGGGCACAGGATCGCTGTGAATGATCTCCAACTATATTGTATATTTAATATCACTCACAAATTATTGATCAATGAAAATGTATTTCAAAATAGAAGACATTGCACTCCATAACACATTGTAGCCTATTCATAACATTAGGCATTGCAGGGATTTTCCACTGCGTTTGTCCAAGGGTCAGAATTTTTTTAAGCAGATGCTGTGAGGGATGGGCTTCTAAATAAAAAGTATTAAATATATTTAGGCATAATAATTAGGCTATTATTATTTTCCCTTTCTTACAAAATTGATGTTATTTTTATGAGGAGATGTCAGTGTGAACAGGCAAAAAAAAGAAAATCCAGAATGATAACTAGATACTTAACTAGAAAATGCTCTCAGACCTCCACCAAAGAGACAGTCAGTGCTCAGTACAAATCCCACAGTTCAACTACCAATGAATGAGTCCTAATCACAACAAAAACTCCTCTTCAGGATCCCAGGAGCAAGCAAAAATACAAAAAAACTGGATGGAAACCACGGGCCAGTTGACGATATAGGCTGGCTCCAGAATGACTTGTCATTTGGTCTGGATGTGGAGCAGACTTTGAGAAGCCCTGACCCACAGAACAGGATAGTTAGTGAGATGTAATGACTTGTAGAAAGTATAAATACATAAAAATTGTAATTATTCTGTGATATGCAAAAGCAGCTCATGTCATGCCATTACATTGAAAGTATATGATACTAATGTAAAGAAGTAGCAGCCCTATCAACAAAATTCAAAGACAGGACTGGAACCTCCTATTATCTTACACTTAAAATAAGGACTGAGATTAGACAGCAGTTGAATAAGCATTTATTAATGCAGTGGAAAATATGATGAATATCAACCATTTAACTTCCATTTAAAAACAAGTAACATACTGTACTTGTGATATAATAAAAGAAATGAATATTGAATATTAAAATATGTTTTAGAATTAGGTCTAACATACTTAATTTACCAAACATTAACATAAACTTCATCCAGAAGTTTCTTGATTGCTTAAAGTCACATGCATATGAAAATAAAGATACATAAAAACAGACACAAACATGAGCAAAGTGACAGCATAAAGTTAGTGAAATAAAGTCTATTACATCGAGCTTGCATCAGAGAAATGGCCCAGTCACCTTTTGTTTCCATCCTGGGCTTTGAAATCCGCTAAAGGGCCCAGCAGCGGAGCATATCATACAGCCACATGCTGCCTATCTGGGAGCTGCTGCATGGTGAAAGACAGATCCTGTCTATAACGTGTACACCTCTCACCCCACCCCACCAGCTTCCCCTTCCTTCCCCGCTGCATCCCATTCTGAGTTCGCCTGCCGCTGTCGCTGCTGCTGCTGCTGCCGCCGCTGCACCGAGAGGGAATTTACATTTTAATAGGCAGAGCTGCACACCGTCTCAGAATGAGGGTATCTGTTCAGGCAAACAGCAGGAAACGCACCCAGCTGCACAAGTTTCCAATGAACCCTCCAGACAATTCCTGGGCCAGAGAAAATTATATTTTTAGCCACTGAGCCTCCCTGTCTGCAGCTTATGGCAGCATATACATAAACATATATATATATACACACATGAATATTTTACAAAACAAACTAGATCTCTGAAATGAGATTTGATATGGTGCCTCCTTACATCAGGTGTGATAAGGTGGGATTGCAAGGTTGTGTTTGACCTTCAGAGGTCTCTCTTCTACTGGGAGTGTATAGAGCTGCTGAATGAGGAGAGCGGTGGCGGCAGCAGAAAGAAGGCCTGGCTGTGGGCCGGTGTGATCACAGAGCATGACGGTTCCATCACAGCTGTCATTAGGCACCAAACAAAAGGCACATCAAGAGCAGGATGGAGAGGAAGAGGCGGAGGGGGAGGATGGTCCTCGTCACTCCTGCTCTTTCACAAGGCCTCTTGATGAAGCATCAGCCCTGGAGCATGGGTAGGGAGGTCAATACGAGTGAAGCACCAGAGGAGCTATAGACTACCGAGGGGGACTGTGACTTTTAATACTGAGGCCATGGCCACAAGTTCTCTGTTTTAGCATTTCTAGATTGTATTATATTGTTTTTAAAGCACCTCATCACAACAAATGGAGCTGTCAATATATGCAATGACAAAACAAACCTCTAAAAACATTATACACAATAAACAGAAATCTCACTAGCACTCAGTTGTTTTCACCAAACGGGATCTAATAAACCCACTGTACACTACCAGCCCAGAACCAAACAGCAGGCAACGTTAGAGACTACGGGGTGAACATAGAGGAGCATGTAGCAGCTAATGAACCAGATATATTTTTTAGAAGTTGGCGGAGACCAAACCAGAGCAACAAGCAGAAGGAACAGTGGACTTAAATTTATCAGTTGGACACAAAAATGACTTGCTGGATGTGTAAACAGGCAAAGATTTGTCCACATATTAGTCACATCAACTTTAAGACCTGAGAAGGGTGTGGAAGATGTCCAAGTGTCCAGTGAGAAGGTATAAAGGCTTTTTTTTTTTTTTTTTTTTCAAAGCAGTAAGTCAAAGTACTCAGGGGATAAATTTGCAATAAGATCATCAAATTCTTTTGAAGTGATACAGAATTATTTTTCAATATTTTTTAAGAAATGAAAATACAAGAACATGTGTGAAAGGTTTGCTAGACACTGAATACACCTGGAATTTTATTTCATATAGACTCCTGAATAATATGAGGAAAAGAATGAAGGCATCAATTAGATTTTTTTCCCAATGTCAGGTTTTGGAAGAATATTTGGAGTTACAATTTGGTTAGCTGTGTTTGAAGTTAAGGTTGAGGTGAGGTTATATACTTTTACGTTGTTTGTCTTACTGCAGGGATCTACGGTGTCCTCCCCTTGTTTTCCCTTTTGTCTCCTGTCTGTCTCTCTCCCTGTCTGTCTGGTCCAGGCTGTGTTAATGCAGGACATGACCGACAGTTTGGGCCTGCCCCTTCTTATCTGTCTGTGTGAAATTAAAACTGTTAACCTTACTTCGACCTCTGTCTCTTCTGTCTAAGCTCGGTATTTTGGGTTATAAAAACTATACAAACTCTAACACTAAGTCAGATCACTGAAGCATGATTTGCTTTGGATGACTTTTAGAATGTATTTTTGCACAGTCAATCTATGAATGGATGACTTCACAGCCAATATGGAGAGAATGAATGAATGAAATAGGCAGTCCTAAAAGCTTGGTGATGTAATGATTACTTGCAGGGTTAGCTGGTATGTGTTCATGCTGAACAAATCGCTAACACGCTAGTCAGCCTGGGCCATTCTGGAGCGAGCCAGTCACAATAGCTGTCTTCGCTTGCTGGCTGGCTAACTAGCATGGTCAATAACCAACAATGCATTTTATTACACTACAATTTATTTAAGAAACATCTTTGTACATATTGACGCCTATTATAACAAGGCAACAACAAATAAAAATATGATTAAAAAAAGTAAATATGAAATAGTGATAAGTAAATAAATAAAAAGAAATATAATGAATGAATGAACTCACAGAATAAGACTGTGATCATCCGAACTACCCAGCAGTAGCCAAAAGTCTATTCACTGGATCATGCATCAAAATAATGCTTAATGTTATTGTAATGATTAAGGGCAGTGCAGTAATTTATTGTACTAATGTAACACTAACACAGGGGCCACTGTGTTTCAATCTACAGTGATCATCAGAAGTAATCATCAATGACCAATATGAAAACAGCGTATTAAGAATAATATGATTTTCTGTGGCTACGATAACATGCAGCTAGAGGGCTATGCATGTATTCATAGAACTGGAGTTACATCTAGTAAAAACTATGTGCTTTTCCAGCTCTGGTAACACGAAGATGTGGAAGGTAACATTACGGGCAACATCTGTTTATTACAATTCTTCACTTAATGTATTTCAATCAGCACAGACAGTGAATGTAGTAAAGATAGTTATTTATTACAACAGATGATATGTGACTCAACAGGGAAATTTTGTAATCAAGGGGATTCTGCCCTATAAATGCTTCCATGGAGTCCAGAGATTGGTGGTGGCTGATGAACCTGCAAGGACTGGGTAGTGATGGGGAGGTGGAAGGGCATGCATAACAGCAGCATGAATGATCTAAGGCTGAGGGAGAGGATCATATTTGAAAAGACAACAGCAAGATGATAGGCTCACAATGAAGGTGTGTCATTGTATATAAAGAAAATTATGAGAGAGCATGCATGAGAGGAGTGAATGTGGGATGGAGTGAGAAATAAAATACAGGTCTAAGCATGCGAAAGCATAGTCTAGCTTTTCTCTGACAAAAATAAATGAATAAATACTTGTAAACTTGTAAGAGCCATTCCAGAACTGGTCAGCAAATTACTAATATGCAGTGTTATTTAATATTTCATTGGCTGAAAATAAAGGCCTTGTAGCACTTCCTGTCCACATTTTGCTGTTTAAGACTATGTTCTTGTTAAAGAGATGTTAAAGGGTTACAACCCCCACCCTCCCACCAGTCGATTTTTCACAGCATCTGTTATTCTAGAGTGTGAGACAACACAATGCGTCACAGCTTCGGGCATGCAATCAAGACTGGGGCCCCTCCCCACTCTAATTAATAACTATTGAACACGCCAACAACAATCAACACTAATTAAATTGTGTGCTTGTTGACAAGGGTACAAGCCTTATCAAAAGACATGATGGTGTGTGTCGGGGTGTGTGTGTGTGTGTGTGTGTGTGTGTTTGGTGGATGTGTGTGAAAGGGTGTTGCGAGGGCCTCAGTTTTCCATAAGTTAACTAAATGCCCCGAGCCATAGTTTTAATTCAAAAACCGCCACAACCACCATCGCTCTGTGACACTGACTGTTGGCAGAGAGAAGCAGAAAGGCTCCCACAGCTGCAGTCGAATGAAATAGTGTGTGTGTGTGTGTGTGTGTGTGTGTGTGTGTGTGTGTGTGTGTGTGTGTGTGTGTGTGTGTGTGTGAGTGAGTGTGTGTTTTTCAGAGGGTTTGATTATTGCAGCATCACTTGCTTAAACAGACACTCCTGTCCAGGGTGATCCCAGGACACTGTGTCCACACAGCACACAGGAAAGATGTTATGCTGCAGAGGTTAAACTAAAACAGATATCATTTTCTCATAATGCAGGATTATTCACAAGTGCTTTATAAATCAGTAAGATAAGTTATGAATGAGAACAACTTTTCCAGGTCATTGTCCTCTGTCATTACAAATTAACTTAATTCTACATCCTCTATTGAATTCAAGAATTATTAAATTATTCTTACAGTTACAGATCAGCCTTGTTTGCTTTTTTCAAGTAGTCTGACTCAATGGATATAGACTGTGGGTATAAGACTGCCATTAGCTGCCTATGTCAGGGGGCCAATGGCAGGCACTGTCTACATGTTATCGTCTTCAAAATAGCTCAGGGAAACAACAAAATAAGCAACCTACATGCTGATCTTTGCTAAAAATAGCAAGTTACCCTAATGCTAACCTGGTCGCTAATGGTGTGAACAAAGCAGCAACAAGCTAGCAGCAGATTGTGCCACCCAAGACAATTGTGATTGGTTCAACAAACAAGCCAGAGCTTCTTTTTTTTTTTTTTTTTTTTTTTTTTTCCCATAAACCAGAATAACAATGGGTGCAGCTAGACCTTTCCCCACCTGACACAGCACTGTGGAGATAAGTCTGGCTATGGAAGACTATTTTTCAAGAGCATATCAAGCAATTTTGTCATCTAGAAAAAACAAAGATCTAGGATGTTGCCTCATACAACACACCCCAAGCGACTTTTTCATTGTTACATCATTACAGACTGTGGAACTCTAAGTATTATAGACTCGTACTATCTCTACTGTTTATCCAGAATTCATAGAACCACCATTCCATAGAACTTACATGCCTACCTCTTACTGGGGGTTATAATTTAAGAAGAGGTTGGGGCCAATAGTAGTTTGTGTAGAACTGAGTGTTTTATATATTGTTCTTATTGTCAACCGTCTGTTTATCAAAGCCTGATATACTGTATTTCTCTGTGTCACAGAGCTATTATTGTTGAAACCCTAATTTAAACAATGAATCAATGAACAACACTGTATGCACTGTAGTTTATTTTAACTTAATCCAACATACACCGTCCTACTGCCCCAAATTTTCTCTGAAGCACCAATTAATCTGACACTGGAAATAGTCCCTAACAAATGCATTATTTCCTCAAATTTGAGTGACATGTTTTAAATGCTACAGTAGCCTGCATTTGTTTGTTTGTTTGTTTGTTTGTTTGTTTGTTTGTTTGTTTACACTAGCAATATATCAGACAATGTGAAAACAGTCTAACAATGGAAAAGAGGTCCCTTGTAGTGATGAACCTACAGATGATTATCACCTGAATCTGCTGCTCCCCTCAGCTTTACAGAGCTATAGTGAGTTTCAGCTTATTGTTTAACTGTCAAGCCCACAATTGTACTGTTTTGATTCACTCTCACTGCTCTCATCACATCTTTTCTAACAGCAGCAGCTGTTTTCAGAGAAATGGCTTTACAAACCCATTGTACAATAACCTCTCAGCAGACAAACCCACTAGAGACTAGCTGATGAACACAGTGGAGTATATAGCTGGCAAACACCACTCCCCTCAGGAGTTGATTGAGACCAAAAATTAGCCAAAAGAGAGTGAATACTGGACATTCATCAGGTGGCCAGAAAGATGACTCCAAATGAATGATAATGTTGCTCCAGAAGTGTTGGATGTGCAAAGAAGCAGCTGTGTGCTTTTCACCATATCAAGTTAAAAGGAGATGTGTTAATGTTGTGCTCACATCTTGTTTCTGTTCAAGCAGCCAAAAAAGACTTTCATCTTGAGTAGAAACCAATGTGATGGAGTAGAGCCACAGAGTAAGGAAGTAGGGAAGTCAGAAAACATTGAGAGACAATGAGCAAAAGCATCTTATCCTTCAATAAAATATTCTATAATAATCCATCAAGGCTGCATTTGTAAAGGTCATTATGTTGTTAATAAATGGATTGAGTGGTCTGTCTGATTAATTGAAGACAAATAAGCTAGTTATATGATTAATATATGATTGGTATATACTCAATTAAAAACAGTACAAAAACAATATATTTAATGGTTGACCTCATCAGTAAATATCATCTTATTCTGAATTTGATGCAGCAACATGTTTCAAACAAATTTGGATAGGAGCAACTAAAGACTGGGAAAGTTGTTGCTCCAGAAGTGTTGGATGTGCAATGTTTGGAACATTCCACAGGTTCATTGGTAACAGGTATCATGATTGGGTATGAAAGGGGCATCTTTGGAAGACTCAGTCATTCACAAACAAGGGTGGAGCGAGGGTCACCACTTTGTGAACACATGATTATATAAAGGATATTACTACATGGACTACAGGAACACTTTATAACAGTTGATAAATAAAATTAATTTGCAAGTGATTGAATTCTGGTTTTTATTTACATTTTACACAGCATGCCAGCTGTTTGGAACTGGGGTTGTAGTTAGACCCACCCCGCCGAGTAAATTCCCAGTTTGTAATGAACACTTTTGTTAAAAAACTGTATTTTCCAAGTACAAGCTCAGATAACCCCGATGAAGTCCTCAAACTTAACAAAATGTTTGCAGAGCAACAGAGGACATCATACAAGTGTTTTCACAGTAGTTCTCCTCATGATACATAAACTGATGTTCATGTGTAAAATTGGTGGAGTGCCTCTCAAATGGCTTTAGTGTATATATAAAGCACTAAAATTAATTGTTTCTTAACAATTAATAAAACTATTAGTTACAATTAAGAAACCCTTTATGAATTGCATCTTTTTAGAGTTGTCCCCTAAGATGGCATGTCATATAAGGTCATGTCTGCATGTACGTATTCAGTGATGTCACATGAACTTCAGTGGAGCTCTACATTTACTGAAAAATTGATTATGAACTTGACCTAAAAACCCTTTAGCCTGCTGAAGCCAAGTTCGAATGCCCCACATTCCACCCACTGACAGTCCACTGGGTGCTGCAGTCCCAGTGGAGCCTCAGTAGATTGTAAACAAGTAGCTTTTTAATTGGGACAGTTCAAGTATTTAAAGAAGCAAGGTCACTGACACAGCGCAGAACTGCAGCAAACAGGTGTAGTTGTTAGTGTGTGTGGAGAAACATAACTCTATACACTCTTGAGAGGTCAACAGGGAGTCTGGAAAGCCAGCAAGGGGTGTGTGTGTGTGTGTGTGTGTGTGTGTGTGTGTGTGTGTGTGTGTGTGTGTGTGTGTGTGTGTAATTGCTTGTCTTGAGAAACATGCCAGAGAGCTGTAGGATCTTAGAGCTCTAATATTACCTGTGCTTGGATCAACAAAATCAAAAGCCCTCAAGTTTACAAGTCAGACACTTGACCTCAACATGTTTTCAGTGGGCTTTATGGGCCCCAAGCCCAAAGCGAATGAATGAGCACTTTCCTTCACACAGAGTTTTTGGTGAGAAGGAAAGGTAGCAGAGACAGCACCTCTGCATTCTGAAACCCATTATTTCCAATGTCCTTGCACCACACTGCATCGAGGACAGCATGTGACAACAAGCAAGGGGGGCAAAATGGAGGAAAAGCTAAAACTGTATGTTTGAACTAGGGCTGCAACTAACAACTATTTTGATAATCAATTAAGCTGTCAAATAATACTTAGATTAACTGACTATTAATCAAATAAAAAACAAAAAACTAAAATTTATTATTTCCAGCACTTTAAAAAACTAAAACTTATTCCTCGTCTTATTTTGCAGTGCTCTTTCAAACAACTTGGCAAAGCAAGTGCCGACAAGGCCACTCAGTAAAAGTTAAAATGGACATTATTGTATAATTTGTGTGTGTTGTGATTGTTTGTGTTTCTCCCCTGTAGAGTAAGTCTCTGCCTCTGCTGTTTTTCAAAAGTTTACCCCAGAGACAAAGCATTAATTCATCACCTGAGCTAAACAAGGTGTGTCATTGGCTGGGTTCCTGTCTCCACCGTAGAAGGTGCCACAGCATGTGCTGTGCATTGTAACATAGATCCAATTTATCGATGATGAAATTTATAGGCAAATATTTTTCAAATCAATTTTAATTGATTTAATCGATCAGCTGTTGCAACCTTATTGAATTCCCTGAATTGCACAATCCAAGTTTATGCTTGTATCCCTTGGAAACAACAAAATTATGAAGTCCCGTTGGAAGTTTTGAAAACTGCCCATTTTGCTCTGTCGTCATTGACTTCCTCGTACACCTTTGGGCAGTGTACTGCATTTTCTGAAACATCAAGGATGAAGTTGTTTTTATCCATGGTTTTGGGGATGGACATGTCAGTTGGATGGCCATCTCATTCGTCCAGACTGAAATATTTCAACAGCTAGCAGGATGGATTGCCATGAAATTTTGAAATCACCGAGTGCCATAGCTGAACATGTTTAGATTGGCACACATTTTTTTCACATTTGTGGCCCCCAGACAATGAATCCCAATGACTTTTCATCTAGTGCCAACATCATATTGACAGAATGAAAAAAAAACCCAGCAGACTCACTTTACTAAGCCACACCATAGATGTGTTTGATCACATTGGTTGGTTCTTTGAGGAAAATCAAGGTTTAGGAAATTTTGGACTACAGATATGTTTTCCACATATTTGTCTCAAAACAGATAATACCAGACAAATTCAGAAAGAAAAATTATTTGTGCTTTGTCTTTTTCAAAAAAGAGGCAACCCTCCCGAGACTGCCACAAACTGCCCCCTCATACTGACCTGGCCTACTAACAGTGCAGCCTCCTGGCACTAGGCACAAACTAGAGGCTTAATTCTGACTGACAGCTACCAAATGGACACTTGTTCCCATGAAAGGCCCTGCCCATACATAACTGGGTTGGCCTGTGACCCTGAATCAACAGCAGCCCCAGCACTCCCCCTCCCCTTCTATTCCCACCGCCACCCAAACATCAACATGCCCAATGCCCATCCTCATCAATGAGTTAATCAATAGCTAGTGACTGATATTGATGACTTTTCCTCATCTGCTGTCTGTTCCCAGCTAGCAGTGGTGGTGGGGTGAGATGGAGCTGGGTTGTCAGTCACATGCATACACATTGACAGTGGGCCCCTGCTGACTGATGTTAAGCATTGAGTTTGACAGTCACGCAAACCCAAAACTGTTTTTCACTCACACATGCACCCACAAACACACACACACTCACAGACCACTAAGAATAACAAAAGCAGCTCTGTGCACATTTTATTGTGTTTTGCTTTTTTCTACATTTCAAATACTCTTTTATTGTCCAGTCACACCAAATTAAGGCAATAGCAGTACACGTATAGTATTCACAATTAGCGCTGTACTTTAACTAATACCATCTCAAACAAAGAGACATAGTGGTGTTATTAGTAGCAGTAAGTCAGGAAAGTATAGTATGCGTAAGAATAATATGTTACCATATTATTATATATTAGTATTGTCTGTATTAATAACAAGACAAGATGGAGTACATTAAGCAGTAAAAAGTATAACATTAATATATTTGTTACATGTTGTTATAACATGATATACATAGCATCATATAGTGCAGTATAACAACATAGGATATAAAGTACACTATAAAGTGAAATATAATGATATCGTCATGGCTACAGCCGTGTCCCAGTTTTTTCCCTTATGTTTCCATACATTTTCCCCTTCTCTGTCTTCTGTGGTACTGTCTCTCTCTCTCTTTACCCTGCAGACCTTGTCTCCCAAGGGACTAAACAATGAACTCTTGCTTCATGGTGTGTTCAAATTTATTTTGACTTTGGTCTAATATTCAAAGTTTAGGGACAAATGTGTATTTTTCTAGTTAGATTCATTATTAAATGTCTTCACTTTCATTCTTCAATTCATCCGAATCACACAGGAGAAAATTACTCTTAGCAGAGTATGACATAATGTGTAAAATTATACCTGCTTACTTGACTTCATCCACTAAATTATTTAAATGAAATGTAAATGTGTATGTGTGTGTATCTGTTTGTTCATCTATTTATGTATCCATTGATTCATTCATTTTTCTGCTCTAATGTAATTGTTTATATGTATTCTGCAAGATAAATCAAAGGAAAAGCAAAGGAAAATCAAAAAGATTAAATGGGAAAGTTCGTATTTACACAAATATACTGAACATAAATAAAGTATTTGCTTCCAAAGTGGGTGGTCGTGGCAGGTCAAAGAATAAATAAATAAATAAATAAATAAATAAATAAATAAATAAATAAACAACAAATCAATCTGTGTGGTCTGGACTAAACCAAAAACATCTCTGATAGAATATATGACTGAATGAAAGAATGTCAGAGAGGTGCACCAGGTGGCTGTGTCAGAGCCCATCTAGAGCAGCTGCCAGATTCATAGCTCATCCAAATATCTACAAGGAGGCCTCAGAGAAAAAATCCAATTGGGATCCCAGCTGAGGGGGATCTCATCCTGTAGCTCAGGTGCAGTTCGGTTCCTCATTTCTCTTCTCAAACTCTTCCACATTCCACACTGCATAGATCCAAAGATGGTCTTCCAAAATTAAGTACTAAACAGCATGAGGAGGCCAACATTGTAGAGTTATTAAACCATAAATGTAAAAACAGCTGGAACAGTTACAACCAATTACCAGGAAATTGAATGGGAAGATTAAGGGGAATGCAAAAATGAATCAGCAATACAAGATAGATGGGAACCACGTGGAAGAGCTGTTTAATTTATTTTTTAGGTCACTTCATGGTAGAGATTTTAATGGCAACTAGTTGAGATGCCTAAGTCATGAGTAAATCTTTAGACTTTCACCAAAAATATCCCCACTAACCAGCTTTTTTCAGGTTCTACAGTTCTATACTTAGGTCACATGATGGCAACTGAGCCCAAAAAGTTTTTAAATAGATCAGAGTTTTTATTTGTTTTTGTCCAGCTACTTTTTCAGCAGGATAATCCACTCAGTATCAATGATACTATATGTGCCCAGGGAGTCCTAGGTGGCTTGTGGCTTGCCATACCGAAATTCTAGTGTTAAGGTCATTCCCAATTTCTTATTTCAAGACAGTATTGTCTCTACCATCAAAGGTGGGTGACAAGGGCTTCAGAGAGAGGCTGGTTCTAAAAGAAATCTAAATATCTTAGGAAAAACTGTCCAAATGAGAAATAAGAAAGGAAATTCAGATTTGGATAAAGCTTTGCACTAAGCATGTGCATTACCATGTGATAGCTCAGTCCTTTGTTCAGGTCCAGTTCATCTTGTCACCCCTTCTCTCCATTTATCCCCATTTTACCTTACACTTTCTGTCAAAGGAAGGCAAACATATCAATAATAATATGAATGTCCTCTAAGAGCTCTATTTTCGTCCCCGCCGCTGGCAGGGTGCAGCATGCGCACCCCGCGCAGTGGTATTTCCGTGCAGCGCAGGCGGGCGTGCAGTGCACTTGGTATTTTGGTAAACCCAGGTGCACAGAGGTACGTTAGATTTGGATTTTCGATCCATTTCGGCACCGTAAAAGTGTGCTGAAAGCTTGCCACCCCAGACCTGGTCAACTCTGTGTGCCAACAGCGCACCGCTGGTCAAGTGGATTTTCGTAAACCGGACCGGAGTTGTGCACCCACGTCACCAATACCTCACAGACAGGTTTCCACAGTGTCTGGCATTACCATCTAAGGACCTCCTCCTGGGAGAAGTTTGGGTGTCAGACAGATTCCTGCGCGGGCTCAGTCATCCTCGAAACTTGCCATGCGCCTCGCCAGCAGCGTTTTTAAAGATGAGGCGAGGAGCTGGTGTGATTGGTGAAGATTGGACTTGGCTGTGTCAAACCCACTCCACACCTTCTCCCCTCCCTCCTTCCGAGTTGTGCCGCTGGGTGGGACTGAGATGAGAAGGGGGAGTAGTTGCGCCGGCAGCGCAGTGCACGAAAATACCAAAGTCTGCGCTGCCACGCACCATCAGCGAAGCAGACCTGACTTTGCGCCGCACCTGCACCACGCGGGTGGCGGAATTGAAAATAGAGCCCTAAGTGTTAATACAGAGGCTTTTCCCAGATTTGTTGTGGTAATGTGCAAAGAGACAAACAAGAAAAAAGTTCCTTTCTATGAAAATGTCCTATGGTGTACAAACATTTCAGACAGCACTATTCATGCAAGAAAATAAAGTCATCACAGGAACTATTTACAGGCTGTTCTATAGCTATTGATTATATCACATGATCATTCTTATTAGATGGACACTGTCCAGTTCTTATGGATTTTCAAATGGTCAAATTTCCATTTATATGAGCAGTTTAAAGACATTTGTCCACGTTGGCTTAAAAGTCAAGGTTCAAAGTCGATTCCTGATCTTGGAAAGAGCAGGTGAGAAAAGCTACAAAGTTAACCAGCCCAAAATCTACAGATTGACAACAAGGGAAGACACAGCTAACTGGAAGTGCAGGAGGTTGTGGTGACGATCACATCTCCACAATCTCCTGCACTTCAGTCATCCATACATGGTCTCAGTCTGGGATGGGGTGTAGCCTCAGCCCACAAGTCTTCAGTTCTCCAAAGAATACAACTTTGATATGCTGTGGCCTTACAAGATAACTGTCCCTAAATTGGGGTACACTGCACACACAGCTAGTATACATCTTTGTGTGTCCAAATGTCATTCTGTGTTTACGTATGTGGGTGTGTGTTTGAGTGTATGTGAGTTTGGAGTTTGGTTAACTGTCTTAAACCAACTCAAAACAACAATATCTTACAACTAAGAGTGGACTTTCAAGGTAACCTTATGTCATCGCAAATGTTTGTCTAATCTATAATGCTGACCTCAGATGTCACATGTGAGAGAAAGACAGTCTGTGAGCTGTGTAAACAAGTCCACCTCACAAAGGCAGTCAGATTCCTGTAGTACACTTGCAGGAAAATAGCCAACACATATGAAAGGACACTTTTTCATGAAGGCTATTGTATATACAGGGAGGTGTTAATTGTGCAGATAGCTGACTTCGATCTTTGACTGCCAGCTTGCGATGTTTGGCTTTTCTCACCCACCCACAATCAGTCTAAAATTGATAGCGGCGTTCTTGTAGAATTTCTCAATCAATTTTTCGATGAAAAGCAGAGAAATCCAGCAGCCTTGAGAAGTCTGTGTTGGTGTCAGCATCACATCCATGTGCTTCAAAAGCCAACAAGCTGCAAACATTCCAGAAGTTTTTTTATTATTATTATTATTGTGTTGTGGCAATTTTGCAATTCCACTCTGATAATGAAGAACAACACGAAACACTTTTAGAGCATTGTCACACTTAATGCTCAGAGCATGGGAAACAAGACAAAGGTTAATTCATAATGTCCATCCCGAGGAGAAGTTGCTCACTCCTTTTATAGGTACAGCCATACTTAACACCTGTATTGTCCTGTTAATACTCCCTCTGGCCAAGGCTGTCTCTCTGCGTCAAACTTCCTTATCTGGTCTGTTCCCATTTAAGGTACTGTGGCAATGTAATACACAACCCTTCCTAACTGTTACCATTTAGCCACTTTCTGCTAGTACCCCTGCTAGTTAAATTTATCAGCATTCTCAGAAGACAAGACTGCTTCTCCCAGAGGTACCATTATATCTGGGTTTACTGCTAGTTTTATGACCTGACCAATTCTACTTTTCTTTCAGTGGTAAACACTGAAAGAAAGGTAGAACAGACCTTCTATGGTCACAGATATTCCATGACCCCTTCTGTTACATTTATGATCCCTTGGTAAGCAATTAGTGAATTAAGGTTCACTCAAGTAAAGGTTATATGGTACAAGATTCAGAATGATCAGAACTGACTGAAAAGGATTCAGAAATTAAAGATGATTACATGTATAGTAAAGATATTTAGACTTTATTTATTAGTGCAATTTGTGTAATTTCCCTGACAATTCTTAAAGTTTAAAATATGTCACATTCATTGGCACATTCAGATGTAGATATTTCAACCACTCATCACACATACAGCTTAAATACACAGTATGTAATTACACACATCTTCATTGTTTAACAACCACCATTGCAGATGAAAATCTATCTGATGTGAGTCAGGCAGAAATCATGTTCATGGAAGAGGAAATGTATGAAAGTTTAATTCATGTTGCATTTAATCATGTTTGCTGACTTCCTTCCTCACTCTCTGATGCATCATCTGGTGTCTCCTGTATTTCCCTTGAAGTTAACTAGAAGGAATTAAATGAAACCAAATGAAACACATCGTTACTTTGAATAAAATTTCGTCTCCTGGTTTGAACATCGCTGGAAACATTTGGCATGATGAAGGTACACAGCTCAACAAAATGTATGATATAGGTATAGTCTGTTAGACATTTAATGTTGAAATGTCACAGATTATACCTTTAAAAGGGAAAAAGTGCTCTTAGAGAATATCCAGATAGGAGGTCTTTTGATTTGGTTAGCGTCTTTTTTATTGGGTTGGACAATAAAACCAGTGTCCCTGTAACTGGAAAAATAGTTAGATATAAACTGAGATACAATGAGCTGCATGCAGAGCATGATGAGACTTAATAAGTGTAAATTAAACTAAATTGTACATAATTTTATGAATACATTATCTGCCATGAATACATTGTGAGAGGCTTTTGTGAATTTGAAAAAAATATAATAATAATACAGCCATTTTAAAATAAAATAAAGCTGCACTAGTCAAAATGACAATGTATAATGTGAAAAGTGTTATATATGTGTGTGCGTGTGTGTGTGTGTGTGTGTGTGTGTGTGTGTGTATATATATATATATAGCTCTTTTTTTATGTTGAATTATTCCTGTATAGAACAGATTTGGATTTTTTGTAGTGTACCTTACTCGCATGCCATTCAATTAAAGAGTTATTGGGATGTTATCGAGTTATCGAGATGACATGATGAAACTCTGATGGTGGCACCAGATGAAAAGCTGTTAAATGGGAGTGCGATCAGTTCAATCTGTGTTGAGATATTTCATTTTTGTTGGACTGCAAGAGCGATCCACATCAGCATCTCTAGCACCAGGCTGCTAATGTGGCTAAAAACCCAGCAAGCACATCATTATTGCACATAACCTCGATTTTAGCACTGGCTTTGCAGTCCGAAGACAGGTGATTCATTTAAGTCCTGGCCTGTGAGTTCATAACATTTCAAAGTGTGTATACACAGACGTGTTAGCCATAATAGCTTTATAAGACTGGGAGATGCAACAGTATTTTAACGAATCATCGTGGGTTTTTTTGTTTGTTTTGTTTTGTTTTGTTTTTTTGTTTTTTTGGTGTAAGGCTACAACAAAGGCCATACATTCACCTCAATCAAGCATTCACCATCAGTTAATCTTGTATGAAAGGATGATACCTTGGCCAAATGTGGAGAAGAGTGGGAAGGTTTTACCATGACCAAATTAGACACAGTTCCTCTGGGGAAAAGTAATGTGCTCATTAAAGCCACTGCAGTCTGCCTTTATTTTAGTATTCCTTGTGTACAGGTGAAAATGTTGACCAGATGGATGGTGTGTTGATGATGAGACTTGATAGAATGAATGGAGTTGATGTGAATTTGAATTTTGCCAACTACCAAGATGGCAGTAAGTGATAAACCTACATCAAAGCTTGAAAACATCCCTCCACAAACCCATGGGTGACATACGGGCGTCAAGGGAGACAGGAGATTCCTGGGGAATGTAGCTTTAATCTTGAGTGAACATGTGTTGTTATAGCAACATAATGCAGTTAATTTGGAAAACTACATGTTCACTGTTTATTATAGCTTTAGCCAAGGAGTAGTATCAATCTGATATACCTGCAGTACAATATGTCATAACCATGACTTTCCACCATTGGGGCCAAAGCAACAGAGATTAGGAGAATTGTTTAGTTGTACTCACTGTTGACAGCCTGAGCTACATACATATGGGAGGGCCTGAAAAATGGAGAAGAAGGTGTGCACTGTGACTCAAGCAGTCGAATACACCCCAGCATATCGGTAAACACTGTTAATCACAGGTTAGCAGATGGGAACGTTAATTGCAGAGGAGGAAATAACAAGACCCAGAGGATGCTTCTATTTATTGACACCCCTACTGTTACTGATAAGGGCCGGATGGGTGGTTTGTGTGTTGTGAGTATGTGTTCACACTCAAAAGTGAGGGGTGTCTGGAGGAAAGAAGTGATTTAATGTTGAATATGAGCTTACCAACACTTTGCTCTTTAGATGTCTCCCACCCTATCTCTCTCTCGGTGAACATGACACACACACATAACCAGGGTAAAAGCAAACTGTAAGTTCAAAAATGTCACTTTATCAGATAAAGTCTCAGATAATATCAGATCACAATAAATTACTCAAGGTGACGCATGTCAGTTAAAGAAATTCCCAACTGGTTATAGAGGCAAAGCCTTTTTTCTTGTAGTCGAGCCCCCCCACTGAGCAAAACTTCCATAATACCCTTTCAGCATAGTGTAATTCAACTGGTCTAAGAGAAAACTAGACTTCTGCACCTCCTCTTGGCTCTTGGAAATTTTGGCCTCACAGGTCATTTCAGAGAGAGGGCATTTCTATTGGCTGTTCTACAGGTGCAGATGTAAGCGCACACCACTTAAGATGGTGAAAGCCTCTTCTCTCATATCCAGACATATACAGTATCTGCGGTTTTAGCGCTGTGCCAACTTTGGGGAAAGAGAAAGTAAAATCCTAAAGCTCAGTAGAGGCATCTCTAAGAAGTTTGGCAGGGCGACCAACTCATCTGCTGCCATTCAAATTTGTGGGTGTGGTGGAAGGGGACAGGTATGATGGTCTCCTTGACACCTCTTCCAAACCACCTGTCTTCTCTGTCCAAGATATATATCACATGATCCTTAAAACTATGTTTCTTTCGTTGTAAGTGTGTGAAACTGCACAATCCTGCCCCGAGGAGTTTGCTCACTTCTGTTGCGAGATACATCAAATGAATTGATATTTAGTTTCCCCTATATAGTGGTCCTTGCACTGAACATGACCACATAGACAACATTGCTCTTGAGACATTTGGGAATGCAGTCGTTTGGATGGACCAAACACTGTCATTGTGTGTTCAATACAGCATCAGTGCGATGTTGGAAGGTTACAGTGGTCTGTTAAAATCTGTATTTTGGTGCTTTATGGATGAACCAGCTTGCTTCACCTCTCAAGGGGGAGGAGGGGCAGTACCATAAGCTACTCCTCTGGTAAGCACACCAGTGACATTTCATGTGACTTTTACATCTCAGGTCATGTGCTCTGTCCTATCCTTTCTGGAAGTTTGGCCTCTGTGACATAGTGCCCTTCATATAACTTATTTTATTTAGTTCTTCTTACTGTGATGTATGATATATATTCATAATTTTCTTAGGTATAACTTACCTGCATTTGTTCCATGATTACAATATAGTTTCATTATGTCGAGCATGCTAATGTTTTGCTGTCTAATTAAATACTGGGCTGTCTCCACTTTCAGTGGCAGCAAACATGACAAAATGGTCTATCTATAATAAACACTGATAAAATTAAACAGACTGAACAAAATATCTGTTTTTCTTTCACTCAGATGTGATATTACCCCCATACAAACAACCTGCACATGGCTCCCACAGCATCTAAATCAATCAGCATGGCTCTATGCATCTCATAGCTGCCTAATTGATGCACTAATCCAGTCACTAAGTACTGCAGCGCTGTAGAGTCTGCCCAAAGCAAACACCACACACAAGTCATCAATGAGCTGCTTCTCAAACAAGAGAGTGGAGCAGAACTGACAGAACATCTATGGACTATAGATCAAGGAAGAGAAGTGGACACTCCTGCACTGTGGACCTCTGGCTTTAAACAGCACTGCTTTCTTGTCTAATGATAAGAAAAGACATGAGGCTGCAACATTTTTATTGTTTCTCCTACTTTTGACTATGACTGTGAGATTTTGCAATTGTGTTTGGATCCCTATGCTGGGAAATAACATGGTAAGAGTTCATTAACTAACACTTACGATAATTTTAAGTAGTTTCCTGAAAAGAACTATGTCATGTGGTACTAATTATAAAGAAACTGGGGACAGAGGGGTGAGGGAGGATGATGTGTAAAGGCAGTACAAGACTGAGTTTCTAATATTAATTCAAACTGGCTTCCAAAGATCTTAACCTTTCACCACTTTTCTGCCAGCAAGACTCAACAACAGCTAGTAAGCTGAGAAGCTACATGAATATAAATCTGTCGACGCATGTTATTATGCATAGACAGATTCCACAGTATCAGTACCATACTGGGCTGGTGTTTCACATGAATTTCTGCAATGTGATTGACTACAGCTGATCTCATCAGGGTTGCTCTTTGTACTTAACTGTAGTTAACTAAAAGTTGCATGCATTAGTTACATTTAAATTAATCCTGCCTGACCTAAGTTAAGATGCCAAATGATCTAAATGCTGACATCATGGTGATGTCATGAAGTGCTTTTATTATGACTGCATTTATATTGCTCTTTGCAGTTTCCATAAGAGAAACACACTTGGGAAGACATGGACTTTCCTATGGAATCCTACCAGAATTCACATCTATTATCTAAGCATGCTGTGAACACTATAAATGCAGTGTCCTCATTCAGTCCAGAGTGAGATAAGGTTGCAGATTAAGCCGGAGGCATTCAGTGGACCTTGTTCTGGTGATTTGAAGACTGGGACTTGACCCAGCCATGCTCTCCACCAACTACCATAACATACAAGGCAAGACAAATAAGTGTGACATATTTGGAAAAAACATATGTGGCAAAAACATCACCACTGAAACAAGGCACGGTTGGGTCATGTGCATTGCATGGAGGAAGATTTCATGCAAAAGACTGAGCTGAAAGACAACCTGAAAAACTCAAAAAGACCTGGAACAGAACTGTGATAGATAGAGACAGAGACAGGGATAGATAGAGAAAAATGAAAAAATCTCATTCAGACTCAATGTCCCACAGGGGATGAAAATGACATGTGAACAGGAGGATGTAGGGATCCTACCAGCAATCCTACGATTAATGGACAAACTGCCCTACCTGCTGAGCCACAACCACCATCCTGCCCTGCCAAGAGATGTACATTAAGGTGCCAATGGAACAAGACAATAGCAAACAGCTTGTGAAAGTAAAGATTTATGGTATATGAGAATTTCAAAACTCAAGTACTTTTTGATAGTTTCTGTAAAGGTTTGGTATACCCTATTGAAAAAATGATTTTTCCCTCTTACTTTCAGTTTTTATTTACTGAGGTTTCCTAATACAATAGCGGTGAATGGAATTCTGCTTGTGTTGCAAACACCACTGAATAAATGTTAAAAATTGAACAGTAACAACTATTCCCAGAAACCTCTTCTGTCTGTTTTCAGGCTAATCCATAGATCTTGCTGTCAAGAGTCCATTGAAACTGTTTATGTGAGTCTTGGTTGGGTTGATGCTGAACTTAATGACCTCTTGCCTATAGCTGTCTTTTGTCCTCACCTGTTCCAGTGTTTCTTGGAACATGTGAGGTGAAGTGCTGAACTGTAACTGGTTAAAGAAGAGATTGTCATTAAAGCTGCTTCTCAAGGAGGATTCAAGTTTACCACAGGTTCTTTCAGCATATAGCAGAGACAGCAGGGAGGGGAGGTGAAGGAAAGGGACAGAGGGATAGTTGAAGGCAGGAGGAGATGGGAATCGATCGTGGAAGTGTGTTCCTCCCCGCCAACACTGAGGTTAAAGGAAAAGTCTGCGCAGAAGAATGTCCTACTAAGTAATTACAAGAGCACCTCTTTTAACACACACAACTGACCCGGCTTTCATGCCTACCTGTGTTCATAATCAGTGCTCATAATGAACAGAATCCATAGGTCTGCTGGGTTAAGGTCCTCAACAACCTTGCTCCAAGCAACAACAGTCAAGGAACAGCGTGAAGAGATGCTGTGGTTTCTGTTGTTAAAGCTGTGCTACGCTACTGCCCCCCTGTGGACAATATGGACATAGACAACCTCCAGTGAATTCAAATGTTCAACAGAATTCACTGTTTTAGGAGACTAAATCCACCTCTTGCAGCTTCTGAAACAGACATGACATTTCATTAGGTAAATACACCCATTTCTCATCAATGTCTTGCTCTTGGTGAGCAGTCACCTCTTACAGTTTTTGCTACTAACCAAGTCCAGTTGGCTTTTTCTTCTGCCTTTCATGTCAACTGTGGCTCGTTGCATTTGTAGCAGATTGGAGAGGCTGCTCAGCTGTCAGTCATCTGTCAAATCACCAAAGAGAAGCAAAAATCTTACAATATCTTATCTTAAATATTTACAATAGCGGTAATGTTTACATTCCATAGGGTATCTTTGTCATAGAACCAAGTTAGGTTGTTTTGTTTCTCTTACAATCATATTTCCAGTCTCTGAGTTGCAGAAAAAATGTATTAATTTACTCATTTGGGCGTGTGTCTCAGTACAAAACATGCACACACAAAATAAAGGTCAGAGAAGCATGGATTAAAACACTTTTAATGGGAGTGTGACCTTATTTTATGCTTAGGCACTATAGCTTTACATAGTAAATAGTTGTTTGCTGCTACAATAATGCTAAAAATCTAATATATACAACCTTTAAGTTCTTGTATTGCGGCATCTGATTAGTGTTCATGTGATTTCAAAGAAAAAAAAATCACCTATTATCCTACCATAACTATATATAAAAGGTATTGTCCATCCATGATATATACAAAAATCAGAATGGATACCAGTAGAACAAAACAGCAAATAAAACAACAAACAAAAGACTTCTCATTCAATGTTGATTAATTTTGTCGTGCAGTGAAAGCAACAAAATGACATAAAAAAGAAATATTGCACAAACCAACCAATTCCAAACTCCCACCCATCACCCTGTAGGTATTGAAAAATCTTCCCATAACCAATGGTGGTAGAAGTAGTTGCACATACAGTATAGCAGCTTATACAAAAAAAAAAAAATCTGGAATATTTCAATTCTACTTCATTTCTGTCATTATTCATTATGAAAGTGTCAATTATAATGAGTCACTTCAACATATCATTTTTATTTCAACCCTACCCAGTAAGACTTCAACCCTGTTAGACTGAATGAGTAAACCTTCATCTCCACCAGTGTGGACTGCTGTAACACACTTATCACTGGGATTCTAGGCACTTCAGAACAAACTAATTCACAGTTTATGAATATTAACACATCAGTCCCACCCAGACCGTACTGTACCAAGTCTCAAATCTCTACTTTCCAGTACAACCACAGGATGATCCACCCCACCTCTTAACAAGATGTTACCTTACAGAAAATATATTTCTTTGTGTTGTTAAATATTTAATAACTGCTTTCAACCTCAATGCATTTTGTCTTTTATTTAAACATTTACCTGCTGAAATTAACCTAATAATAATAGTCAACCACTATGGTCATTCTGATATAGCGCATTGATTTCTGCAGTCATTCAAAAAAGAAAACCACTTGATGAACGCAACAAATCAAGGAAAATCAGTAATCTTAATTGTGCTATTTGATCACCACATAGATTTGTGGGTGAAATACAACATTAATGTTTAAATTTTATTTGCCTTTTATTGAACTGTGAAATGTATGTACTTCATCTAGTCAAATTCATTTTCGTTTTGGTCAAACAGTTTACTATGACAAAACCCTGCCTTGTTGTATGAACTAATGCAGGTTTTATCTGTTTTACTAATGTCAGTCTTGCTGAATGAGTTATGTTTTTAGCAGAATTTACGGAACCCAAAGATCCAAGCTCAGACAGATGAGGCAGGAGGCGGATGAAAGTTTTAACAATTTAATGATTACAATGCAAAGATTGAGTTCAAACGAGGCAGAGTCCAAAGTGACTGAGAATGAGTGGAGACAGGCCCCAGACTGAATGATCCGAGTTCTTCGGTGAGAGCAGACCGACAGGGCAGGGCTGACAGCAGGTGAGGATTAAACACCTGAGCACTGACAGGAAAACACAGGAATCAGGAATTCAGGTAGCAGACAAGACAAAAAAATACAGACAAGGTACTCAGCAATTCTGTTGAGCTTTTGTTGCACATTAAGGCAGACGATTGGTTGAACCCCTGGTGCTTATACACTGTGTAGGCAGTGAGTCTTGATTGAGCGCACCTGTGCTCAGGAGGAGAGGAGGCTGGGCCCAACCTGTCGGCTATGCCCTGCAAAGACACAGACTCAGACTTCAGAGTTCAGCCATTTCACGAACTGGATGTATGCTGGTTCTTGTGATTGGTCCATACCCCAAAAGGCTACCACTTGGCTCCACTCCTCCAGTGCCATTTTCACGACCAACAGCTCCCACCCTCCAACACTGTAGTTTCTCTCTGCTGGGGTTAGTTTCTTAGAGAAGAAGGCACATAAGTGAAGTTTTTGATGTGAGCCAGCACCGCCCTGACCCTCGTATCAAAAGCATCTACCTCTACCACAAACTGATGAGCTGGATCGGGCTGAATCAGGATGGGAGCCAATGTGAACAACACCTTGAGTCTGGTAAAGGCTGCGTCCATCTCCAGAGTCCAAGAAAACAGGAGAGAGGGCCACCCAGCTACCCAGCTATAGTCTTTGATGAAGCACCGGTAGAAGTTTGCGAAGCCCAAGAAGCGCTGAAGCTGTTTGCAATTTGTTGGGGTCAGCCATTCCTCTACAGCCCTGATCTTTTCAGGGTCTGCTCTCAGCTGTCCACTGGTGATAACAAAGCCCAGGAAGGAGACTGAAGCTGAGTGAAACTCACATTTTTCTGCTTCAGCAAATGATTTGTTTTCCCAACAGTCTCTGCAGTACCTGCTGCACGTGGTGAGTGTACTCTTTGTGACCTCTGGGAAAAAAATCTAATCTAATCATCCAGATACACAAAGTGGTTGATAAAGTCTTTCAGAACATCATTTACTAGGTTCTGGAAGATGGACGAGGCATTGGTGAGACCAGAGGGCATCACCAGTTACTTGAAGTGCCCAATAGGAGTGTTAAATGCTGTCTTCCACTCATCCCCCTCCCTTATTGTCACAAGATGAAAAGCATTTCTGAGGTTGAACTTAGTGAATACTGTGTGCATGTCCACAGAATGAACTATGATGGTTTTTGATTGCATTAGTAATATGAATTTTGTTGTTTCAATTAATACTGTTTTCAGTGCTAGGACCAATACGCATTTGTTTCCATTAAAAGATCTAAGGCCCACTTGCTAACATACACTATATTGCAAAAAGTATTCACTCACCCATCAAAATAATTGAAATCAGGTGTTCCAATCACTTCCATGGCCACAGGTGTATAAAATCAAGCACCAAGGCGTGCAGACTGTTTCTACAAACATTTGTGAAAGAGTGGGTCGCTCTCAGGAGCTCAGCATGGTACTGTGATAGGATGCCACCTGTGCAACAAGTCCAGTCATGAAATTTCCTCACTCCTAAATATTCCACATTTAACTGCCAGTGGTATTATAACAGTGGAAGCAATTAGGAACGACAGCAACTCAGCCACGAAGTGGTAGGCCACATAAAAAGACGGAGCAGGGTCAGCGGATGCTGAGGCACATAGTGCACAGAGGTCACCAACTGCAGAGTCAAACGCTACAGACTTCCAAATTTCATGTCATTCTGCCACTGGACTCTAGAGCAGTGGAGACGCGCCAGGCCTTCTCATCCAATATCAGTGTGTGACCTCATAAATGCTCTTCTAAAAGAATGGTCAAAAATTCCCATAAACACACTCCTAAACTCTGTGGAAAGCCATCCCAGAAGAGCTGAAACTGTTATAGCAGCAAAGGGTGGACCGATGTCATTTTAAACCCTATGGATTAAAAATGTGATGTCACTTATGTTCATATGTGAGTCAAGGCAGATGAGGCAATACTTTGGCAATATAGTGTTAAAGTACAACAAACATATAAAACAACTTTACTTTCATTTGTTTTCACATTTGGCACTAACAACATTACCAACATTCCTGTACTTCTGAGCTTTCTTTTTTACCATAGTACATTTAACTTGAAATGCCTAAACTTTATAGCTAATCCAAAATAATCAAGCATTAATGTAACACAGCTTGCACATTTTCTGCTGTGTTGTTGACATGTCAAACAATTGTTAATAAAAACAAAATTTCTATTCCAGCAGAGCTCTAACCACACTATCAGTGGTGAATTATTCTCTAACAGTTGCAGAAAAAACAGTATTTGTGTGTAGTAACTACTCCAGCTGCAAATATACATGGTGAAAACACTGTATATATATTACTGGGTTATGGTATAACAGGCAATAAAGCAACCTTGACCTAGGGCCAGGAAGGCCAAAAAGAAGCTAGGGCTGGCTGGTAAAACAATCTTGACAAGGGATTTTGATAAAAAAATACACTGATAATGTCAAGCTCAGGAAAAGTGAAAGACCAGAGTGGATATCGTGCGCAGACCACATACTGATCTGAGGAAACATCAGCAATACACTTGGTACTCACCCCATATCACACCCATCAACATCACAGCAAAATAAAGTAAGGGCAGAGGGGAACATTAAGGTGAAGATCAATATCTAAAAATGACCACACTCTTACTGATGGCACATTACAAACTTGACATAACAGCTGGCATATCAGTTAAAGCAGTTAACGGAAACATTAACTTAACATGTGTCATAGAGGAGGTGCAGACGGTGAGAGTCCATGGAGATTTTTTTTTTATGTTGTCAGAATCAGAATCAGAAAGCTTTATTGCCAAGTACGATTTTACACATACGAGGAATTTGCTTTGGTGAGGTTGGTGCATGACACATCTATTAAAAAGAAGCTTTTAAAAAAAGTAAAAAATATAACAAAAATATATATACACAAGTCTGTTCTTTTTTTTTTTCTTTTTTTCTTTTTTTTTTTTTTTTTCCAGAAGCACAGTTTGTTTTTTCAGGAACACAGTCTGTTTTTTCACATAGCGTTATGGTAGTGTCAATGTGACAGTAGAGGCAGAGGTGGAGTGTGAAGAGTGTGTGTGTGTGTGGGGGGGGGGGGGGTTCCAGGCCTTGTTAATAAGGCTGACAGCAGACGGGAAAAAACTGTTCTTGTGGTGTGAGGTTTTGGTCCTGATGGACCGCAGCTTCCTGCCAGAGGGGAGTGTCTCGAAGAGTTTGTGTCCGGGGTGGGAGGGCCACAATCTTACCTGCACGCCTCAGGGTCCTGGAGGTGTACAGGTCCTGAAGAGACGGGAGATTGCAGCCGATCACCTTCTCTGCAGACCTAATGACATGCTGCAGTCTGCCCTTGTCCTTGGCGGTGGCAGCAGCGTACCAGATGGTGATGGAGGAGCTGAGGATGGACTCAATGATGGCTGTGTAGAAGTGCACCATCATTGTCTTTGGCAGACTGAATTTCTTCAGCTGCCGTAGGAAGTACATCCTCTGCTGTGCTTTCTTGATGAGGGAGCTGATGTTCGCTCCCACTTGAGGTCCTGGGAGATGATGGTTCCCAGGAAGTGGAAAGACTCCACAGTGTCAATAGTGGAGTCACAGAGGGTGATGGGGGCAGGTGAGGCTGAGTTCTTCCTGTAGTCCACAACCATCTCCACTGTCTTTAGAGCGTTAAGCTCTAGGTTGTTCTGGTTGCACCATGCATCATGTATGTCCTAAGTTAATAACCTAATATTTTCACACACTAAAACGTGAGGACTCTAACAATTGATTAGCCCTTCACATGTAGACTCAAAGAGCAGAAAATGTGCAAAATGTCACCTTATTGAAAAAGACCCCACAGAGAATGATTTGACATTAGAGACAGAAAATACTTCATTACATAAGCAATTATTTTGCTTAACATAGCGAAGATGCCTAGTGCACAGCCTACAGTAAGTCTTCATTTAACTTTCAATTCATTAGGTCTGCATTAACAAATGTAGATGGATTCCTGTTTTGTATAGTGCACTGGGATATTTTCTATCTGAAATTTATACCTGTGAAAGGAGGAGTGTCAGATATGGCTGCAGATGGACAGGAATGACACAGTCTGCTGCTCTGAGTCACAGTTCTGAAACTTGGTTTGAAGTTTCTTAGTCATGTACTTACATTATCCCAAATGTTTCCAACAATCTCCAAAGCCAGAGAAGTACCTAGTTTTATTCAAGGTTACAGTGCATTTCATTTGGTCACCTGTCTGTGGTGACGCACAGATGAGAGTGAGAAAGGAACTCAGTGAATGTGACAAAAACTTTCAAACATTACCTCATCAGCTAACTTTTCTGCCTAAATCACGTCAGATAGATTTTCACTCACAATGGTGGTTGTTTAACAATGAAGAAAGCAACTTCATTGTTTTGATTGAGAGAACCTGGTGGCAGAAATCACATAACCTGCCGTGTGTTTTAACACAGTCTCTAATCTACAACAGTGCTTCAATGCTACCAGAGATGATTCAGAAACAAGACAACACACTGAAGACCCTGTTACACCCCGCATTAACATACATCTTAGGTGATCCAATCACAAGTGGACAGCCGAGACACATCACCCTTCACACCTGTATCTATCATGTGTCTCCAAGGTGTCCAGCTGGCCATTTGTGTTCAGATTTCATTACTGCTTACATCACCTCTGCTTGTGGGTCAAAGTTATTACATGCCACCAGATTTGTTTTCCACGCAGCTTGCTAGGAAAACATATATGTTTCAATAAGTAATACTGGCAGGACAAAATAGTTTGCAACTTGCAAATGAGCAGAGGAGAAGACGAAAAAAAAAAAAAACTTGCACTCCAACCACGTACATCAGTGCTGCTCTCCATTTTTTAAAAGTGTTTGCGCATCGTCACCAAAACAACCACCATGTCCTGGTGGCACTGATGATGGAAGTTCCTGTTATATTCTTGTTGAAGGATGCATGTGGAAGCATTAGCATTTACAAGGCAAAAGATATGTGGTCACATGCATCCCAGACCACCTTGGCATGTGTCTTGGTGATCGTTTACACTTGCATTTAGTGATGGCCACTGGTGACAGGATCACCCAGCATGCATGTTAATGGCAGGTGTAAACAGGGTCTAAGAGTCATTTCCTGTATCTGTGTCACATGAGTTTCACCACTGCTCCTCCACTTTAGGAAACTAGCTGCAGGTCCTGAGGCTGTTCACTCCAATGTGAGAAGTGAACATGAGCACAGATTATGACCTATTCTTTCACTCCTTAGTCACCAAAATAAATATGGACCCGTTTTTCACAAGCCACATATCTTCTAAACATTCTGAGGTTGACATGGCATTCTTTTGGCAGACAATTCAGGAGAAAATTGACTTTGAGACCTGTCTCTGTGTCAGCAACACACTCTCACGACATCTGGAGTGAGGATATTTAAGATAGTGATTAAAAATGAGAGCAAAATGATGCACCAACACTGTATCGTCTGTTGTATTATTTTGATATGGACAAGCAATAGTCCATTAGTAATGCATTACTGTTAAAAATGCTCAATGGGGATGGAGTGACCACGCCCATTTCATTCCATTGGCAGAGCTTGTAATGTGTCATCTTTTGTTATGGAGCATCTTTGATATTGTATTTCTTTTTGTAGCCACCTGAAAAAAATGATGTTGGTTATAGTTTATTTTTTATAAATCAATCAATCAATCAATCAATATTCCTTTATTAGTCCCGTGAGGGGAAATTCCAGTTTACAGCAGCATCAATAAAGTGGATAGAGTATTGAACAAGTGCAATGCAAATTCAAAACAGCAAGTATATATACAAAAGAGTGGGATAAAAGAATAACGTCATCCTAAGAAGTTGTAAACAGTATTTACAGATTGTTATGCATAGATTATTGCACAGATTATTGCACTGGTTACTTGGAGCAGTTTTTGTTGTGTAGTCTGACAGCTGCAGGAAGGAATGAGCTGTGATACTGCTCCTTCACACACTTTGGATGTAGCATCCTATCACTGGTGGAGCTCCTCAGTGCAGTGAGTGTGTGTTGGAGGGGGTGGGAGTCATTGACTGCCATGGAGGACAGCTTGGCTGTCACCCTCCTCTCCCCCACCATTTCCACCGGTTCCATAGGCATCCCAGGACAGAGCTGGCCTTCCTAATGAGTTTGTCCAGCCTTTTCCTGTCAGCCGTTGTGATGCTGCTCCCCCAGCAGACTACACCGTAGAAAATGGCAGAGGCCACAACAGAGTCATAGAAGGTCTTCAGGAGTGCCCCACGCACCCCAAAAGACCTCAGCCTCCTGAGCAGACAGAGTCTGCTCTGTCCTTTTTTGTAAAGTGCAGTGGTGTTAGGAGTCCAGTCAAGTTTGTTGTTCAGATGAACACCCAGGTACTTATAAGATGTCACCATCTCAATGTCCCCTCCCTGGATGTTCACTGGTGATGGTGAAGAGTACAGGTGCCGACGTCCACACACAACCAGCTCCTTGGTTTTTCCAGCATTAATCAGGAGGTGGTTCCACAAAATCCTGGATGAGTCCTCTGTATGACCTATCGTCCCCATCTGTGATGAGGCCGACAATGGCAGAGTCATCAGAGAACTTCTGCAGGTGGCAGGTGGGTGACAGGTGGGAAAAGTCATCTGTACAGAGGGTGGGGCCCCTACACTGCAGAGGACAGTCCCTGACACACAGTCCCGTGTCCTCACATACTGTGGGCGGTTGGAGAGGTAGATCCAGCATGTGAGGTGTCGGTCCACCCCCGAACACTCCAGCTTGTTCCTCAGGATGGCTGGCCTGATGGTGTTGAAAGCACTGCTGTGGTCCAGGAAAAGGACCCGAACAGAGCTCCCCAGTGACTCCAGGTGAGACAGAGCTCGATGGAGGAGGAAGATGAGGGCTTCGTCCACTCCAATGCCAGGCTGGTACGCGAACTGCAGCGGGTCCATGGACGAGCTCACCAGGGGGCGCAGGTGGGCAAGGAACAGCTGCTCCAGGGCCTTCATGAGGTGTAATGTTACTGCCACCGGCCTGTAGCAGCTAGGGTCCTTGGGATGTGGGGTCTTTGGCACAGGTACCATGCAGGACGTCTTCCAGAGGCATGGCACCCTTCCCAGTCTCAGCCTCAGGTTGAACAGATGTCCAGTGATCCCGCTCAGCTGATCAGATTTATGGCTGCACTTACAGACTTATGTAGAAATGGAGCGCATAAACGATATTTTCAGATAATGTAAAAATCCTTGTCACAGTAATATTAGTGACAAAACTGATGTTTTAGGGGAAACTAGCCTAGTAAAAATGGCTAACAGGTATCTTATAACTAATTTAGATTACTCACCCTATTAAATTAAACAGACATTGAGAATGTGAAACATTTGGTCAAAATGATTCCTGCAATGTGTCCATGAAGTCCGCATCCTTCAAATGTCCTGCAACTGATTCCAGTGATGTCCTTCTTTGTTTTTCTACATCTGGTGGGGGTGGAACATGCACAAAAGTCATCAATGTTAGAATGTTAGTGCTTTGAAATATTGTGTTTTCGTTGGATCAACATACTGTATGTTGATTTCATTCAGAATTTTCTTTGAATCAGTTTTGAACATTAACCAATCATTTAATGATCATTAATGCAATAAATTAATTGAATGTTAATATTTTTAATACGAACATCATTCCTAGGTTGCTAATCAAACACCTGCCACTTTTTAAAGAGTGACAGGAGTTTTCTCTGCATCTTGACCTGGAGATATCAATTTGAATTTGATGCTTTACTTACTATAACCTGTGACAATTGCTCACTACCATAAGACTCACACAGCTCTCCTTTACCAATGTGAAACAGGATGCTACACTATTATGACTGGCTAGCGAGCTGGAGGACTGAGGAATGGCTACTAACTTTAGCAATTAGGTGTGTATAAAAAATGTAATTTCGTTTTCACACATTTGATTGATCCTCTGCCAACGACCTCATCAACATACGGTTAAGCTGTAGCCTACATCTCCTCCAGCACTGATACATAACAGAGTGCTGTATGTGCACAGATGCTTTAATTACTGTTAACATAAGATAATAACTAGATTTTAATTGCATTTAGCTAATGAGCAACATTTCAAAGTTACCATAACCAGATGTCAGTTGACCTGCATTTACCTCAAACTGATTGCAGTTATTGGCTTTTTCTGGCATACAAAGTTTATTTCCAGTTATTACAATTACTCTTTAAGTTAGAAACACTTAGTTGCGACCAAATCAGCACACCTGACTACAAGCTAGCTCAAAAATCTTGTATCTAGCAAGGTTGTTCCTTGGTTAATTCAGTCATTACACACATGGTTTGTTACACAGTGCATTGGTGACAGGTGGTAAAATCATCAGCATTAATGTGCATGATCATAGTAAAAAGAAAGTATAACTGCAGATAGCTAATTACATATTTCCCTGTTGAAGAGCTGACACATGAAACCATGTGAGACTGACTTTAATGACCTCAGGAGCCAGTTATCTACAAAGGATCCAAAAAGCAACAAGATGTGTAATTGTCAGAAACTGCTCCCTGTATCCTCCCAAATAATCACAGATTTTAAGCAACAACTCTAAACATCAAAAACTGAACATAATGTTCACGTAGGGAGGATTTACTGCAGGAATGTTAGGCTGCATTTGTTTTAGCTCAGTATATCTAATAAACTGGCAACCACAGATATGCTTATAAGCTTCACAAAAACATGGAAAATTGTAAATTTTAGTGCAGTGGGGTGCAAATATCATATCCCACTGTTTGTGTGTGTCATGCAGTGGAATTGACAGAAAATGGCTAAATGGCCAAAGACTGCATGGCCTTGTGAAATTTACATGGAAATGTGTGAATTCAATTATAAGTTGATGGCTGAGGCCATAGGTGCATGTGGTTTTGTACTGAAGTACATTATATTGATGTGTTTTCTGTATGCCCTGTTTACATACAGGGAGGGGGACAGAATATTAGAAACCCCCCTGAATATAATGAAGGTCAGTACAACATCATCACCACCTATGACCTTGATGCTAAAACATATAATTGAATTAAAACCTCTATGACAGTGTAAGAACTCTAAACATTAAAGGCAACATAAATGCAGAAATTATGGCTGAGCTGGTGTATTGGATTGCATTAGATTGTACAGGTATACCTATTAAAATGGCCACTGATTGTTTATCCCTGCAGACTGAGGTCGAGGATTCCCCTGTGATGCACTGAAGCACTAAGCTAACCTGCCACCTAAATTACAGCAAATGTCCACAGCGGCTTGGGGAAGGGTCATCCAATCTCTGGGGCAGAAGTCGGCGAGGTAGTTAAGCAACTGGTGGAGGAGCACCAGGGTTTTCACTCTGTAATCTCAAGCTCATGAAAACATTTGGGAAACAGTGGCTTTCGGTGTGTATTTACTCTGTACTGTACTGTATGTTCTTCAGTGTTTTAACCTTAACACTATTACATCTTTCTTTACCCCTCTCAGGACTCAGGACCTGGTCTCCTCTGGGTCTATGACACGGTCTGCTTCAGCCCCCCCCAACCCCAAAAGGGATAATCAGGGGTATAGAAGATGAATGAATGAATGCAGCCTTGTTTATTTTGCACTATTGACCAAACTTCTTTCTTGGTTGCTGGTTCATTGATATTCACTTGTGAATTGGTGCATGACTTTTGAGGTATATAATCTATGACATAATTGGAAGAATATGTTTGACTCAGAAAATGATTGTAACTACAAAATAGGAAATATATCAAATTAAAAATACAGATCTGTGGTCACTCAAGCACCTGTGACAGGGGGGTTTAGGACCAAAATGCAGTGCCACCAGAACATAGATATAGCTTGTGCCAACTTTAATTTCTCACTTGGCAGGCACAGGAAATCGGCCACCCAGTTAAGTTCAGCAAAAAGTCTCTCATGCTATTCATGGCTACAGAGCACCAGGTGAGCAGAGGGAACTCACTGTTCATTCTTTTTAAGCAGATTCAAAGTCTCTTGAAAAGTTTGGTGAGGCAAAAACCAAACAAGCACAGGCAAACAAAGAACTAGGAAGTACAGGGATGAGGTATTTACCGGTGAACAGGACAGATAGAGTCCAAGTCAGCAAGAGGAGATCAGTCCAAAAGTAGATGCATAGAAGCAAAGAAACATGGCTGCTTTGAGTGACTGTTAGCCACTAGGTGTCAGCAACAAGGCTTCATTTAGCTTGCCTCAGCTCCACCATTTGCTCCACATCTGCCCATTTTTGGAGCTGGGAGTTAGGTGGAGTTAGGCACTGCAAAGATGGTAACAGCTGGAGTCACCGTCAATGAGATTCACAATGGCTCTTCAGAAACCTGTGGCTGCCCCAGAAGAACATGGCTACATGCGCTGCCCTACAGCTCCTCAGCGCTGAAGATGCATTGATCTGTTTATGGCTATTAAAAAGACAAAAGTAACACTAGTGATGTGCCAGAATCAGAATCTATTTATTGAAAAGTGCATTGTTTGAAAAGATGAGTGTGCAAATGTTCACAGTATAAAGAACAACAGAAATGCACAAACTTGATACTGTTGATGCACATGTTGTAAATCTGTAATAAAAACTGTGTAGAAAAGAGAAGCCGTCCCTGTAGTCCACTTAGAACTTTCATTCTTGAAATGAAGAGCAGTGCGTGCCTAGTTACACAAATTCAGAGGATTTATGTAAGTGTAAGGTTAGGCAAAAAACAGAAATAATAAAATGCTTTATGGTTTGTCACTATTCAAAAGATCCACTACTTCATACATGTACTTACTTAAACACTCAAACTAACATTATTGATCCTTGTTAACTGGTATCATGAAGTCTCTGTTAACAATGAGGTTTCCAGTTATGAACAGAAGAGGCGGGTTGTTAACTGCAATGATTCAAGCCACAGAATCAAAACCATGAATAAAGTACTCAGATGAGACAAAACAGTCAGGTAATAGTACCCACAGGAATAATTGGTTACAGCAACAATTAAAAGTGATATTCAGCAAAGTGAAATGTAAACAATATAAACACATAAGTTGAACATAATAGGAAGGTTTAGAAAAAATAGAAATAATTACAAATAGGAGCTGGTACAGCTACAGCAGCCCCCTGATCAGCGACACTGACTGTTAGTCTTTAGTGCTTTATTTCAATTTACCGAGGTCTCAAATAAGGCACAGAGCATTCATACGGAGTTTCTAGATTAGGATTCAGTCTCTTAAAATAAACTTGTTAACCTCTCACTCACTTCCCACAGTTTCTTTGCCAGGGCATCATCTCGTCCTTTGGCTCCCACTTGTTGCAGTTCACAGTTAGAGAAGTATCGTCCACTGAGAAGCTCAATACCCTCCTGTAGGGCACAGTACAGGGTGGTCTGGGACCCACCCTCAGGGTCCAGGAAGAAGAGCTTGGCAAAGGGTATCATGAGGAGCTGCTGCCACAGGCTCATGCTGCGACACAGTTCTGTGTAGATGACTCCTGGAAAACACACACATATGTTTAGCTGAAGTGCGCCATGTTTACTGCATACACAGCTTAGCTCAAAGGTATTCTTTTCTGTCAGTTTCAGTTGAAGTTGCAAAGATACTGTTCTATTCTAACATAATTGGGCCTGCAACAACTTATCTATGAAATCAATTAAAATCGATTATCAAAAAAGATTTATTAGTCACTCAACACACATCATACATATGACATGCCTGGTGAACACAACAACACTACATGCACATGCTTCTGTGAAACTGTTTCCTCCGCATTTGACCTTCCCCCGCAGCAGACCAGGAGCGGTGGGCTGCCAGCCAACAGCGGCGCCCGGGGACCCAGCTCCTTCCCGTCACCATTGGTCAGGTGTTGATCTTCTTACATGTTTTTAGTGGGGGTATTTTATACAGGTTTTTTATACCCCAGGTGAACACGGGGAGAACATGCAAACTCCACACAGAAAGGCCCCTTTTTCCTTGAGCAGCAGGCACCGAAGGCATGGTGGAGGACACGCCCCTGACGCCCACAGCAGGAATCGAACCTGGGACCTTCTAGCTGTGAGGCTAGGCCACAGTTGCATACTAGATGTTACACCATTTTTCTGAATGTGTTTTTGGTTTGTACTATTTTCACACTAAAGTTCTATTTTTCAGTATATTGTTGTAGGACAGGGCGGCACGGTGGCGCAGCAGGTAGTGCGCGTGCCTCACAGCAAGAAGGTTCCTGGTTCGATCCCGGGGTCAGGCGGGGGGCCTTTCTGTGTGAAGTTTGCATGTTCTTCCCGTGCATGTGTGGGTTCTCTCCGGGCACTCCGGCTTCCTCCCACAGACCAAAAACATGCTCATTAGGTTAATTGGTGACTCTAAATTGCCCCTAGGTGTGAGTGTGAGCATGAATGCTTATGTGTGTGTTGCCCTGCAGTCGGCTGGCGACCGGCTCAGGGTGTACCCTGCCTCTCGCCCGTTGACAGCTGGGATAGGCTCCAGCCCCCCCCAACCCCGAAAGGGATACAAGGGGTATAGAAGATGAATGAATGAATGAATGTTGTAGGACATCACTATCACACAATGCAATACACAATGAGTGAGTAACAGTGAGCATGACCGTGCTAAAAAAAAGCATGTTAATTGAACATACTCAGGTTTTTGTTGAATGTATCAGTTTGCAACTAATGAATGTGAAGGAATGTTAAAAGAGTTTTGGAATTGGATGGTATACCAGTCACTATCACTCAGGTGACGTTCTGTCACAACGTTCTGTCATTACTGTGATCAATGTTTTAACATCTTTAAAATAACATGCTTTATGGAGGCTGTGACAACATGCAGGTTCATGAAACTGGACTTATGTCCAGTAACTACTATTTTCCTTGCTATAACATTCATTCTCACACACACACACCAATCCCTCTGTGGATTAGCTTGATAGAAATGTCCCCATAACAACAACAACTGGGAAACTCTTAGGCTATATGTGTGCACTAATTATGTTCCTTTGGACTGCTTTGAGGGCCAATACAAAGCATGACTGACATCTGTCAGCTTTTGATCATTTCTTGTTAGTATTAAAAAAACAACAGCTGAAAATGGGGCGTGGTCATAGGTGCAACAGACTTGAAACTGTTAGACAGAAGTTGCGTGTGAAAATGAAAATACTTTAGAGCTTGTTCTTATCTTCACCCGCCACCCAAAACCCTATAAGCACTGACCTGGGTGGAGGCTGTAGCAGGTGACACTGGTGCCCTCCAGCCTGTTGGCCAGCTCCCTAGTGAAGAGTACATTACACAGCTTGCTGTTGCAGTAGGCTAGAAAGTTGTGCCAGGCAGACTGATCAGACACTAAATCCTTCTTGGAAGCTAGCAGGGGGAAGTCAATGTTGCCAAAGTGGTGCAGAAGCGCAGCCACGGTGACCACACGACTGGGACCACACTGCTGCAGTCGCTCCAAGAGAAGGTTGGTGAGCAGGAAGTGGCCCAGGTGGTTCACCCCAAATGCCATGCCGAAACCATCTTCAGTGTGTCCTGGACTAATTACACCTGAAACACAGAAAGGTTCATCACTTAGTGTACTTCCATTTCACAGCACTGTAGTGGTGAAGTCAAAAGTAACTCACTTTGTTTCCTTTAACTGTACTTTTCATTTTGTTTTTATGTAAAAAAAAATAAAATAAAATAAAAAAAATCAACAAATAACATACCATGGAAAGGATCCACTGTGTTTTAACATCCTCACCTGCATTGTTGATGAGAATGTCCAGTCTGGGTTCAGTCTTCAAGAAGTTTTCAGCAAAGTTACGAACAGACTTGAAACTTGACAGATCCAGCTGCATGAACACCACCTGATTGTTGCCACTCTCCTGAGGGATATTAATGCTGAGTCAGTCTGGTTGTACTACACATACACAACTAGCAGAGCTGAACATTACTGATCAAAAAAAGAAAATTGCATTGCTGATTTTTTTGCATTTGAAAATATTGAAAATTATGTTGTCTGCAGTATGGGTGGTCTTGACGCTGTAGATAATATGCAGTCCCCTGAAAGCTCAGGTCATTCCACAATTACTGTGGTCAGAAATATAAGAAAAAACACCTGTACATGCTGATCATCACAGCCTCTTACTTCCATATTATTACTAATGTGCAGGCCATGGGTAAGTCTTATTGTGTGTTAACAAAGGGGTGGTTCTGAGATGGTTATACTCCAAAAATGTCCTATGAAATTGTGTGAACACTAAACTCAGTTGCCACTTCAATAGCTATGCCTAGCTAAAACTAATGCAGTCTAATCCAACAACCACACAATGTTCACTTTGTGTTTAAACTGTTTAGAGGCGTTGGTTGAACTCTCTGATCATTCTGGTGGCTGCAGTCTGTGGTGCTGTTGAACTGTGTTGGATTCTAAATGGGGATCACAAAAAAAATGATTCACAGAAGAATTGTGATTCAGAATTGATTCACAAATTCTACAATTGATTCACATTTTTCAGTCTGGCGACAACTACATTTTCCATTTCCAGGTGGCACTATGACGCTGCGCCAGTTCCCGTCCAGACCCACCTCCTTGGCATGAGCAAGAAAGAAGTGAAGTGTGTGTTATGGAGGCATCGGGGCAATGGAGTACTACAACCTGCCCCATTGGCAATGAAAGCACAATGAACGCACTTTACAGTTATGTTCTAAACTTGGCCAACTTGGAACAGGCAAAGAAAATAAGTCTTAACTCATCACAATAGCGTATTTCATTTCACAAGACCTGCATCCCTACAGCATCACTGATAGTGACTCACACAGATGAGCCCAGTTATACTATACCATCGTGTCACTTTTTCACAGAGAGTGTCTTTTTACCAAAAGGCCAAAAAACTAACAAAAATGTTGTGGAGGGCTTGAAGGAAGCACTGAGTGGTACTAACAGGTGATGCATGGACATCAAGAGCAACTCAATCATATGTGACATTTATCTCTCACTATATCACTGATGACAGGCAGCTATAGAGTCTTGTGTTTTACAAACTAGAGCAATGCATGTAAGTCACACAGGAGTTAACATGAGTGAGATGTTTCAGACTGTCGCACTGGAAGGGGCGCTCGCAACCACCTGCATGGTACTAGTTACTGTTAGCGGTGCTAGCATGGTAGCTACTACACAGCCGGGCAAATTCAAACAAGTCAAGTGTTTTGCACACACCATTGACCTCGCCGCACAGAGAACTCTAAAGCTGCTGTCTGTGTCACAGGTGTTTTTCCAAATCCATGTCGCAACTTGCCTGTTATTACTCGGCTTATTCCGATGTTATGAAGTATAATGTGCCTTGGTTTCCTATCCACTGAGTGGACTACTGGAAAGTTAAACCTACAGAGGGTTAACAATGAGTAGTAAACATTTACATTTGATTCAGTGTCATTTTTTTTTCTTGAGATGTATATCTACTGCAGTCAAATGGGAAAAGTAATTCAAAACAGTAATCTAGAAACAAAATCTGTGAATGTATTGCATTGTGAAATGATTTAGAATCAAGAAACAAATTGATTTTAAATTGTGAATCAAATTTAATCAGATTAATTTTGACACCAAGAATCAGAATCAAATAGAATGGTGCACTCCTATAAAGGTTTGATATTTTGTCCATCCCATGTACATCAGGGAGGGTAGGCTACATAAAGTCCACATTTTGGAGTACATCTTAAATATAGGTGTCATAGTCACAATTTTGTGATTAGTCGATCTGTTAACTTTCTTACCACTTACTTTGCGGATGTCAAAAGCAGCGGCCTCAGCTTTCTCCTTGTTGCGGCAGGCCAGGATCACCCTGGCTCCTCTCTTTGCCAGCTCCAGAGCCGTGGCTTTGCCAATGCCAGTGTTACTTCCTTTACAGGGAAATGATTCACATACATCAAATACAACAAAAGACTGACAACAAAGAGCTGTGACAACCTCAGTTATACCTAATTGTCATTCAAGGGCTGGTCAATTTAATGTCATCTGCAAATACACAGGTTTTAAAACAAAAGATTAGAGCCTCAGAATAAACAAATCATTTTAATATATTTGGTACAGAGATTACATAAGCAGCAAATAATTTCAAAATGTTCAGTTTTTAAAAGCACACGGTATTTTTGTGGAAGAAGATTATGGTACATAATTAATCAATTAAGAATAAGAACGTGGGCTTAATGCGAACAGACAGTGTGGGCTTATCTTAGAGCTGGTATGAAAAAAGTCAGTACTGGGCTCCACACATTTCATGGTTTTCTTTGTTTAACATACACCGATCAACGACACCATTAAAACCAACTGTGATGGGGTGCATTGTCCTGCTGATGGAGGTCACTGCCATCAGGGAGCAATGAGGGGTAACTAAACGATGCTTAGGTGGGCAGCACGTGTCAAAGTAACATCCTTATGAATGTCCCCCTAAGGCCTTAGGGCACTCACCAGCACTCACCTGACAAGTGCTTGAGCGCAAGAGGCTGCAAAGGCCCTGAATGGCATAACAGAACTGGGACAGCGTTTGCAATACATCACGTTACCTTGTGGGTTTTGGACTTTTTATTTTGCATTTTTTTGATTGTTAAAAGTGATTTAAGGAGAGAATTCAGTTGTAGGTAAAAAGGTGAGATCTTAGGGAGTGATGTAGAACATTACTTCATCTGAATAAAAAATTTTGCACATAGAACAGCAAAATCAATCACATATTTAAGAGCACCATCATCTGGATTACCATAGTAATAAATACTATTTACTATTTAAAAAAACAAACAAACAATGCCTTCAGGCTCCCCCCAGGCAATCCTGTGTTGAACGTCATACTGCTATGAACTGTGACTACTTCTTTCAGGCAAAGTCTGTAAAAATGCAGATACACAGAAGGTGTCCTTAAGGGTTCAAAAGTCTGCGAGAGAGCCCTCATGCACTTGACAATGGGACAGTCCTTTACCCTCACAGACTTACAGGAGCCATTGGGTTTGGGCCAGGGTTTCCGAGCAAAACATTACTTACTACTGATAATTAATGTTGTTAGTTATGTTAGTCTTGTATGTTTGGATGGTATGTGTACAATGTACAGAGATACGTTTCCCTTATAAATTAGGGCAGTATATCAAAATAGATTTAGATTAGGGGTTTAATGGGTGCATGAAAACACACTCTTAAAAACATCTTGCCCAGGCTTTAGAGTATCTGAATCCAAAAAACGAAATATATTGACAAACTAAAAGAGTTGAGATTCTACCGGGGTCAATTTAGTTTAATATTTGACATTTGTTGGTTTTCACGGGTGTTACCTTCAATAGCCGTGACAAAGCCTTAATTTCTCCCAGTTTTGGAATATGCTGAAGAGCAAAAACATAAAAAAAAAAATCACAATAGCTGACGATGCAGTTAAGATTGCAACGAACTGAATGTCTGTCCAACGTACCTGTCACTACAAGCTTAGTTGGGGACCATTGTAAAAGTGCAATATGAGCCATTTCAATCCTCACTAATTTTTTTCAACATAGAAATCTAAATCTCAAAACACTGCCATTATACAAAAAGACAGTCAATGATAGTTTTCAATTACCTATTTCCTTAATTATGACCTTTTCAAAGTTGTTATCTCAATGGTTTGCTCATTTATGAATACTGAAAAATACATAAAAGCACTTCTCATGCGTCTTGGACATTTCATGACTTTCACAGCTGCCTTATTTCCTCTTTCACAGGGGAACGACGAGGTTGACTAGCCACCAATGTGCACATGTGACACAAGCCAACTGCAACTTTAAAAATAAATAAACGTTTGTTACAATATCCTATGTCTATTCCTTGTGTGCTAATTCACATTATCATCACATTAACATCTTTACTGCTAAAATACACTGTTAATAGAGATTTAGTAATGGCAACTTGTTACATTTCCTCCACCCCTCTCCCAACAGCACAGTGCCTCAATTTTCATGCACCCGGGAGAGACTGTCTGCCACAATGTTGGTTTTCCCTGCCCAATAAGGACTGTGGAGTCATGAGTTTGCAGAGACAGGTACCACCCTGTGAGACGCATGTGCTTCATGCTTCATCCAGTTCAGCCACTGCAGAGCACGGTGATGTGTCTCAAGGAAGAAGTGATGTCCCAGCAAGTGGTATCTCAGCAACTCAGTGGCCCACTTCATGGCCAGGCACTCCTTCTTCACTGTGGAGTACCTCGTCTCCCAGTCCAGGAGCTTGTGTGAGTGGCCGAGAGAAGTCAGAACTGTGGAGAACAGATTCACTTGTAAGGGCACCCTTGAGGTCCTTAATGGCACTGTCACACTCTTCAGTCCATTTCACTTTGTTTGGGGCTGAGGCCTTGGTGAGATCAGTCAGGACTGCTGCCCACTCTTGCCTGGTTGATGGTTAGCCTGGCTGTCTTGACCCGGTGGAGGACTTATCTAAGGTGAGTCACATGTTCCTCCCAGGCCAGGCTTAAGACAACAACATAATCCAAGTGCAAACTGTGACACCTCCCTCAACACTTGATTCAGTGGCTGAAATGTTGCTGGCGCCCCTGGCGCCCCCTGGAGACCAGATGACATCACCTTGAAACATGCCGTAGGGTGTTCTGAATGCTGTCAGCTCCTTAGTCTCGGCTGCCAGGGCCAGCAGTTAATACACCTTGCTCAGGTCAAGCGTGCTGATAAATGCAGCCTGCCCCACTCTCTGCAGCAACACATCAATGAGGGGCATTGGGTAGGATTCAAACTTTGAGACTGCATTGAGATACCTGAAGTGAATGCAGAACCTCAGTGAACCATCGTTCTTAGGGACCAACACAGTTGGACTGCAACCACTCTGGTCAAAGTTTCAATTATTCCCAGTTGCAGCATCAGCTCAGTCTCCTTTAGCTTTGGTACCAACTGCTCAGCAATCCTGTCACACTTTCAGAGGGGAGCAACATGTTCCTTCAGGTGGACCTTATGCTGGACCAAAGTTGTAAAGCCATGTTTTTCTTGGAAAAGCTCTGGATCCAGCAATGCTCTCATTTCTCCCTGCTGGACAGGCTGGAAATGGGACACATCCGCTGCCCTGGGATCAGAGATGTTGATGGGGAACAACTGCTCCCTCTCTTCCTCCCTGTCGACAGCATGGATGAGGAGCTGCTGGTGGATAGGCTGCTGTGCTGGCAGTGCACCTGAAACTCCTTCAACAAGTTAACATGAAAACACTGATGTTTTTTTTTTCCAATTTGTCATGCATGTACTGTTCATAGGTTACCTTACCCAAGCACTCGGTGATTTGGTAAGGTAACCTATGAACAAGGTGACAGCTTACTGTCACTGGGAGCAGCAGCAACACCTGCTGGCCTTCCTGTCATACCAGGTATTCTGGTTTGCCTGCATAGTCCCCGTGTACCTCCTTCAGGAGGTCTGACTCAACCTCTCCATCAGTCCGTCCGTCTGGGGTGTGATATGGGGTGGTCTTAGTGCCTTTAACTGATAATCCTGCTATAGCAGTTTGAACAGGAAGTTTGTCCCAAAGTCTGTGAGGACCTCTCTAGGTATGCCTATCCTTGAAAAAAGTTGAGTAAGACAATTTGCAACTTGTCTGGCCTTAACAGATCTGGAGGGAAAGGCTTCTGGGTAATAAGTGGCAGAATCACAAATTACCAAAATACACCAATTGCCTGATGAACTTCTTTCAAGGGGTCCCACTACATCCATGTCTATCCTGTCAAATGGTGTGTCAATGAGAACCAATAGCTGAAGCTTGGCACGGGCTGCTCCCCCAGGTAAAGTTAGCTGACATGTTTCACATGAAACACAGAACTCCTTGACATCGGTGTGTATGCCCAATCAAACAAACCTACTAGCAATCCTGTTAAGGGTTTTCTGGAATGCTCGGTGGCCGACCCAGGGGATGGAATGACCTAGCTCCATGACCTTGCAGTGTAAGACCCTCTGGCTCTAAGGCCTCACCCTTACCCTGGCACTGGTAAAGAATGCCATTCTGAATCACATAACTAGCATCAGCTAAACAGTCAGCCTTGCTTCTCACCCTCCACCACTGAGACCTTGTCAAACCAGGATTTAAGTGCTGAATCAGCTCACTGCAGTGCTGCTATGTCAGAGGGAATGTGAAAATCTAAGGACTTCCTGGCCTCCGTTGCTTTCTCTCAACCTTTCCCCTCCTTCTCTGAGCTCTACACTTTGGCTGCTTGACTGGAGCAATTAATGGAGATTTAGTAACGGTGCATTTAAGATCTTTTGACAAACCAAATCTATGAAAGTTGTGAGAGGATGTTCAAGACAATGAAAAATGGATTGATGTCAATGAAAGTATACCCTTGAATTGTATAGTTGGGAAATATGTGGCTGATAATAACTGTGGTAACACAAACTAACTGAAGTGCTTTGGTTATCAGTATATTCATAAACGAGCAAACTGTTGAAATAAAGTTGAAAAGTGAATATTTTAGGCAAAAGTTTCCTCCCAAAAATGATTTGCTGAGGTTTCATTATTTTCAGAATTTTTTTTTAACACTAACTCCCAGATGTGAAGTGTGTCAGGACTGTCACTCTGTATAAGGCAGTGGTTTGAGAATTCTTTATAGGTAATGGGAAAAATATGAATTCATAAGAGTTTGCAGTTATTCTATAATCAAGTAAGTTGCTTTTGCCATATGCAAACTTCACTTTGACACACCATGAAGCGAGTGAAGCCGGTTTATGAAGCTTGGTCTGACTGTACATTTCTGGATTCTTGTCGGGGGACCAGTGGGTGATACAGTAAGTTGGTGACAGGTGATTCAGTTCGGCTTTGACACAGAACGACAGGGGAATGTTTCAGAAAACAGACCCTACTCCTTTATGTTAACCGGAACGTTGTTTGAAGATGAACTAACAGCAAGAATGAAGCTAAGCAAGTTAGCCGGAGCAGACAGGTGGGGCTCGTTACCTGTAACAACAGCCGTCTTCCCCGTCAGCTTCACTGAGCTGGAGCATCTCACTCCTCTGAACACACGGTAGTACACTATCACATACAAGGAAACTGCTCCCGCTATGAAGAAAAGCAACGCCGACATTGCTGCATTCAGCCTACAACAGTGGCTTCGACATGACTAAAATGAAAAGATTGTTCCGGTCTGGTTTCAAAATAAAATCCTTGTGAGACAACATTTTTTTTTTTTACTGTTTGTTCAGCACGAAAGTATCTAAATTATTTTAGATATAGGCTAACACAGGTCGCTTTTGATAAAAGTGGCAAAATGATGTCATTTAGATCTACATCATAATTTTACTAATATCATTAAGAAGTTGCTTTGAAGGACAATCAAATGCCATCAGTTTAGGCAACATCCGGTTGGGCTTCAAGGTTTAGCGTTACCGAATCGGCAGATGTCGCCATATATCTATTCGTAGGAAGTAAAATATCCTCCTGAGAATCAAAGGAAAAAAGTATCTTTCAATTTTTATTTTATTTTATTTTATTTTATTTTATTTTATTTCATTGTGAATTCCTGCTAAAACAGCAACTCACAATTTAGAATTTTGTAAAAATATTTTTATTTTAGATTTTACAGCATGTCCACTGTAGTGGACTAACTTTTACTATAACACAACGAAATCATAATAGACAAGAAATAGACATATAATAGACAAGAAAACAAGAATGTCAGTCCATTTTTTAAACAAAACTGAACATTTGGCCTGTATCTTTTGTTGAACTACTGAACAAAACTGACATTATGAAACATTCATAACATTGCTATTATTTTTCCTAACAAAAAGTTTAACTGAACTCTGACTCCAATTTATGATTCCTGACATATTCATAAACAAAAAAATATCTGATTACCATAGTAAAAATAAATAAATAAATAAATCTTAATATTTGACTTATCATTTCTCTTTTCCTGGCATTTGCGTTTTGCTGCTGTCTCCATTTTGTCTCAGCATGAAAACAAAGTTCCCCTCATCCCACCCAAATACATAAGATATCATTAGAAAGGCCAGGATTTCCTCTACAGAGCACTTAGTAGGGTAGCTCAAATGAGTCAAAAGATATAGACCAAAACCAAATGTCCACTACAGAGGACACAAATGAATAGGCTGGGTCTCAGGAGGATATTGTGAAAAAGAAAGTATGGCCCAAACGGGATGTTGTGTTAAATGGAAAGCACTCTCTCTGCTTCTATAGTCAGTATTTCTGGAGGTATCCAGTTTGATTAGGAATAGAATAGTGACACAGGTGCACTGAACTGGTGTACTTTAGTCATGCGTTGTGATATAATTTTGTGCTGACTCATGCTGACAATGACATTAAATAAAACACAGAAAAAGCTACATTATTCCAATGCATCACCTGAAAATGACTAAATATATAATGCAATCTGATTACACATAGTTAAAGCTTAAGCCCCCCGGTGTCATGCAGGAGGTGGGATGGGTTGTCCATGATCGATGTCAGCCTGGCTAACATCCTCCTCTCACCCACCTCCTCGATGGTGTCCAGAGGGCAGTCCAGGACAGAACCAGCTCTCCTGACCAGTTTGTTCGGTCTTTCCTGTCCCTCTCAGTCAGTTTCCCTGTCCCTTCAACAGTTGTCACCAAGGTTTGATTACATTACTCATTACTGCTTTGTCAAGTTACCAGGCCTACTATAATTTTTTAAAACTTTTCCACTGCACGGACAAATTATATATCAACTAGAATTGTCAAGGCAACCAGTTGAGTTGCAGTTTATATTCATGTCTGTCCAGACTCATATAATATAAGCAGTGAGGATGTGATAAAAGATATTAACTTAATTTTTTTTGCTTAAATGGAAGTCCTCACTTTGCTGACATGTATGATTCCAGTAAATCATTTCTAGTGAGAAACATGGTGCAACAACAATCACCTGAAGCTCAGTATCAGCAGAACCAATGAGCTTGTGGTGGACTACACCGCTTCAAATATGGATGCTGCTGCAAAGAAGCTGCAAACTGTAAAACGTGGATGCCTCACAGACATTTTCAACCTGGCAGCACAGAAGATCTATAAAGTCACCTCAGTTTCAAGGTGAACACCCAAGATTAGTGTCACCAGCTCAGAATCTCCCAGTCTGTTCCTCATTTATGGTGTTAGATAGACACCAGAAAAGTGTTTCTATAGAACATTATGATGTCACAGTGAAGTTGACCTTTGACCCATTGGGTATAAAATGTCATCACTTCATCATTTTATCCTATGAGACATTTGTGTGAAATGTTGTCATAATTAGCATATTCATTCTTTTGTGAGGTCACAGTGACCTTTGACCTACAATCAGTTCATCCTTGAGTCCAAATGGCCATTTGTGCCAGTTGTAATGAAATTCTGAGATATCCCTTTCAGGAGAACGTGACAGGCATGAGCTCACAGTGACATTGATATTTAACCACCAAAAATCTAATCAGTGCATCCTTGAACGTTTGAGTCAAATATAAAGCTATTCCCTCATGGTGTTTCGGAGATATCACGTTCACTATTTTCTATGTATGGAGTAGGTTATTTGCACAGTAGACATAGGGAGAGAGCAAGTGTGAGTGTGTAGACAGAGAGAGAGAGAGAGAGAGAGAGAGAGAGAGAGAGAGAGAGAGAGAGAGAGTGGTGTGTAGTGGTATGGCATAGATGGATGTGTAAGTGTCTCTTTAAGTCATTCATGCACTGAGGAGGGTGATGTGGATGGGGTTAAACAGTTGGGTTGCTGGTTTGATCAGGCCCGATTTTGGTGAAAAAAAAAAGCCGTTTATAGTTTCAGTTTATGGGCTTTTTGTTGGAATGTATTTTTCTTGTTACATACCAGTGGTCCCTGCACATTTTCTGGAGGAGACTAAAACAAAGGTAGTTTCACAGACTTTGACTTGTATTCATGCAGAGATGTTCAAAGAGAGTTGCTGCCTCTCATCTGTGTGGGTTTCCCCTGGGTACATCAGCCAACAAAAGCAGTGGATTGCACACAATTAAAACAGTAAGAGCAACAAAGATAATAATGGCAATGATTAGTATGTACAGTATAATGTTCCAATTAAAACAAGAGGTTAAAAAAAAAAATAATCGAAAGGAGCACTAAATGTTCTACTACATATCCTTCTGTAGTATACAATTATTCCACTTGTATCTTTTTAGCTGAACTTGAAGATTTTGATCGGGAACCTTCCAAACAAGCTAGTCTTAAGATTAGAAGTAGAAGTAATGTTAAATATACAAGCAATTTTCCAAAAAGAATTCTACAAAAGTATACAAAAGTATAATTCATAATTTACCCAAGGCAAAGGTATGTGGAGAATGACACCTGTTCAATCTGCAAACCACCTAAGACAGCGCAGTATTCCAGAAGATCTGAGAACTCACTGACAACTATGTAGAATGAAGAAATATTACACACATGTAGGACTTTTAGATGTAGAGCTACTGCACTGAAAGCTGCTGAATCATGGTGTCTCAACCATCAAGTTCAACTGGTCTATTATGTAATTAGGTGAGTGGCAGTGAAAGAAGGGGATCAGATCTTCACCACAATCCATTCACACTTCATTTGGATATTGGCTATTTGGATTTTACACTTAGTTTAATTTCAGTTCTGTTTGAGTTCCATGCTAAACAGAAAATGTTTTTCTCTGAGTAGAGGTGTTCGTACTAGATTGAGGACTAGTTGAAGAGCCAAACCATTACCATAGCTTTAATTACACTTTTCAGTCTTGAGCTAAGCTTTTCATAAAACAAGCACAAGGCAACAATCCCGTTGAAGAAATGATATTAGCTGAGGTTCATGTACAGAGATCACAGTGTGGAATGGCCTGGCCTGCCTGAACAGGAGTCCTACAGAAAAGCATTCTGATGAGCTGCACAGATAACATGGCAACTTTATCTATGTGCTGGCTTACTGTATCTCAGGTCATGACATGCCAGCTTAGTGTAAAATGTTTTAGCATAAAATTTGTCAACAACTGTGTATTCAGTTTAACCATTCATTGCTTACTATAATACAATTACAATTAGTCATTTGGCAGATGCTTTTATCCAAAGCGACATACATACGAATTCACACACCGATGGCACAGCATCAGGGGCAGTTTTGGGTTTCAATATCTTGCCCAATGATACTTCAGCATGTGGACTGCTGGGGCCAGGGATTAAACCACTGACCATGAGCTATGAGTTAGTCACATACAGTTGTAACAAGTATAAAGTCTTTTTCTGTATGTGAACTTAGTGTGACTGATATTCTCCAGGGCCTTAGTTGGCTACATGTTCCAATTTCCAAAGTAATGGTGATCAATGCTGACATTCAGTTGCTTTTTCCAAGGCCTTTACAGACAGCAAGAATGCATACAAAATCAATGGAAAACCTCTGTGACAAACAGAAGTAGACTGATATTTTGTGCCACTGTGTTTAGACAATGCAGATAGATAGTCTTTATTTTCCCATTTTAATGTCTAGGACCGCACCAATAAACACAATAAGTACAACAGATACGTGTCTTACACTCCTACCACTGAAAAAATAAAGCTGTTGTTCTATTGTTCTGTACAATCTATTTTACCTTAGTCACCTCTGTAAAGTTTTTGACTGTTAGGGCATTCCAGAGTGGATGAATGACTCTTGGAAAACAAGATGAAATTACTTTGTGAATGGAAATCATTTTCACATGCAAACAGGGTTTGCAGCACCATGGTGTGGCTGTGGCATCACAGCATGTCTCAAAGCCTTCATAGTACTGTGTCTCAGTGCTAATATTGTTAAACTGTCATTAACTGCAACACTCTTTAGAAAGACTAATTTTGCAGGCAATATGTAAAATGAGGAGTTAGACGTTTTTAAACTTCTCTCTACTTACCACCAGAGAGATACGTATGTTTATGATGTTACATCGTCATGGGCTCATCAATGTTCCGATGTTGTTGAACCAACAACCTGCTCAGTACCCAAGATCATTTTCATTATTTAGTAGCCCCTAATGACTCCTGCCACCTCCCACTGTCAGTGGACTGTGTATGCTGTCTGTTTTGTCCAAGTTCCCATCACGTCACAACCCATCTATTTCCTGTTTTACTTAGAAAACATGAAAAACAACCAGTACTAATGTGCTGCAGTAACACTACAGGTCCTGTGTCTTGAACCAGCTGAAAGTCAGACAAAACAAGAGACGCCACACAGATAATTATAGATTCAATTAAAACTAATTTATTTAACCAATATCAAACGCTACTAAAACACAGTTAAATATGTAAATCAGCACGCAGTGGTGTAGTGAACAAACCAAACAGAACAGGAACAAAAACCTGCCAATTGAGAGGAGAGAGAAGCAGAACTGAACAATCCGAACAATCCAGCCCTCTTATACTGTAATCAGGAGGAGGTGATTCACACGTAGCTCATCCTTCAGACACACCTCTACCCTCTATCACTCTATTAACACAAACAGGAAAAACACACACAAGAGGCCACAAACAAAGTGTGTGTGTGTGTGTGTGTGGGGGGGGGGACTATCAACAGAATTAGGGACCAATGTGAGACACACCTATAGTTTTGGAAAGAAAACAACAGCAACCCCAGAGGAGGTGTGGGTGTGATTAGAGAACACAGAAAGGCCCCTTTTTTCCTTGAACAGCAGGTACCGAAGGCATGGTGGAGGACACGCCACCAGCGCCCACAGCGGGATTCGAACTGGGGACCTCTAGCTGTGAGGCGACAGTGTTACCACTTGTGCCACCGTGCTACCAATTGTAATATATACATACTATCATACACATACCATGTACATAATCTATCATATGCTATTTTATTATTGATGAGATTTCTATTATTATTACGGCTGTTAGTCATTATTGTGCACCTCTCTCTCTCTCTCTCTCTCTCTCTCTCTCTCTCTCTCTCTCTCTTAGTACATGTCTCAATGTCTCAGTACATCTTTGCAAATGATTAAGTGCAGGGAGCCTACAGTTAGCTCAGTTAGCCAACATTTAGCACAATTTCCAAGTGAATAGTTCTTGTTGATCTAAACTGATTGTTGATTCTCAGTCTAATGGTTGTTCTCTCTAAAACATGTCAACATCATTTCATTGTTTAAGTCATCACATGCACAATAGTCTGTTCAATTGTCAAAATTAGTCAAGAACATAATACCATGAATACCACATATGAATCTCTTGGAACATTTGATAAATTGATTACAGTACTTGACGGTCAGGTGAAACTAGAACTTGACTAACAGAGGAGGAGTTTCACACATCTCAGATGACCAATCAAACAGTATGTTTAGTTACCTGACAGATGCTGTCCATGATTGTGAATGCTGCCAAACATGTATAGAGCTTGGCAAGGACCAGTACAATCCCCTACAATCAGTGTAGGGGATGGTTGCGACAGGCACTCCGTTTCTTCCCTTGTTGCAAGGGAGAATATACGCTGTGATGTGGACAAGAATCTGTGGCTAGACAGACAGCAGCATGGCCAGGAGGTTGAGGAGGACAGCCAGGAGGGGGAGGACGGTGGCCAGAAGAGGGAGGATGAGGACAGCGACCAGTGAAGAAGAGTTAGTTTATTTACAGCACTGTAGGCTACATATGATTTTCTTTGTTTTTTGTTTATGTGTTTGTATTACAGTATATTATGCTGTATACATTTTCTTTTTAGTCTGATGTATGGAAGTTACTTGATGTGTGTGAATAATAATGGTTACAACATCCTTGGCAGTATGAGCGCAATGTGTGATGTCAAACCTTGGAGGCTACCCTTGCAGTAAAATCCTATTTTTTTTTTTTTTTTTTTCAGTTTTATACACAACTGTATTCTGCTAGCAAGACAAAAAAACTAGTACAGTAACCATTATCAATGAAGGACTGGGCTAAGACTGAGAGGTGGACATGAGGGATATTTCAATGGTTCTCTGCCATAGTGACAAAACATCTCAACATTTTGACTTGCAGTGCTTACACAATGCCAAAGGGACGATGCATTTTGGTGGCACTGACTATTTACCTGGGAAAGGAATTTAGTTTTGAAGCATGAGTGAACAGTTTTGGGAGAGATATGAGCTTTTGCAAGTGAGCTATGGTGTTGTGCTGAACTGTAAGACTGTTTTACCAAATGATCTTAGAGTTTTGAGAATGTAAATTGTTGTTTCAAGAAATGAACCAAACCAATGGAGAAAAACTGTAATGCTTCTGGTCAAAGCAGATGGCCGTCCACCCAGAGCCTGGTTCTGCTTGAGGTATCTGCCTGTCAAAAGGAAGCATTTCCTCACCGTCATCAGCAAGTGCTTGGTCATGGAGGAATTGTCAGGTCTCCGTACATTAAAAAGTATGGTCTAGACCTGCTCTACATGGAAAGTCATGAGATTACTTTCATTGTGATTTGGCAATTTATAGATAAAACTGATTTATAGATAAAACTGAGATTGAAATTGAAAACCATCATTTTTAGTTGAATGCTTTTCCAGGGCCTGTAAAGAAAATCCCATGCACTATAGTGACTTGATTGTTTATTAGTACTGTGCATCAATAATTCAAGATATACAATGCATTAATAAATCTGTGGATTTATCTAATCTTACCAAGCTCCTACAAGCTGTTACATAATTAGTCATTACCTTATATGTGAGAACAGATATAGCCAATTTAAACAGTGCTGTCACAACTTTTCTGTTAACTTCAAGATAGTCTGTCTGTCTACTACACTCGCTCCTTTCTTTATTTTATTAGGAAAGTGGCAGTGCTGGGCTTGCCAAATCAAAATGTGTCATGTGTCAATTGATATCTAATATAAACAATGACAACCCAATATCAGGATGGAAAGCTTTTTATGCGAGACCACACAGTCTCTCACTGAGCTCCCACAGCTTCTTTGCTGCAGCGTCATCCTTGGCTTTAGCAGAAAGTTCTTTCACAGTGCAGTTGGAGAAGTAACGCCCACTGAGAGGTTCAAGTCCCTCTTGGAGAGCACAATGCAGACTGGTCTGGGCTCCCTCGACAGTATTTTTGAAGAAAAAAACAGTCAGGGGCTTCAGGAGCATTTGCACTGTGGGAGTGTTCCTTGCCAGGTCAGTGTTGATACATCCTGCACAAACAGAAAATAGTGATTTTTTAGCTGCAATTATAAAAATAACCTGTTATTATACTGTTATTTTATACACACACACACACACACACACACACACACACACACACACACACACACACAAAACACATATAGTCCCATCTGTGGATTGACAGTCTTTGTTCAGTCTGGCAACAGTTTTCATCCTCAGCTCAGTGGATGCTGCTGTCATGACTGGTGGTCTGGGGTCAATTCTATCTCCATTTTGCTACCAGGTGCCTCTTGGTCATTGTGGATGTTGGTCTTCTGCTCATCCATAGTTTCCACGTTGTATGTAACCTCTCTCCTTGGTGTTGCTGTTATAGTAGCATTTCATCAATTCAACATTCTCAGTCCTTCAGAACAATCGTTTTAAAGCGACATCAATTAAACATGATGTGTGGCACAGCTGCATCATCTGTTCATTGTTTTGTTGTAGCCTAGCACTGAATTTTATGATCTGTCAGATGAGCATTGTGTTCATGACAACTTATATTTTACCTTAAATTCAATTCACAACATAGCATAATGTGAAAATGCAGCTGTTTGCACTAAAGCAAACATCATGTCATGATTATAGTAGTTGAACTAGGTATAGCCTACATTTAATGACAAATCAATATATTAAGTTGAAATGTCATTAAGGGATCTAGTTAAAACAACTCCTCACAAAGCACTACACAAACAGTGAAGGGTATAAAGTTTGATGGCGCATTGGACCATCTTAAGTAACTAATACAATTTGTGAACACTTATATTGTGGAGTCCTGTTCCCGCATGGTTTGTGTATTCCAGCTGTGTCATGCCATCATGGATGCTGAAAAGACTTCTACATAGGATACACCTGTGCGTCCTTGCTCATAGTTCCTCTTTCCTTGGTCCTCTCTCATTGAGATGCATTTTAGCAATTGAGACATCCTTCAACATGGCGTGTTAACCTCAATTTCCAGGTCACAGGAAGGAGGACCAAGGAGAGAGGACACAAGGAGGCACAAGATATAGAAATAAGAAAAGCTGCAGCTCTTTTCCACTCACTCCTTGCAAGATTGTCCAGTGTTGCTCTGTTATTGTTTCATGCCATTATTTTTGACTCTGTCATCTGCATTTGGGCCCTACCCATTGCCCTGCTCACTCCAGCCTTGACATCCAAGAGTCTTTGGTCATGCTATAGGCCTAACATCAAGGGATCATCAAAGTCATTGGAATGCATTGTCTGGGTCCAGATTCCGTGGCAATCCTTTCAATATTTATCAAGATATTTCAGTCTAGACCAAAGTGGTGGACAGACCCACCTACAGAGCTACCCCAAGATCCTTGCAAATTGTCCTCAGTTTGCATTGAACTGTATTAAACTCCCCATTTCATGGAAACAGTGTTCAATAATTCCTTGTTTTAAGACTTTATTATCCATTTGCATGAGTTGACATGCTCTGACCACTGACCTGGATGGAGGCTGTAGCAGGTGACCTTAGTTCCCTGTAGTCTTTTGGCCAACTCATGGGTGAAGAGGACATTGCACAGCTTGCTATCAGAATAGACCTGGAGAACCTCCATGTACGAGGTCCCCACTCCCAAAGCCTTTTGTGTGTTCAGGCTATCAAAATCAATTTTTCCAAAGTGATGTGCCAAAGACGACACATTGACCACCCTGCTCGGTTCACACTCCTTCAGTCGGTCCAGCAACAGGTTGGTTAACAGGAAAGGACCAACGTGGTTGACGCCAAACATCATTCCCAGCCCGTCCTCTGTGCGACCCTGCAGGACAATACCTGTGATAAAAACATGGACAAACCTTAATCCTGTTTCCAGACATGGTGATATCAAAACAAGCAAGGCTGGAAACCATCTTACATCTTTAGGAGAGCATAATTATCCTTGACACAGACAAACATACCATAGTTCAACTTCATTACAATACAACCAAGAGCATAACTGCCACAAATAGTGAAACAAGCAAATGAATTAAGAAGTGACATAATTAAGGACTTTTTACTATTAACAATATTATGGCTGATCAAATTAGCAGCTGGATTTACAGTGATAGAGCTGAACGGTGCAACCAAAGGTGCTTATTCAGCAACAAAAAGGATGCTTTGAATGCAAAAAGAAATAACTCAGAGGCACAAACATCTCTCAGGGATTTTGATCCATGTTTGATCTGTGGCATTCTACTGGTAACACTCATTGACTTTGTGTCTCTTCAGAGTGTTTTGTTTGTACACCCTCTGGGGTTTCAGAGAACACTGTGATGGATGGTGCGTTGAGCAAAAATGCCTCTGTACACACTTGTACACCACTTGTGAAGGCCCATGCCACAATATCTCAAGCATAAGCAAAGCTTGAAAGCATCCTGAGACATAATTAAGGACTGTCTGTGTTTTGCTGTAAAAAATCTGAACCACTGTTCATTTTGAAAGAGCAATGGCCAGTGGGGAAACTCCAACACTCAACCGAGCGTTCATGTAACTTCATGACTCAGTGAATCAATGTTGCTTCATCAGTCAAGGTCAGACCTTCTTATGTGTGGGGTTGGCAGAGTTTTGCTGTGGTCCATCCAAAAATTAAGCTCCTCAACCAAATAACAGGTAATACTTGTAAGCTCAGTTGAGGGATCATTTCAGTTTAAGTTGGGTCTTTTTTCTAAAGCGTTGGCTTCATTTCAAACAATTGCACACATTAAAGTAATTCTTAACTCTTTGAACATGGTAACATTGCTATACAATAAGTTGACAATACATGCCATTAGTTTTCTCATGAGAAAATTAGCAACAGTACTTTGTTATGACGGTAGTGTAGTAGTGTTTTTCTTTTCTGTACCCTTTATACTTTTTTACTTTTGACCTCTTTATGCCACTGTTCTTGCTTTTTGTAATATTTGCTGGCTGTAATAACCACATTTCCCCGGTGTCAGATCAATAAAGTCTTACCTTATCAAAGTTTGACTGGTCAAGAAACACAAGCAGTAAGATCAGACAGAACAGACATAAACAAGCCAATAGTTGAGGTAAATTATCTGAACCACTTTGTCTCTGTAAAACTGAAAGCGATTACCCCCAAAATGTCTACCCACACTGAACAAAAGAACTGTGTGTCTTAGAACAGGAAGTCAAAGTTGGTCAGTAAACTGTAATTGATGTTTAAAACAGACACCTTTAGGATCTGGACTATTTAATTGTTGTGTCAAAATGGACTTTACTTCCTGTGTTTTCGCACCCTTGTGATTGTTTGATTGTGTTCACCTGTGTCTGATTAGTTCTCCTCCCCTGTCTATTTAAGTCAGTGTGTTTCCCTTTGTCTTTGTGACATCATCCCTTATGTGTGGCTTTCCTTGTTCTGAGATTCTGGTTCCCTGTGATATTTGTGAATTTTCATGTTTCCCTGGAATTGCTTTTGTGTTTGGATTTTTGTACTTAGTTGGATTTAGTTTGCCTTATTTTGTTAAATAAATCATTTGGACTATTTCCACTCAGCCTTTTTGTAAATTCTGCATCTTTGGGTTCACTCCTTGCTTTTGGCTCGGCCACAAAATCATAATAAACAATTGAATAGTTCAGAAAATGCACAAGACTTTTTGGGGTGTTTGGTTAATGGTGGGGAAAAGTTACAGGCAGAGCATGGTATTATTCCTTGGATCAGTGTACTTATTTTAATTGATTCATTTTTGGATTTCAAATGAATTTTAAAACAATTCTGCACACTATATGGCAACATTTTACTCTTGATTGCGACAATGTGATAGAATTTGAATTCAAATCTGGCATCCTTTGATCAGCTGCAGAGCTGCAGTCTGACATGCTTCTCTGCACTCCCATTAGAGCAGTTACCCACCCAAAACCTCACAGACACTGTGTCTGCCCCCTGACCACCTAAACTAATTCGATTGAAAGTAAACAGGAGTTATACATAGAAAATTAAAACACTGCAATAGTACAACAGGATAGGAGAATTAAATGTGGACTCCTTAACATCAGATCTGCGTCATCTAAAGCTGTATTACTAAATGAGTTAACATCAGATCATCATATTGATTCATTGTGTCTGACTGAAACCTGGCTGTGTCATGAAGAGTATGTTAGCCTAAAAGTAGCTAATCCCCCAAGCCATATTGATGCTCACATTCCTTGAGGTAGTGGCTGAGGAGGTGAAGTTGCAGCCATTTTTGACTCAAACCTATTAATCAACTCTAAACCTAAAGTTAGTTTGAAAGCCTTGTTCTTCGTCTTTCACATCAAACTTGGAAAACAGTGCAACAACTTTTATTTGTTATAGTGTACCGCTCTCCTGGTTCTTATTCCAAATTTCTGAGTTCTCTGAGCTTCGCTCAGGTTTAGTTCTTAAAACAGATAAAGTAATTATTGTAGGTGATTTTAATGTTCATGTTGATAATGACAGCCTTAGTACTGCGTTTATCTCATTATTGGACTCAGTTGATTTCTGTCATAATGTACATGAACCTGTTCAGTGTTATGGTTAAAACACTCTCGACCTTGTTCTGTCATAATATGTTCTGACATAATATTATAGCCATTTCAAACTGAACACTTAGCAGTCTCTTCACAGAATACTCTTTTATCGGACCATCATTTAATAACTTTTGTATTCTTATTACCAGACTACCTGCCCTTTGGCAAAAAATTCTACACCAGATTCCTATCTGATAGTGCTGTAGCTAAATTTAAGGAAATGATCCCATCAGCATTTAATTCAATGCGATGTCTCAGTACAACATATCCAGGGGTTTTAGCCAACTGTAGACCAACATCTATACTCCCCTTTCTCTCAAATAAAGCAGTTGCTAATCAGCTGTGTGACTTTCAACACAATAGTTTATTTGAGGATTTCTAGTCGGGATTTACAGTGCATCATAGTACAGAGACAGGACTGGTTACAAATGACCTTCTAATTGCATCAGACAGATGACTTGTCTCTGTAATAGTCTTATTAGATCTTAGTGCTCCATGGTGTAATGTGCTGCTTGGACACAAACCGGGGACTAATATCCCCGGTTTGTGTCCAAGCAACAAGCTTGCCAAAACTCTAGCATGCCCACTGTGTCCGGCGAGAGGTTCATTGGAGCACATCCTGTGCTGCTTCCCCAAAGCTCTGGAAGAGGGGAGGTACACGTGGTGCCACAACCAGGTGTTGAATACAGTAGCAGACTCCACTTGAATCCAGCAGAGCAAACATCAGCTCCCAGCAGGGAACATCACCTTCGTCAAAGCAAGGAAGAAAGCTCAGGGCCTAAAACCTCTGCCCGTGATTGGCAGCCGTGAGTGGTCCTGGGAAGACAGCTGAAGTTTCCCAAGCATATCTGACTCATCGAAGCAAGTGGTGGTCATGGAGCTTACAGTCCACTAGGAAGACTGAATAGAAGGAGGCCTATGAGCAAAAGAAGGCCAAATACCTGGAGCTTGTGGAGACCTGCAGAGGGAATGGAACCTGTGAACCCATGAGGTGGGCTGCAGGAGATTCCCAGGGCAGTCTCTGCAGCAACCACTCAGGCTTCTGGGCATCAGAGGGTTGCAGGAGAGAAAAGCCACCAAAAACATCTGCAAAGCTGAAGAGAGAGCTTCTAGGTGGCTGTGGATTAAGAGAGGGCATCCATGGTGTAGTGTGCTGCTTGGACACATACCAGCGACTGATCATCCCTGGTTGGGTCGCCCAGGTGAGGGTGTCTGATGATCAAAGACCCAAAATGCCTGATGACCCCAGGTTCATCATTGACGATGAGTCCAAGCCACATTATCACCACGTAGATGGTTTTTGTTCATGGAATTACTAAACAGCTGCTGGGGCAAAAGCGGAGTGGACGAAGCTATGACAAAGCAAAGAGGAGAGATAGACTGTGGCTGATCCAGGGACAGATCCTGGCAGAGGTGGAGGAGGAACACCACAGCAGAACACTGTCTATGCGAGAGCAAGGAGCTTGGACCGACTGGGACCACACATCTTCCTGCAATATCACCTGGTCAGAAATTTGGAAGTTAGAACTACCAAGACTCAACTTTCTGATCCAGTCAGTGTGCAATGTCCTCCCAAGCCCATCCAACCTACATAGATGGGGTCTTGCCGAAACTCCAGCTGTCATGGACTCTGGTGGAGCTTCTTAGCCCCACCCTCTTGCTCACACCCCTCTGCTCATCCTCCACTCAGCCCTGCCAGCTTTTCCCGCCAGTGCTTGGCCCACACCCTACTGAACTCCCCCTGCATTGACTGTCAGCCAATCTGTGTCCAGCCTGCTCGGCCACCACACACTTGCTTCTCATCTGCTCATTTGCTCCTCAGTATTTATACCAGTCAGTGTTCCTTTGTTCTCTGCCAGATGGTTAGTGCCTATGCCTGCTTCGTATCCCGCCTGTTTCTCTGTTCTGCCTTTTTGGATTTTTGACCTGTGTCTGTTACCTGACTCCTGATCAACCTGCTTTCCGGTTTTGACCCTAGCTACAAACGGTATTTTGCCCTGCTTAAAAGACCCAGTAAACTTGCTGTTTCTGCTATATATCTGTCTCTGGCTGGTGTTTCTGCGTGTGGATTCTCTCTGACCCCTGCCAGAACGATCTGGCCAGAAATGGATCCAGCAGAACTCCAACATCTCTGTGCTCTGGTGGACAAGCAGGGCTCTGCTCTCAACATGCAACAGAAGGAGATGGTGTGGGAAGCCGATTCACCTGTCTGTGTCTCTTTGGAGGTTTTCACTCAGGAGATGAAGAAGGTGTTTGACAGGTCTGTCAATGGCTGAGAGGCAGCATGAGTTCTTCAGGCACACCAGGGGAGGAGGTCAGTTTCTGATTATGCCATTGATTTCTGCACATTAGCTGCTAGGTGCTCTTGGAATGTGGATACCCAGTACGATGCCTTTTTGAATGGTCTTGCCAAGGTAAAGTACATCACTGAGCCTGTCACCCTTCTGATTTCTGGCAATCACTGTGAGGAAATTTCCCTGCATCTGATTGACACTCCCCAAGTTCCCATAATATTGGGCTATCCCTGGCTGGTTAAACACAACCCTCAAATTGACTGGGCCAACAACAACATAGTTGGGTGGAGCTCATTTAGTCTGTTTAAATGTCTCGTCAGCCTTGTCACCAGGTAGCACCATGGAGTCCATGGAGGAATATCCGGACCTGTCAGCAGTTCCAGCCGAATATTTGGATCTCAAGTCTGTATTCAGCAAATCACGCGCCACCACTCTTCCTCCCCACCGTCCATACGATTGCGCTATCGACCTGCTGCCTAGAACATCACCACCGAAGGGTAGACTCTACTCTCTTACTGCCCTTGAAACGGAGGCCATGAACAGGTACATTGATGAGTCTCTCGCTGCAGGCATAATTCGGCCATCTTCTTCTCCAGCAGGCGCAGGATTCTTCTTTGTGGAAAAGAAAGATAGATCTCTTTGACCCTGCATAGATTACCGGGGCCTAAATGACATTACCATTAAAAACCATTACCCATTGCCACTGATTTCTTCAGCGTTTTAAAAACTTGCGGTGAGCCAACATCTTTTCGAAACTGGAACGCCTATCACCTGGTGAACGAGAAGGAGATTAATAGAAGACAGCCTTTAATACAACCAGTGGCCACTACGAATATCTTGTAATGCCTTTTGGCTTGACTATTGCTCCTGCTGTTTTTCAGGCCCTGGTGAATGATGTGCTGCGGGACATGGTTAATAACTTTGTTTTTGTGTACTTGGATGACATTCTGATTTTTTTCCAAGTCTCCCCAGGAGCATGTGCTACATGTGAGGCGGGTTCTGCAGTGCCTCTTGGAGAATCAATCATATGTGAAAGCAGAGAAATGCGAGTTCCACCAGGACTCAGTGTCGTTCTTGGGGTTCGTGCTGTCAGCTGGGAAACTGGAGATGGACTCTGCCAAAGTCAAGGCAGTGCTGGAGTTGCCGGGGGTGACCCGGAAGGAGCTACAGAAATTCCTGGGGTTTGCAAACTTTTATAGAAGATTCATACGCAACTATAGTTCTGTTGCTGCACCACTAACTACCCTTGCTTCCCCCAAGGCCCCCTTTTCCTGGTCGGCTGCTGCAGAGGCGGCCTTCTGCAGACTTAAGACGGCCTTCACCTCTGCCCCCATACTAGCCACGCCCGATCCTCAGCTGCAGTTTGTGGTTGAGGTAGACGCCTCTGATGTAGGAGTGGGTGCGGTTCTCTCTCAGTGCTCCCCTAGTGACAAAAAACTGCACCCCTGTGCTTTTTTCTCTCTCCGTCTGTCTCCCACAGAGAGAAATTACAATGTTGGCAATCAGGAACTGTTGGCGGTCAAGATGGCGCTGGAGGAGTGGAGACACTGGCTGGAGGGGGCGGAGAAACCTTTCCTGGTCTGGACGGATAAGAACCTGGAATACATCAAGACGGCTAAGCGTCTCAATTCCAGTCAAGCTAGGTGGGCGCTTTTCTTCTCTCGATTTCACTTCACTCTTTCCTACCACCCAGGATCCAAAAATGTGAAGCCTGATGCCTTGTCGCGCCGGTTTGTCAAGGAGGGGGAATCCTCTGAACCTGACACCATCCTGCCTAGCCAGTGTCTCATTGCCACAGCACACTTCTCCATAAAGTAAGAGGTACTGGAGGCCCTTCATCAGCACCCATCTCCAGGTAATGAACCTAGTGGGCGGTTATTTGTCCCTGTATCTGTCTGCTCCCAGGTTCTTCAATGGGCTCACGCATCCAGACTCGCCTGCCACCCAGGGGCCCAGCGCACCGTGGCTAATCTCCGCCAGAGGTTTTGGTGGCCCCAGATGCAGAAGGACGTGTTGGAGTATGTGGCTGCCTGTCCCAACTGCGCTCAGGGGAAGCCATCCAATCATCCTCCTGCTGGCCACCTTCAACCACTGCCTATTCCTCGCTGGCCCTGGTCTCACATAGCCCTGGATTTTATCCGACAGGTGTCCTCAATTTACCTCTCACTTTTGGAAGGCTTTCTGTACCCTCATAGGTGCCACGGTGGACCTGTCGTCGGGATTCCACCCACAGACCAATGGGCAGACTGAGAGGGCCAATCAGCACCTGGAGACCTCCATCCGCTGCATGGTCAGCCAGAACCCGTCCTCCTGGAGTCAAGTCCTGCCCTGAGTGGAATATGCACATAACTCCCTGCCTGTCTCCTCTACGGGGCTCTCTCCATTTCAAGTCTGTTTTGGTTATCAACCCCCTTTGTTCCCCTTACAAGAGGAGGAGATACTTGTGCCTTCTGCCCAGGCTTATGTCAGCAGATGTCACCAGACCTGGCAACGAGCTCATGCCCAACTCCTGCGATCATCAGCCCGTCAGAAGATTCAGGCCGACCACCGCCGCTCCGCTGCCCCCCCATATAGGATAGGACAACAAGTCTGGTTGTCGTCCAGGAACCTGCCCCTCCGGACTGTGTCCCAAAAGCTGACGCCCAGGTTCGTTGGCCCATTTCCAGTATCAAAAATTATTAATCCCTCTGCTGGTCGTTTACAGTTGCCCCGGACCCTTCGGAGAATCGGTCCCACCTTCCATGTCTCCTGCATCAAGCCAGTATGCAGCAGCATGCTTCTGCGTGTGGATTCTCTCTGACCTCTGACACCAGCATGCCCACTGTGTCCGGCAAGAGGTTCCTTGGAGCACATTCTGTGTATCCTAGTAATAGTAACCTAACGAGGGCTGCCAATTTTTATCAAATGTTTCATAATACTGCATTTATTTATGTAATTATTTTGAAAAAAGTTTTTTGACTAATCAGGTGTTTTCCCTCTGGCAGCACCAATGATGCAGCTAACATGTCACCAGTCCCTGTTCGTTTGGGCACATTTGGTCAGATTTTCATAAGAATTTAAAGTATGTATTCATGTGCAATGCTTAACTATTAAATGTGCGCAAATATATGTATATATATACATAGATGCAATATTATAGAAAGGAAATGGGAATGGATGGAAGTAAGGTCTGTCTTTGACTTTGCCTGATCCTCTGTTCTCCAGTAACCAACTCTGCTTTCTGGTCCTGTGCAGATTTACAATATCAATCTACAATGAACAATCTAACCTGCATTGTTGATGAGGATGTCCAGTCTGGGTTCAGATTTCAAGAAGGTTTCAGCAAAGCTGCGAACAGACTTGAGACTCCCCAGATCCAACTGCATGAACACCACCTGATTACTGCCACTCTCCTGTGGGATGAATGAGTAGTTAAATATTAAATGAGGAAGCACTTTGGACTTGTTTTTTTTTTTTTTTTTTTTTTTTCATGAATGTCTGTATGCCAAAATGAATGTTAAAGATATTTCCAAAAATGCAACAGTGCAAAAAATGTTTTGCAGCAGTGTGGTTTATTAGTGTGGACCCACACACAGTGACACAGATATCAACTACCATCTACCTATATATTATTGAATGGAAACTGTCCATTTATGATAACAAATATCAGAATCAGAATTCCTTTATTGATCCCTGAGGGGAAATTGTTTTTGTTGCAGGTGCTTCTTACAAGGATAGAATTAGAATAAAATTTAAAAAAAGAAAAGAGAAAGAAAATATATATATAAAAAGCAAATATAAAACACAAAATATTTATATTGAGAATATATATATATAAAACAAAATATACAACAAAATATAAAACAGAATATAAAACAAAATATATATACTGAGAAAAAATAAACAGTATATACAAAGGGATGTGCAAAGTTGAATATGTATATGTATATATGTCAAATATGTATCAGTATAAGTGAAAAGTCCGAAGGCCATTCAGAGGGAGGAGTTGTACAGGTTGATGGCCACAGGCAGGAATGATTTCCTGTGGCGTTCAGTCTTGAGTTTTGGTGGGATGAGTCTCTCACTGAACGTACTCCTGTGCCTGGCCAGCACATCATGAAGTGGGTGTGAGACGTTGTCCAAGATAGTCCATAGCTTAGTCAGCATCCTCCTCTCTGACACCACCACCAGAGAGTCACACTCCATCCCCACTACATCACTGGCGTGGGTCTCGGTTCGCTTGCAAGTGAACCCTGGTTCGGTTCGTATGCAATGTGAAAGCTCACCGGACCAAACACAGGACCAAATGTTCGTAGTGACGCTATATGCAGTGCATACGCAGTGCATCAAGGGTAACAAGTGACCGCTGACATTAGCAGTTGCTAGCTAGCTTAGCTCAATTGTCTGAACAACAATAACCCATAAATTCACAATTTGGCGTATTTAAACAAAATCAAATCACAACTATCAACAGTCACAGTCCTTAAACTCTGAGCTCATATGTTGTCACGTTAGATCGTCAAAGTTAGAAAAATTACAGAATCAATCCCTGACAAGCTACGATAGCATTGTACGAACAGTTGCGTTCACTAACGTTGTAGCATTCCCTAAAATAATGGGAGGGGGGAGGGAGGGATTTCCCCTCCTACTTTGTCCAATTGACGAGCGCCCCTTTCAACCACGTGATGCTGCTCAGAAAGTTCGATGCACTTTAGAAATCACAGTGTGAAAGCAGAACCGAAACAAGTGATAAATGCAACAATGTTGCGACTTTCAGCTCCCCAATCGATCAGAGTCCACTTGGTCAGGTGGGAAAACGACCTTAGTCTTTGCCACATTTAGTTGCAGATGGTTCTGCTCACACCATGTGACGAAGTTGTCCACAGCAGCCCTGTACTCATCCTCATCACCCTTACTGATACATCCAACCATCGCAGAGTCATCAGAAAACTTCTGAAGGTGGCAGGTCTCTGTGCAATAGTTGAAGTCCGTGGTGTAGAGGGTGAAGAGGAAGGGAGAGAGAACAGTCCCCTGTGGGGTCCCAGTGTTGCTGACCACTCTGTCTGACACACAGTGTTGCAGGCGCACGTACTGTGGTCTGCCAGTCAGGTAGTCCACAATCCAGGACACTAGGGAGGCATCCACTAGGCGCCAAGTATAAACTTTATATGGACAATAAAATCCTCACAGCATCATTATAAGCAACTACAAGGCTCTACATGACATGAGGTAACCGTAGGCTCATCAGTAAGGCATTTAGGACAAGAAACTTCTCTTGCTTGGGAAATGTGAATAAACTGGTTAATCTCTCTAGAAGCAACAGAGCATGATTTCTACTCACACTCACGACTTCCTTAAGAGCAGCCTCTCCTCTCTGCTTACTACGACAGGCCAGAATCACTCTGGCTCCTCTTTTAGCCATATCTATGGCTGTAGTCTTCCCAATGCCTGTGTTGCTACCTGGGGGTGAAAAGTAAGAAACATGGGTGATGTTTTATTTGCAAGTCCAACATACTGTACGTATTTAATAATAGAAACAGCTGCTCAGCTTTTAATCTACATGGATACTGGATTTGGATCTGCATCAGATAGACTTAACATAGTGAAATTCTTTTTGTATTTTCAGATTCTTTAAGTATGACGAAAGCAAAATTCTTGGAGACTTTATCATCTGTAAGAGAAGACTTGATTTAATACATATTTAAAAAATAAATAGTAAATAGTAAAAAAAAAGTATCATGTCACGTTTTGTAAGCTGTACTTTTGTGCCAAACTTGCCAAACTTTATGAAAGAAACTCTTCAATATTAGAGCACATTTTTTCAAGAATATAAGGACTTTTTTACTCCCTGACCTGATACTGTTCTCCAACCAAACTACTATTTTTGCACATTATTTTTGTACTTTCAAATCTGATATTTTCTTAAAGCTGTGTTGACATGAAGAAGCAGCAGTGGTTTAGTCAGAGACTTACTGCATCTGTAATTGGTTGGTAAGCTAGAAATATGCTATATGAGCTATTTCTGAACTCTGAACACAACTTTGTTGTAATGTTGTGCATGCATCCAGTGAATATGAAATAGTCAGTGGATGTGACTTTCTGCTACCCTGATGGCACACAGCAGTCTACAAAACACTGTAAGTTTGGTACTTAGTGTAGAATGTTGCACAACAGATATATTTCTATATAGATTCTGAAAACAGAAACTTGACTTACCGGTCACAATCACAGTTTTCCCATGCAGTGTTGCTTTGCTTGTGCACCGCTTTCCCTTCACAAAAACATGACGGAAAACGTAAACAACTCCAAAAACAACACCAACAGCCAGCAGAAGAGTAGTCATTGTTCAAGCCTCAGCTGCTCACAGTGCACAGGCTGCAGTGCAGAAGTCAGGGCACGTCTGTGCATTTAAACCCACGCAGACAAACAAACACCCAGTTCCTGCCTGGGCGTGACAGTGTGTTCTCTGTTATCAGGTTAAAGCAGACTGGAAGGACCGGAATTCATAAAAGACCATGTGACTGACTGCAAAATCCGGCTAAATCAAAATAACTGCTTGCATAAGACTCCTCCTCTCCCTCCCATCCAGTATCATCCAATAGGAAAACAGCACCACCTGCAGTTGCAAATGTGCATTTGAAGACCTGCAGATGAAGACTAAAGCTGCTATTGCTGCTGCTTCTTATTATCTGCTATCTTATTATTTATCGCATATGAATTATGGGACTACGTGACTGGTGGGGGGACATACATAAATGAATACAATGTGTCCGCTCGATAGTAGTATAATAATAAATAGTAATAATGATCTATTGCCCTGAAGTGGTAAAAAAAAATATATAAAAATAAATAAAACAGTGAACGCAGCTTTCATTCTTTACACTCATATTAATTAAATGAGTAATGATGAAAAAGTTTTATTTGGTATATGTTTGATGTGGGCAATATTCGTTTATTCCCAGAAGACTTCCTTCCTTAAATAATACCCAAATGACTACTGCCTTTAGTGGTGCTGGTGGACATGGAAGTCATGCAGTAATTATCTTACAGGAATTAAATTAGAAGAAGAAGAATGTACTTTTTATTATCACAGCATTGCATATACATGCACCACATACACATTACATGCACACGCCATGCTTTTTTTTGTGAAATTAATTCTCCGCGTTTGACCCATCCTCGGTCTGTCGTTCCTCCGCGGCAGACCAGGTGCGGTGGGCTGCCAGCTGCCAGCCGACAGCAGCGCCCGGGGACCCATCCTTTTTGTCGTCACCATTGGTCAGGTGGTGATCTTCTTTGCATGTTTTTAGTGGGGGTTATTTAAGGAGGAAACCCCGGGTGAACACGGGGAGAACATGCAAACTCCACACAGAAAGGCCCCTTTTTTTCGAGCAGCAGGCACCGAAGGTATGGTGGAGGACACGCCACCAGCGGAACCAGGGACCTTCTAGCTGTGAGGGGACAGTGTTACCACTTGTGCCACCGTGCTACCCAATTGCTAATGAAAGCTGATTTGATGACCCGAGCCACTAGAAACTAGCATGTCAAATCAAAGAGTCAGTTCGGGCAGCCGCCACCCCAGCCACCAGGTCGCAGCAAGGCACCCGGTCACAAGGCATTTTCTAACATATGCATGTAAGTATGTCTGTATGTATGTACATTTTACAATTTTTTTGGCTCATTTCTTGAAACACAATTTACATTCTCAAAACTCTAAGATCACTTGGTAAAACAGTCTTACAGTTCAGCACAACACCATAGCTCACTTGCAAAAGCTCATATCTCTCCCAAAACTGTTCACTCATGCTTCAAAACTAAATTCCTTTCCCAGGTAAATAGTCAGTGCCACCAAAATGCAAAGATCCTTCTCAATTGCTTTGGCTCATTTCTTAAAACAGACCGGACGTTCTCAACACTCTTGGTGCTTTTGCCAAAATAACCTGGATGGTTCAGCACAACACCATGGTTCACCTGCAAAAGCTCATATCTCTCCCAAAACAGTTCACTCATGTGTCAAAACTAAGTTCCTTTCTCATAGTCAGTGCCCCCAGAATGCATCGTCCCTTTGGCATTGTGTAAGCACTGCAAGTCAAAATGTTGAGATGTTTTGTCACTACGGCAGAGAACCATTGAAATATCCCTCATGTCCACCTCTCAGTCTTAGCCCAGTCCTTCATTGATAATGGTTACTGTACTAGTTTTTTTGTCTTGCTAGCAGAATACAGTTGTGTATAAAACTGAAAAAAAAAAAAAAAAAATAGGATTTTACTGCAAGGGTAGCCTCCAAGGTTTGACATCACACATTGCGCTCATACTGCCAAGGATGTTGTAACCATTATTATTCACACACATCAAGTAACTTCCATACATCAGACTAAAAAGAAAATGTATACAACATATTATACTGTAATACAAACACATAAACAAAAAACAAAGAAAATTATATGTAGCCTACAGTGCTGTAAATAAACTAACACTTCTTCACTGGTCGCTGTCCTCATCCTCCCTCTTCTGGCCACCGTCCTCCCCCTCCTGGCTGTCCTCCTCAACCTCCTGGCCATGCTGCTGTCTGTCTAGCCACAGATTCTTGTCCACATCACAGCGTATATTCTCCCTTGCAACAAGGGAAGAAACGGAGTGCCTGTCGCAACCATCCTCTACACTGATTGTAGGGGATTGTACTGGTCCTTGCCAAGCTCTATACATGTTTGGCAGCATTCACAATCATGGACAGCATCTGTCAGGTAACTAAACATACTGTTTGATTGGTCATCTGAGATGTGTGAAACTCCTCCTCTGTTAGTCAAGTTCTAGTTTCACCTGACCGTCAAGTACTGTAATCAATTTATCAAATGTTCCAAGAGATTCATATGTGGTATTCATGGTATTATGTTCTTGACTAATTTTGACAATTGAACAGACTATTGTGCATGTGATGACTTAAACAATGAAATGATGCTGACATGTTTTAGAGAGAACAACCATTAGACTGAGAATCAACAATCAGTTTAGATCAACAAGAACTATTCACTTGGAAATTGTGCTAAATGTTGGCTAACTGAGCTAACTGTAGGCTACCTGCACTTAATCATTTGCAAAGATGCACTGAGACATTGAGACATGTACTAAGACATTTGCAATTTGATGAAATGAATGAGAAATTCAATTCTGTTGTGAACAATTGCCAAGTGGTTTGAAGGTCTGTCCATGTTATTTTGACAATGTAATTTCTGTTTCAAGAAATGAGCCAAACCAATGGAGAAAAACTGTAAACCAGTCAGAAAGGTTGGGGACCTATGAATTAAGGGAAGAAGAGCATGAGGCCCAATCCCAGCATCCCCCCTTAGGCATTAAGCCCTGAGCCTTGACTTAGTTGAAGTCATTTAAGTGCTCAAGTGTGAGAGGCTGCAACGGCCTAAAATGGTGTAAATAGGACTGGGACAGCATCCATGGAGCCTCTGCATCATCCCAGTTGTAATCAAAAATAAAACACAGAAACCATAATTCAGTATGCAAAATCTTTTTTGTAGAATGTACTTGCCTTTCAACATCAAAAAACTTTTTAGTTTAATGACTGTATTTGTCAATATGTTCTGCAGCTGTTATTCCTCACCGAGCACTCTCACTTACTGAGGCATCTCCCCCAAACTGTAGTTTCTTCTAGCATCATTTTTACGCTGGTGACGCTAGCCAAACGACCTTTCCCAGTTCTTATATTTAGAAAAATGGATGGATACAAATTCTCTGTTGACAAATGCTAATCACAGTTACGAGTTGTTAGACCAGCAGCCAAATATGAGCATTTGTCTGAGAACTTAACATTGATGGCTGAACCATTTCTGAAAGCTTGACCATGAAAACCTTGGAGTGATTTTAGATTCTTGTCTGACATTCCAGTCTCATATTACAGCTATTACCAAGACAGCACTTTTCCTCTTAGTAATATTGATAAAATGTAAACTATTTTATTTGATGCTGAAATCATAATCCATGAATTTATATCATCCAAACTTGATTATAGTCATGCCCTTCTCTCTGGTCTAATAGACGTCTTGAGCTAGTTCAGAATGGTGCACCTGGAATCTAGTGAAAAACGACAAAGAAATGCATCATAGAACACTCATTCTAGCATTACTTTTCCTGTATTATTTTTTCAAGTTCCTTAATTATCAGTTTCAAAAGTGTTTGAACTTTTTCTTTGAATCTGCCTGCTCCCACACGCTGACTGCACGTGCGTACAGCGGGGAAGATGTGCAGAACTAAATAACAGAAATTAGACTTGTTTTTTGGTTTTCTTCTTTATTAGAAGCCTACAAAAACAAGAAGGTTTTTGTTATGTTTTGTTTTCCAGATCAAGTGAAATAATTGATGCACAACCTGAAATGTGATCCACTGGTTGTATTCATATTGAATCTGTCATATCACAAACCTTTTCATCTTGTACAGTATTTTAACAACTTCTCATTATACATTACCAAAATGTGATTTACTCCCTGAAGGGCTCTCATGTGGGAGCTGAGATAAAAGTCTTAATTTACACAAACTTTCATGCATCTGACTTATTCTAAAATTGTAAGAATATCAAAACCTTACTGAGGGCTTCTGTATGCTAACCCACATGTCAAACAGCACTTCCACTTGTCTGCAATCATTTTGTCCCATGTGAATTTTCCTCTGATCTTCTCTCTCCATATCACCTGGGGGGTATTCCAAGGGGGTATTCCAGAAAGCGGGTTATGTGAAAACTCTGAGTAAGTTAAGCCTGAGATGAGGGAAACTCTGAGTTTTCCGTTCCAGAAAGAGAGGTAACTGAAACTCTGAGTCAGTCACCATGGTAACAGACTCTGCGAACATAACCTGCTCGCTTGCAGGTTTACTATAAGAAACCCTGAGTTTCTACCTGTCTCCTCCCGCATGAAGAAAGCTGTTAGACATGGATTGCCCATTCATTCCCAATCCGATTGATCTGGAAGCCCAACTGATTCGAAATGCTTTACGTTGCAAGAGAATCTTCCAACCCAGATTAGATGTCCTGTCATTTCCAGAGGAATATTTGTTTGAACACTACCGCTTTTTTCATCAAACGGTCTAATTTATCTCAATAACATTCTCCGGCCATACATCACCATCCTCACACACCGCGGACATTCGCTCACATCACAGCAAATTTTACGCATAGCGCTACAATTTTCTTTTTGCAAACATTAGTTTTTTGTACAACATTGTGGATGCAGAGTACTTAGGAAAGACAACAGTGTGTAGAGCTGTGAGGAAAGTGACCCCTGCACTGAAACGCCTGTTACCAATGATGGTAGTGACTGGTGACTGATGTAGAAATCATATATTCTATTATTTTAAATTCTGATATACATTCTGCTGCGACCTCAGAGTGGGTTCAGTAGCTTAATTAGCTGTCATTTTGCAGGACTTCCAAAAGTGACAGGATGCATAGATGGGACACAAATTCCTATTAGAGTGCCTGCAGAAAACGAAGGGGACTATGTGAACAGAAAATCCTTTCACAGCATCAGTGTCCAGGTTTATGACCTACCTTCTTAAAAATTATGTACATGAAAATGTATACATTACAATACACTGTAACTCATGTCATTCTCTGCACTGTGAAGATCATATGTGATGCAGCCTACATCAGTACAAATGTAGAAGCCAAGTGGCCTGGCTCTGTACATGATTCACGGATCTACTGGGAGTGTAGTCTGAGCAACAGATTTGCACGTGCAAGGAAGCTAAAACTTTGTACAAATGTTCTTTGTCTCCCTTTTTAATGCACTCAAATGTGTCCTCTATAATTACAAGAATGTTTGATGGCTACCTACTGGGGGATCGAGGCCATCCATGCCAGCCCACTCTGTTGACCCCTTAGGCTGACCCTGAGCGGGGGCCCTAACAACGTTTTAATGTGGCCCACTGCAGGACTGGAGCCCGGGTTGAGATGGCCATAGGCATACTTAAATCCCGGTTCCAGTGCCTGCGTAAGCTCAGGGTCACCCCAGAGAGGGCATGTGACATCATTGTGGCATATGTTGTTCTCCATAATATTGCAACTATTAGAGGAGAGCAACACCCTGGCATACAAATTAATGACCCTGAGGATGACCATCCCATCCACCCTGCAGACATCCAGGATGGAAGGGCTGTAAGGGACCTAATCAGCAGAAACTACTTTTGATTTAAACAGTCAAATAATGACAAATTCACATGTGGTTTGGTTTTCTTTATCCCCTAAAAGTACAAAAGCAGTAGTTAGGATTTGTAATCTCGTTCCATCCATTAACATATTTCACCTGTGAAGTGCACCCACGTCAACTGGCGTTCCAGTAATAGAATTTCAAGGGTGGATGGGATGGTCATCCTCAGGGTCATTAATTTGTAGGGTTTCTTATAGTAAACCTGCCAGCGAGCAGGTTATGTTCACAGAGTCTGTTACCATGGTGACTGACTCAGAGTTTCAGTTACCTCTCTTTCTGGAATGGAAAACTCAGAGTTTCCCTCATCTCAGGCTTAACTTACTCAGAGTTTTCACATAAACCGTTTTCTGGAATACCCCCCTGACCTTTAATCATTAAGAGCTCAGTTATAACCTTTACTAGTACTATGACGTGAGGCAGAATGTGAAAAATCCAAGTACAAAGTCCCAAGTGGAACCACAAAAACCTGAAAGTAACAGGACACAAATCCATCATTTGTTCTTAGAAAATCTTTCTGTATTTACAAGTTTGAACAGACAAGCAGGTACAGACAAAGAGTGCTTATATACAGAGCAGCACAAGATGTTAAAATGAGTGCTAAAACAATACCGTATTTACAGATGGACTAAAGCGGAAAGTACAGACTAAGAACAAGTTTTATCACAAAACTTCTGGAACTCTACACAGTATCACAAATTCCATGAACTGTACAGTTAAAAACCAAAAAATGGTAAATCTACATGAAATCCAATGTTTCTCCAATTGAGAGGCACTGAATTATATTTTTACATTATATATACATAGTGTACAAGCATGTATGTTTTCATACATATATAGCTACCTGCGGTGCAAAAGCAGCAAAAGAAATTAGAATGTATGGAATTCAATACTACAAAATAAAAGGTTTGTGCTAAATGGGCTGACTGACAAAATAATGTTACACCATACATGACCAATATACTGGCAAAAGAAAAAGTGAGCATAGGTAAATAATGTTTGCTCAAAGTCCTAATGGTCTGAAGTGAACAGAAGGTTAATGTCAGTCATTCAAAAACAGAGGAGATTGTCAATAATACTTCAAGTTCATGCAAAGATATAAACCATTAAAAATGAAAAAATAAACTTTTCCCTGTTGACCAACCAGCTGTGCAGCTTTCCCTTCATTGTGACTCGGAAGGTGCAAAACAAAACGAGGGAGGGCGGGACTTAATGTGTGGGTTATGGAACAGAGTTGGTGTGCAGTCTGGGCACTTGGTGGGGAGGACCAGTTTCAGTGTCAGCCTCATCCTGGCTGGATGGGCTGCTCACTGTGGCAGTATTGGGTGGTGGTGGTGGTGGTGGTGGTGGTGGTGTTGTGGTGGTGGTGGTGGCGGCGCTGGTATTGGTGCTGGCTGCACTACTACTACTACTGTTGCTGCTGTTGCTGTTGCTGTTGCTGCTGCTGCTGCTGCTGCTGGTGGCGCCAGTGCAACTGGTGGCAGGCGTGGCTGTCTGCTCTTCTTTGGGCTGCTTACTGGCGAATTCGGTGATGCTGAAGACAAACTGGAGGCAGCCCAGTTTGATGTAGCTGCCATGGTGGAGCAGAGCAGTGCCTTCCCAGCCTGCCCCGCTGCCTCCGATCAGGCTGGAGCTGCTCGCCTTACAGCTGCACGACAGAGCTAAGCCACCTTGAGGCTGGCTGCTCATCACGCCACCAGCCAGCAGCAAACCCACCACGGAGCTAGGACCCTCATCATCCTCGCGCTTCTTACTGCGACCTGCAGAGGACACAGGGAGAAATTTGGAGATCAGCACCAACGATGGCTGAAATGTGAACACTATCAGTAGGATTTAGAAAGGAAGGAGGAAACAACAGCCGCTCAGGTTGTACACCAAAAGTAAAGACGAAGGGATACAAGTTTTTCATCTCATCAGAAATGATGACATCAGGCAGCAAAACAGTTGTAACTCCAATACACACGTCTTGTCAGACCCAATGAAATCCGTTTCAGACTGTTATTTTTCCCCAAATTCTGTTTTCCATTAAAATTTTTCTAAATTCTGTGAATTTAAGCACGTTTTGGCCTCAGAAAGTGATTTTCTCTCTCCACCTCTCACCCTCCCTCCCTCCCTCCCTCTACGGACCTCTTCAACATCATCCTGTGTGTGTCCCTGTTTGTGCATGTGCGTCTCACCAAAAACATAGCAGGCACTATTGCATCATGATAATGCTTATAATGGTATGGAAAACCCTGATTTTTATCAACAGCATCTACATTTTGGCTATTTCCGGCATATTTACATCTAATTATGTCCATGTCTATCAGTTAGATTTAGATATGTCGCACTTCAACAGATTTTCCCAGTTCGCAGAAGGGGAAAAGAAAACGATAACAAAAACAAAACGCAACTACTGGATAACTGAAATTCTGGTTTTGTGACTCCTGTCATCATGCAGTGGGTTCAGTGCAACCGCTGCAGTGGGGCTGCTTTTTTCCACCATGGAACATTAACCTTCACAATCAAAAGTCTGGAATTTTCTTTTAATTAGACCGTATATTCAATTGCAAAATATTTGTTGACAGCCCTATTGCCTTGTAAAATAAAATAACATTTATAGAGCAGAAGCCCTGTGAGATCGGTCTTGGCTCCCTGGTGACCCTCTGACCTGCGCATACTATGAATACCTGAGAGAGGTTTCAATAATTTAAGTGTGTTAAGAATGAGATGGACTCACGGATGATGCCTTGCACTTTGGCCACCAGGCCACTGGGTGGAGATGGCGAGGCTTTCTCAGAGAAATCACACGAGTACAGGACGTTGTCCACTGTTGTGCCGTGCTCGCTGTAGTTGAGCAGCTCATAATGCTTAGTATTCTATGAGAGACACACAGGCAAACCGTTAACACCACGTCAATAACATTGCCTCCACGTCTCTAACACTCTAAGTTGGAGAATTGTGGTACAGCACAATAACACAGTTCTACATTTATACATTATAGCAATTTCAAAGGCCAAACCTCATCATAGAAAATACAGGCGTGCTTCCCCGATATGTAGTTGCAATGACCATAATTTGTAAGGCACACGTCCATGTCAGCACCTTCACAAACACATTGAAGAAACAGTGAATTGTCATTTCACAGCAAAAGTCAATAAGGATCATCTCAGAAAAATGACACCTCTATACATATCACATACATTGCTCCAAGTTTTAGTCTCGTGTTTGTCTAAATGCCATGTCAAGAACTGTTTCGCTCACGAAAGAGGAAAGTTAACATTTCTGTTGTCAAACCATCTTCTCTTAAAAATTCAAACAGTACAAAGTATCTGTCAACATACGTGTTCTCTATTTGCTAAATGGTGAATGTTTTTGAGGTCACTGTAATACAGTCCACATGTCTTACCAGATCCTATGTATAACGTCCTGTAGCACATGCTAACAGCTCCTCCTTTTCCTGTCAGAGGGTAGAAGACGGCTCGGGCCTGCACCTTCTTCTGACCTGGTAGGAAGGTTTACATTCATTCAAAATCAACAAGACATGAGATTTGAAACAGATTACAGAGCCACCCCACAGGCCAGTTCATGTCTTACTGTCAGGGTGGGGTGATGGGGTTTTGGGGGCAGCAGCAGCGGCTAGGGGAAGTGGAGTGCTGGATGCTTTGGGGGGGAAGAGCTGCTGGATCCTCTGCCAGGCCAGGAGCTTGATCATCTCTGCATCCAGCTTGTCCAGCTCTATCCCTGAACAGACGCATGCACACCATTAGGTCCATTTGTTTGTTTCATCCGACATGACATTTCTGTAACACTTTCTGTAGCACTTACCTCCATCCTCATCCTTTCCATCTTTCATACAGCTGGACAGGTTAGCGATGGAGGAGAGAGCGCTGGGCAGCAGTGAGTCCATCAGTGCAGGACCAGCCTTTATGTCTGCAGAGTGGACACATGCAGAGACAACATGTGGTCAAAGAACTGAGACAGATCTGGAGGATTGGACATTTAGCTGGATGGAAACATTATTCATTTGTGTACAAAAAACGATTTTAAACTATACATTAAGCTTTTTAAATTTGTGTACAAAACAAAACTGGTTTGTCATATCACACTGCTGTTTGCTGTGGGAAACTGTTCCCAGTGATCAAGAGAGGGTACACTGTATAGTGGAAAGTGACTGAACACCAACATGCTGAACACCCTTCAATGTGTCAGGACTCATAAAAGCCAGGTTTGTTGCAATGCTGTAGGTTGTACAGGTGTTTGGTATTTAATCCATCCTCGTGGGCACAACATTGTTTTGCCATTTAAAAAACAACTGAAAATACATTTTTTGACAAAAAATAGCGCTCTTGGACTTATAAAGTACTGCTACAACAACCCACATCATGAGAAAACACTAACTTTAATTAGTAATGAAGGTGTAAGGTTCTCCCTTTGTTTTGGGGACACAGGTGGAGAAGGCACTGTCGACTGAATATCAGCATAGCACATTCTTCCATAAAATAAGATAATCCTCTATTAATGCCACAGTGGGAAATTTGCAGTGTTATAACAGTAAAGAGGATCATGTCTTAGGAAGAAGTGTCGGTAAAAAAGCAAGATATGATAAAAAAGTTAACAATATAATAAGTAAAACAGGAATTCACAATATTACACAGAAGAAATATTGATACTACTCAGTGTAGTATACATTGATATTGCACATGAGTGAATTTGCCATTTATGGTGTGTGTGGTCTCTGTGAAGAGAACTACACACTTCAATTTCTGTAGCTTGAGCTACTGGATGGTGTGATTCTTTCCAAACAGCTGTTGTTATAATTATAATTAATTATTCCAAACTTCCATTCAATGTGACTGAATATCAAATAAGTATTCTAAGCAGGTACAGTGATCATATATATCATTTTCACTACTTCTATTTTTTCAGATTTGCAGACTGAATAATGAAAAAGTTAGAAATCAATAACTGATGACTTGCAGCTCTAAAGTGAACTCAAATGAACCTGGGAAGCCAATCAGCGGTGAGCAGTTTATTAGCTCAGGAATGTGTACCTGGAGTAGACGATGATGAGCCCAGCTTGGTCGGGCCGTGCTCCTGGTTGCCTTTAGGTGGTGTGTCTGAGCGGGCACAGCTGGTGATGGAGTAGGAGGGCTTTTCACTGCTGCTCATACTCTCCTCCTGGAGTTCTATCTGGCTCCTGTGGTCCTGCTGGCTGCTGTGGGGCCATATCGTCGGGGCAGTGGGGCAGTTTTTCTCAGCACAGGCCTCTGTAGTGCTCTCAGGCTCCTTTTTAACTGTTTCTGCTCTTATGTGGTTCACAAATCCAGAGGCGGGAGCTGCTTCTGGGGGTGTTGTGCTGGACTTCAGTCTGTGCTGCAGCTCAGCCTGCCTGCAGGAGTCTGAGGCACTGTTACAGTCTACAGGTCCGTTGGCTTTGGGAGGCTGACACTCCTCTGTGAGAGGTCCGTTGGGTTTCCTACAGTTCTGACATGGTGTCATGCTGCATTTACAAACTCCCAGCTCTGCTAGGGGATCCACTGAAAAAGATGCCCCCAGGGGGTCATCAAGTGTACTGCAGGGTTTCGAGCAGGGGTCCGGGGAAGAAGTCCTTTCTATAGAGGCCTGAGTTTTCATGTCATCTGATGTTACACATGATTTAGTGCTGGCTTTCTGCTCAGGAGTCCATTCTGCAGGCGATGTTAGGGACGTCAGGGTGGATGCTGTGGTTGAAGCTTTCTGCTTGATGGATAGGTGTCGCATGATGCTGCACTGGAGGGCGATGACATCCTGAAGCCACTGTTCAACACAGCAGAACCACATTTTATGACGTGACAAGCAACCGGCAATTCCTTTTAGAACCCTTTCCTATTTGATGAGACATTTGTATCACAGGAACAAATCAATAAGTTTTCATTTGTTGTAAAATGTTTAAATAAGTTAAAGCTTTTATATTTGGGGCACATTTGTGCTACTTTCCAGAGTGAGTGAAATAAAAACAAAATACAAATTTTATGCCTGTTTGCTGTGTAACAGTGAGGTTAGCTTGGTTGCTGGGTTTTCATTAGGTTTCCTATTAAAGTTAGTTAGACAAGCAATCAGACTTTGAACAAGTTTAACTTTCTGTTTCCCTTTGGAGAGTAGCGACCCCCTGAATGCACTGGCAATCAAGGCAAACCCCACCAATGGTTGAACACACACTGAATCTGCACTGCTGTTAATATCTCAATTGGATTAATTCATATGGCTGTTCTGAAAAAAAGGAAAACAATGAATGCCTCCACATTAGACTTTTTTGACATGGCAGTAATTATCAGTGATTGACCAACACACTTCAAAATCACCAACATGTCTAGAAATATACTGCATATGAGATACAAGCCATTGTAGCAGATGACAGTTATCACTCATTAAAAAAGGTGTCATGCTGTTGTAAAAGCTTGAAGAATGGCTACCTCCCGCTGCTCGGCTTCTGTGGTGAGGCGCTTTGAGAGCTGATGGTCGGGAACACCACTACAAACCAGCTCCAACTGGCGCACCCCTGCAGGAAGCAGCGTGGAAGGAGGATTCTGGTACTGGGACTTAATGGCATCTGGCACCTGAATCCAAACAGTGATTATTAGAAATAACTAAATAGCTTTAGCTTGAACTTTATCTGAACAGGGTGTATCACATGATGACTGTGTTTGGGGAGCCTGCCTGGGGAGATTCATATCTGAGCGCACTCTTGCTCAAACTAAAGTTCAGATGTTGTGACTGAATTGATATTTCATGTCCATGGAATAACTTCAGTTTGATGAAAATGAGGTGTTGCAGTGCTCAGACTGCTGATCCTTCTTCTCTGTTCTGTCAGCAGAGAGTATTTAGCAAGAGAAAGCCAAAACATGATTCATGTACATGAATCAAGAGTAAAAGATAGGAACCTCAGTTATTGCATGAAGTGATTTTTCCCCATCACCCCCATCTGTTTGTCTGTCGTATTCAGATAACCCCCACATCAGTCTACACCCTCACACTGAGGCAGCCTCTCTACCTTGATGGTCTTCTTGTTGTGCTGGTGGGTGGTGCGTCGGTTGGGAGCATTCTGTCGATGGACTCTACGCAGGAAGTCCAACTTTACGGCGTGCTGGGACATCCTGTCCTGGAACTGGTCAAATAGCTGACAGCGGCTTGACAGGCTCAGGCTCCTCTGATTCAGCTGGACATCAGAAAAACATTTGAAAACTAATCACTCTGTTGCAGTCTCTTCTGAGACAAACTAATAAACAACAACAACAACAAAAACTGTCTTTAGCTCTGTATGAGCCAAGACCATGATCCTTACCACTAAGTGCTCAACATGGTTGGGACACATCCATTTGCCAGCAGGTAAAGCTGTGAGTGGAGGGTCCAGACAGTCCATGTGGAACAGAAGGGGACAATAGTCACACTGGATCAGTGGAGCCAACCTGCAACTCCTGTGAGAGGAAGTACAAACAAACTGGTCCAAGACATGAAACATTTCAGTTATGTGTGTGTGTGTGTGTGTGTGTGTGTGTGTGTGTGTGTGTTTGTGTGTGTGTGAATATCTTGGTAAATTCGGTCATCTGGTTGTTCATACCTGTTGCACGAATAGCAGACTTTGACTGGTAGAGGAACCAGACCATTGGAATCCAGCTCATGCTGAGGCCTCCTGAACGGCTTCCCTAGCAGCTCCTCTTTTCTCCTGCGTTTACTGCTGCCTAGAAGGCCAAACGAGTTTGGATCATTTGAGACACAATCCAACCCAGATATCCCTTTTCTGTAATGAGTCAACAATCTGAAATGCTCAATTCATTCCAGGGCACATTTTGTAACCGAGGTGCAGTAATTTGTTTTTATATCCACTTTCCACAACTTGCCTCATCAACTTCTAGTTTGGTTTCTGGGATGTCAGACTCTGACCAAGAAGGAATGTGTGGATAGTTTTTCAACCTTGGGCTCAGAATCTAACAAGAAGTCACAATGAATCAGTATTTATATAAAACCTATTCAGAGTTTTATTGCTCTTAAAAATAAATAACAAATGTATGTTAAACTCATATTCACAAGACAACGTGGTAGCTCTGACTGTTGGGAAGCAATCTGGGACCTAAAAATAGGTTACCGGGCCACAGAGGTTGGACAAACCAAATTTCACTTTTTACCATCATCATTTTTTATTCACCTTAAGATTTGGATTGGAATTGAAATAAATACAGTGTCATTTCACAGTGAAAGTTAGGGATTCATGTTGACTGACCTGGCAGTGCAGTGGTGCAGGTAAGCTCGCTGGGCAGCTGGAACTGTGTCGGGTTTCTCTCCATAGCGGCTGCTATTAGCAGCTGAAAGGGCCTCTTGAGGAGGCGTGGCATCGGAGTGGATAGCGTAGCACCCTCCAGCTCTGTGCCCAGAATTTCATCTTCTGGCTCTACTACCTCCTCCTCCCCATCATTCTGCTCCTCTGAAGGGGTTGGGGTGGACGAAGTGTTCGAGGTGGGTGTCCCAGGCCGGCTGCTAGGCCGGCTGCTGGTCCTGCGGTCCAAGAGGCGCACCTGGGCCACACGCAGACCAGGCCCAGCTGCTCCAGCACCTGGAGGCAGGCCATCAAGCCGCAACGGGCCAGCATTGAGCTCCAGCTCCACAGCCGGGGATGCAGAACACTTAGACAAAGGCCTCTCTGGTAAGCCGTTGGTCTGTTCTGACTTCTGCTCTCGCTTCTGACCGCAGCAAACACAGACCAAAAGGCAGATTTATTAGTCCATACAGCAAACAAAAATGTTTCTCTTCATCTCAACAACAGCATGACAGTAGCGTTGGGCATGTAAAACGGAAGACTTGTCACTGACCTTTTTTCGAACATTGCAGCGATGACACATCCACTCTCCTGGGGGAAGCATTTCTTCACTTAGAGGTGGGTTGCTGTGGTAAGAAGATAAAACAAGATCATCAGTGACCAGCTTGATAATTACTGCAGGGAAATGAATAAACACTATTATTCCACACCCATACATGCAGTCATGATATTATGCTTCACATTATGTTTCTTATTTCTTAAAAACACTCATTTAAAGAACTTTATATATATATATATATATATATATATATATATATATATTTTTTATTTTTTATTTTTTTTTTTATTGGTTACAACAACAACCTGCCTTGTTATCCAACATCCCAATGTTACCAACAGCATACAGTGATTTAATTTAGATTTAAACACAGGCTCAAAATGATAATAAAAAGACTGTAGGAGGTACCAGTGACCACTCAGCTAGTCAACATCACCTCTGCTGCCTCCATCTAGTGGACTCATAGTTGCACACACCAAAATAAAATGTCTGGTGATGTGCAAAGTAATCTCAAGTTCCAACTTGATTACATTTGCATCTCAACAGCACGGATATGAATGAATTCATGTGAAAATATTCACAAATATTCTAACTAACCATACATAACAATAATACATTCTCCAGTTAAGAGACCACAGCAGTTACTGCCNGATAATTACTGCAGGGAAATGAATAAACACTATTATTCCACACCCATACATGCAGTCATGATATTATGCTTCACATTATGTTTCTTATTTCTTAAAAACACTCATTTAAAGAACTTTATATATATATATATATATTATTTTTTTTTAATTGGTTACAACAACACCTCCTGCCTTGTTATCCAACATCCCAATGTTACCAACAGCATACAGTGATTTAATTTAGATTTAAACACAGGCTCAAAATGATAATAAAAAGACTGTAGGAGGTACCAGTGACCACTCAGCTAGTCAACATCACCTCTGCTGCCTCCATCTAGTGGACTCATAGTTGCACACACCAAAATAAAATGTCTGGTGATGTGCAAAGTAATCTCAAGTTCCAACTTGATTACATTTGCATCTCAACAGCACGGATATGAATGAATTCATGTGAAAATATTCACAAATATTCTAACTAACCATACATAACAATAATACATTCTCCAGTTAAGAGACCACAGCAGTTACTGCCATAAATCAAAGCAAAGCATGACAGACAAGGGATTAGAAAACTGCTGTTCAAGGAAAATGGGTGACACAACAAGGAGTCAAGGAGTGCAATGTTAGATTGATTTCTAACAGGTAGAAGGCACGTGAAGCCAGGACTCATCGACAGCCTAAAATCTCCCATTCACAGGCAAGGATGATCCAAAGTGACCCAGTGGAACATCATCAGAGAGATAACATATAGCTATGCAACGACTTTCTTCTCCATATGCAGCGATATATGATACTACAAGTTGTGAAGATGAAGCCATTCACAGGCCCGATCAGATATGGTTAAAACGTTTCTGCATGGTTGCTTCCAAGCGACAGTCTGAAACCAAGCAAAGTTCAAATAACCATGCAGCAGATGTTAAACGGGCAGCCGTGCACAGCGGCACCGAAAGACCGCAACGGGACCAACTTTGTAACATGTCCCCAACAAACGCTGCTGTGCCGCTACTCCATCTCAGGAAACGACAAAACATTCCGTTCGTGTTATTTATGGAGCCTTTCTGTCTCAAAGCTGAATTTAAATGGTTGGTAAGATGGCGGTGGAATAGAAAAGAGAGCAGTGAGGTCGCCATATTGTAAACAGAGGCAGCCTCGACTCCATTTTTAGCAGCAGCCGCTCCGCTGGCTGCAGCCACGACAGGAGAGGAGCGACTTCACGCTCATTCTAGCGCCTTTCACACGTTTCTTTTAGCCCCTGTGCGTCGTATTAAACGTGCCTTTTTATTGACAGCAACAAAAGAAAACATATGCTCCCTGCAACATTAAACTCGACGACTATACGACAGCCACGTCCAACCGCACACACATAACGGCTCACAGTCTCCGAAAAGGAGTATAAACATGACGATGAGCTACTTTAAGTCACTCGACATCGTCATACATCACTGTGGCATCTGTCGCCTTGGGCCTCAAAACCTTTTTCAACAACCCTCAAATTTAATGTCCACTCTCTTTTACGTTTACCACAGTCACGCTGGCAATGACTTCAAGATACGTTTGAATATGGTGAATCAACTTTACCAAGAGCTTACGAAGGCTCACTGTCGCCCTCCGCGGCTCATGTGTCTGGGCGAACACACAGAGCATGAAGAACCCACCGATGGTTACACATTTACACATTTGCTTATATGTACTGAACAACAACGACTCGTGAAATATCTTAAGTTTCTCTGGTTCTAGGCTCTGGCGGCAGAGTTTAATTCACTAGTGAGATGTCAGATGCTCATCTCTGTCAGACCAAGAACGGGAAGTTAAACCGTAACTTTACCTGAGGAAAAAACCCTCACAGAAGTTAGCATTTAGCATCTAACTTGTGCATGAAGCTAACGGTGGCTCAGAGTTGCTTTACACTCTGCATGCATTGATGCGTGCATAAGTCGACCCCCCTCCCCGACTCTGCCTCTTTTGTTCAAATAACTGTAACTAACCAGCACTGGAGGTGGAAGGCTGCAGGACAGTGGTCACAGCACAGCAAGTCTCCCCCCTCCCGGCAACTGTCGCAGGTGTCGTGGTTGGTGGCCCTGCCGCTCCTCCGGACGTCTCTCACCAACTTCCGACTCCTCTTCTCCACCTCCTCTGACTTCGGGGGCGCCAGCAGTGTTTGGATTTGCTGTAAAAGTTTGTCATTTGTTTAGTATGAGAGCACGACAGCGCTGTCTGATTGTTTGCCCGCAGAGTTGGAAAATATGCAGCTTTGTGCCCGCTGTTCCATTCCATGCTAAGATTGTGGGGAGCGGTAACGTTAACTTGTGGCCTCCATTATCAACCCAAACTATCAAGTTAGCTAAGCGAGAAATTCATGACAGTGAGCTATGATGGACGGTTGATCAGGGCGATTAAGGTACTAGAAAATACATTAAAGACTTAGCAATAAGGGGATATTTCATTCAATCAAGGCCTCCGGGCAATGCAACCTCACCTCCATTAAGCCCCCAGAGGTATCCAGATCGTACACAATCGTCGGGGTCTCCATTTTGTCCCACATTCATCCAGGAGCAGACGTTGCAAAAGGAATTTGCGATACAAATCCCTCCCAGGCACACAACGATGAGAGTAAATCCCGCAATAACTTTCTTTTTCCAATTGTTTTTGACCAGCGGATGGTTGGCCAAGCGATGCTAGCTCTCGTTAGCTGGCTAAAGGAGCTAACTACGAAAGCAAGACGTCAACCAGTCAAGGTTGAGAAGCTAACGGGCTCACTAGCTTGTGTTATGGGCCAAAAAAGACAACAAAAATCAACAATACTCGTGTAATTAAAACACTGTCTTCTTAGCACCACTTATTATGTGCTCATGCCAAGCCTGCATACAGTATTTTCTATCAACAGAGTGTTGCTATTAGATACAAAATCCATCTGCGGCCTAGCTGGCCAGCCATGATTCTTGTTTCTGCTCTTGCAAAAAGCAGCCTTGTAAACCTGCAAACCCCTCCGCTCCCATTGTCAACAGAAGATGTAGCCAAAAAATACAGAAGGAAATTCGGCGTGGCGCGGTCCAATGTACGATATCCGATAGCGTTCGGAACCTATAATCCTGAAATGAGGTATGTGGAGATGCAAATTTGGTTGATGTTATTGTTGTGAAAAAGGCTGTGCATCTACACTGGCTGCTAGCAACATCCTCTACCAGTTGGCGCAACCGCGAATCGCCTGACGCGCATGCGCATTGCAACGGATATAGATAATTACGGGGATGTATTGTGAAAAGGAGCGAATAGATTGTGTACATCCGACTTCTGCTATTGTACTAGAATGACACTAATAGATATCACCGATCATATCACAGTCTACTTCTCCTGCTAGCCACTATTGTTGTCTACGTACTGCTGCTACGGAGAGCAATATTTACTGCTGCTTGTATTAATAGCCTTAAGGAACGTTACTGCTATCTATTGCATGTCACTACTGTACTTCAGTCACCCTTACCATTGTAACTTACATATGAATTGCTGCCACTCTTCCTGCAACTCACACCTTTACCACATTGTGACTGCTCCTAGAATATGACCATTGACAGTGTTACTTGCATTGGCAGTGCTTCTTCTGTCTTAATAGTAGGCTACTGTTTTTCCTACAGCCAGCACTACTTCTACTGTGTCTGCAAGTAAGCATTATTATTGCTAAGAACAGGACTGGTAATACTACAAATTGTACCACAACTATTAATACTATTATCACTACTGTTACTGCTGCAACCACCAGCTTACTGCTTCTAACCCCTGGGATCATTGAATCAGTTCACCTCATTGAACATACACATGTTTTCTGGAGGAAGACTTCCTTGTTGATATCTTAAGTGTGTTATTGACATCATAAACGTCACTGAGAAAAGGCATTTATTAGGCAAAAGTATTAAAACGAGTACATAAAATAGCAGGACAACTTTAAATATGTACATATGTAGGTTGTGAATGACGGTGTGCATTGTGTGTCAGTGTCAGATTTTGCAGTCTTTGCTGTAAAAGAAAGGAAAAAGAAGAGGAATAACACCACAACGTAAACAAATGGATGTCTGTGGGGCGGGAAGAGTGACCGACTGCTAGGATTTTATAGGCTGGACACATGGAGCCCAGGTGTTTCCAGGCAGCACTGATGGCTCACTAGTACCAAAGTGAGGTGAACCAATAGGAACGTTGCTGAACCAGTACCATCAGGCGCCAACACAAGATCTCACATTATACAGTTTGGTGCATACTATACGTAACTTTTTCAGAAATTGGACCAGAGAATGTCACAACATAAAATACTGGACAGATGATAAACGATAAAGATGACAGTCATTATTTTGAGTCTTACTAATCAGAATACAAACAATCAATTCCTGGTGGACGGCATTAGGTAAAGGTCAAGATGTATTGCCAGACTGTTCCCAGTGATGCTTCAGCCGCATGCTGGCCTCATGGATGATGGATCATTTGTGGCCCTTGCCAGCAGAGGGAGGCAGTGATCTGTTGTGTTTGAGAAGTTCACCAAATGGTTCTGTTGAACTTTACAGTGACAATATGATCGCCTCAGGAACGTTTGCTCATGTAATTGTGTACATAGAAACATAAAAATCAATACATTCAGATATTCTGCTGTTCTTAATTGATTTTAATCCACAGTTATCAGTGTTCTTAGCCTTCACAAACCTACATCCAGTTGAGCTCCACAAGCCAGGCCAAACCTTCAGTGAGACAAGGGTTAGTTTGCTGACTTTAAAACTGGACCTTTCACTGCTCAAGTTCTATGATAATAAACATTTCTTACCAATTTATCCATTGATAACTTTTTTAACTTCAGGAGGCAATGATTTCAAGCTTGTTATAGGCCACATAGAAGTGACAGCACTGACCACAGAGCCAGTTTAGAGTGGTTTTGTGTTTTCTATTAATTAAAGCAAAGCATTAGTTGTGGTCATAGAGCACATTTTCTCAATCTGATGAAAAATAAATTAGTCTTGGTTTAATTCTATCTTAAGAGCCCCACAATGTCAACTGTATGAGCACATTGACATTTATAACCATATCTCTTTTAGTAATTGTGTCCAGCATGAAGGCACTATAGAATCAAAACATGTAACAATACACTGTTACAAGCAGGGTTTGTCTTCACAATGAAGGTCATTTTGACATCTCATTGCGGCAACAAATTGCAACCTTGGCTTGCCATACTTACTTTATCTGATTCTGATGATAGAGCCCTTGAAATATGGCACAATATCAATCAAACACTGTCCATATAACAATGTCTATAGTTTGGGGAACTGTCTGTGGCACTTTTTTGTTTTTCTAGGGCCAATAATGAAATATTTGAGACCTGCTATTGCCTTTCAACCATATGGATCTGCTGTGCAGCATTTTGTCTGTGCCTCTATAAGATTGGACTGGAAACTACATTAGGAAATTATGCTGTCTTTCTGAAAGTGAGATGGGAAGCTTGATGTCTGTGTGTACAGTGCTGGAGTCAGGACATGGTTAGCCTAGCTTAGCATAAACACTGGAAGCATGGGAAACAGCCAGCCTGGCTGTGTTCAGAGTTACGACAAAAAAGTCTACCTACACTTTTAACATTGAAGACCCACAGGAAGCCAAAAATATGCAGTATTGGCTTGTTGTATATTGTTGTATATTGTTCAGCACTTGTAAACCTTGTTGCTGGCCATACAACATGAGGTCAAACATGTAGAGTTGCATGTGAGACAATATAAGGCACGGACATTTTTTTCATGGAAGAAATGTCAAAATATGAATAATTATAAAACATAATTTTGATGATCACCGGTGAGTTTTAGTTTAATCAATGCCTGCAGAGGAACTATAATGATGACATCATTCTACTTCTGGGGGAAAAAAACTGGGGGAAAATCCATCACTGAGCACAACTCCAGGTTGGTAAAGATAAAATAAGATATGAATATTTGAACTGCACATGCTAAGATATGAATAATAAAACACAGTGGCTTGTACTATTGCACAGTTGAAAATATGTAACACAGTAGAAAAAAGAATATATAAGCGTAGTAAAAAGATATGTTATATTGCACATATTAGCAAGTGTTAAACATAAATAGTGCAAAACAGTGGGTGTGAAACAACATGAACACAGTGCTACAATGATGCTGGAGTTAAACAGTCTGTTAGCTGTTGGAATGAAAGACCTGCAGTGGCGTTCCTACTTACACTGGATGTCTGTTGCTGAAGGAGCTGCTTAAGGCCCTTCTTCATCTCTCCCTCCAGTGCACCCAAACATGCTCAGTGTGACAAGCATTGGGGTCATTTACCTGCACACCGACCCTTAGATTTCTAAAATAATTCATGTTAAAAACTGAGACACAGAGACGCACTGCTGCCTTGACAGGTATAATACATGCTGAACAGCAGATGCACTGCAGTTTGTTCATGTCACAACTTCATTACACAGCCAATAATCACATCCAATGGTACGATTTTCACTTCTTCATTACTGCACACTGTGACTGACCTCTTTTCTGGAGACACAGCAGAGGAGGCCCATTGAAACTTCATTCAAAGGAAGGCAGAGATCATATCCAATTCTTGCAAAAATGAATTGCTTTTGGAATGACAACAATTATAGGAGTGCTATAAAGACACGTACCAGGAAAAATGATGGATTTTTTTAAACTAATGCCACAGGATGTTTCTTTCATTTATTTTCATTTTTTTGGAACAATGTCTGTGTCCATGACCTTCTAGAAAGGTGGCCAAACCTGCAGGAAAACAGACCTTATGACTGTCAAATATGTTTTTTTCTGTAAGCTTTCATCGCAGCAGTGAAAATAACATGTCATTTTTTATGTTCGCTTTTTAAACGAAAGACTGAGAAATATAGTATCATCATAGTGGGAAATAAATTGTTGCCTTCCATATCAATGAAAAAGTAGGCATGCAGATTTCAAATATTTGTGTGTTCACATTTTCAGACTATATAAAACCTTTACCAAGCAAGGAAGATAATGCTATCAGTCTGCAAGTCAATATTCTGGAGGGTGCATGCAAAGATTAAAAAGAGCAGCACCTTTCCTGCTCTTTTTTGTTTTCGAAAACAAGAGGCTACAGGCAAAAAAAAAAAAAAAAAAAAAAAAAAAAAAAACAAGAAAAGGGCAGAATCATGAGTGTGATGGAAGTTTTGACCTTCTAAAAGTGATGGTGTTGATAGATTCTTTTCATTTGTTCTTCATATCTGTGACATAGATACGATTTTAACAGCTGTATGTTCTAATACCTGTCAACCTAAAATGTACACCTCTAACAAAGTGCTCAGAATCAGCAAAACCCTACATAGAAGTTTTATCATCAGCTAAATGAGGGTTTTGATCTGTACCTATCCATCTGTCCCTGTACACTCTCACACGTGCTTCTAATGTTAGAATGATTTCAAGACAGCTTGACTCAACAATGCTTGTAGTTTTCTAGTTTTTTACTTACCTTATTTATCAGGTAAAGTGTCAAGAGACACAAAAACAGACAACTTTTCAACCCCCCAAGTGGTATTATTGTTGGCACCAATGTTGCAAAGACTGGCTTTCTTCTTTTTTTTTCCATCAGAGCCCAACAACTACCTACAACACAGGATACACTGTATTTGTTTCCAAATTTTAGTGAAGAAACAATCAATTCCATTTTGGAAATAAGACAAGAAGCATGTTCATTCAAAAGCTAAAGTGAAATTGTCATAGTTTTAAACGGAGTAATAACATAATTTGTGTATTGCTTTGCACAAACAACTACACTACACCCCTAACTACAGCAGGGGTTGGCATTCGGGTGGAGTAGAAGAAAACATTAGGAGAAAAAACCTGAGTTTATCCATTCATTTAGTCTATAATTCAGACTTGAAAGCAGATAAAAATAGTGCCAGCCAGACTTGTGATCCAGTCAGCCTTCATTTTCCAGGGAGATCATACCTGGTGGCAGACAAAATTGTGCAGTGAAACGCTCATGGTCTCATTATTCTTTTCTACAATTTCAAATTTCTGCATTGCAAATATCTCACACAATCTGTTAGACACAAACAACTGACTCACATACAGTGAAAACAAGGAGAGTAATCAAAGAGTCAGCAAATAAGACCAAGTATACGTTGTTTTTTCTGTACAATAACTTTTATTGAAGATGTTTGTGAAGTAGCTTAATCAGTACTTTATGTACAGTGAATCAAAAATAGGTTAATTATTATTGTTGTCGTAACACCAGCTTGCATGGATACATATTATCATAGGACAATATATGCTGTATGGTTGAATGACAGTAATGCTCTAAATTTAGACGCAATCTTCAAACAGGCAATGTGAACAACAGCTTACCTTAATGTGCAATTTCCTTTTGGATCACAGAAAAAATAATGCATGGAACGTGTTTCCACTCAGTTTGCAATGCTAAACTGATGCTGATAAACCAAAAATATCCAAATATCTTTGTCTTTAATTCTGCATCTTACATAGGAGCATATTAAATCAGTATTGTCATTTTAAAGTAGAAATCAAATGATCTTCATGGTGAATTGGATGTTGTGTATAGCGAAACGTTTATTGATAATATACCTACAGTATATAATCTTAATTTCCATATTAGCACTACCTTTTAAAGAAATGGTTCAACATTCTGTAAAATATGCTTATTTGCTGTCCTGGAGGTGAGATGGGAAGATTGATGTCAGTGTGTACAGTCAGGACATGGTTAGCCTAGCTTAGCATAAACACTGGAAGCAGGTGGAAACAACCAGCCTGGCTCTGTTCAAAGTGAAAATAAAAAGTGTTCCAACAGTGAAGACTCACTGACAGCAAACAAATGATGTTGCATTGGCTTTTCCACCTCTTGTTGTGTGCTTGTTATTGTCATTGGTGGAAGTTGCGTAAATAAGCAAGCTATGAAGTTCTTCAACAGTTTACATGACTTTGCGCAAAGCAGTGCTTGTTTTCCCGTCTGTTCTTGTATCAAGGTGTGCATTTTTCACACCTGCTAAAGGCTAAACTTCCTGCTCCACCACTGTGTTACTTTTTCTTTTGCAGTTTTTCAGAATATCATAGAGGGCCCCCAAGAAAAGTTCACCCTCATTTGCATAAAGCTAAAAATATTGGGGTGGATAAACTGTTATTTGTCAAGAAATAATTACATCCCTAAAACCACAAATAGTTGCTTTTCTATTTTTCTGCCTCAATGTAAATTATCAAGACACAACATGTTTTCAGTGGGCTTTAGAGGTGTGGTGGATGTGTTTCTGAGCCTTGCACAGAGCCAGGCTCACTGTTTCCATGTTTCTAGTCTTAATGCAAAGCTAGGGAAACCATGTCCAGCTCTGTACTTAACATACAGAATGAGACTGATGTCAATCTCGTCATCTCACTCTCAGAAGGAAGGGCCTTTTATTTAAGGCACATTTTGATTTCTTATCTCAGAAGGTTGAATCAGTTCAAAGAGCAACATTTCTGGGCACACTGATAAAAGCAAATGTCATTGTTGTTCTGTGACATTCAATTGTAAGATCTTACTCTTAGTAGACTTCCCATAAATCCAGAAGCATTCTTCTATAAATGGTGACAGGAGACATATAGTGTATAATGTACATAACACAACACAACATAATATTCATGGTTATATGCACTTAATGGCACTAGCTTTGCATTGATTCCCTGCGTTCTGAGATGGTACTTTGCACTGAAAGTCCTCAGGATGCAAGCACAGGATTAAAAACTGTACAAACTGCTGCTGCTGGACTATTACTGTTGAAGGACTAGAAAAATAATCCGGTGGCTCAGCCTCTCTAGGGCTGGTATGGTGTCCTCTGCTTGATAACTAAAGGGAGGCTCATATTCAGTGTAGAGAACAGGGTGGAGGTGTCAAGGAAGTCACCAAAGGTGTGAGCGTGACAGACCTTGAAAAGGCCAGCAGGGTTCTTATATGTCCATACTGAAACACTGAAAGTGGCTTCAGAACTTCAGATTGAAACTTCATATTCTCTTGTTTCCTGTGAAGAGAATGAACACTTGAGGTCACAGAGAGAGAGAGAGAGAGAGAGAGAGCTGCTTATGCAGCAGGGTTTGTCAAACATTTTCTCTACCTCCAGAAAAAATGATGATACAGGATACATCAATGTCACATCATAGGTCGTAAAAGACAAATCTTGATGTGCAAGAACTGGGGACTGTAAACACACATCAACAACCACCAACTTGCATTTCATCACCTTCTTAAAATAATTGGCTAAGACATTTTTGGCAATATTGCTATTTTTATTATTATTATTATTATTTTCTTTTCTTTTTTTTTTGCCTAAATCAACTCCTTATGATTTTCTGAAAAGTTGAAAAAATGACTGAGGCGATTATTTTAAGAAGGCAATGATTTAAAGAAAAAAAAAATTGTTATGTGTGCTAATGCATTGTTGCAGTACAACACAGATGTGTTCTGTGCCTTTTTTTCACTTACTTACTGTCTGAATTGTGCTTTAAGCTCACTGGTTTCTATTAAAAATGCCTCAATACATAGATTGATTTTTTTTGTTGAAAACATGTTAGTAGGTGTTGTTTGGGTCTCCATATGTAATTTGCTGACCATAAGAAAACCACCAGAGTAAAACTCTTGACAGACTAAGCCTTAAGTCCATGACACTTGACACATTCGCAATGCAAAGGGACAAACTCACCTCGTTGTTCTTCAGGATTGCCAACATGGAAGAAGAAGCAAAAGAATAATTCACCACAAAGAAAGAATGCCATCAGTTGGAATGATGCTGTATTTTATTAATGATTATATACAGTACACATTCCAAGGCAATTTAATAATATGTACTGGTAAAACCCAATATTGCTGTTTAAAAATGAAAGAAACTCCTAGTTCTTAATTATGAATTAAAAAAAAAAAAAAAAACTGCTGCAATGATTCAAATGGTTGCTTAGAGGAACTTCTGTTTTATGGAGATTATCAGCAAATATGTGTTCTGCTCTTGACCTGAAAAAACTCACAGCGCTCACTGTGTCCCAGTGTGCAAAGCTGCACCTGCGGCCAAAGGCACCACAAGAAAGCAAATATGCAATTTATCATTTTGTATTTTAGATTTGTGAATTCATTTTGGTAAATTTGTAGAATTTTTTTTTCACTTCAGCTAATACATAGATGCATTACTGTGCTAGCTAGAATTTAGGCCCTGGATATATTATTGCCACAGCAGGTTATGCTATTTTGGTAAGCAATTTGGTTTACTGGCACAAACTTCTTGTAAGCAAATGTAATTTCTCAAATGACTCTTTCGCTGAGCTAAATGCTACTGTTATTCTTCTTGTTGCTTCCATGCCTCTCTCTCTCTGGGATTTTGGACCACATCTGGTAACATTCTCACACCAAATCTTGAACAATTTGGAGAATTTCCACTACTGAAAAGCACTCCTTCTGCATACAAAAATGTCACACCAAGAAATTCCCTGGGACTAACGAATTCTTGAGAACTGTTGGTCTCCAGCGGTTGTTATTGACCCTTCCAACCTTCAGGCCTCTGTACAATGTGTGCGTAGCCTGTTATCAAATCCTCTCATCAGCTACAATGCACACAGAAGACTCTACATGTCTCCAGGTTCAGTGTGTGTCATTTAGTTTGTGGTGATTATATTGAACTAACTTTTCATAAATTTGGTGAACTTGTGCTATGTGAGGACAATATAACAAAAATAATCAACGATATAAATCTAGAATTTGACACAGTAGTTGTCTGCGAGACTGGGCCAAAGAATAAAGCCGGACCCTTCCCTATTAATTAACCCTAACCACATATTATACTTTATTGGTGAAAATTCCATAACAGATTTATAAGTAATTAATTCATCAAAAACACACTGTGAACTTCAAGTTTTTTGATGCCTGGGGCAATTACTGGCTCTGCCTCACTGGTAATCCTGCCTCAGGCCCCCCCAAAGCTTCAAGGCCAATCTGTGCTAATTTAATTGAAACTGTAATAGCACCAATAAGGCACAACTAAAATGAGTAGGGCCTCTCAGTTCTGCTTCATTACCTAATCTTGTCAAGTCCCGTCCAGAAGAGATTTTCTGTATTAAAATCTAGTTTGAAGATTTACAGTATTTATGTTTTGTGCTAACACGTTGCATATTCCCAAACTGATCAACTGTTCATGTCATCACAGCAAGTCTGAATCCAGAAAAACTGTTCACATTTTGCAGGGAGTCAGAAGAATGAGGAGTTAACAGGGGCCCAATAACTTATTTTTGCCCCAGAATCTGGCTATGCTGAAAGACCTTCTGTGGTCTCAAACCAAGGATCCAGTGATGTTGGATATTGGGAGCGAGAAGCAATAGGGTACTCAGTGGAAAACAGAAGGTGGACAAAGGGTCAGGTGCTCCAGAACAATGCAGCGGGCTGAAGACCCTGCACAAGGCCCAGCTGAAAACACATATATGCATATGTATCCTAACCATTTCACAGAATCAGAATCAGAAATCAAAACCGGTTTTATTGGCCAAGCAAGAAGATATTTGACTCTGGTTTAAATATTGTACTCAATCTACTTGCATAGGAAAAAAGACATGCAAGACTGAACAATAAGTTAAATATTGCAAAAATATAAAATAAACAATATATACGATGAAATTTACAGCACAGCGAAGTTATTTATGTTGACAGTGACAGTGAGTGATGAATGTACATGCAGTTGTTGACTCACCATTGTCTCACAGACGGATTTGTCAAACGTGGACTGTCCAGTGATGTTTTCATAGGGTAAGCTGGAGGACAGGGAGAGCCGTAGCGGCTTCCTCTGAACCCTGAGCAAGGACAGAGAATACATGGATGACAAAGGAGAAAAAAACATAATGCAAGAAGTCTTTGTCATCCTGGAATAATGGCAACGTTCATGTAGTGAACATGCCTCTTAAATAATGGAAGACAAATGGAGAATGCTTTGATTTCTTCTTGATGTGTCTGAGTCATACACAATGTTCTGGTTTGGTCACACTTTGGTCTCCTATTTTTCATCAGTCTGTGCTGAAATCCTGGATCTTCATCCTATGAAAGCTATTTTTAAAATGCAGTTTGTCCTCTTGGCTAAATTTAGTTGCATTTTCCTCTCTTTGAATTCATCCCATTTCAATAGAAGCTGTTCAAACCTTCTTTTGCCCAAGACATCAGAAGTTACTAAAATACACTGTGCACCATGTGGGAGTCTCAAGAGGCATTCAATAAAATGAGGCATCTTTCTATTGAACACTTTGAAAGCCTGCCTTGTTTCTGAAGGAGCTGTGGCATTACACAGCAAAAGCTATGTACTTTTCTCATTATTTAACATACTTATGCATCTGCTTTAATATCTATCTATCTATCTATCTATCTATCTATCTATCTATCTATCTATCTATCTATCTATCTATCTATCTATCTATCTATCTATCTATCTATCTATCTATCTACTGCTGCACACACAGAGGATCATTAGACATAATGAGACAGATTTATTGTGTCATATCGATAAAAAGTAGCTGAGGCAGCATTTATTTCTATAAAAATGGAAACATTTTCCCCATCTTCACTGGTCAGCTGAACCTACTTTGAGAAGTAGAGGTATATCCCAGTGATGAGGATGAGGAGGACAATGATGGGGATAAACACAGCAAATGCTACTTGGGCCCCCTCTATTCTAAGGTCTGCCATCGATACTGTTGGAGAAAGAGAGGGGACATGTTAATACATGATTTACTGAGAGGTGAAATGTTTTCATAAGCTCTTCTATTGTTTTTATGTATCATGTTTCAGAACCCACAGCAGAATTTATCTCATTAGAAACCAATTAGCAGATTTTAAAAGTGCAAAATAAATTAAGGTTGTTTTTCTGTAATAGCTGAAAACTTGATATGTTGGGAATACTTTCTGGAGGTTTTGTTATGCTGCAACACAGAAAATATTGCTGGCACAAACATTGTTAGACTCTTCTATGCTTATGCAGACTCGAAGTGTGCAGGTAAAATGAACTTCTTGGCATTACTTACCATCCAATCTGTGCACATCATAGTCTGCTGGGTGGGCTGAGGAGAATACAGAACCAATGTTAGACATGGACAGGCTTGATGAGTTAAAAAACAGAAAGTAAATAAACATTCAACAACCGTCACTGTGACTCATGTAATAACACGATGAACCAAAATGTAAAAGTTAATGTACAGCTTCAATTCAAAGGAGCTAAAGGTTTCCTCAGTAAACTGAATGATTATAGAATGTTGTGCCTCATTTCTGAGAGCGTAATCGGACATTTGAAGAACAGGAAAAGAGTTTTTTTTCAAAGCACACGAAATAGATTTTGTAGTGAAATTATTATCCTGGAAAGACAATTCAATTTAAGCATAGAATTTATTCATGTATTTGCCAAATAATAGCTTCACATCTGCATAAGTGCACCATGATAATAAGTAGCTTGTACAGTTTTGGTGACATACAGTAATTTTACATCTATCATTAGTAAATACGTTTGTACTTTATTAGCTTGCCATTTATTAGCTACAAGTAGCTACTAGTAGGTTACCAGATAACTTCTGCCAACTAGTTGACTACCTTGATGAATGACAGCTAAGCTACACAGCCTGAGCTACAGAGCTCTAAGTTAAGTCTAAGATTCACATGGCTAACATTAGCTGACTTTTAATGTGAGATGTCTCACAAGCTATCCAATTTAGATTTGTTTGAATCTACAGGAACAGTTGTAGTGCTGTACATGAATGGTTATAAAGAAGCTATCAAACCCATTTTCCAATTTTTGAATCGGCTGGAATTTTGGCATACTGTCTGTCTCTGTTACGTTGCGCAGATGCATTGGCAAACATGACAGCATTAAGAACAGAGACAAGTGTGTCGATGGATTTGATGTGTATATATATATACACACACACACACACGCTTGTAAAAAGATCTTAAATGTCCCACCATATGCTCAGGAATGAAGCAGGAATATAATGCCACAAGTAATTGTCAGTTCATTACATTGCAGATGCACAGCGGTTGGGCTGTGAATCCTCAGAGAAATCTAATAGAACATTACAAACACACATCTTCGTCAGTGCTCTGACAGGTATCTCCTCCAGTCTGGCTCTTTGTCTAATGTGTCCCTACAACACCTTGTCTCCCTTAGGTGCTTTGATCTGGGTGCAGGCTCAAACTAAAAGGCCACTCTTTTGTTATTTCAGTCTCTAGACGTGAACAGCCTTCTTCAAAGTGTCAGGACAACAAAATCCAGGGGAAAAAAAGATACACTTTTCCTCTCCAGCTTTCACTGTGACTGATGTGTTTTTCTTGCCTTTTTGAAACATGCTCAGTCTTCTTTGTGTAGCTTGTTTCTTGTTTTGTTAAATTGTCTTTCAAACTGTCAAAGTCTTCCGGTGGAGGCTTTAAATAATAAAGAAGATTTAAGGGATCACGAGACTGTCCAAATGAGGCAAAAAGAGAGAAAGAAATCAGATATATGTCATGGCAACATCAGATTGGAAAGTATTCTGTATGATGGCGATTCTGAGACAGTGCACAAGATAATGTCTATTTCCAGGAAAATGTTTTCATTAAACAGCAAATATGAACTGAACTGACCATTGCTATATACACACATATACATGCATATGTGTATACACATATATAAAGATATGTGTGTGTGTGTGCCCATGTATTACTCACATTATGAGGACTCTCCAGGAAATGAATGTCAGTCTCTATAATGTCCCCTAAAAATGATGTAAACACGACTGTGTGTGTGTGTGTGTGTGTGTGTGTGTGTGTGTGTGTGTGTGTGTGTATGTGTCGTTTATCAGGACAGTATCAAATAACCTTTGTCATTCTTTACATGACTTAAAAAGTACGTGAAAAAAGATCATTTCTTTCTGCTTATAGTAAAAGGTACAACAATTGATAACATCCAGTATTTCACAATAAAACAATTTGCTTGATATCAGGTAAAAATTAGAAGGAATTTAGAATCTGTGCTGGGGTGGTGCATCAACAGTCAAGTGCAACTGCCGACCCTGACCAAGATGAAATGTTTATTCTGAAGGCATACAGCCAAGGCCAATCCAGGGGCCCTGGACCCCCAGAACTCCGGGCCCCTTGCAGATTATGGCCATGGCCATGCATTTAACAGGTCACACCTGTCATCTGGTCGAATTCAAAAGAATATGTAGTAGAGTTCATAACAGACATTTTCAATTCTCATTTTCTGATTCAACTGTACCACATCATGCATTTAGTGAAGGAATAAGCTAAATTATTTTAATTCATACAGATAATATAAACTAACTGATTATAAAATATTCATAATACTAATAAAAATATTACAATGAACCATGTCAGTTGAACTCAGAATTACAATTAAACATTTTTGTTAACTTTAACTAGAATATATTGAAAATGTTTTTTTTTTTTTTTTTTTTTCTAAAGGGTAATTTTTACAGTATCATTTCAGTTTTCATTGTTACTGCAGAAGCAAAGAAAGGCCATACAGATATGAATTTTATAAGCAAGTACAAATCTATTACTATGAAATAAACTAATATATGACCAATATATTTTACTATGAAAACCATCTATCTGGATTTATGTGGTTTCAGTTTACCTCTTTCTAAGAAGGTAATTTAAAGTTTGACTTGATTTTAATACTAACAATTCAATAGTATTTGAATTCCAACATTGAGTACACAGTAGTGGTTAAATTTCACACTTTGGTTGTCAAATCAGTTTTCTTTTATGTAGCATAGTATGACAAATCACATGTTTGCTCTAGAGGCTTTACAATCTGTACACCCTCTATCCTTAGACCCTCGAGTCAGATAAGAAAGAACTCCCCAGAACATTCCTTAAAGCTATATAAAAAAAAGCATTTAATTAGTCAACAATGTATTGGCACATTTGTATATTTGTATTTATCAATATAGTAAATGAAGATGATTTCATTTACATTTGTTTTTTTCCATCTTCCTCAGTGTTCTTAAATTAGATCAGGTATGTCATGATACAGACTTTTAAGGACCCTTGGACACTGTGTTGAACTGCAGTTCCTGACCTTTGCAGACAGGTGGCAGCCCACTCCACTGAGATGGGTGTCCAGGGACACAGTGGAGAACAGGCTCACCCAGCAGCTGGTGGCCTGTCAGGCAGGAGTAGTTGAGGGTCTCTCCGGCCTGGAAGTGGAGCTGGGTGGAGCTGGGGATGCCATAGGTGGGGGTTCCTGGGTGACTGCAAGGCTCAAAGGTCTCAGCTGGGGTTAAAGCAGAAACATGGTTCAGAGTGACAAGACTGTAACACTGTGGTTGTATATCAAACACAGGAAAAAAAAAAACAGAGAAAGTCAATGTGGAAAATAAGTGTGACTGTAGATAGAAGTTAGATTATCTTAATAAAATGTGTGCACGAATTCTATGAATGTAAGGTTACACAAAGACACACACACACACACACACACACACACACACACACACACACACATTTAACTTAAATGTAATTATTTTAAAAGCAGGGACATGAATTGTGCTACTTCATCGTGTGTGTGCCTACTCCAACACGTTTAAACATCAATCTCTGTGCACGCAGGGTGGTTGATGGCGAATGGCTTGTTTTGTCATGTTGTTTTTTATGTTTGTCAGACACAGCATCTGCCATCTGCTTTTGAAACACTTTCTCCCAAGCACATGGAGGCCGTTAAAACCACTGGTCCTGAACCTGAACCCATTAAACATGGCTTTGCTGATTTACAGGTCAAAGTAAATGTATACATCTTGGTTAAAACTGACTGGAAACTGTATGCATTAACTGTAGCAGCTTCTGAAATATAGCCACTGAAATACTGCTGAAACAATAACATTTCATAAACTAGACATTTAAAAAAAGTTGCTTTGCAACTGCATTCAGCACAGTTTTAAGACACTCTGAAGTCATTCACCTGCAAAATTACCAAACATTACCATGAAGTACTGTCATTTAGATTTAGATCACAATTGGAAAAAAAAAATTGCAATGATACCATTTGTACAAGACTCTTTGAAGAACCCAGTGAGTAGGCCAAAGAAAAATTAGAGAATTTTCATTAGGAATGAAAATGTGTCTGTAGTGTCCGAGAGACAGTTTCACTTTCACACCATGACACAGCATTCTCTGCAGTCATTCTGTCCGAATCTTTGGAAACACACCTGTCCTTTTTCTCATGATCTCCATCTCATGCATAACAATGACCTGGCTTCTCCTCTCCAAAGTAATTTCCAGTGTCCAGTTAAATTAATTGTTAGTCAGTGCCATCATACGATATGTCTCCACCTTGAAAGTAAGTAAAGCACAGTATGAGGCGTTCATGCAAATGAGGTTAACGCCTTCGGAGCTGTTTGAAGAGGAAATTATATTTCAATCAGACTGAAGCACTCAGAAAGAGAAGAGTGGCAGGAGGTCAGGACACTGAACTGGTGTTGGTGATGTTGATGATTACACTGAAATCACCAAAAGAATGAAAGATTTTCAGTCATAATTTCCAATTAATAAAGAAACAAATTGCAGAAGACTTCAAATGTTAGATTTTACACAACAACTTTGAGCATTTTTTTTATACATGCATGGATATATTAAATATAAAAAGATCTGTGTACTTATGTACATTGTGTAGAAGCGAAGTCAGTAACAATGTTGCATGTTTCGTTTATACCTTTAAACTTGACAGCTGTATGATATCATATCATTCTTGTCAGTTTGAAGTCTATGTAACAGACTTCAGTCAACATGGGACATTTAAACCCTTTCACCCAATTCAAATCCAGGCTAATTCACTTCTTTTAATGTTAGTAATCTTTACGGGAGAAAAACAATGTGATATATTAGTACCAGACCAGACTAAATCTAAAGCCCCTCTGGTGGATCCTTGAGGGTATGATGTTAAATATGCCCCAATTCAAACATACTAATGATTTTGCTCATTTTTGTTTGCCGTTTTTCCAGACAGAATTACTCTAGGAGAAGTTGTGGAGTGTCCAAAAGGGAAACAGTTCATCTATGGGCTCAAATAAGGAGTACAGTACAATTTAGATCTGGCAGAAATAATTCCAAAACCTCTGGTTGTGTATTACCTGTGAGGAAATTTTGCATGAGAAATCAAGTTTGTCTACATGTAGAAATGTTGTAGAAACAATTTAACAAAGTCTAAATTCAATTTGTGCTTCAATTCCATTACCATACATAGAATTTGATATCATTTGTGATACATTTTTCACACATTAAGTCTTTGCTTTGTCACTGTAGTCTTGATACGATGAATTGGACAAATGGAGATTATTGTACAAATAGCGCACACTTTCAGGCAGTCAAAGCCATTCTGCACTTAGTTTTACGCATCAAAGGTGGCAGACGCAGTGTTGTGAGTGCTTGATAGAGAACTATCACACTTCCACACACCTGACCAATCATGGCAACAAATATGTGAGACTGTCGGAGTTACAAAAAATTGTGAAAAGCAGCCCCCCAAGACAATGTTCAGTGATCAGACAGGCACTTTGAAGCATACGGGTACATTTACACTATTTGTTGACACCTTATATTCACAGCTTGCTCAGGACTGAGTGGAATTTTAGTGTCTCAGCAGTTAAATGCTGTGTCTGGTGTGACTACGTAGGCCTTGAGAAACATTCAAACCTACACAGGCATCTCGGAAGCTTCTGGTTCCACTTGGGGCCTGAGGATCCTCGATTGAAGCAGGTTAGCAGACTGTTTCCAGACAGAGTGTAGCCCTTGTTGCAGATGTACTGGATGGTTGAACCCACAGTGAAATGGGGACCTGACAGCACCCGCCTGCTGTGCTCCACCTTTCCAGGGTCAGTGCAAGACACCACTGGATGGACACACAAAGAAAGAAAGTTAGTTATTGTCAGCCAACCTTTTCTCCTCATAGTCTTCTGTTTTCCTTTGTCTCACCTTGACAGAGACATTAGTCGAACTCAACATCAAGAAACCGTCCAATCCACACTCATGTTTACCAACCCAGCTGGTCTGTAATGCTTTATTACAGGTGAGAAGTGATTAGAGGTTAAGATGTACCAATGATGAATCTAGTATTTAAGTGTGAGGTATGAGCAAACAAGCTGAGCATTTCGAAGGTGTACAAGACAGAAATAACTGAGATGACTCTGTAATGTAGCACAAAATGAAACATTTGCAGTGAGTAAATGCATGAAAACAATAAACCAAAATATATTTGCAGTATTTATATAACATTCATTATTTGTGAGTGGCTACAATGCTACAAGTAGCTATGCTACTCGTTGAACTACATTTCCCAGTTGTGCTTGGGTAGCATAGTTTATTCTAGAAGTAAGAAAGCCTCGTCCAAAGTCACACTGGCATTTGTAATAATGCAAATGTCTACAGATCCAGCTTTGCCACAACAGCCTCGTCAGTTCAGCCTGTCTGCCTCAACTGTCTGCACTTTGGTCCATTGTCCAATGCCACTTTCCCTCATTGTTTTGATCAGCATAGACATGCTGTAAAAATACAATTCACATTATCTAATAAAGCGACTATACATAACATTTTTAAAGAACATGCATATTTGAATCTTACAACAGAAGCTTTGCCTCCAGATATCAGGGGATCTCTGTTCATGAAGAAAATATCAAACAGTCCCGCACTGTTTGTCCGAGGTTACATAAACCCACAGAGGCGGGATTAAGAAATGACTTGGGTCTGTCTTGGCATCCAGTCAGGCCAGTTCTTGGTCCAGCAGGAGAGGAATCAACTAGACCCGAAACACAGGGTGGAAGTCAGCCATACTGCAGCCGAGGTCCCCGTCTGCTGCCAGTGGGGCTGATCACTGGCAGTGAGTCATTGCTTTTGCTTCTTTGTGTGTGTGTGTGTGTGTGTGTGTGTGCGTGTGTGTGTGTGTGTGTGCCAGCTTCTGTGTAATAGCCCGATGAAAACCAGACTTGTAGTGTTAGTGAGGCCTGTTTTGTGAAGTCAGGTCATTGTGTCTTCACTCACTTCCTGAGGATGATTGAAAATTGGCTTTGGGGCAAATGTAGCTACACAAAAGATTGTTTCTGAGGAAGCATCAGTCATTCTTCCCTAAATTGTTTGAATTATTATTTGGTTTTGTGTGGTGGAAAACCTGCGACCGAGCTACTGAGTTTATTTATAGTGCGTAGAAAATTGCGTCACCATTGAGACATGACTGTAATTTGTGCATTACATGGTAATGTACATGTTAATGGAATTTTTGAGAGGACTATAATAAAATTTCCAAGGGTATGCAATGCACTAGCCTCCATACAGGAAGTGATTTTGGAGGTACCCAGGATTAACCAATAACCACACAACACTTAAGTAGTTTTCAGTTTCTCGGCACACACTGGCCACATCATGAAGCCAACGCTGCACTTTGCAGGAGTCCTGTTTTCTGGACTCAGTTACTGCTCAGTGCAAGGTGACTTAAAGCAGCTACGGTGTAATTGATATTTATAAAAATAATGTCTGAAATGACTGTATGGAAACAGTGAAACAGTGGAAACTGTGAACCCACAGAGGATATCAACTGAGCCTGCAGCTTCCCTCAGCTTCACAGCGCTCCATACTGAGTTTGTTCTTTGAACCTTTTGGATAAACAACCAAATAAATTCACAAAACAAAGTCATTTGGATTGCAGTGCAGCGCTGAAAATAAGTTTGAGTTTTGGACTCTTGGTCAGACAAAACAAACACTTGAAGACATCGCACACAGCTTTGGGAAATCACGATACATTTTGCACTTTTTTTGAACATTTTACAGACTTATTTAGAAATGTAATAGTTGCTGCCCTACTGAAACATTTTTGACCTGGAATTGGATTACTTGACTGAGATAAGATGACTCTCAATTGATTCAGTTACCTGTAAAGTGATGGAGCTCATGACCACCATCTCCATGTTTGATTATTCAGAGATAACTTGGAATAAAAGCTTAATAACACTACAGACATTATCTTACTGATACTAAAGAAATGAGCAGGCTGTTTGGTACTAAGCTTGTAACAACCATCTTTCCCATCTCAAGTGATAACACAGTAGTGGTGGCCGTGTTTTTGTACTCACCTCTCTCACAGCTTGGTATGTCGCCACTCCAGGTGAGGTCCCATTGGCACATAAGCAGCTCTGCGCCCACCACCTGATAACCTGGGTAACACTGGTAGGTCACCACGGTGCCCTGAACCAGCTCAGGGTGAGATGTACTCTTCCAGCCATTAGAGATCTCTGGAAGCTCAGGGCAGGTGTCATTACGAGGTACTTCTGTAGAGATGTGTGTGTGTGTGTGTGGGGGGGGGGGGTGATTAAGAGAGACAGTAAGGAAGAGAGCAAGACAGGAAATTAGGAAAGAGCTTTTACAGGGCAAGGACAGAAACATGTGAGTCTCTGTCGACCAAACACTTCAAACAACAGATGCTGGTTCATCAGTCAGGAAATTTCTTGTGGATATTCACGGTCCCCAATTTGTTGTCTTTTTTTCTTATTTTGTCTTAGTCCTGTCCTAGTCAACCTCATGCTTTTTTTTTTTTGTTCTTTTCAACTAAAAGTCTGGGCATTCTAGTGTTATCCTGGTCAAAAAAATCCCGAAATTTAATCTTGTTAGACCGAAGCTGCTTAAAGTTAACAGTTAATGCTATTGAATGATATTCAATCTTTAAATATCTTGGAAATATTAAAAAACAAAGCAAAAAACAAAGTGTTTAATTTTCAGTTTTCCTTGAGAAATTTGGGCAACCTTAGAAAAGCTGAAAAGGTTTCTGAAAGGAGAAAGAATGAAATGATGGTGATTGGTGTTAGATTGTCAGTAAAAGGATCATTTCAACCTCACATATCAGCAAACAAATAGAAGAGTGAGGGGCTGGTCTAAGCTGGCCAGGGAATGCCTGAAGTTCTGTTGCTTGTCAGAGCAGCTTCTGAAACCCTTCTCACCATCTCACTCAAGCTCATTTTATCTCACATTTTGTGTGAACTACTTTGTTTTAAACATACTGTGGCCTTAAAGGCCTGTAATAACAGTGATCTTATAGAAGAAAAGGAATAAAGCTTTGGGCCTGTTACTGGCACTTTTTCTTTAAAATGGATTTACTCTATACATATAGTATACACACCACACCAGTATGTATTTATTTCTTAGGGTGCTTGCAAATTCATTTCAAGCCATGTTTCTATTCATGGTTTGTAGACGTGGCTTTATGAATAAATATTTGGCTAAATATTTCTGACATTGTCCCCAAATATCTACTCCGTTGGATCACTGAAGAATTAACAACCAGGGTTCTTAATGTGGAACACTTCCAAATGGTCTAATAAAAAGACATTTCTCCTCTTTCACTAGCTTTTTGAATTGGCATGTGCCTGGACAAAGAGCATAAAATGATCCATAGATATATTTTTTTATTGGAGCTTGAAACCAAGGCATGTCTTTCTGGAGAATTATTTTGTCAGAAACTCAAATTAACTGTTCTGTGGCCAGCCAGGTCTGTTGGCGTTACTCATTCCCAGGCACACAGCAGCAGATTCAGGCCCTGTGCTCTGGAATCTAATTTGGACAAACACACCAAAGTAATTGCACTCGGGCAGTCGAAAAGCAACATTCTCTGACACCTGCCCGCCTTGCTGCCTGTCTTGTGTTTACATTCCACTATTGAAATTCATGAAAAGGCTATAATAAAAGCTTTCCCTCTCTTTATTCCTCTTTGTCGATCATCTGTATTCTGTAGCCTTTCTTTCCCCTATGAATTCATTAACTCTTATCAGATATAGTGTGCTGGCTATTGGAGTGGTGCTGCACTGATGGAAAGGCCCCGCCAACACCAGGGACAGCCTCTTATTGCCTTCCATTTTTAGGTCCCATAACAGCAAAAACAAATTCCCTCTTCCTCTCTTTCATTTTGCCGAACTTCTCTTTTTCCTGCCTAACTCTCCAATTTGCTATCTATTCTCTTTCCATCCATCCATCCATCCATCCATCCATCCATCCATCCACTTTACATCCATTCATCCATGCATCCCTCTAACTTCTCTGTAGCTGGATATCATTTGACCTCTATGATTCGACAAGAAATAGCCCCAGCAGCAACATAATTCTGTCCATCAGCACAATTTATCATTTTAACATTTCTTTTGTACAAAACAAATGAGACTCATCATGTTAATTAGTGGGCTTTAGAGGTGTTAGTAGGTGCTTTTGAACTTTGCACAGAGCTAGTGTAAGTGGTTCCCCTTGCATCCAGTCTTTATGCTAAGCTAGGATAACCACACTCTGACTCCAGATGAACATTGCTTCCCAAAATGTTGAACTATTGCTTTAATAATCATATGTGAGCATTTAGGTTAGTCTGTGCTTCTTTGTCATTAACCTTTATCATTCTCTCCATTATCTAATCCCTCATTAAATGCTAACAATTCTGAGGCCTGATATTATATGACATAAAACTTGACTGGTCATATCTTTGTGTTCATTGACAGCACTCTTCCTCTCAGTAAGAAAGAAGGAGAGAGAAAGAAACATACTTTTTATTTAATCACACACAGTGCCCACGCCATGCTTCGTGAAATTCTTATTTCACCACATTTGACCCATCCATCGTCTGCCTTCCTCCACAGCAGACTAGGAGGGGTGGGCTGCCAGCCAACAGCGGCGCCCGGGGACCCAACTCTCCTCTGTCACCATTGGTCAGGTGGTGATCGTCTTGCATGTTTTTAATGGGGGTATATTTTTATGGAGGATACCCCGGGTGAACACGGGGAGAACATGCAAACTCCACACAGAAAGGCCCCCTTTTGACCGGGGGGCACTGAAGGCATGGTGGAGGACATGCCACCAGCTCCCACAGCGGGATTCGAACCGGGACCTTCTAGCTGTGAGGCAGCAGTGTTACCACTTGTTCCACCGTGCCACCCAGAAGTATTCTCTCCCTTGATGTAATTACAATATCTTCATAAGTACAGTATGGTTAAGATCAGGGAAGGATATGACTAGGATAAGATTAACTAAGCATCAACAAAAACATGTAGTTAAGTTTAGGGAGAGATTATGGTTGCAACGCTGAATCAGATGAGACAGAGTGGAATGGCACTCAAAATGTAAACTATTTAACACCCTCCTTGTATTTAAATCAACATGTCGAAAGTAGTTACGTCTGTGAATCAGTCTGCATTTATCTACAGTATAAATTAACATGAGTGGCTCTTCCAGTATCTGTTGTCCACAGCTGCTTTATACTGTATGAAAGTTTCTCCCTCTGTTCATTCAATCCCTGCAGCCATCAGAAGGCAGCAGAACACGTGTTGATTAATCAGCAGTCTCTGATGTGAGAGGTGCCGTGCCAGAGGGCAGTGCCAGTACACACAGCTGTTCAATGTGTTTACCTTCATTAAATTATATGTAAATGACACCATGCTGCTACAAAATAAGCACACACACCCCTAGACACATCAGATGGGCCCGTTAAAACTCTGTTCTGCCTGTCCATGCATGAGATGTCAGATAAAAAGGGCTCATTAATCTGTGCATAACTGCCTCTTTTCAACTTTCTGATTAGGAGAAGTATTTCATGCTTTTCTTACCTGCAAATGCTGTCATACCAATTACTAAACAATGTGACCATTTACGATGTGAGTAGAGTTTTTTCAATGACCTCTTTCTATTCTCATTGTAAAATCCTCTGCCTCTGACAGTAGATTTATGGTACTGTGTGTTCACATCGTGCCACTCAACCACACTTGATCGTTCCATGCTTCACTGTGATTGGCTCAGCTGTTTCTGAGCTACGAGGCCAGGCATGTGATAACCTGAGTTGATGTATTAATCACCATACTCACTGATCTACTGTATATTCCACTTCACCCAGCGCTTTTGCTGCTGTACATTGGAGATACCTGCATAGTCCATGCATCTTAGATGTACCACTTTATGCTTGCTGTGTCATTTGCACAATTAAAATAGGTTCTTACATGGTCAATACCTTAATTTCCCTGGCCTTGTGAATACTGAATTATTTATGTGAAAATAGTCAAATGGAAAAATCATGAATATCAGTGCAACTGTTGATGTCCAGCTACAATCAACCATCTTTATCAGTCCAAACAAAATTGTTACCCGCCTTCAAATATCAGTCAATGACAGAGTCATCTGTGAGCACTGGTTCCATGGCTTACCAAAAAAGTTGACTATGAAGCCGTTGCCGTAGCCGTAGACGTTGGTGGCAGGGTCAGATTGGAACTGGATAGTGACGTCTGCAGTGGAGGTGTAGAGCTTAAATCGGGACTTTGATCCTCCATACTGACCCAGTACTTTAGCTGTGAGGTCATCTCCATCATAAAAGGTCATCAGGTCATTCTTCCCAATGTTCAACCTGAAACAGGAGACACACACAGAATAAAGTCTGTATCAAGTGTTTTCCATCTCAACCAGCCTGAGAACCGTTTGTGATGTTGAAGATTTTCCTTTCAGTTTTTTTTCACTCCCTGCTCTCTTTGCTCTCACTGGTCTCACCTTTAAACTGTCTGTTGCAGTGAATGATGTGGTCACAACCTCCATATAACACCTTCGCTCATGAGCTATGCCTGACAGAACATGACTTTTATGTTACACCTCATAATGTGTTCTTGCATTTTTAAAATGACAGTAATTGCACAAAGAGGACCACAAAGATGGCAAGTCAAACCGCAGTTACTTATTACTATCATTCATGACGGGAAAAAATCCTTTTCCACTGCTCCTGAGGAGAGCATTGTCTGTGGTTCACATTATATTTGTAGAAAATCAGGAGCTTGTATGACTGGCTTTCATTTCTATATTTCTATCCATTATGACAGTAGTCATGATGATATTTTACTCATCACCTTTGTTGTAGAGATTATGGAAACCAGCAAGCGCAACATTTGTTGGGGCTGTAACAAAAATCTCCTACAGCTTTACTAAATGTCATTTCGACAGAATTTACACTTGACTTTCAGCTGACTGAAAGTAAATTACAACATTTGTGAAAAATATTAAAAACTTGAGGCTCACTTCTAACTTTTTTCTGGTATGGTATCCCACACCACACAAAGTAGTTTAGTTGATATCCCTGTAGCTTTTGTAGCAAACCAAAAGGCAGATGTAGAGCAACCGCTGTCCTCTTTATCATATATACAGCTGAAGGAATTTCAAGACAGATGAAGATGGACTTGATGATGACTGCTTACATGGGGAGTCCAGCAATTCATTAATTCATTTCCCCAAATTTGGAGGACTGATGAGAGAAAGAAAAATAATTTTCTAAATTGATGCAGGAGAGGTCAAAATATCCCAAAAATGTTGTATGCTGCACTTCCCATGATACAGCTCAATAGTGTCTCTTCATCAAAACCTCCACTCCTCTCAAAAGTCTGCATTTAATCCACCCTCCACTGATTTTAATCCATCCTTTGTGTAAAAAAGATATATTTTTAACAGAAACATATTCTGTTCTCAAGTGCTGCATTGCAACTAAATAATTCAAGTACTGTATTTATGCTGAATTTAATGGTAGCTGTACTTTGCTGGAGTGCTTCCATTTCATGTTACTTTATACTAAGAAAAGCTCTTACTTTGAGTCTACACACACAGGGAGGTGCAAATCTGTGTGAACTTCAATGCAAATCCATTAAAATCAAAACACCACACTTCATTCATTAAACATTAGCTATGTTGCCTTCATCAGGGTGGAGCCTGAGGCTGTTTTCTATACAACACACTGATCTGTCATGTGATCAATATATGACCATAGATACCATGTAAACAAAACGTTATAGTCAGCTTCTCCTTCAGACAAACTATGTTGTAATTCCTAGTTCATACCAAAGCAAAAAATATCATTTAGAAAAATATCTATAACTCCAAATACAGAATACTTTATTTAATCAACTTTTGACATCATTCTCTAACAAATACACTTTTTCATTTCAATCAAAGAGAAGGGTTGAATTTTTTATTTGATTTTTCAGTACAAGTAAATACATCTTGCATTCTTTCAACCCAATTATCCAAAATGCAGTGTATTTAAATCACCTCAGACACTTAACTATGTGAAATCCATCCATGTTAGAGCTTAATACATTTATCCAAGATCTACACTTCCAATTGTTCTCAAAGAAATGATTTTCCTGGAGTGGCAGCCTGTTCGAGCAGCTTTTGCTCACCATTGAACTTTCTCTGGTTTCTTTTTTTTACCACTCCTTATCACTGTCCACGTACCCCTTACATTTAGACAAGGGGACACACAATGAATCCTAAATTCACCACTAGTCAGCCACTTGCTTTAAAATATCAGAGCAATAAGGACCAGGACCATGCCGGGGCTAGGTGCTGCGCTAAGACAAGACATTCCAAAGCAGTCCGCTCCCTGATCATTACGGAGAATGTGAGATGGATGAGCTGGCAGTGTGACTGAGCACCTGAGAGAATACCAGGAGTGTAGAATCATGCTGTTCACAGAGACATGGCTAACGCTGCAATAATGCCAGAATGCTGCACTGTACCATTTAAAGATGACGTAAATCTGCACCCTAAGGACCTCAACAGTTAGGGATTTGTGGATTGGCGCTAGCAGAACCACCAATGCATGGAAAACCAAAGAGCTGGTCATAGACTTCTGCAGGTGCAAACACTCTTCTCCTATACCAGTAAACATCCAGGAAACAAACATTAAGGTGGTGGAATCTCACAACCTGAGGATTCATCTGAATAATAAACTAGGCTAGACTGACAATACAAATGCAAAATAAAAGACTGAAGCAGTCACTCCTGAGGACCTTTTTTGACTCTGTGGTGGCACCAGCCATCCTTTTAGTGGTCTGCCTGGACTTATCAAAATGGGCTAAGAAGGCCACCTCTGTCCTGGGATGCCAGTTTGAGAGAAAAGAGATGGCTGCACTATCATCCGTAATGGAGAACATATCCCACTCCATGCAGGACACTGACAGCACTGGGCAGCTCCTTTTGTGACAGGCTGCTTTACACGGTGTGTCAAGGAGAGATACTGCAGATCCTTCCTGTTGCTGTCAGACTTAACTATGAACACTGGTCCCACCAAAACAATGAATTTAATAATTTAATACTTTTTTTAAACAATTTAATACTTATACTGATTACACTTTTAATTTTTACACTGTCAAATGCTACTTTTACTTTAGTCAGAGATCTAAATATGTCTCTGAGGCCCAGCTGAGATAACACTGATCACTCACCAGTTTTTTGTTTTATCTGTTTTGTTTTTTTAACTGCAGAGTTTCAGATGACATTATAAAACCGTTCTCACTGGCTGAGCAGTATTCTTCTGATCACTGAACTCATCTTAATGTGTGATTGTAGCTTTGTTTTGTGGGTAGCATAAAAGTATTACAGTTTGTATTTTGTTGAACAACTCTGTATTGTAGGATGATAAATAAATGAACCTTGTAACCTTGAAGTGGAGTGCCCATTTATAGTCAAATGGATTCTGTGAAACTTACATTTTCTTTAAAACTGTTGGAGCTCATCGTCCTTGCCCCTAAAGATAATTTTCTTGTGCAAGATCATGTCAACCAAATCTCTAAAACGAGAGGTGTTCAGTAAAATGTTCCATGACCCATGGTCTGAAAGGACAGAAATATGAGTTTATAATAATAATACTGGTGTTGATAAGAAAGAGAATTTCCTTTTAATATTTAGAGAATATTCTAAATTTGCCGTTTTCTTGCAGATTCAGACTGATGTGCAATGATCACGATGTTGACAGTGATTAGCCATTTCCCTATTTGAAATGAATGAATCAGCGTCATGCTGAATAACCACACTTAGTGTCACAGTTTAACTGTCAAAGGGCCATGTATTTGTCCTGATTTGTCCATAGCTTGTAGAGCTGGAGCGCTTACAAACCTCAAAGCTGTTTAAAAATGTCACCTGGGGCTAAGCTATCTCTTTGTAGAGAGAAGATTTAGAGCATGGAAGAAATGGCTTAGCCAGAATAAAGCAGTGACATGCTCTTTGCTGTTGCTAATTAATCACCAGCGGCTCCTGATAAAACTCATTAGCCAGCCTGAGATTGAGCTATTAATCACTATGGGAATGTTGGAAAATCAAAGGTTCACAGACGTGGATTGAATCGACGCATGGCAAAGCCTGAAAGAGTGTGAAATGTTTGTTTTCAGATTTTTTTTTTTTTTTACAAAAACTGAAGAAGGAATGAAGGAATATGAGTTTGTGAACAGACAAGAAGTGGAGAGGAGAGTGTTTGTCTTTCCACAGGCTGAACCATTTGTCTTCTGTCAGTGGTAGATGCACGTTAAGCCACACACACTTGTATTCCTAGAAATGTAACGACTTTCCACTGAACAGATTGATTCTCAAACCCTAACTGTAACCATCTGACCGAAATATAACCTGACCCACATGTAAACCACGGCCAGTATTTATTGTCTTTCAAGGAAGTGAACTGGTCCTAATTTTTGAAATATACCCAATTGCATACTATACACTAATTGTAACTGTGCTGAGATTGTGATTTATATTCAAACTGGAAAATTACCAAATCTTTTTATTGATAAAGTAGTATGCATATTTAAATAATTTCATTAGATGCAATTTTACTAGCCTGATAATCTGCATTTCCATTTCATTTCATGTAATTCATTCATACTGGCATCGAGTTCATGTCAACTAGTTTCTGATGAGGCAATCACAACCAATCACGATTACTGGGTGATCTATCATTCAGCACAGAGTTGTTGCTAGAAGCAGATAATTTAAAAGGTAGGTCTACTGTTATTCTATATGTTCTTACTATCAACAAATCCCATGAAAATATCGGCAATGTGTTAGTTCGTCTCTTAATATTTTCTGACTTCCCCTCTCTGTCTGTTGACCTCTGCAACAAGACTGTTGTAAATAATGGCTCACAGATATATAGTTTCCAGTCTCAGTCATTTTCTAAAACTGGTCAATGTAGTTTTCAAACAAAAATGTCACTCAGACAGGACAAAATAGTGCATGTAATGGGAACTATTTTCAGTGGTGGATTAATCTACATATGGTCACCTTGTGAGCAACAGGACTGTGTATGTGTGACTGAGTAAATGAACAAAAGTGAGTGTGTTCATGGTAAAGAAGGAACATGTCACCCCGTGCAGAACTCATTGATTGTTTTTCATGTTTGTTATATATTAAATTTGTGCAGTTGAAAAAATATTCCATGACTTGCTGTGGGTAAGTTTATAATCTGTTCAGATGCTTCAATTTAATCCACACTTGTCCGTTTTGTGGCCATTTATTTTTCAATGTCTTTAAGTGATGCAGCTGGATAGCTAGCTAACTGAAGGTAGTAGGGAGATGACATTCACATTTTAAATCCTTCCTATAGAGCACTGATTGAGGAAGGGTGGGGTTCATTGCAGACATGGGTCATGATTCAGGTCTATCATTTTCCCACCATTATAAATGAACTGCGTACGGCTGAAAATGTGTTAAAGTGTAAATGGTGGTATGAAAATGTTGAAAATGTGAAGTTTACAGTTGCTGCATATTGTTCCAAAGTCACATGAACTCTGATTGACCTGTATAACAAAATATTTTGTAATTACCTGTTAATACAAAATGTATACTTACTGCCAAAATAGTATGATGTCGTCATATGAGTATGCTAGTCTATACTTAACATAAGTATCTTGACAAACACCTACTAGTCATCTTATTTCCTCTTTTTATTGTTTGTTCAGTATCAAATAATCTAAATCAGTCTGTCAGTGATTTTAATGTGTTTATTTCACAGCATCGCATAACTGCTGAGCAGAACTAAAAGACATTTCATTTCAAAGACAGTTCATTCTCAAAGGGCAATTTCTCTTTCTCCCTTTCTACATAAATAACTCTTATTTTAGAGTCTAAAATATCTCCTTCTCAAAGTTTCAGGGCAGTGTTGATACTTGAAGAACATAGTCTCTGAAAACCATAACGCTATAAAAAGTTAGAATCCTAAAATTGATTTCACCTAAACAGCCTCAACACAATATCAAGCTACAATTCTATTCTTGAAAATTGACCTGACCTTGATAAAGCTTTTGTCTGTCTGTAGGCCTGCAGCTGGTCCTCATAAGTATAGTAAAATGAGTATGCTGTCCTCTAAATCACGGTATTGCATGTTTATTTGATTGTGATCAGATAAAACCTCTCACCTGCTCAGAAAAAAGCAGATTGAGAAATATCGTCAGCTGGTGTCAAATTTGTTGTGATTAAGCTAAACAAGGCTTTGCATGGCTCTGCAGTGCATCTGTAGAGAAAAATCAATCACAGCCTCCACTCTCTGACACTAATTTGATTTAGTTCAATTTGAAAAAACAGGGCTGATTCTGGCCTGGGCCCCAGGACCAGCTGGCAACTCATTTTACCCCAACTAGTCACTCTATGATCTACTATTTCCATCTCTGCAAAATGGTGTGATGCAGGAAGGAAGTGGTTGGAACTGTTTTTAGCTTACATAGCTTTTCTGAGTCTCATAGGACATACTGCTAAGTGGTAAATCACTTTTCCTTTTTCATAAGACCTTCAGATTAAACCCACTTCAATCTATCATATGCCACTGATACTGATATTCTCAAGTTTTTAAACTACTTAACAATGCATGTATTACTTAACAATGACAATCAGCCATTTTCAACCAACTAATAGGACGCTACATTGGACAGAAAATGCTGTAAATCGTAACTCTGTCTCATCAAAATTGGAATTATGTAAATTAGAGCTTTGTCCCTGATAATTATCTTTATCTCAGCTTTCAGATAACATGTGGGAACCCAGGGTTTTTTCATCAATCTAAACCTTCACATCACATCATCCACAATATAGGAATGCAACATCTATTCTTCCCCTATCAAGTACAGGGGATATTAGTTTCACTTGGAACAAAATCAACGAAACAACCTGTCATTGGCAAAAAGGTTGTCATTTAAACTAAGGGAACCTTCAACAGAGGTGTGATCGCGGCATTAAACAATATGACTTAAAACAGGGATCATTTAAACATTCTTTACGTTACAGGTCAAATTTACCCGCACCGTTTAAATACCTGCACCCCAATATATAAAAGTACAGAAACACAAAATCTGTGCAATGCATTTGAAAGCACTGAACAACTGAATGTTGTCTACTAATTGGGCATGATCGCTTTTCCCCCATCCCCATTTCTAACACTAATGCACTATTAATGGACTATTGCTTGCTAATGTCAAAATAATACACACTAGATGCAGTCCAAATTTAATGTTTGCACCTTACTTTGTCGCTCGTTTTTATCTGCTAGCTTAATATGATCGCTCCAGATCATCGTGAGAGCGTGTCTGACAGGTCTCGGACAAAGTTCATTTTCTCCCCATTTGTTTGTCTGAAAAATGCCCTTTTAGTGTCTGAATGTTGGGAAGATATATTGCTTGTAAAAAATGGGTCCAATATTTACTCATGGGCAAAAAAATTGGTCATAATCTGTGCTCATTGCCACTTCTCTGGAATGAAGAGACCCAGGACCCACCACTCAGACAGCCCAAATAGAAATGCTGAAATTGACCCAAAACACAATTGGTGGGTTTAAATAGGCTTCATAAAAAAGTACAGCTTTATGACATTGTCAGATTCACGATGGACAGTTAAAAAACAGGATCCAAAATCGCAGCTGTCCACAGCTCTCCATGTATGTGTCCATTTGAAAGTGTGGTGGGCCTTAACTCCACACCCCATGATTTTTTTTGATTTTCAAACTTGCAGTCTCCTGACACTGACTCAATGACTATAGGAACTGTTTAGGGACAGTGCACAATTGGACAATTTCACATATAACTCATATAAACATATAACCTTTAAATTTTAAGAATTGCCTTCTGGGCATGACTATCTAAATTACTGCTTGTTAACTCATTAAAAAATGAACTGTAGAGGTTTTAATAAGTGTATTTTGGAATTTTTCAACAGAGCCAGGCTAACAGTTTCCCCCTGCTTCCATTCTTTATGCTAAGCTAGGCTAACTAGATGCTGATGCTGCTGTTGACATAAAGACATAGAGGTGCAAAACCTTTAGAAATCCAGAATGTCAATGCACAAACAAACATGCCCAGTCAGAAATTGACTTGCTTTGCTGTTTCACTCACATAAAACATAGGATTAGGGGGTGCTATGATAGCTCACCTGGTAGAGCATACGCCCCAAGCACTAAAGTTGTGTCCTTACCGCAGCAGCTCGGGTTTGATTCCAACCCGAGCGCGTTGCTGCGTGCCTTCCCCAATCTCTTCCCCCTTTCCTGTCTCTCTCCAGCTGCACTATCACATAAAAATGAAACAAAACAAAACAAAACAAAACAAAACAAAAAACACCCATATCATTAGAAACCTGGGAAACGTAGGACAGCTTTATAGAGAGCAGATGAGGCATGTTGGATACAACAAAAGAGACAAATCACCAAGTGAGTACTGCACTCAACATCTGACATCAGCTGATAATGTAAAAGCATGTGAGGCAAACTGTTCCCTTAATGATGCAGACTAATTACCACTTCAACAGTTTCTGTTATTTAAAAATGTTTTGTATTGGACAATGCAGTGGACAGTAATCTATATTTTGTGGAAGAGAGAGTGGTTTCATTCATTTACTTCCCTCACTTTCATTGTAATCACACCTCTCACTCCCTCCTCTTTCATATGAAGGCCATCCATAAAAGTCATTTGATACACTCTGGTGATAATGTCCCTCTTGCCATTACAGAGATGAAGCAGGAGATATGTGCATGTGTGTGCAGGTGTCTTTGTGGAATATGGGGAACTAGTACCCAGGGACCTTGTTAAAGGCCTCATATATCTCTGTACACTGTCTACCCAGAGGGCTCAGGGAGAACAGCTGCTATTGATAAGCTTCATAAAAATGCTCAGACACCTGCTAGGCATATGTTCACACAGTACAGAGGCTTTGTGCTAGATTAGAACGTTTTTCTCTGTGGAAATTTCTGTTTTGGTATATTCCCATCTGCCCTCTCTGGGAAACTGGACCACAGTGTGCTGACACCTCAAGTTTAGTTTGAGCTGCAGACTTTTCAAAGCTTATCCCTGTACACACAGATGCTCACACACAAAATACACACAATGAACAAGGCTTAAGGTCTAAATCCCCACTTGCAATCCTTATAGGCTGCAATGTTTATCACATACAATAAACACCAGGCTGAATATTCCCTCCAAGGGGCTAAGATTGAAATTTTGACAACATGATTGTACTCCAGAATAGGTTATGCAAAGGTGTAGATTTGGAAAATAAAACTCATAACGTACATTAGGCATGGCACCAGGATTTCAATTTTGGGTGGGCCACAGTTACTTTGGGTCGGCCTCTTAATTACAAAAGTTAACACTGTTTCCAACTGGTAGTCTCACTTAAACAAAAATGACGTATCATGCTGTGGACGGCGACTAGTATGTCTAGCTGATTATGACACGTTCAAAATCTTTTTAAAAAACATTTTCAAGCTTTCATAGCTTATTATTTCACCACGACAGTTTGTATTTATTACAAGTGGCACACGCGGCTTATCTCGTTTTCTATATTTTCGCTATGGATCAAGTGGATCAATACATTACGAAAACAGACATTTTAATGCCTGTTAATTCATTTTTGTTTGATCTGACTGGATTACTCTTTAAATTGATTGCAAGGAGAGGGAGAAACAGAGCGATCAGAGTACTGGGTGAGCTACAATGACTTTTAACAGGAGAGATCGCGCGGTGCGCTGCGCTGTTTAATCATTAAAAATAAATGTTAAGAAAATTCTCTTCTCTTCTCCTCACCCTAAAAGTCATTTAGGGTGGGCCAGTTGTACAAGTGGGTGGGCCCAGGCCCATCAGCCCCACCCTTAACGCCATGCCTGACCTACATTTACATCAGTATACTCTAGCATGTAATGCAGTGTGATCAAATGAGTTATCATGCTTCCCAACAATCGAATCTGATGTCCTTTCAATCTCACAATCTTTTTGAGGGATTATCAAAGGCCCCTTTGGATTTTTTGATCACTAGTAGTGCAATGGAGAAATGTTTTTATGAGTGGGTCTCAGGTTGTTCCTGATATCCTTTTAATGCTACTCCACTTAATTCCAAGAGAGGCAGGGAAGAAAAAGACTTTCAGCATGCAACATGAATCTTAACAACGCAGGTTGAAAATCAGCTTTGCAAATGTTTCAGGAGAAAGGAACATTGGTGTAGTGCTGCTGGAGCAAAGAATGAAGCTTCTTGAAATTCATGTACATTTTCTTCAGTGCTTGAAGATCCAGTCATCACTAAAGCATGTGTCATGCAAGATAGCCAATAAAACCAAATGGGATGGTCAAAGTTGTCCTACTGACTTTTCAGGAAATATGCTAAAAGTTAGAATAGTCAAACTGTGACAAACTCTGCCTGAGAGCTACAGAGAGAACCACACAAGAGAAAGAGCTATCTGCTGGCCAAACCGTGATGTGGACTGAGCACATTTGAGAATGGCCCACACAAGAAACAGCACTGCCCCCCCCCCTCAGAGCAACTTCTCCCATCACTATCTGATCCACTGATGAAACTTTTCCTGTGATATTGGGGATAAAAGAACTTGCTAACATCCTCCACAATAGACACTGAATTAACTGGCAAGTTAAATTCTGTTATTTAGTATGAATATTGATTATTTCACATCGCCCGAAGTTGAGAACAACTGCTTCATCTTTCATTGTGATGAATGTATTTACACTGCATAATTTTAGTTTCCCTTTGAGGCTTATATTTTGTCATATAATATTTTGTCAGTTAAAAAAAAATAAAAAGTGTAAAACACCATTTTCACAATAAAATGCAGGATGTAGGATGACCACTCAAGCTGTTGTTCCATATTTACACAAGGTTTTATTATCTGAATGTTTTCACAGGGTGCCTTCACTTCCACTGAACTCACTTCCTTTGCTAAATGAATTGCAGCAATTACTCATGTTGACAGACTTCCTCTCAAAAACCAGAGGAAGCCATATATACATGCTTCTTAAAATACAACAAGAGCAGGTGCTGTTCAGTGAGAAAAAAACAAACAAACAAACAGAACGGAAAAAAAAACAGGGCTTAAGATGTGTCCTATGCAAATGAGCCCTCCTTAATTTGCTTGCAAATTGCAAATGATTTTCTACGGCTGACTGACTTATCGGGCTCAGACACGGCGGGTGTGTTGTTCTGTGTCTTCACCTTGGCACCGCAATCACAGAAAACACACACTCTCATGCTGTACACTTGCACCCTCTACTCCACACAGCAGCCATTACAGGAGTGGGGGGAAGAGTGAGAAGAGTGAGTGGGGGGTGACTGCAAAACAAACCCTCCCTGATATAATTAGTTTTCTCTGCTGCACCTAATTAACCTTTGTCTGTGTGGCATTTACGCATCTCATTCACAAGCCAAGCGCTCTTTCATTAGCGGCACGTTGCCTTTTTAATGTGTTTTACAAGTCATGGTGAGGTAGCACTTTGTAATCTTCTAACTGCTTCTTTGGTGCTGTTTGACTGAAAGAGGCTGAAAGAGACCAGGCGAAAGGTCTGCAGTAATGTGGTGTCATGCATATCAAAGGGTAAAGTGTGAGGAGGCAGATCAAACTGCACATGTGGAAGGCTGATACATACACTTGAATGTCCAGCATGATCCTCTTGTCCTCCTCGACGTGGATTCCCCAAATACAGTCCTGGCCTTTATCGTAGGCTTCAGGCCAGTTAGGAGACAGCACCACTCCAACTGAATCTGTGATCTCGCCACTACACACAGCTAGAACATACACACACCCAAACATGGATATTAAGGTCTACTCTACATGTATACAGAAATTTGTAAACATACATTTTCCTCTTCATCTCTCATCCCCACTCAAACAGTTTAGGTCACCAAAAGATTTTTGAAAATGCTTTGTAAAGTACAGATTTTTCTGAATGTTGGCTATTTATCTGTGTGTGTATGTGTGTACATCACCTGAATTTGCACTTACCCATTGTGGCCTTGTGTAATGAGCATGCACTTGAAACAGTAATGGTGGATTACCAGTGTGTTTACATTTGGATGGCACTGCCAGGCCACGTGCCATAAAGTTGTTGAATAAACAACAGTGAAAAAATAGGTGTCAAGTAATTAGAAATAAATAATTTTTTACTCGTGTTTGTTTTTCAGATACTACTGCCAAAGGAAAATAAGCTCACCACCACCACCACATTAATGTAGACTTTATCGCCACCTACAGGCCTGGCATGCTTCTTTGAGCATTTGCAATCATCATCACAAGCAGCCACAGAAGGATTTTGCCTAAACAAGTCTAAGTCTGAGGTCTAAAACTGCCAGTTTTTAGATTTAAATCAGGAATGGTCTGATGGAGGAATAAGAAAACTTGACTTTGGATACCTATGTCAATATACAACTTGTATATTGCCCTGTAGCTTGACCTACCTTAGTGTTTGTGTTTTCCTGTTTCTCATATTTGTCTCTGCTTGTGTCTATTGTAGCTATTATCTGTCTTTGCTCATGTCTAGTTTTGCGAGGCTGTTCTGTAATTTCTTGTAATGTTTGTCCTTCCTTGTATTTGTTGTTGTGTTGTTTTTTCTGTGTTGAACTGCAGTTTGCTCTGCTTTTGTTGATGCCCATGTCGTGTTCTAATTATATCTGTCTTTGTTCTGCTTTTACTGTAATTGACATGCTTTACATCATGATTATTGTTTTATTATCATTATTATTATTACAAGAAAAGCCAATATTGGTTCTGAATTACACTATACAGTATATACACCAATCAGCCACAACATTAAAACCACTGGCAGGTAAAGTGAATAGAATGACATAAATTGTCCCATTAAAATGCAATGTTCCCATTCATGTGGATGCTTCTTTGACATGTACCAACAACTTAAACATGGCTGCTGGCCAAGTACACCTCCTCATGGCAGCAGCTGCTAATTTATTTGTTGGGGTACTGAATGGTATCGACAATGACCCATCTATTTTTTTATTTTTTATTTTTTAAACTATATATTTGTTGTTGCCACTGTGTTTCAAGCCAGTAATGTGTTTCATCTTCATTGGCTAAAACCTACAGCATGAGTTATTCTCAGGACCTGTCTGATCTAATTGAATCATACTGTATACCTGTGTGTTTACAGACCTTAACACCCAAGTTGCACCCAACTTGCAACAACAGTACTAACAGCCATGAGTCCTGCTGAAATGTCCCTGAGCGAGATGCTGACCCACTGTCTAGGCTTACTCTTTTTAAGTGAATCGTGCTAGCTAAATAAAACGTAAAATAAAACAAGTACATAATGTACAATTAAAAACAGGATGTAATTAAATGTAGATGGTTCACTTCTTTTCAGCAATACACAGACATACAGACCTCTGCAGGCAGGCTCGGTCTCGTTCCACTGGGGATTGTTGGGGTCCATACATTCAATGGTGACAGATCCCTGTTCCAGAGTATAGCCGGGGTCACAGGCAAACTCCACCACAGCTCCCACTGCCCAAGTGCTGTCACTACTCGTCAGGTTACCGTACTTCACAAAGGGTTCGTAGCAGTGACCTGCTGCAAAAGCTGTGATAAAAAGACTTTTTCAGTGGTAGAAAGGACTCAGATTTGACCAAAAAACAAGTGAGAAGCTATGCTGGCCACATGAGTTAGCATCTTCATAAATTAGAACTAAGAGACTGTGAATTTTGTAAGGTCCTTAATAAATTAAATTAGGAATTTGCCTTAATAAATTAAATTAAGAATTTGCTTATAATTTGTTGTTTCATTTCATGTATTTCTTGACATGATATTATATTTGGAAACAACTGGCTATTTATCACATTAATGTCAAGCTGTGTTATAGCCAAATGTTTAATATTTTACTCTACTTAAATGTTTGACTCAATATAACAGTGGTCTAGACAAAAAGAAATTATTGATACAAAATATACAGATATTAAATGTGAACATATGATAATGATGTTGTCAACCAGTGTATTTTTTTCTGGCTTCGAATCCAACTTTGAATGAACTGCAGGCTAGTATGTGCAAAACTTAAGTTAATCCCATCTGCCGCAGCTCTACATTGTATTGAGCGCTAATTAGCAAATGTTAACATGCAAATACTAAACAAAAACTAAACATATCAAATGTAAACATTGTAACTGTGAGCATGTTAGCATGCTGATGTTAGCATGTAACTGTCCCTTACACTGCATTAATGCAAAAACAAGAAAACCTTGTGCAAGTATTCCCACATAATATGGTTAACCTCACTGCTAGCATTATAGTCGCACCCATTTATTAAATAGCCCATAGTTGTAGAAATTAAACAAAGAAACAAGCAAACAGTGTACAGTTCCCTTTGAATAAGATGAATCAACGAATATCACAGACACTCTATGGTAGAGGAACATGATCCTGAATTGTGTCCTGAGCACAATTTATTCATAGACCATTGCAATGAATATAGATGAATTCATGAGTTCTGGAATCTTGCAAACTGTTCTTAATGGACATACTTTTGAAGATACAGTGGCAGTTAGACATGGGTGAATGAATGCTCATGGATAAGATTTGCTATTCACCACAGTGGGAATGGTTAGTCAGGATAAAGGAGGGACCATGAAATCTGTTAGAGACTATCTGAACAGCATTATGTCCTGTTAATGGCCATAATGAGGTCTGATGCTCCCTTTGGACTTAATCCCATTTGTGGCTGTGAAGTGGATTTCTAAACAGATTGTAATGATTGTTTTTCTAAGTGGTCTTCAAGGAACAGAGACAAGCTGCCTATTTGATGGTGAGTGCTATGACAAATGTGAGGACAAAAGATAAGAGAAGCGAAGTGATATCTAACCCTTTTCATTCGATGAACCCATGTACCTTGAAACAGTGTTGTTTGAAACGTACTGCAAAGTACATTATATGGATTCTCATGTATCTGGTTACACTGATAGAAGCTGCAAGTTAATATTGCGTGACTGAAAGACTGTCCTTCATTCTTTTACTCCCAAGCACCAGAGGGGCAAAGAGTATGAAGTAGCTTTACTGATGGAATGCACTAGGAGCCTCCATTAAATGCCTACTAAAGCAATACATATAAAAAGTGGAAAAAATAAAGAGAGGTACCTTTCACATGTTTATGGCTGCTTTTACATGCACCCAGACATGTGTTTATAGCAAAAAGTCATGAAGGTGAACTTGGAAAGGATTTTAGAAATGGGGCTTTTGTTCTGACAAAATGTGTTTTTTTCCTCTCCTGTATCAGATTCAATAAAAGAGACATTAAGGTTTGAAGAGGACTATGTTTCATGGCACTCTTGCTCTCACTCTATTGCACTCATCCATGGTGGTTCCACCTTTCTTCTCAACTTCACCTAGGTTTCCTCCCCTTGGACTAAATTAGGTTTTTCAGGCATGGCAGTGGCCTGGCTCCAGGGATGCAAATGTCCGACTGGAATACCTCAAAAACCATTGGATGGATTACCATGAAATTTCCTACAGACATCTGTGATGGCTGCACCTGCTGCCACACAGCTGAAATGTTGGTATTTTCTGCACACACTGAAGTTTCTTTATTGTTTACACTCATTCAATTGTTTGTTGACCTTTTGACCTCATGCACATTACATGATATTGTACATCAGCAAACAGAAAAAAGTTGATACATAGCTTTTGTTTCAAGTTACAATTTACTCGTGTTTACTAGCATAGTTGGCAGTATATTAGTTTCTATTTGTAGTGTGGAACTGGCGTCAGTGAGATTACCATTAAGTGGTTCTAATTTCTATTTCTGGACTTACCAGTGTGGAGGGTGCTGACCCAGGTCAAAAAGTAGTATACTTTCATGTATTAGAAATATAATTTATGTATAGAAAAGTCATTACAAGAGCACTTTACTTTTTGTGTTTAATTTATAGTATGTTTGACATGTACTTTTAAAAAAAGTACTTCTAAATAGATGTCATTAAGTTCTACTTAATATTAAACACATATTAAAAGTGAATATTCTGTTACAAGGCCTAAAAAGCAAGGTGGCTTGGCTATCCCAAATTTTTGTCATTATTATTGGGCCTAAAATGTTCAAAAAATCATATATTGGCTCCGTACTCCTGACACAAACTCGTGCCACTTTGAAGCTGTATCTTGCATCTCCACCTCTCTTAGAGCCCTGGTCACCTCCAGCCTTCCCATCTCTATCTTACAATATACTAACAATCCTATAGTTATAAACACCCTCAAAATATGGTTTCAATGTAGATGGAACTTTGGGTTTAAAAATCTTCTCCATCTAAGTCCCATACACAATAATCCCCTTTTCCCCCTAGCTAGGTTAGACTGTGAATTTACTCTTTGGCAGAGACGAGGCATTCATAACTTTAAGGATTTGTACATAAACTTTATTTTCGCGAGCTTTGATGATTTATCGCAATCGCAAAATTTGGCCTCAAGGGGTCTAGTTTATTTTGATATTTCCAAGTCCACCACTTCCTTCAACATCATGATCCCAACTTTCCATACATAACATCACATTCTGGTTTAGATGATCTGTTAAAATCTCCATTCAACTCTAAAAGACTTATCTCAAGAATTAGTGACTGTATAAACTCTTTTAAAAACGCAACACAGGGAAAGATCAGGAGATGACATTTGGGAGAACACTCTAATTAGAGTAAATGACAGCACTTCCTGTGCCAAATTAAACATTATACAATCGCACCCATTACTCCAAAGCAAGACTGGCTAACATGTATGCTAACACAGATGCAAGCTATGATGTGTTGAAACACTCCTGCTGATTTAACACACGTGTTTTGCTCATGTCCAGTCGTAGCAACCTATTGGTCTACCATTTTTAAAACATTGTCAGAAGTGCTGAATATTAATCTTCAACCCAACTCAGCTATGGCCACAGATAGAAGACATACAACATTAAGGAAAAGTTATAAAAACATAATTGCTTTTGCGACGCTGCTTGCACGTAGAAGAATATTATTGCATTGGAAATCTGTGGTTTAGCGACTTGACACAAATCATACAATTAGAGAAAATAAAATATACTCCTTTACCCACCCCCCCATCTGTATATATGTACTGTGTCATTAATGCTCAATAAAAAGAAAATAATAAAAAAAAGTGAATATTCTAAACTTAAAGTGGTATTTCAAAGTACTTGTAAAACGTGTACTTTATTGTAAGTGTATTATAACTTGTACTTAAATGTACTTTTAAAAGGTATACTAAATTACAATACTTTTAATGGTGATAAAAAGTACTCATGAAAAGTCTACTTCCTTTTTAATACACTATTAGCATGCTTACTTAAAGTGTGCTTTAATTTCACCTCATTTTGAAACTATTTAAGTATATTTCTAACACAATGGTGATATAATACAATTGCACTGCAAGTGTGCTTTGAATGCTTATGAATCATGATTTTCACTGATGTACTTCAGTACACTTGAAGTTTCTAAAAAGGAGTACTTGAGCACATTTAATTGTACTTGAAGGCCACAAAAATAGTGCAAAGTGTACATTCTTCAAAAAGCATAACTTAAGTATAATGTTTTTTTACTTGGGGATGCTGGTTGCTGCGGCTGGAGGGACAGGCCTGACAACTCGAGATACAGATGCGACCACTGAAGCAGAGCTATTACATGCACAGTTTATGGTTTGCCTCCAGGATTTTCTCCTAGAAAACCTTTCTAACACGTGGTTAACATTGTGAAAGGGTATATCTTAACCCAAACAATGACTTTTGCCAAACTTAACTAAACCATTTTAGTGCCTAAACCTGACTAAGTAGTTTTCTTGCCTAAAAGTAACCAAATTCTGACTGAAAACTGAAAAAAAAAAGAAAAAAAAAAGAAAATTGAAAATATTCAAATCAACCAAGTCTAAAAGTAAAAAGTCAACACTGGCTTTTTGTTTCACACAGGACACAGGACTCAAACTCTCGTCTCCTGGATGAATGTGCTGTGTTTGATCCATGTGTTTTACCCACCACAGCCTCCTCGTGTATACTTTGTTGCTGTTCAGACTACGTCACCTTACTTCCTAAAACCTTTCTGCCAGAGAGATTAGAACTTGTTAGTCCCTGAGTGGGGCTACAAGAGAGAAGCTGCATTTACACGCTTAAATTAAGCACCATGCCATCATTGACTGCACTTCGATTATAGCTCTGGTGCTTACCTTGGTACCTGATGGCAATGCCAGTGGATGTGCCAGTAGCGTCTGTAGTCAGTTCAATGAAGAGATGCCTGGACATGCTGAGTAGACCTTCATTGGGTAGATACTCCACCTCATATGAATCATAGAGGGCAGCTGCATCTATGCTGTTACCATTTTTAATGAGCAGCCTAGAAGAAAGGGAACAAATAGTAATTTAGCAATTTTGTTCCTGGCGATGAAATAAATCCCTGAGCTACTTTGGAAGAGATATATATATATATATATATATATATATATATA
>JBBMOE010000004.1:5593307-5613323 GCA_037975065.1 Chaetodon trifasciatus
ATATGAAATCTGCACAAATACATATTTTTGTATTACCAATAGACCAAATTACCATGTATAATGTGAAAGGAGTTGCTTATAGTGATGAACCCATAGAGAATGATCTGCACTTTTTTAGCTCCTGGTTTTGTATTTTCTGCAAACTCTGCTCATAATAATCTTGTTCCCACTAACAGCAGGTAGCTGTACACGGCCTGTCAAGCACCAGACAACAAGTCAGTGTCTGGTTGGTGAACACACTGGAACATTTAGCAGCTTGGTCTCCACCAAGGGGAGTGAATATTCGACCTGTATTCATAAGTTGAACTTAAACAACGCCACATGAATGCTAATGGTACTTCATGTCTGCTGAATGTGTAAATAGACAACAGTTGGCTAACATGATCACTTTACTGTGTCAAATGCTGTGCTATCAGCTCGTTCTGCTGCCTCCAAGTAGTGGAAAAAAATCAACGAATACAGAGCTCAATCATGTTGCCCAAACTGTATTGAAGAGCAGCCAAGTTACATTTAAATGAAATACAATATTAAGACTGACACAATCAATTCAGCTAATTTAAGAGGAGCTATACATGTATGTTTATGTTCTGTTTCACTTCTTAATGAAGGACTGCAAATGTACGTTGTTTAAGTGGTAACCTATGTACCCCCACTGTATGTATGTTTTAAAGAATGCCTTAAAGGGGACCAAAATATGTAACAATAATTAATAAACCTGACAAACCCTCAAATTGTGTAGTGAATATGAGGTACAGTATAAGGCCTTACAAGGGGCATCAAGAATATGCATTGTAAACACTGGTACAAAGGATTGCAGTTAACTTCGGGATATCTGAAATGATCAGTTAGTTAGCGCTGTCAAGTGATTAAAAAAATCATAATTAATTCTATGTTTTGTGACGACTGAATCAATTTATTAAATGTAAATTTGCCATTCGCTTGATCAAGCAACATTTTTTCATCTGCTTCCCTCATGTTTACATAGCTAGTGTGGACTGTTGTATGTTCAGTGACATGTGAGGGTCAAGGTGCATCACAGACCGGGATTAATCTACATTCATTTTTTTTTGACAGTATTTTTTCTATAATCATTCAAAATTAAGATCTTCATTTTGACAACCTTGTGTTTATGCTAAATAACAGAATTGAATTTGCATTAAATTCACCACAGGGCGATAGCTGGTTACTTACTTCAGTACCAATTCTTGAGGTTGCCACTACATTCTAAACTGTGATTATAAAACTTCATACACATAAACCATGTCATCAAGTTCCTTATAAAATAAAGGTTTATTAAACTAAACACAATTAATTAATAAAGGAACAAAGCCAGAAATGCAGCAACAGATGATTAAAGCAGATAAAGCAGCGAATGATATCTTGGTAACGTATTAAATTGTGGAAACACAGAATGAAAACCTTTATGTTAAATATGTGAAATCAGATTAATGCACCGTTCAGCAGTCATTCATTCAAGATTCAAGTTTCTGTATTGATGATGCTACAGCATCAACCTCAGTATTACAGGAAAAGTAAAGTCTCAACTGGTGGTTCAGACGGCCTGGGCTAAAGTTGCACAGGACATCCTTGGACATCCTTGGGTGTGCTCAATCTCAAGCTCTCTCTCTCTCTCTCTCTCTCTCTCTCTCTCTCTCTCTCTCTCTTTCTCTCACAGCAGGGAGAAGGCTGAACCGATCTTTGCTCACCCTCATTTGGCTGAATATGATGGAGACATGGTGGCAGGGTTCAGAGTTTGTTGAATTCTGGCTTCTTTAACTCAGAGATAGCTGGATGCTGCCCTTCAGCACATTTGGTGTGTCTCGGAGATTTAGCTCAAACAAGGAGAGTTCAACCCACAAGAGTGGAGGCGAAGAGCCAAAGAGTTGGCTCTTCGCCTCCACAGTTTTTATACTTCTCTGGCAAAGGGGGAAAGGTGTCTAATGTCACTGACAGATAACTTAATCATCATTCATTCATTCATCTTCTATACCCGCCTATCCCTTTCGGGCTTGCGAGGGGCTGGAGCCTATCCCAGCTGTCAACGGGCGAGAGGCGGGGTAGACCCTGGACCAGTCGCCAGTCGATCACAGGGCAACATATATAGACAAGACAAACATTCACTCACACTCACACCTAAGGGCAATCTTAGAGTAACCAATTAACCTAATGAGCATGTTTTTGGTCTGTGGGAGGAAGCCGGAGTGCCCGAAGAGAACCCACACAAGCACGGGAAGAACATGCAAACTTCGCACAGAAAAGCGACTTTCTTGCTGTGAGGCATGCACACTGCCTGCTGCACCACCGTGCCACCCCATAAATTAATCTTCAATACCAATCCTCTGCTGTCTTGATCCTTTTCTTTGTTTCAGTTTCTCTCTAATGAATTGATAAAATTTGCCCACATCTAACCAGATTTGCATCCTTGGCATCTCAGCTGCTGGAGGCTACCACACATCACAATAAACAGGATATGATCCACTGATCTTTAATCTACACTGGCTCATACTGTAGGTGGCAATCATGTTACAACATCTTGTTATCACGACATGTTTGGTTCACATTTTCCAAATTGTGTGAACTGTTCCTGTTAATTAATTTTATATTATTCCAGCATCAAACTCAGTACCTTGACGCAAAGCTTCATAATACCCACTGCATTAACTAAGCAACTAAAAAGATTTACTATCCCTGAAGTTGTCCACATGGTCTCTGGGTCAAGTATCAGGACAGGAATGCTGAGACGCATGGAGGGGAGGGCTAGGACCAGTTCATTAATTAATGATCTGCTCTCAGACCTGCTACTGACCCTTCATGATCTGGACTTCATCAAGAACTCACACAGAAAGAAATATAAAGAAATTCACTTTGCAATACAGAGCTAAATGTACATCAATTGAAACATATGTCATTAACTATATAAAAGGAAAGTATAAGGTTTTTGTCCCAACATGCTGACTTTGGATGAACTAACTGTTTCCATATGTGAAGAAATCAAGTGTCATGTATAAAAGCATGGCTCAGCATTTTGTTGTAGTTGATATTTTTCAGTGACACTGATGATAATTTGGGAAACACAGGTTCATTAATGTAGGCGTATTTCAAAGAGAAAAAAATTAATTGATTGTCTTTCTTAAGCTCATACGTAAGTTACTTGATATTATTATGATGTGATAGATTCATGTCCTCAATCCAGTTACTGTCGCTCAGATGTAGCTCAGAGTACGTGTGTGTGTGTGTGTGTGTGTGTGTGTGTGTGTGTGTGTGTGTGTGTGTGTGTGTGTGTGTGTGTGTGTGTGTGTGTTAGTGGGCACCACGCCTCTTGTGCTTTCAAAAGCTCTTCAACCTCGTACTGGATGAGCAGGCAGCTGGCCTATTCGTCTGGAGACCAATTCACTTTCACGACGCAGAGATCAGCTGAATCCCGAGATGCACCGAACGTGCTGAAAATATCCAGCTAACTTAAAAGAAAGAAAGCATCTCCGAGGACTCTGCTGCAGTCTGCTCAATGCCTTCATTTCTAACTTGATCAAAGTTATGAAAGTCAGAACTGTGACATTGTGCATCTCCTGCACAGCCACCCAGGTGTGTTGTGAGGAAATGATCACTGTGCTGCCTGTTGAGAGATAGCCAACTCAACCCGAAGTCGCTATTTGAGAGATGCCCAAAAATACCCAAGAGCTCCAGATTAGAGAAAGAGACACATGGTGGTCAAGCTGGTGTGTCTTCACATGAGAAGCATCTCTCTCTCTTGTCAACAGTCCTCCAATCCCAGGGTGGAAAAGTGAGATGACAAAATAAATAAATAAAATAGTATTTCATGTGTAGCAGAAAGAGACCACAACTTAGATGTCAACATTATGAGGTAGAATGACTAATAAATCAACCTTGAACCTTAAGAGTTGGTTATTTGGTTATTATACATAAAAGACATGCTGTTGATGTTTGGTTTGTTTTGGTTGTGTTTATTTAATCATGCTTGGAAACCCCATTACCAAAGTCAGTGTTATGACAAAAATAGCTGTCCTTTAACAAGAAATCCTTGTCTTTGAAAAGCCAGTGGACCCCAGCTCATTACATAACCACCTTTTACACTTGTGCCAATTCTCTATCTTCTCCACACTCTCACATCTTTCTGATCTTTTCAGTTTCCTCAGAGCTGTTCAGATGTCTCTTCCTATCTATGAGGTCTATACTTGTAGCATGAGTGTAATGGCAGCCCAGAGCAGCTACTGTATTGGCTGGTATACAAAATTGATTATTCAGCTAATTTTCCCCCTGTGACTCTTCCTTTCAGGCCTCTGATGAGGGCCTCATGCTGCTAAAATGACACTATACTAACACTGCCATGAGCTGCACTGACAGCAAGTTGTTACCCTGTGGAGTCCTCAGAAATAATGTTCTTTCAGGGACAAAGCATAAGGCACAATGCACGAGGGACCTGATGATTGAACAGAACTGGAGGAACGTGCAGAAGTAATGAGGAATATAATACATCATTGTTAACACAGCATTCACCCTGAGAGTAGTTATATTGACAGAGTGCAAGCCTATGAAGGAACATTTGGACCATGTGACACAAACTCTCCACTGAAACTATTTGCAAACAATTTTGTAGAGCTTTTACTTTTGTCTTAGTTGTTTGTCAAAGTGAATATCTTTAAATAAACTTCTTCATACTTGCAATTTCATGAAGTAGTTTGACAAAGAATGAACTGGGGCAGGGGTAGGGGTGGTACATCTCAGTGAAGTCTTGGTGGGGAAAGAAAAAGATCAGAACTTGTCCCTCTCTCATTCTACCTCTGGTGGCCCTTGATCCAGACATCTGAGCCTCAACTGTTCCAGTGGAGCTGCTCAGGTCACACTCTGGCTGTACTGGACAGCACCTGGGTGTAAACGTTACTGTGTGAGTGCCATCAGGGCATTCCTAAAAAAGACCGCTCGGCTCCCAGAATAAAGAAAGGTTATGGTTTGAAATGGAAACACAGATTTTGCTTTGGGAACTGTCAATCCATGTGACTGCACATGACAAAATTTTAGATTAACACATTTATCAAGCCTTAATCGTGAGACAAAGTTGATTTTCTTTACAACACACACACACACACACACACACACAAAATAATAACAACAAAAATAAGCTTAAAGGGGACAGGAAACACTTAACAAAGTTTACAGAAAATAATGCAAGGTTTTCCACACTAAAACATTAGCCAATGCCTAACATTGTTAATAAGTTGTAAGAAAAGAAATTAATTCCCAGAGTTTATGTTGTCAAACAAGGGCGCAGCCATATTGTCTTGGCATAGAGCGTGACGTCACAAGGCTGGTTGGATCGAGGTCTTTCAATACTCCACTGGTGACAACAGTGACAAAATGGAACCACAAAGAAAGAAGAACTGCAAGGGAGGTCATTTTTGTATCGCTCCAGGCTATAGCAATGAATTCTACAGAGTAAAAAACCAAGGCAAGACTGTACACTTTCATGTTTTGCCCCTAAAGCGGCAATCGGTTCTCCGTCGCTGGCAAGCTGCTCTCAAATGCCAGAGTCCCCCTCTCAGTCCCACAGCTAGGGTTTGCAGCGAGCACTTTGTAAATGAGGACTACATTGAAGAGAAGGCTTTTGAATCAGGTGTCCCGGTGACTCGTAAAACAAACAGGTTAAAGCCAGAAGCTGCTCCATCTGTGTTTGATTTTTCATCTTACAGTGTAGGGTCCACAGACCACATGACACAGTCCGGTGGCAGCAAAGAGGCGGCTGTGCGCCGTAAGGTAAGAGCACAACACCGTGCCGTTGTGGCAGAGCAGAGAGAGATAGGTTAGCTGGTAGAGATCGCAAGTACTATGCACAACTGATCAAACTGTAGTCATACTTTTAGGTCATTAAAACGGAAACTGGCTGCAGTGGCTAGAGTATGCACTGTCCTGTGTGCGTGCGGTTTGTGCGCGGACGACACCAGCTATTAGTCAGAACCATTACATCATCAGCCGTAGAGCAGTTTACACAGCATGACACACACACACAAAAAAACCTTGCTATCTACAGTATAATTTGCCTTTTATTCCTGCTAACACTGTGTAATTTAAATGGACCACGGGTACGAGCAACACATTTTTCCACTGATGGCAGGCTTAAAAAAATACTGTGGCATAGTTATTCCATAATGAATGCAATAATAATTTCTCTTCATTTTTTACAATAATAAACATCAAACAATTAATTCATATAATTAATAAAACACTCATTCAAGATTCTACATTACTTTATTTTTCCCATACACATAAAAAAACAGTTAAAAACTATTTTCCATCCATGTTAAATCTCGACCCACTGAGTCTGCGATCAGTGTGCACTGACTCATCGCTTCAACCATCACATTATCTGCAGCCAGAGACTCCACATTTCCAATCTGCCATCCACGTAGTTGATTCCACACCATTCCTCAATGTTGGGGTGACAGGACGCTGCCAAGTACACGAAGTTCCTGTTGTATCATGTGAAAAAAACACAGATGCGCTTCCTCTGCATCCTAGAGGGATGAGACAAGTAAGCTAAGGTTAGCTAGCTTATGCTCTTTTTAGCAAGTAAGTTAGTTTGTTTACTAATGTGGCGCTAGCAAGGTAACGCCACAATAAACCTAATGTTACCACACTGGTAAATAAGCTGGTTCACTAGCTAGTTAGTGTGTGGCATTAAGCTACATGAGTTCGCTGTGGCATCACGGCTACACAAGTAAGCTAACTAGCCAGTGAGCTGGTTGGCTAATGACATGCTAGCAGGTTTACAATTATGGGACACAAGTAACTTAGCATGATTAACCTGCAATTTTGATGAGGACATTAGCCAGTGAACTATAATGCTGGCTAGGGCAGACTGTATTCTAGACATAATGATCTTTCAATCAGTCGAGCCTTTCCAGCTCAGCAACTAACATTACCGTTAAATTACCTGCTGTTAATGGACGCACCAGGGTCTCAGCACGGACATCTTTCAATAAAAGCATGGCCACTTCCAACACTTCCCTCTCGCAGCAGAGCATGTGGTAGGTGCGGGATAAAGTGATGCAGGGAAGATCCCCCAGAAGATAGCCCACGTTCGCCTCCCGACAACAAATACACTCTGTCGGGGTGGGCATTTCCCTGCAGTTGCCACACCCGCACCATGCTGTGTTGCCCACCCTCCCAGCACCTGCAGAAACCATCAGCTGTTCTTCCTCCAAAACAACTTGTGGCTGTGTTTGAGGTGTTTGTCTCTCTTCGAAATTCCGCTCAATTTCGTCCTCTTCCATTCTTTCTTTGTACTGCCAAGCTAGCTACGTATCCAATCTGATCCAACCAACCAACCTCGTGACGTAGCTAATGACGCATGGCGGCGCACAACATGGCGGCGCACTATTGCTGAAGCAGTTGATCAGCACGAAAAAAAAAAACTCTTCTAATTTTATGTAAAAGAACTTTCCATCTTAAAAAAATCACAGACATATTCCCACACACTTAATTCTGTGTGAAATAAATAAGAATCGGAGTGTTTCATGACCTCTTTAGCATTCATTTGACATGCTAAATATCCAATTTACACTGGATTGAGGCAAATTCTATTCAAAACTCTGCAATTCAGCTATTAACCAGAACCAAGCTCAGAGAGCACATCAGTCCAGTTTTAGCTGTAACACTCAGAATTGAATTAAGGTTCTCCTTCTCGTATACAAAGCTTTTCATGGGCTCAGACTAAGCCACATTGTTGAATCCCTTGTTCACTATTTGCCTTCAAGATCACTGTGCTCTTCTGCTGCTGGTTTATTGGAGGTTCACAGAGACGGCTGAAAGAAAACTAGGGAGCCTTCGTCAATTATGCCCCAAAGCCCTGGAACACATTACCTATGGAGAGATGCCAGCTCGCTGAATATTTTTAAAAGCTAGCAAAAAACTTCTCTTCACTGTAGCCTTTAACTAGCTATGACTTTCTCGATACAGGCCTGAAACTTTGTGCTTTGCCTCACACTTATTTTATTTCATTTATTTTAAAATGCTGTTTTGCAGTCTGTGTACTCTTTGTTATACAAACAAAGTTTTCTTCTTCTTTTAACTCCACTACATTTATTTGACAGCCTTAGTTGCCAGTTACTTTGCAGATTTAAATTATTAATACAAACTATGAATCAATAAATCAACAACCAGTATATAAAGTAATTAAAATGAACTCCGCCTTTACCAGCTGCAACATTAAATAGATGTACACATTAATGCATTATAATCCACTACTACAATTACTACAAACACTATATGATTCTGAAATGAGTCACTCTGCAAAATAACTACTTTCACCTTAAGTATATTTTGAGCCTAATACCTTTATACTTTTAGTCAAGTAAGATTTTGAAAGCAGGACTTTTACTTGTAGTAAAACAGTATGTTTTTACTCACAGTACTGCTACTGTTACTCAAATAAAATACCTGAATTCTTATTCCAAGGGACTAGGGAACAGGTGCTGTGAGTGAGATATGGCCATTTCTCCAAAAAGATTCACTGTTCAGGAGGTGATTTAGATTGAAGAACCTGGAGCTACAACTGACAAAAGTCAAGAAAAAAATTGCACAAGAGAGATCTACACAGTAGAGGGGGACAAATTTGTGTTGAATACAGCCTCAGAACTGGCAACCACGACTTAGTGGAAACCATATTTATAGTTTGAGGATTTCTATGTAGGTTGCTCTGGGCTATCTATATGACCAGAGCAACCTATTTGCATCCATCATACAAGGGGAAGCACAACCACAATACATCTCCACATGAAATGAGAGCCCTCTTGGCAGTGTGCTAATATTGAAAATCCCACTGGAGTACTGACGGAATTTGATAAGGGACTGAGTGGGTACTCGGACATTGTCTAGAGAAGTCTGAGATGAGGATTGCATGGGGCTTTGGGTTGGTCTATGACTATGTTTATATGCAGTTGTGTATGGTTACATACATGCATATTTGTATGGGCACTTTTACATGACCGTGTGTGTGTGTGTGTGTGTGTGTGTGTGTGTGTGTGTGTGTGTGTATAAACAACATGTCTGATGATTATTGTCAAGTTTTTAGAAAATTACCTTTTATTTTTATTTTGTCCATTTTAGAGCATGTTGATATGGGAGCACTGTTTCCATTATTGAATTTGAATATTGTCTACCTTGGAGCAGGTTAAGTCTTTGAAAATAAAATGTCAACAGCTTTCCCATTTTCATTTTGATATGGTCATGAAACACCCATCTAAATATGTGAAAATGAAAATGCATATTGGATAATTGCATCTTCATTTTAATTTACCGTGCTATATTTTACTGTATGACTGTAAAAACATACATTTATTTATTCTTTTTTACTTATTATTCGTTATTTTTATTTAATCCTATCATTTTTGTGAAGCATCTTTGAGTGTCCTGAAAAGCGTATTGTTATTATTATTATCATTATTATTATTATTATACAATTCAACTGATAAGTTTAATACAAATGGTTTTATTTTTATGATGTCCAACCATCCTTATACAAATGATGAAAATCCTGCTTACCGATCATCATCCTCAGCCAGTGCCACCTTCTCAAAGTGGATGTGCAGTCTCTGGCCCTCAGGGGCCTCCAGCAGCCAGTGGCAGGTCAGGTTGTTGCTGTAGTTGCTGGGAAAACCAGGAGAGACGATCCGACCAGCTGTGACATTCCTGATCAAACCACCACAGGCAGCTGAGAGAAGAGGAGATGACATGCAAAACTGCACTTGATTTTTCACATTCAAAATCACCTGAAAGTTGACCAAATTCACAAACGAGAGCATTACGTCTCCATTAATTTACTGACCACACATCAACCTTATTTGCCCACATTTAACTCTGGGGACAGTATAGACAAACAGGAAGTAATCAGGTCAGAATGGACATGGATGATGTTAATATTTCATGATTTCAGGATCCCAGTGAGTTTATGTTACGCTTTTTGTTTCACCAAATGAAATTACAAAAAATGTACTAGCATTGGCAAGTACAAACAAACAAAGGATTGGAGCGGGGCCAGAAATACCTGTAGTTTAGTGTGTCTCACATGGTAAATTCAGTATAATGTGCATTTCCACAGTACTAATGTGATCAGTACAACAGTGTCATGTCATACTCATTATTCTCCTGCTCTGAGTAACTCAAGTGCTTTTTTGATTTACTAATCAGTGCTGGTCCTCCGCTGTCTCTAATTTTCTAAATTTCTGTCAATTACAATTTCACAATTCTTGCATATGTTTGAAATTAAAAGCTTACTAGGAACAGTACAGCCCTTTCAGTGATAGGGTTGTAATGTGAAATATCTGTGAAGGAAGTCTTGAGTTTTGTTGCTTAAGCGCAACCCAAAAAAAGTAAAATAAATAAAAAAGAAAAATTGAAGCAACTGGACATAATTAGTAATGAAAACAGTATTTTTGTTAATAAAAAAAAGAAACTGACTCTCGTATTATTGGAATTAATGGTGTGGAAACATTTTACTGAATTTATCAAGATAAGTCAACTTGAAGATGTTACGGATTTTGTTAAAAGCAAACAGCATCAACAGCAAAACAAAACAAAACAAAACAAAACAAAATAACAACAATGGGAATTAGAGGTATGCCTCTTTCCTGTTGCAAAGAGAGGTCTTTTGTCTCTGCAGATCAGGTATAAAATCACACTCCGCATGAGACAGTGGGGGCCTTGATCAGCTCCTTCAGCAGCAGACTGCTGCATCCACTGCGTAAGAAGGAACACTACCATCGGTCCTTCATTCAACTCCAGCATCATTTAATATTTAACTGTCAACATCATTTCACATAGCACTGTGCTGATGTTCTTTCACATCACATCACAAACCAACTGTTTTGCATGTTTGCTGTGTTATTCATGTTAACATTTGTTAAAATCCATTGAATCCATGCAAATATCCTGTGCAATATTCCAGACTTTCTACTGTGCAATAGTAAACACAGTTTTCTATTATCCATATCTTACCACGTGCAATTCAAATATTCAAGGCAATGTTATTTTTATACTCTTTTTGTATATAATGTACATATATACAAAATTACACTACCTGTATGTATTTATATTTTGGATATTTTGACTATTTGCACTTCTGGTTGGATGCTAAACTGCATTTTGTTGTCTGTGTGCTGATGATGACAATAAAGTTAAATCTAAACTAATCTAATATACTGTATGTAGTTGACTTTATTTTGTATCCTTTTTATTGTCTATTTGTTCTTTTTCTATGTCTCGTTTTTGTTCTTGCTATTATTGCTGTCTATAACATCTTAATTTCCCAATAAAATGATATCTTAAAAGGCCTTTAAGACACATTTGGCCTTTCAGAAACCTATGTACATGAGTAAGTTCCTAGAAATATTACCAAGGACATGCCCTCTGTGTCCTCAATGGTGCTGTCTCTGAAATTTCTGCCTCTAACTCAGTATTGTGTCAGTGAATGGAATTTAGTTTGACGTGCTTAAAGCAATGGAAATTGACAAAAAAAAACCTTTCCAAAGAATAATTTACCACTTAAAAAAACAGTCCCTCTGAAAACTGTTGACAACTGTTGTACGCATTGCTCAATAACATGGAAGGTAGGTGAGAAAATGTTGCATGTTTTTGTAATTTGGGTGAATCAACCTTTAAATTGATTAGATAATTACTTTATACTGTAAAAAGTGATTTATCAGCTTCATCACATTTGATTCAATTCAAGAGCATGAAGGTAACCAATAAATTAGGGGAGAAAGAAGAGATACGATCAGATTTATCCATACATACAGAAAATCCATCTACAGCTATACAAGGGTTTGTCGGTGTGTGTGTGTGTGTGTGTGTGTGTGTGTGTGTGTGTGTGTGTGTGTGTGTGTGAGTGCATGTTGTTTCCCATCTGATCAGGTCAAGGTTACTCATGCAGACAAAGCTTAATTAAAGTAGAGCAGAAAGAGTAAACTCAGTGACATCCTGCCCAGCCCTCAGTAATCACACCTCGATACACCTGCTTTATGCTCTGACTCACGCACACACACACATGCACACGCACATGCACTCACAAACTCACACAATCAAGATGGCAGAGACAGATGCACAGCCACACAAACTCCCTCTTTGAAATTGCTTTCAGAGAAACATTCCCTGTGCTGTGAATCAGAGTGGTCAGGATGAAAATGGTTACTTATTATTCATCAGCCAGCCTCATTGGAGCAAAGAAAGAAAAAAAACAACAACAAAAAAACATCCATCATCCTAACACTCCTGGGGGAGTCCAGGTCTGTCTGTCTCTGTGTCTGTCATACAAAAGGACCAGAAGGTCCAATGGATAACTCTTGGCAGCAAGTCTGATAAAATGACCCAAAATGCTGTGATTGCTGATGGGAATTGTCTGAAAAGCTGGCAGAGAATGGCTGAAGCACAGTCAACACTCATATTCAGAAAACCAACAGTTTAAGAAAACAAAAACAGAGGTCAGGGCTTGAAAGGGCCTTTCCTAACAGTACAAAATGTCACAACAATAGTATACGGTATACAGTATGCTAAGTGATGCAAATAATAGTTATGCTAATATTATTGATAATTCCAATATTGTAAATAACATTTTGACAATGGTAATGCTATTAATAAAAAGAAAATACAATCCTGATTCCAAAAAAGTCAGGATGCAGAATAAAATTAATAAAAACAGACTGGAATCATTTACAAATGAACTGTGCTTGCAGACTAAAGGTGTTCACGAAGTGATGAACCTCGCTACATCCTCGCTTTTGAACAACTGAGCCTTTCCTGGATGCAGCTTTCATACCCAATCATGATACTATCACCTGTTACCAATGAACCTGTTTACCTTCAGAATGCTCCAAACAGGTGTTTTGGAGCATTCCACAACTTTCCCAGTCTTTTGTTGCTCCTGTCCTGACTTGTTTGAAACATGCTGCTGGAATCAAATATTTCCATAAATATATGTCGTATGTAGATTTAAAATTGTTTAATATTTGAAGAAAATAAATGTAAATACAGAGTTACTACACCCATAACTGCAGTAATTTTTGCACTTCTTTGAATTAATTGTTTCTGCTCGCCTTTTTCAATAACAACAGTATGTGGATAACATTTACTCATACAATTAAATATGAAAAATATGCAACAGAGTTCAAGCTACAAGACATAATTAAAAAATAAATGATCGTAATTAATAGACTACCTAGCAAGGCTTACTCAAACACAGTGACATCTATGTAATTATTTGAAATCGTAAATGTTAAGTTGTTGCCCTTCCAATCTAAAGGCGTGGATTTTGAGAATGCATTTTGACATTTTCCCAGTTGTAGTGACCTTACCTAGGCAGTGTGGTTCCTTGCCACTCCAGTAGGGGGTGCTGGCATTGCGACAGATCAGCACACCAGGGCCTTGCAACTTGTAGCCACTCAGACAGGAAAAGAAAGCCTCCCCTCCAGAGTGGAGACTGCTCACTGATACATCACCATAGAGAGGCCGCTGGGGGAAGACACAGCTCAATACGAAGGCTGTACAGAGAGACAGAGACAGGGAGACATGATCACAGATACACACAGAGAGAAGAGACACAAATGGAGAGAGAATTCAACTCAAAAGAAACTAAATTTCAAGAGCTGAGGTTTAGTTTGAGAAGCTGAAAGGACTCAGTCAAGTTAGTTTGAGCTAGTGGTTCATGTGTCACAAAAAAAGAACTTCCTGCCAAATTCTGTACAGACACCCCCAAAAAACTCCAAGAATTGGCTGGCTCAGGCTATAAATGGTTTTGGTTTTAGATTTTGGATATATTTGTAGCATGAGTAAATGAACTCAAGGAAAACCTCCTCCTCAGGTTTTTGGTGTGATCATGTGTAAAAGGGACTGTAACACACTATAATGGCTCACATGTTAAATTCAGTATAATGTACATTTCATCATCAATACAATACAATATCATCAATATTGCTGTTCTCTCTTGCTTTTTAACACAAATGCTGTTTCCATTCTCTAATTAATTTCAGTTGGTCTATTTTGCCACTTTTTCATTAGTTGTTGAGCAGCGTAGTGCAAATTTCTGAAAATGATTAATTAGTTACAGTTACTTATCCAAAAAGTAACAGATAACTTTTCCAATTACTGCATATAAAAGTAATTAGTTACAAGGGAAAGTAACCATTGTATTACTTTTAAATATCTGTTTCAGTTCTCTTATTAATGCACACATACCAATATTATTTTAGTGTTGCTGTAGCACAGTGTAGCACAGTGTAGGACAAGACAGTGATGGAAGCTATTAACTCTTCCAATGAGGGAAGCAATGACTAGCGTTCCTGCCTGTAAGCTATCTTGTATTGTCTTGGTTGGACAACAGAATTTGGTAGAAAAAGACACACACAATGTTGGATATATATGTTGCCTGAGTTTTGCTACAGTAGTTAATAAAAAGTTAGTTTTGATGAACCCAAAATTCTTACTTGGTATTAGAAACATTACAATCACTACTATGAAAAGCAGCTTACATTGCCTGCATTGTCTTGCGCCACTGCAAGGTCAGGTGATGTTAGATCATAAACTGGAAAATCCAGGGAATGGGCTGCATTAGTCTGCTATTTTCTATAAAAGTAACAAGGAACAATCCCATTTATGTTTCAGTAATTGTTAGTGTGTTATTCAATTTGAGCAAGTAATTAGTTACGTTTGTACTATTACTTTATAACACGCCACCACCAACACTGGTTTTGAGCTACTGTCAGTAAGGTTCAACACTTCCTGCACATCGTTTACATTAAATGCCGACCTGGAAAGGAAGGGATTATGCTCTTTGAACCACTCAAAACCTCTCAATGTGAAATATCTGCACAGGAAGTTTTTATGTAAATTATATTACATTATATTATATTAATTCTATGTAAATTATAGCAGTAGTTCTCTTAAATCCCCTTTTTGGGGACTCTAATATTCCACAACATTGAATATTCATGGATTAATAAGAAACAATCAAAGAATAACTGTCAATTTTGTTTTCAAATATTCCCAAATCCTAACTGGTCCATGGCAGTATGTGACACCTTTTTTCAATGTCGCCTTACACACTTTGAACCACTAAGAGGTGCTCAGAGAAAAAAAAGGAAAACAAGCATGACAAACATAATTGGAACCTGATTGAAAAAAATACATTTTCAGGACCTTTAAAAAGATTAACTCAGAGTAGCAGAGTGGTGAGTATGACTGTGTGTGTGTTATACTGATGGAATTAGTACTGTGCGTTATACTAAAATCAAGAGTTGAAGAGTTGAGTTTGCAGTCAATTAAGAGAGAAGCAGAAGACAGTGAGACTTCTTACTAAAATACAACAGAATATCCTTATAAAACTGGTAAAATTAGAAACAGAGGCTCTAAGTTAGTAAGAGTCTAAAATAAACTATGGTATATATAGTTACTAAATACAAATGGAGCTTTGGCAGCCACATTCCCTTATTCAGTATACATAGAAGGCAATTCTTCTATGCTCACTAGGAAAAATTGTTTAGCTATGTTCAAATATGTCACATATGAAACCTAAAAGTGTATTTAGGACCTTATTTTTGTGACTGAAACCCCTAGGTCCTGACTTTCCAAACTGCCACTGTCAAATTAATTAAGCTGTCTGCTTAAACAGAGTTAAATAAAACAACAAATGGCTAGTGGAAAATACACAGCAACACCACAGTGACATTTAGTGTACCAGTGTTCCTCTGTGGCTACTTCCTGCTTGATCAGTAAGGTAGCATTTACACCCACACACATACACTTGTACAAAGACTTGTCACATCGCTGCCAATATATGGGGAACATGTCCAGGCTGGCTCTCAGGTGACCAGTTAACTAACTGGCTTTGTTATTGCCACTGATTTGTCTTCTTTCAGCCTCCTGGTATTCAGCCAAACATATTAATAATATATTTCTGCTAAAGACACTGATCCATCTCACTGTAATTGTCCAAGTTTTATTAGCCCTCGGATGGCTTGGCAGTAGCGGTGCTATTGATCCTGTCTGTTGGGGACAGTGCTGTGCCTCAGGCAAGGAAATATGTAGGGAAATTAAATAGGCCAATAAATGACAACCTACGACCTCGGCCGCCTCCAACACTCTGCTCATGCTGAGGGATGTTTTCCAGCTATATAGAGTCTCACAGAAATAGAGATAAGAACAACAGTGTTGGTCTTTATAGTATTTCTCATTAGAACAACATCCCAGAATAGTGCTGCCATAGCAGCAGCTGCTGAAGCTGTGTTCTATCACTCCCTGAGCTAGTCATTACCATGGTCAGCTGTAGCTATTAATATCCAGGCCAACTGAAAACGATGAAACTCACAGGCTCACTAGAGACAAGAAAGAGATAAAGGAGCCATCATGGTAGCATTGTGGTAACATCAGACGGGCACTAACAGGGGGCTTTCACTGATGACAAATAGCCTTGGAACTGTAAAATGGCTGCTATATGCTACATCACTTTGTCATGTCTTCTTGGGCCTTGTGGCCATTTATCATGTTTTGTTTTAATGAAAGGTTATTGATAGGCACTGCTTTTATTTTGTGTCTGTCATAGTAGAGGGTACAAGTTGACCTAGAGTGTAGTGTTCATCTGAAGTCTGCTGGATCACACGGGCAACAGGCAACCCACAAGTTTGTTGCCCCCAAGCAGATTCAAAATAAAAATAATGATGAATTAGATAAGATAATTATATAGATTTTGTGGACTGTATGAGATCAGATAACTGAATATCATAAACCAATTACATGATATCTAAATTGCAAAAAACAGGCTTGCTGAAGACAATCCATCCATCCATTTTCTATACCCCGACTATCCCTTTTGGGGTTGGGGGGGGCTGGAGCCTATCCCAGCTGTCAACGGGCAGCCTGGACTGGTCACCAGTCGATCGCAGGGCAACATATACGGACAAACAACCATTCACACTCACACTCACACCTAAGGACAATTTTAAGTCACCAATTAACCGAATGAGCATGTTTTTGGTCTGTGGGAGGAAGCCGGAGTGCCCGGAGAGAACCCACACAAAAGAACATGCAAACTTCACACAGAAAGGCCCCGTCTGACCCAGGGATCAAAACGGCAACCTTCTTGCTGTGAGGCATGCGCACTACCTGCTGTGCCACCGTGCCACTCTGCTGAAGACAATGTTGGAGAAAATTAAATAGGGTGCAGTTATATTAAGAGCCAATATTAATGTGATTTGTACCCCTTTGTCATAACACACACTATGCCAACATCACATAGGCCAATTAGCTGCAAATTTAACAGACTGAGGTATGTTGGTCAGGAAGTCCAGGCGTCTGTTACAGAGGGAGAAGAGTTTGGTGGCTGACTTGGAGTGGATGATGGTGTTAAAAGCACTGTTGTCATTTATAAACAGCATCCAGATGTATTTGTTTTTATGTTCCACATGGCTTAGGGCAAAGTGCTAGACAGTGGCAATGACATCCTCTCTAGACCTACTGGGATCGTAGGTTAACTGATGTGGGTCAAGTGTGGGGGATTATTGTCTGATGGGAGCCAGAATAAGTCTCTCAAAGCACTTCAGGGCAATGGGGGTGAGTGCTATGGCTGGTTATTTAGATATAGGGGTGGTGATTTTCTTGGGGATGGGGATAATAGATGGGGTCTTAAAGCGTATGGGAACTTTGGACTGGGACAGTGAGAGATTAAATATGGTAGTGAAGACCTCAAGCAGGTGGACAGAGCGTTCTTGGAGTACATGTCCCAGTATGCCCTCCAAGCCAGCAGCATGGTCAAAGTACCTCATGTCCTGCATAGGTTTGGGTTTTGGTGGTTAATATTATCCTTGTTGAAGCAGGTGCACAGAAGATTTAGTTTGTCTATTTCATCTATTTTCATCTTGTCCATTTTGTTGGATAGCAAAGCAGACATTGGTCAAGATCTTCTTGGCTGTTTAGCTTAGCATGTAGCCTTCCCCTTCTTTCTTATGCTCCTGACATAGGGTGTACCTCCATGGATGGGGAGTGAAGTGGGGAGTGTGTAATGGAAGTAATGTAAGTGACTAATGTATGTAATGTAGTATAATGCAGGGGTCACCAACTATAGTTGTCAGAGGGCCAGAATTTTACTGGACAGTCACCTTGGGGGCCGGACCCTCAAATAAAAATTAAATAAAAATCAAATGTTGGCATAACATTATTATTTGGTGTTTATTGTTTATATTTTTTTCATTTCATTACAAAACTGAAGGCATTTTTAGCCTTTATGAGTCAGGCTCCTATCACCTATACCACAGTCAACCACCAGGAGTGACAGAGATATTTTGCCTCAACTCAATTCAAGTCAACTTTATTTATAGAGAGCTTGAAAAACAAACACCGCTGAAGTGAAAGGAAAAGGCCTCTTAACACAGGTAAAATGGCATTCTCAAAGGCCATGAAACGAAAAGTTGATGTGGAAAAAGTACACATTTATTATGCCAACCTTCCGAAATGCGTCACCTGTATGCCTCATTTGTTTCCAGCTTCAAGTTCCTGGGCGTCCACTCCTGGACCCTAAACTCCTCCACCTTGATAAAGAAGGCTCAACAGCGCCTCTACTTACAATTACAATTACAATTTGTCATTTGGCAGACGCTTTTATCCAAAGTGACATACAGATTTTCATACAACACAAGCAAGGTTCTAGACGGGAGAGAACAACAAGAATAAGTGCCCTAATGCAACTTTCTGGTCCAACTGGACATAGGTGCTACAAGACAATGCTACGAAATAATGCAAAAAGTGCATAGTCGATAGTTTTCTTTTTTTTTTAATTAAAGAACAAGGTGTTCAGTAAAGAGCTTGGTCTTTAGTCTTCTTCTAAAGATCACAAGGGACTCTGCAGAACAAATGGAGTTTGGTAACTCGTTCCACAACCTGGGAACCACAGAAGAAAAGAGTCTAGCTAGAGACTTAGGGGTTTTTGGAGGTGGCAGCACCAGGCGCCGTTCCTGGGCAGACCGTAGTGAGCGGGAGGGAGCATATATCTGAATGAGGGAGTTCAGGTAGGTCGGAGCAGTTTTGGTGGCAATTTTGTATGCAAGCATCAAGGACAACCAAGCTCAGCGAGGGTGGAGAGGAGGGTTTGGTGGTTAACCGTGTCAAAGTCAGCCGATCGAGCAATAGTAGAACAGAGGACTGTCCAGTAGCCCTAGCTGATTGTAGTGTTTCCACTACAGATAAGAGCGCAGTGTTCGTAGAGTGTCTGTGCTTGAAACCGGATTGGCTGGGGTCGTGTATGTTGTTCCCAGAGAGGAATTCAGAGACCTGATTAAAGACTGTGCGCTCAAGAGTCTTGGAAAGGAAAGAGATGAGTGAAACTGGCCCGTAATTTTAAACTTGAGCTGGGTCAAGTGTAGGTATCTTAAGCAGTGGAGTTACTTGGGCTTGTTTAAAGGCAGTGGGGAACACACCCGTTGTAAATGAGGAGTTGATCATGTAAGTTACAGCAGGGATAAGTGTGGGCGAGATGGCCTGCAGGAGGTCGGAGGGTAAGGGGTCCAGTGGACAGGTGGTGGGGCGAGAGTCGAGCAGAAGGTTGGAGATTTGCTCCTCTGTGACATGGGAAAATGAGGAGAGTGAGGCTTTGTTAGCTGGTGGTATCCTACTGAGTTGGTCAGGCTCAGAGAACTGGTTGCTGATAGTCAAAACCTTATCAGTGAAGAAGGAAGCAAGTGATCTGCTGTGAGCGTAGTTGAGGGTGGAGGCGGTGGAGGGTTGAGTAGTGAGTTAAAAGCAGAAAATAGTTTCCGAGCGTCTTTGGCACTACTCATTTTCTCCTGATAATAAGTGGACTTGGCACTTTTCAGATGGGAGGAGAATGCAGACAGGAGAGTCTGATGTCAGAGGGGTCTCTGGTTTTGCTCCATTTTCTCTCGGCTGCTCTGAGCACCGTCCGCTGCTCTCTGATGACACCAGTGAGCCATGGACTGGTTGAGAGTGGGCATAGATTGTTTAGAGAGG
>JBBMOE010000004.1:5617996-5711774 GCA_037975065.1 Chaetodon trifasciatus
GTTTCATAGAAATCACTTGCACTACCTGCATCTACCTCATACTGTTTATACTTCATGCCACTTGCACTACTTACATGCATTTATATTTTTTTGGATATTATGACTATTTACACTTCTGGTTAGATGCTAAATTGCATTTTGTTATCTCTGTGTTGCACTCTGACAATGACAATAAAGTTGAATCTAAGCTCTTTTACAAACCCAAATTGTTTTCAAACTGTACTGTACATTCTTTATTTATTTTGATATACATTCCACACTGTTTATACTGTTCATATTTTACCCTATCATACTATAAACCCTTCTAGTTCTTGTTAACTTTTATGTATTCATTTTATATATATATTTTATATTTCATGTTTATTGCTGTTTGCACCAGGGTTTGAGGGAAACAGTATTTCAATTCTGTTAATGTCCTGTACATATAGCAGCACTGACAATAAAGTTGACTTGACTTGACTTGACTTGAAATAGTCCTGGGTGTTGTCAACATGTATGTTAAAATCACCACCAATAACTGCATAGTCAAAATCAATGCAGATAACAAACAGCAGTTCAGCAAAGCCATCAAAAAGCTTTGCACTGTGGGTGGCCTGTAGGTGTCAGTTAGCCAGTGTCTGTAAATAGTTAGTCAATAGTAAGTAAAGTCAACCACACGATAGTATCTGTTAATGCCATTGGGTCTTAGTAATGCCCCTTCTGTGTTCCAGAACTTGGCAAATGATATATAAAGGGATGATGGGTTTGTGTTTGTCTTTTTGGATGACACTCTGATCTTCTCCAGGGACCCTAGGTGCACCAGAAACACGTATGACAAACAATGAGAGAACCCCCCTCCCCCCACTTTTCTCACCTCTACCATGTCTCCATTCCACTGGGCCCCAAGGTGGATTGACGGTAACACTGTCAGGACACTGCCTCCTTCCTCCTCTGTTCTCTGTTCCCTCACCAACCAAAGGATAAAAACCTAGATCTCTTCACAAGTCTTCACCAGATTTTTGTACTCACTAGCCTGGTAACAAGTCTTGGCCAGGTTGCTAGTCTCTGTGCTTTTTTGCAGTTCTCGAGTGTGCCTTGTCTGAGTCACTAAAATGATTCTTTCTCTCTGCTTCAGGATCATCTCCTCATGTCTCAAATCTGTTATCTCTGCCCAGCTCCAATCCACCACCTGAAGAAAACGCTGACTCACATCGCATACCTGCCTGCTCCTCACTGAATCACCTTGGATCATCTCCCAGTAAACATTATTCAAACTTTTGTGAGAATACATCCCCTTTACTGTTTCAATACATTTATATCAAACTGTAACAAATGCAACAATTGTCACCATCATTGATTTGATTTTGACAGTTCACTTTAATCCTCTCCCCAAACTCCCATCCCCAGAAGTCCAGTCCGCATATCTTTTTGCTCAGCCCTCGATAATAACACCAGTCTCTCTTCTGGATGTTGTCCAGTCCAATGGTCAAAATCCAGTGGCCAGACCAAGCAGGCCAACCAGGGGATGGAGACGATCCTCCTGGAGCACCCTGCTTCCCTTGGTTGAATACACCGGCAACATCCTTGTCAGCCCTTCTTTGAGTATGTCACTATTTGAATGCACATTTGGTTATCAACACCCATTGTTCCCTTCTCATGAGGTAGAGGCAGTTCCCTCTGTTCAGGATCATCTGTGCCACTGTCTGATCCATCCCACTACACCACAGAGTGGCAGAATTTCCATTTTCATTTGATAACTATTGTTCAAACTACTACAATGGCTTGAAAAATGGTTAGGGGGTTGGACTTTTGTAAATGAGATACAATGAGCAGCACTGTTACCTGGCTCCCCTGGTAGGTGAGAATCTTTCAGGCTGGATTTCTCAAAAAACTAGTTTGAGAAATGCCATACATTCAAATGGCCACATCTTCCTAAAATATTTTCAGATTTCCATGTGTTACACATCATTGGAAAGCTTAGAAACTACACTTTCAGAATCTGTAAATAACTCAAAATGCCCCCCAGGAGACTTGTTGCTGGTCACATATTATCAGCAACTATGTGTCCGTCTCACAATACTTTCTGTCTTCCCTACACTGTCTATGGCTCTCAGCTTCAAGCCCATTGAGTCCCCACTGAAGACTTAATTCGTTAGAAACACTACAGTTTCATTTAAAAAACAGGCTCAGGAATATTCTTAAAACAGTTGGCCACCGTAGTTTTTAGCAAACGTTACTAAAACAGGACAAAATGGTGCATTTGCTATCCCTCACCACAGTATAATACATGTGGGAGGAATGTCCTTTGTGGCACTAACAACAGCAAAAAATTACAATTCATAAATTTCTGTTGGATCATTAAGGAGTCTGACTGCATCATACTCAACTGAAGATTAACTGAAATTTATACTGTGTATAATGTGTACACAATAATTTCAGAACCCTATTTTGAAAAATGCCCAACATACATGTTACACCCTGTGTAATTTACTGAATTACAGACTTCTGGTCCATTTTATATTTAATGAGTGTATATTTTTTTACATGCAATCCTAGTGCTGCTAGAACTGTAGAATCTTAGTAGGCCTTAGTAGATTATCAGCATTTGTACTTCAGCAGAATGTATTACTGTTTCCTCTGCTGTTCCTGAGCTGTTAAACCAGCACATGGTTCCCGGGACTGGCCATAATCCAGCTTTCTATAACTGCTGTGAGAAAATGTTGGCCTCCAGTGTATCTAATCAGGCATCATAGCCAGTGTAGCTCACAGGGGAAGAGTAATAATTTGATATGTTTAATGGTCCCCTGTAGCTAGTGAATGTAAATTGAATTTATTTATTTCACAGTCGCATTGTGTAACGGCTTTGATATGGAATAGCTCCACACAGATCAAACTTCATCTCTAATCTCATTTACTCCTTCAGAGTGTTTATTTCTGCTGACCATGGCCTAGGATTACTGTGAGGAGTTGACAAACTCTGCAGAGATTAATGCATCTTGCAGCTCTGTTTCTGTCTGCGGGCAAAAAACACTAGGCTTTTTCTGAGTGTATCATGCTTAATTCACTGTACATGTGCAATGATTGTTTGAAAGGGTATCTTAGTCAGAGAAAAAAATGGCAGACTACTATAAACATTCTCTACATATTCTTTTATCAACTCAATTTACTCAATTCTAAAGTAATCTGATTCAGGATTTTCATAACATCCAGATTTAAACACTACACGTGACCTTTCCTTTTGAATCGCTGTCAATCCAAATTTGCCCATTTTACATGAGACACATAAAATCCACAAAGAAGATTATTGTGAAGTTTATTGAGCACATTCATTTGGGATATGTGTGCCTTTTTTTTTTTTTAAATGAATTGTCTTTGGGCAGCATAAACAAGCTGTGAACACAGAAACATAAAACTTTCTAAATTTGACATGGTAAACTTGTTACAGTTGCCTTTTCGCACATCCAGCATATGCAGAACAGCATGAGCCTTCCTTTCCATTTGTGTTATTGTAGCTTATCACTAACAGTACAAGCTAATAGTACTGTTGGCGCTGGGCAGGTAGTTTACAGTGGGTTTCTGGAGATTGTTCACTGTAAACAGTTTCCTGCTGTGGCTGAAAATGATGCTGATGAGAGCAGTTAAAATGAACCAAAACTATAAAATTGTGGTAAACCCAAAACAATGATCATTGTGCTCTTCTCCATATGACATCAAAGTAGCGTTCCAGGCTAGATGTGACGGATGAGATGAGATGAACAGTCCTGACTATGTCCTATGACTTTAGGCTATAATGTAAGGACTCTTTTGTTAGCCTTGATGAGTTCAAATGAACACCACCGTCATTTACTCCTTTAAGTTTCTTAACCAGGAAAACAAAAATTGTGGAATTAATTTTTATTTAACAACTCTCAACAATTTAAATCACTGTCAAACCCTAATACCCTGAAAATATCTTGTTCGACATCCTTAGCATGTAATGCACATACTTAGATATTTCCTAATGGTTTTAGAAAAGGGGATGAAAAGGCTTTGAAAATAGTATCAAAACCACCAAAACTGCAGAGAGAATGAGATTCCGTTAAGACTGTTGAATAATTTCTGTGCTATTACATCAAAAGAATCATACATCAATTAGGAGCAAACACTAAATCTGAGGGGGTTTAAAACAAAAACATATCTACTATTCATATCCTGTTTTATGTATATTCCAGACATTTTCTGCATTGTCATAAATTCATTGTGATCTACTGGGAGAGCAGTCTGAGTCTTGACAGAGAGAATGGCAGAGAAAAACAAAGAAAAAGATGGAGAAGACCTGCAGTAACTGCTCTGAGAAGAATTTAATGGGGCTGCTTCCCTCTCCTCTCCATCCTCCAGAGGCCATCAACTATGATAAATAGCCAGCAGGAGAGAGAGGATAAAGGCATAGAAACACCCACATAGAGATCATTCATAAAGAAGAGGAGCACAGATGACGCAGGATGAGTCGAATAGCAAAGAAAGAGGGAAGAAACAAATTGCTGGCAAACTGTGGTCTAATCTATGTTGCAGAAAATGTGGCTTTCTTTTTTATTCCCCCACTCCCTGAGAGTCAATGAGCCAAAGAGGGGGCTTCAAACATGCAGTACAACCCCCACACCCACCCTCCACTCCTGCAATCCATTTTATTTGTGCTTTATTGCAGCAGCCTTTCAGCTCAGTGGGAGCTCGTTGCTGCAGGACATGGACATGTTGTTATAGCAAGATCACCCTGCCGTTTCTCTTTCAATTAGCCTAACATGGTATGGAGCACTGGACCTCCCACACAGAGCTAAATCACCCAGTAGCAGGTGGAGCTCTTGTCCTCTGATGGCCAGCTGCTCTACAGGCCAATGAAAGAATATATGGAGTTTGTAATGGGGACCATGAAGAATCTCGTAAGGTAAACCACCAGCAGCTGATGCTAATGTATTTTAATGAAGTCCACCATTCTGAAATCTTGCAATTATGTGAGGTCCATTCCTCTAACGTGCATGAATGTTTTGTGTGAGAATTCAGTGTGTACGTGTTTCTATTTTGACCCCGCTAGCATGAAAAAGGCAATGTCAGTAAATCAGTGTAACATATTGGTGCACACCAAGATATTTCAGCAACAACCACATTGCCATGGAAGCTGGTATGGATACCATATCTTGTCAAGGAAACTGGTATTCAAATAACTTGTTGTTCTGAGATTCTCTTCTTTTTGGTGACTAATTAATCCAGTGCATCTACTTTGCTGGTTCCTCAATCACTGTTAAGATGTCATCAATGAAAAAAAACACTTCCTGTTGATGTTTAAATTAAAAAGTATATTCTAGTAGTACCCTTTGAGTATGCCCTTTGAACCAGTGGATAGTTTTCAATTTGAAATATCTGTGCAGGATGTGGTGAGTTTCACTGACAATAGCTTGACAGTGATCCAAAAAACATGTGGTACACATTGTAGAAGCAACTGAAAAAATAATACTGTTAACCTTATAAATGGAAAATAGTCCTTAAGATATTGACATTTTAAGTGAATACCCTATTGTGGGACTGCATCCATGGTTCAATTCAATTCAATTCAATTCAATTCAATTCAATTCAATTCAATTCAATTTTGTTTGTATAGCGCCAAATCACAATAAAAGTTGTCTCAGGACACTTTCCATATAGAGCTGGTACAGGCCGAGTTCTTTTATCTACAGAGACCCAACAATTCCCTCATGAGCAAGCACTTGGCAACAGCGGTGAGGAAAAACTTCCTTTTAACAGGCAGAAACCTCAGGCAGAACCAGGCTCTGGGTGGGCGGCCATCTGCCTTGACCGGTTGGGTGAGAGAGGGAGAGCAAGAGAGAGAGAGTGAGACAGACAGAGAGAGACAGACAGACATGCAGTCAGAGAGAGAGAGAGAGACAGACAGACAGACAGACAGACAGACAGACGTGCAGTCACAGTAACAGTGACAGTGGATGTAATAACAGTAGTTTCAGTAGGTTCAGTTATTAGCCCCTGATCCTGGGGTGGCCGGATAACTTTTATTGATAATTTTGTTGACATAAATTATATTTGCTAATAACACAACCAGCTCATACCAGTTCCCAACATCCTGGTGCCCTGTGTGAGTCAGCTTTATATTGCAATAAAGCAGTACCAGCTTTATTGCAATATTTATGCATAATAATCTTGAATTATCAATTATTTAAATTTTTCTTAAATTTGATTTTTGAAATTAATTTTTCATGTGATCAGCCAAGCACATATTCAGCTGTGGATTTGTGGATTGCTTCAGTGTGAACTAGAGGAAAATATTTTGATAGTTTAAATAATAATTTGGCATGCTATTCAGCTTTGAGATCCCGAACACACTATAAATAGCTCTTAATCATCAGAGGTGCTGAAGTCTCATTAACATCCTTGTAGGATAGGTTGCAGAAGAGTAATTGGCATTTAACACTTCAACTTGCAAGCCCAGATCGCAGCTTCCCCCCTACACTTGCATCAGCATCACAGCATCATAGAGTCAGATCAGCCCTGCAGGATGTGGTCGCTGGTAGCACTGATGATGATAAACCAAAGGAGCTAGTGGCCTACATCAGTCACCCATTCAGGAAGCCACAATGAACCATCCCAGATGTGCTTGGTTAGATGGTTCTTTTCTTTCATCGCAAAACCCAGATGCAAGCTGCAGAGCATCAGGAGCAGCTCACTGAGCTGCAGAACAGCGATCAAGCTCCAGGCTGCCAGGCGAAGAACAGCCTGTCCCCAGTCAGGGGAACCTAACCCTGACTTCGAGTCTGAGATCAATCAGCAGCTCACAAAAGCAAATACTCCGACGACTAGAGAGATGTGCTAAAGAAATTATTCTGTGATTTCCAGCCCATGTTTTCAAGGGACTCTCATGACTGTGAAGTCACTGATGACCACAAAGTTCACATTCCCACAAATGTTTGTACACTAGCACAAAATACTGTTTGCTGCCTATAAGTCGAGTGGCAAATTGTCAGGGAGCGCAACTCAACCTGTAACTCCCCAGTCTGTCTGGTGTCAAAACTGACTGCCTCACAATCGGCTTGCTTCCACTGAACAAGGAAGTTCCACTTTCATACTGGCTCATGATCCACTTGGATCAGGAACTGGCCAATGTAATGGGGTCTGCTTCTTCTCAATTGTGGAATGTGACCAACAGTTTCTGAACCATGAGAGTTGATACAGTTGACCTAAATAGGATAGCTTTCTCTTTTGATAATCATCAGTATACCTGGAACTGCTATTGATTTGGGTTCAGGAGTTCAACATATCCATGTCTCAAACCAAGTGAACTTACCACCACATTTTCCAGTCATGTGAGCAGGTTGTCACTCCAGTTCCAGTCAGTGTATACCTTACCTACCTGTATTATCATAATGATTGCTGCACACGTCATTGTTACATGCATAGAGTTTGTGTGTGTGTGTGTGTGTGTGTGTGTGTGTGTGTGTGTGTGTGTGAGAGAGAGAGAGAGAGAGAGAGAGAGAGAGAGAGAGAGAGCTGTGGATTGGCTCACACTCCAGCCAATTAGCCAATCAGAGACAGAGGACACCATTTAAAAGCCTCTCTCTTGCTTTGCTCTACCTTATTTGCTTGCTGTCTTGGAAGGTTTGTGGTGGGGAGTTAGGACTGAGGTAAGGCTGGGGTACCCTATACATTCATGCATGTAGGAGGAAATTGTTACTTCACTAGATTATGGGTTGTTGCCACTGCTGTAATTTTGTTATGTTCAGACACTTGTAGATTAGATAGTCAAGCCTTTTGTTTTCTTTTTCTTTCCTCACGGTCACTGTTCAGCTAGGCCCTATTTTATTGTACTTTGTTTATTTTGTTTGGCACAACCCCTACAGTTCCTCCTTCCCCCCACATTTTTCAGACCTACTTCTGTTGTCTGCCTTTTCATGTAAATATTGTAAATTAATCTCTTTTTCTTGACTGCTTCACGTCCACCCTGACTTCTCTCTTTGCTGGTTGTCAGCATTATTGTTTCCTGCTAGAAAAGGGAAATGTAACAGTCATGTACAAGTACATTCAAAAACTAAAAGCCAGATTGGATTCCTTCATGTTCATTCCACCATGCTCAGCACACCAGTATGCAACCATCCCACTGGCTAGCTTCAATCCTTTCTCCTTCCTTCCTTTTTTGTATTTTATGATTTGCATACTGTAATCAAGGATCAAGACCAGCAAAGAATTGTATTATTGCTGATGCACTGCTAACCCACAAAAAACCCAATTCTTGTTCTTCTTATACAGAGCAGATGCTTCTCTTGCTTGCTCCCTGTTAACTTTTTACATACTGCAATTTTTGCAGTTATCCTTGTTTTTCTCTCCCAAAAGTTTTAGAAAGTGGATCCTGGATAATTGTATTTGACAGTGACTTAAATTGATGGTATTGTTCGGTACTGTGCAAGCATGACCTCCAAACACCACATGTCTTCTTGCTGTGTCTTTGACTGGAAACATGGCACCAGGACAGAGAGAATATGGCGAAGTCTGAGAGCTGCACAAACTGTGAACAACTGACTGGACTGATGAAGAGAATTGCGCAGCTTGAAAAGAAGATTGAAAGGCTCCATCAATTAGCAGCATCTATACCTGTCGCTGAAAATGGAACAGCTTCTATAGACGGGATTACTTGAGCTGTGGAGCATCCTGGCACAAATTTGGCTGACACACTGCCCTAGACGTGTCCTAAAACCTCTGGATCAACTGTTGAGGCTCCCAAACTAGCCTCCCGTAATAATTCATCACAGCACTGGTGCCAGACTGAGAGCATCCACGCTGGGAAATTAAATAAGAAGTCACCAAAGTTCACTCCACCATTTCATCTTTCACTGCAAAACATGTGCAAACAACTGACTGTGACTGATGAAAAGTGTGTGTGATAATACTATGTTTAGGCCAGGGAAACTAATCATACCACGAGCATTAAGGCTGTCCAAAACCTGAGAAACAGCCCCAAGACCACTGCGAGGCCCAGGGCCAGGAAAAATATTGCTAACTCCCCATCTGACAAGCCAAGGGCCATATAAAATACGGATAAACCCACACCTCATAAGCCAGACACCATTCTAAAGGGGGACTCTGTAACCAGGCACGTAAGAATGACAAAGACTGAAAATCTCACCATGAACGACACATCTGTCAGAGAGATGATAGAGGTGCTGCCAGGTAATAATAATAATAATAATAATAATAAGACTACATTTTATGTATAACGCACGTTTCATTCCAAGAAATCTCAAAGTGCTACAACACATATTACAGTAAAAACATAAAAAATTTAAAAAGAGTACTTAAAGTATATTAAAAGCCTCTTTAAAGAGAAAGGTCTTTAAGTGTTTTTTAAAAGCATCCACGGTCTGTGGGGTCCTGAGGTGACTGGGCAGGGAGTTCCACAGATGTGGTGCAGCAGTGCAGAAGGCCCGATCTCCCATGGTCTGGTTGGTTCTGGGAGTGTGGAGGAGGCCCTGATGTGCAGAGCGTGTATTCTGGGTTGAGGTTTGTTGGGTGAGGGGTTCTTTAAGGTATGGTGGGGCGTTTCCATAAATGCACTGATGGGTGGTGAGAGCGATTTTGTAATTTACTCTGGCAGCGATGGGATGATGTTCTGAATTAGTTGTAGGTTGTGGAGACTTTTGCTGAGGGTCCCAATGAAGAGGGCATTGAAGTAGTCCAGCCTGGAGGAGATGAAGGCGTGGATGAGCTTCTCAGCATCAGATACAGTGAGGGAGGGGCGGAGTCTGGCAATGTTCTTTAAGTGGAAGAAGCAGGATTTACACAGATGTTTGATGTGGTTCTCAAAGGTTAGGTGAGGGTCCAGTCTCACACCAAGGTTGATGACAGTAGATAAAATGGGGATATTTTGTCCAGAAAAGGTGATGGTGGTTATGGAGGACGATTGGACCTGGTGGGGGGTGCCAATAAGTATGGCTTCAGATTTAGAGCAGTTGAGATGGAGGAAGTTATGACTCATCCATGCCTTAATCTCCTCCAGGCACGTAGTGAATGTTGAGGGTGGTATTGATGTTGATGGTGACAAACCAGTTGAATCAGTCCTGAGGTACAATTGGGTGTCATCAGCATAGCAGGGGAATGAAATTTCATACTGGCTGATGACATGACCAAGGGGGAGCATATATAATGAAAAGTAATGGACCAAGTACAGACCCTTGAGGGACACCGCAGGTGAGAGGAAGGGTTGTAGTTTTTGCAGAGCCCATGCTGTGGGACCTCCCAGAGAGGTAGGATGTAAACCAGTCCAGGGCAGAGTTTGAGAGTCCAATATTTTCACGGAGGCGTTTGAGGAGAATGAGGTGGTCAATAGTGTCAAAAGCAGCTGTCAAGTCAAGGAGGATGAGGAGGGAAGGAGAGCCGGCATCCGCTGCCATAAGAAGATTGTTGACACGGATGAGAGCAGTTTCAGTGCTGTGAGCAGAGCGGAAACCTGATTGGAATTTTTCGTACAGGCTGTGAAAATGCAGATGTTCTTGAAGCTGAGCTGGTACAACCTTTTCCAGCCCCTTTGAAATAAATGGGAGTTTGGAAATTGGCCTGTAGTTGGCTAGGACTTCTGGATCAAGGGAGGGTTTTTTCAGGAGTGGTTTGATGACAGCTGCTTTGAGTGCAGATGGAACATGGGCAGATTTCAAGGAGAGGTTTATGATTGTAGTGATGAGAGGCAGAAAGGTTTGATTTGATCAGCGTTGTGGGAAAGGGGTCCAGGAGGCAGGTGGTTGGTTTCATTTTCTTGAGGAAGGCTTCTATTTCACTCTGCATGACCTCAGAGAAACACTGGAGAGGGTGAGGGACTGTAAGCTGTGAGCCGAATAACAGTGTAGTTGGAGCTGGATACTTGAAAAGATGAGAGTGAATGGTGTCGATCTTAGCTTTGAAGAAGGAGAGGAATTTATTCCTCCTCTGAGTATTCTGCATGTGTTTGGGACTGGGGTTTAAGGAGAAGATTTATTGCAGAAAAAAGCTGCTTGGAATTTCCAGGACTGCTATTGATGATAGTTGAATACAATTGGCATAGGCTTTTTGATGATCTTTAAATGCCAGCCTATGAACAGTAAGACCAGATGCTGTAGCACGCCGCTCAAGGGCACGGCCAGCAGTCTTCTAGTTTCTGCAGCTCACAGGTGTACCAGGGTGCTGAGCATGAAAAAGTGACAGTTCTGATTTTAAGAGGAGAATGGAGATCCAGGAGATTGCTGAGAAATTTGTTGTAGTAGTCCACTGACTCATTGATTGAGGAGAAGCTGGTTGAGGCTAGATGCAGGAGATGTGAGGACGGGACATCAGGACTGATGTTTTGATGTTACGAAAATGGATTTGGCATTTTGGCTTGGAGGTGGGGGGCAGAAATGGAACATCAAAGGAAATTACTTTATGGTCTGAGACACCAAGGTCATACACTTGAAGGTTTCTTATGGAGGCAGAATCTGAAATAACAAGGTCAAGGATGTGTCCCTTAGTGTGGGTAGGGGCGTTAACATGCTGATTCAGGCTTAGGCAGTTTTGAAAGCAAGGTATTCAAATGAGGAAAATGCAGGAAGAGCCAGAAGAGACAGTCTGAGTTGATTTCGGTGGATTACCAACAGGCCTCCACCACGGCCAGTGCCACGTGCTTTCTGCACGTAACTATAGCCAGGAGTCAAGCCCCTTGTCCAGGATGTGGTCATTGATGAGGCATGATTTATTCATCAGTGATTGTGCATTAAACAGTTCCATTTTGATCCGTGAGATGCTGGGGGATCTTTGTAGAGGTTTGAGTAGACTGGAATCCACTCTGCGTTTTCCAACCAACTTAGCATGCAATGGGCTCACGCTGCTACCAGGTACAATGGTTCCAAAAGTGGCAGCGTTCTGATGACGTGTTAGAGGTGCGATGGTGCGACCGGCCGACCAGATAGACAGTATGGATTTGCTCCCGTGTTTCAGGTAAACAAACTTGCGGCGGGAGCTTCTGTGCACATATTGTGGTCTGCGTGGGAGCCCAAGAAGCTTGATGTTCTCAATACACTCTGGGATGAAGCAGTTGTTGTATTTCACCAGCTGTGTGGTGGAATATGTCAGCATGGTTTCAGCCACAGAGGGTGTTAGCCTGGTGCTAGCCGCTAGCCCTGAACAAGATGACCAGAGATGGAAAGCCGAGCAGAAAAGGAGGATCCACAGCATGGCAGAGGGGGACGACATAGGGAGAAAGCAGTTTTGCAGGAGGATTGAAGAGCAGTTGGTAGACTGACCATGGTTGTTGAGAAGCGTCGTCACCGTCGTTCTGCCCACCCGGAGATGGAGGACCGTGAGGTCGGCAAATGTCAGGTAGAAATCAGTTTCAGACGTCTGGCGGCTTTTGTGAATATCTCGCTGGCAAACAAAGATATCACAGGAAAAAAATCACTAAGACACAAAAATGTGGACTGGAGAAGCGGCGAACAAACAGCGCCAGCGTCCTCTCCCAACCCAATTTCAGCAACCTGTCTGTTGCAGAACGTCAATAAAGATCAAGCAGTCCAGAGCAATAGAGGTATCCTCTCTGCACATCCAAGTTATCGGAACATTAGATTAGATCAGATTAGATTAGATTCAACTTTATTGTCATCGTCAGAGTGTAACATAGAGACAATGAAATGCAGTGTAGCATCTAACCAGAAGTGCAAATAGTTATCCAAAATCCAACATTATTATTTATATTGGATCTTTTGACATTCTGCGAAGGAAAACTGGCTCTGGAGCCCTGAAAAAAGACTTTTGCCTGCTACTGGAGAAACTGATTGATTGTCAGTCAAAACATGTATTCATTCCAACCTTGGGGAAAGGCACTGAATCTTTCAGTAGACTGCTTGCCCTGAATACATGGCTGACATTGGAATGCCTCAATCATGGGATAAGGTTTATTGACAACTTCAATATCTTTTGGAACTGTCTGAATGCTTTAGGCCTGATGGATTATATCCAAACATCATTGGTTGCAGACTGCTCGGCACCAACCTGCATCAAGCCCTTGGCATACTGTACCAAAACAAGAATACATAGATAAGCGCTAAGGTCAGCCTGCACAGACAGAAAGGCTCACCAGACCCTCTGCTTCATGTCATCCAAGGCATCCAGAGGATGTCTCTGTTCCAGTCAGGGATCCAACACCACTCATCCCCCTCTCCATCTCTTTCCCCAGGGACCCAGCCTCCAGAACAATCACCTATCAAGGAGTTAGTTAAAGCTGCCACATTGAAGCTCGGTCAATTGGTGAACTATTAAACAGCAGTAACCATGGACATCATCACTTAGGTGTCCATCAGAAATGAGACAGATGCCATGCCACTTCCGAAAACATACCAGTGATCTTAAACAGCTGGTGTCACAGTCAAACACATTGTAGCAATCACAGATCTGGTACCTGTCTCAGTAATCTGAAATTTGTCAATGTTCAGCCACAGTCAGTCTCGTCTCACATCACAGAATCCCTACAGCTGAAACTAGCTCTCTTTAATGTCACATCATTGGCTAACAAATTCTTTTTAGTCAATGATCTGACAAGTGAAAAGAACGAGGAGGCATTGCAGCCATTTTTTCTAAACAGTTTGTGTGTAATGACATTGACCTGGGTGAATTTACGTCACTTGAATATCTAGCTCTTGAGCTAAAAGCAGAATATTCAGTGCTCATCATTACATTGTATCAACCACCAAGATATTCATCAGTGTTTTTGCAGGCATTCTCAGAGCTGATCGCACTGAGCGTAACTAAATATGACAGATTAATCCTGAATGGACACCTGAATATTCAACACAAAGAATGTCTCCAAAGCCATGGAGCTTATTTACTGGACAGCTTTGAACTTACGCAACATGTAAATTAAGTCACTCATCCGCATGGTAACATTCTGGACTTACTAATAATAACAGGGTTAAACATAGACAACATTTCAGAATCAGAATTACGTATTTCTGACCATCATTTTGTGTTTTTTGATGCCAAACTTATCTTAAAAAACGACTGAAAGGGAATTTCTGGTTCAAAGATGATTCCTTGATGACTGAAGAAAGGTAGAGAAAGAAAGGTATTATTTGATTCACACAGCTATGACTGCCCTTTAAATTACACAGTTGACCATTTCAACAATGCCAAATCATTTGCTTTAAATGCTGTGGCTCCACTGAAGGTTAAAAAGAGGACAACTGACAGAATCTCCCCATGGTTAAACAACAGCAGTGTTAATGAGAGGAAGGGAATTTGTTGAGCAGCTGAATGGAGGAAAACTGGGCTCACAGTTCACGCTAATGTGGTCAAGCAATACGTGTGGCAAGAAAGGATTGTGTTTCCAAAACCATTAAAGAGAACGCTGGCAACTCTAGAATGTTATTCTCCACTACTGACCAGCAGCTCAGCATCACCCCACCCGTCCACAGTTTTCTGCGTCAAACTGTAACAATTTGGTCCTTTAAAGTGATCTCATGTGTGCTCATCCCATGATCTTTATTGCACTTTTATGTTCTGGAACGAATGTCCTTCATAGCCTAGAGTTGTAAGATAACATGACTGGAGAGAGCCTGTTTTGATAACAGAAGGCCAGATGACACTTTTCTCCTCTCTTGTCTGTTAGTGACGTCCGTTACATCAGTTCCACACCTCAAGACAACACACACACATACAGGTTGTTTATCACATGTCTAGGACAAAGATATGGTACGTCTACATCTTGGAATCCATTGAAACCATCCATCCATGGAAACCATTTCTAAATCAAAAAGATGCTGAAAAACTGATTCCTGCCTTTGTTTCAAGACAACTTGAATACTGTAATGCATTTTTTACTAGCCTCCTGAAAAAAACAAAAACAAAAAAAACAAAACAAAAAAACTTCAGCTCATTCAAAATTCTGCTGCTCAGCTATTAACTAAAACCAAGAGGAGAGAGCACATTAGTCCAGCTTTAGCTGCTCTGCACTGGCTCTTGCAACAAGGCCATGATGTCACCAACAATACAAGAATGGATGCACCCCATTCCACAATGTCTTTCAAAGGCATCATCATGTTGCAACAGGAGGTGTCCCATTCTTCATGGGTTCAGTCCTCCAATTCACAAGACAAAGTCATGTATATTGGGTTTCAAGAGCTTTTTCTCCAAAAACAGCTGCCTGCTGTGGCAAAAAAGCAACACTTCAGAATAAACCAACACAGTAAAGTTGTAGGGCAGTCCAGACAACTAAACAATAATCTGAGACTCTCCATTAAGCTCCATAAAGCTGAGGCCAGCTGTAGATTCAGGGAATAATATTCTTTGAGTTCATCTCTACGAGTGACAACTTTCCATTGTCACATTTTTTTCACATTGTCATATCATACATTGTTATTATAAAAATATTGATTATAGCCATTTTAACTAAAAAAGGGAAACAGCGAAATATCTGTTGTTTGGGTCACAGCAGGTAAAGTAATACTAAGTATGCAACATTCAAAATTTTGTTGCTGATGGATACGCTGAATTTTTGCAAGTGTGCGTGTTGTGGTTGCAGAGATCCATTTACTGAGCAAACTCTCCATGATGAAAACCACATAGTGAAAAAGCCTGGACCTGAACTAGGTGTGTTTTTAATTGCTCTTACCAATGTCATGAATTAACTTTCATGTTTCAAGGCAACACAAGTGAATAGTCCAACAAGTTCTAACAATGAAATCAAAACAGCTACTGTGCTTACATGTCAACAGATCCATCTCCATGAGAACTGAGCATCTCCATCCACTGAAGATGACCATGAGATACAGGTGAAAGCTTTGTCATAGTTTTTGCATTTGAAAACTGCTGAAAGCATCCAGTGCTTTTGAAGTTTGACCCAAACTATTGACTGAAATTAAGAATATTGCACATTCTGCAGCTTCAATTGTATCATTCTTTTTAGAATGTATTAGTTGTGTGCCCATAATTAAGCACTGGAGTAGCCCTTGAAACCCTTGGTCTTGTTGTTCAGTATAACAGCAATATAAGGACATTCTGAATTTCAATTTTTACTCCCTTTTCAAGACACAGCCAAGGAATCTGTTTCTATGGCTATGTGCTGATACATATTTATGTTATCTATATTCTTAAAACATTTAAATTTCTTCATAATACAAAGTAAAAATATAAGTTGCTCTCACAGACATCATCCCAGTTACCAGTCCCAGTCTTTTATATAAGGTTGTACACCTTCAGTTTACTCTCCTGTGACCTGACAGCCCTGCAGACGTTCTATATTTATAGCACCATGAAATTTCCTTTTGCTAACAGAGACAAATGGTCTATTAGCAGTCTTGCATTTTACATGGACTGATGAAAAATAGATATGTCTTCCTTTGCGCCTGGACATCAATAAAGAAACTGACAGAGAGGATTCATTCACGCCTCGCTCATCAGAGCTCGTTGAGAATAATTGGGCATGACAGGCTTGTACAGGACAGGAAACTGTGGGTGGGAAATATCCTTCAGTGATGAAATTCAATTTCACACAAAGTCATAACCTTTGCGTGTGGGATGGGGTTGGGCTATGAAATGCAGAGTTGGTGTGGAGGAATGGTTTACTGTACAGTCATCTCTGGACTACAAAAAGCTGCATAGAGTTGAAATATTATATGACCAATCTAGACCACATGGTTGTGAGGTACAAAATTTGCAGGAGACATACATTCAACTTGTTACAGTAGCTTGGGAAAGAGGTCCCTCTGAGTGAGGTCAGATGGAAAACAGATGCTCTGTGAAGGATGAACACAGGATGGTTCATCCCTTACATCCCTGTACATGTTCATGTGTTAAGGAATATGAGACGGTGTGGTCACTGTATGTTCAAAACATGACTTTGTGGCAATTGACCAGATTTTGAGGTGGAGTTATTAATAAACCACTGAAGTTATGGTCAGTGCATGCATACCTTATAGCTGGTCAAATGTTGGATAAGTTTGGAAAGTTAGTAAATGAAAATAAAGTTCTTAGTCTAGTATAATAAATACTAATGTAAAAACTGTACTTTGTGAAAAAACATTTTGAGACTGCTGCCTGTGATTGACTTTTTCTGACCTTAGTTTATTCCTAAAATGTGTCACCTTATTGTTGCTACAATAATAATCTCTTTAATTTACAACCATCAGTGTGTTTGTGCATTATTAGATGTGTTTTTGAATGCTTCGAAGAAATTTCCACAACAGCTGACAGGCTTGTTGATTACATGATAGGATGCAGCTGGAGAGGCTCTGCTCAGGCTCTGGCACAAATGTCTCCACTCAGGCAATCATCTACCACACAGACACACAAGGGGAGAGAGAAGCTCCCAGGGAGGCCGGAGGTGACTGCAGATCAGGTGATATTCTAGGGGCAGATATAACATATATTTCTTCAGGAAAAGTCAACATAATAACTATCACTGCAACAATGAAAAATGAACTAAGATAGTGTCAAATTTGAGGTTTAAATGCTAGCCAGTTTCTATGGAAATCCCATACTTTTCATTATTCCTAAATGACAGTGAGCGGTTAAAGGAACTTAAACAGCAAGACTTGATGCCACTGCATTGTATATTGGCTGAAGTTAACGTCATGAAATGTAACTTTTTTCATAGTGAAATGTTCTGATCATGTCTGCGTGTGTGTTCAATCTCAAAATCTGACTGATTCCCCGAAATGGGCTTTTCATTGATATTAGAGTCAATCTGGGGTGTCTCAGTGAAATAAGTAAGAAAGAAAGCCACACAGCTAAAGGAACACACATGCACACACACAATCAACATCAATATTGTTTTAATTTCATTATTTATTATGGATTGGCAGTGTGTCCAATGCCTGATGCAGCTGATCTTGAGAGATTAAGAAGCTAAACAGGGGAGCTCCACTGGACAGCCAACGGAGACTTAAAGCTTTGGCAATATTAGAATCAAATTCTGAAACTCCACTTGTTTTTTACCCTGAACAACATTGCTGTCTCCTTATTTAAGATTCAGTGATGGCTGCTCTGACTTTAAAGCTACAATGTTTACTGAAAGCCATTATCATCCAGGTCCCACGTCAAAATGTATAATGGCTATATTGGTCCACAGCCCAAAATGTACTAGTTTCACAATAACAGCTCTAAAATTGTGAGATACACACAAGAGTGGATGCACTCTTTTCAATAGTGCATCCACATCACAAGACTGTGAAGTTTCTGTCTGTGAAGACAAAAAAGGCTTTCATTTGCAGTAAAAAACACAGTATTTTTAGCTAGAATTCTGCAGGAAAATATGTTTTGTTAACATTTCTAGTGAGAATATGCTATGTACTTGTTTGATGATCCTTCAATGAAAATAAAGTATCTCACAATATTAGAGCCTTCATTGCAGGCTTCATTGTTGTCCTCTAGAGCGGCTCACTCTATCTGGTCCTCCTCCTGGTCATCCTCCAGCTATGTCTAGAAGATGTCCCCTTGACATTCATTCTTTTGGGTGTCCATTTGTTTATTTCCTGTTTCATGTTGAAGAGTTTTGTTTTGTTTTACCACCTGCCTTTGTCTTTGGAGTATTTCAAATTTGTTTTTTGGATTTTGCCCCTTCCTTTTCCTGCAGTTTGTTGCCGCCTGATTTGTTTTTCAACGTGCCTGCCTGTGTGTCCTGTGTTTGGGTTCAGTGCCTTTTTTTTTCTCAATCCCTTGTTTCCCTGTACCTGCACATACACAAGAGTATCACAGTGAATGCCCACGCGACTATGGCTATTGCCTAGCAGCCTGTGTTGCTAGGATACATTGTTAACAATCCCCTGCTGTCTTGTTAAATGTCTGCTCGCTCTAAAGAGACATAAGGACTTCTTCTGCAATAAAGAAGTTAAAAGAACCATTGCCTTGTGTGATGATTTGTTGTGTGTGTGTGTGTGCGCGCGCATGCACACTTGCTGACCTCTTGCACTTTTTTTTGACTCTTGACACTGTCACACTGTGTTGCTATTTCATTGTAATGTAATGACACCATTATCATTAGTGTTGATCAGAGTTACAAGCTGTTTTGTTCAAAGTTATTACTATAGAAATAGTAGACAACTAGATTTTAACTTTACACTTGCTCCTCATTAGGGATAAGATTTACATCTTTTCTTGCATCCAGTCTTCAGGCTTACATCACACCTAAGAAGACTTCCTCTTGACTCTTCTCTTAAAAATGTTATGTGTGCCTGTCAGGAAGCTGTAACGGAGGCAAGAATGGCTTTTGATTCAGTCAACTATTGGCCTATCACTAATTTTTGATTTTTATCAAAGGCATTAGAAAAAATATTTTTAATCAGTTTTGTGCCTTTTTAAAGAACAATAGAATTTTAGATATATCCCAATCAGGCTTTCACTTTCCACACATTATAGAGACAGCTCGCCTTAAATTGAGTAATGACCTTCTTTTAAATGCAGATGCAGGGCTCTGTTCTTTTTTAGTTTTTATTGATATCAGTTTGGCCTTTGAGGGATTTGAGGGATCAGGCCCTCTTCTCACTTTATATGCTTTATTTGACTCATATAACACAAAAAGATAATTTGTCTTATCACTGTTATGCAGATGACACCCAGTTATATATACTAGATGTGCACAGAGATGTCATTATCTGCATCTGTGCAGCCAACAAAATTACCTGTTTCTGTGTCTCTATTTGGATTGAAGTCCAGACGTGGCCATGCTTTATACTGGATGTCACATTAAATCGGTTAAATGTATTTTCTAACTTAATATTTATTCTCAACACAATTGTTGTGCCTTCAAATCATCAACCTGATTTGATACTGACATGTAATTAATTGTGAAATATATTTCCACATCATCATACAATATTTTTCATCTCTCTTTTGTATTATTTTTTAATTAATATAAAAGTTTTTATGAACTGGGGTACATTGAACAATCACAAACTGAGAAAATGTTTTAGAAATCCAAAGTTTCTTTTTTGCACTGGGAATAGAAACTATTTACAATAAAGACATATAAACAAATATCCTTCAGCTGAAGGGAATAAATTAAATTCCACTTTTCCTGCATTTAGACTTAGACGTAGACTTACAATGAATTTCATTGATCCCAATTTAGGAAATTCTTTTGTTGCAGCAGCAGGTTAAACAATATGCATAAACATAGAATAAAACTAAGAGAAAAGAGTGTTGTTAAAAATACAACTAAGTATATAAACATAGAATAGCAGCAATTCTGAAAATGTAGCATATAAGTATGTAAAATATCTAAAATCTAACTTTGTATTATAAACAAATATTAACTAGTGTTGTCAAAAATATCGCGTTATTAACGTGTTAGCACAAATCAATTTTAATGGCGTCATTTTTTTATCGCGCAATTAACGTTCTTTGTGACCTAGTGAACTTGTAGTTTTTGACAGAGGCATATGGACACCGCAACTAAGAACAAGCTTACTGCAGCCATAGCCAAGTAATGTTCATTCTTTCTGGAGAGAAATAAGAGGCTGGGTTGATAAACCTCTGGTGAATAAAAAGAAGAGCAGTATAGTCTGACTGCTTGTATGTTCAAAGGAAACTTAAGAAATTAAAGTTTAAGCCATGGTTTAACTGCACTATAGGCTGAGTCCTAGTTTACAATGATGTGCACTTTGTAACTTTATTTTGTATCACCCTGTTTTGATCCCTTAGAAAGGGTTGTTGAAGGGGCTTTTTTGTAACCAAATATTTTTTTTTGTCATCTGTTTATTGACAGTGTTAAATTGTGAGATTTGATTCATTCAAATGTGAATGGCTGCTCAAAGTGAGAACGTTAGTGAAATATAACACTACACGTTGTTGTTTTCAATAAAAAACATTTGCACAAAGCAAGCCTATCCACTTTTCCATGTTGATAAGAGTATTAAAATGATAATTAATGGGACATTTAGAATGGATAGAAATGTGCGATTAATTTGCGATTAATCGCGAGTTAACTATGACATTCATGAGATTAATCACGATTAAATATTTTAATCGATTGACAGCACTAATATTAACATCAGTTCTTAAAGAGAGAGAGAGCCAGAGCTATAAAGTATGCACCAGAAAAAATATGTGCAATTCTAAGTGATAAATAAATGTAAACAATAATAAATTGTATTGTGTGTCTTGATGTGTTAACTGTACTACACTTGGTTAGGGAAATGAGCAGAGATGTGCTAGATTATTATACTGAAATAAAAGTAGTGTTAGTTTAAAGAACTTTTTCTCAAGTAAAAATACTTGCATAAAAATGTACTGAGATTGATAAAAGTAAAAAATAAGTCAGATAAAATGTCACTGCAGTACAGTTGCATTGAAAAAAGGAACTCCACCACACCACCGAGCACCTCTTGTCCATACCAACAATAAATAAGGACGCTGTGGCCAGTTCAACAAGCAATATCAGGCTACAGAAATGAAAAACAAAAAAAAAAAAAAAAAAAAAAAAGTATGCACACCCAGCACTACATTGCTAAGCAATGCAGTGCTTGTTATCCTCCACAATCTGCTCTTGGTTCAACTTCTTTGCTTGACCATTCACTCAGCTGCTTTGTCTCATTATAACCAGTCCTCTCAGCTTGTCTGTCCCTCTATAACCAATTTCTAATATTTTAAGATGAGAGAGGCTCTGCAGTCACAACTTTGACTCAAGTATGCTAATATCCATAATGACATCATCCCTACTTTCAATTCATTATTGTGCATGTTGTATGGAAGCTGCCTTTAAGCCACTTTGCCACTGCTTTTATCTTTTCTGGATTGGTCTTCATCTGTCTACCCTCAGTGATGTTCCACCGGAAGCTGAAGCTCTTGCCATGGAATTCACAAGTGTTGACTTTCACAAACAATTTATTCTCCATAAGCCTCTCCAGAACCTTGTGAACTTGGGAAATGTGTTCAGTCATGTTTTTGGAAAAAAAGGGGTTATCATTCAGATACACAAAGACAAAGAAAGCAGGACCCTTAGTGGCCAAGAGGGCTGTTGAATGCCATCTTCCCCTTGTCTCCGTATCTGATCCTGAGGTTGAGTTTGGTGAATACTGTAGTATTTTAGAAGGGCTCATAAACAGAGGTGATACAGTAAGTGGCATAAATTGGTATTTCTTCTTTACTGATATTAATAACACAACCACATAAGAGACTAATCCTTTTTTGGCAACAAAGAAAAACCCAGTGCCAAGAGAAGAAGAGGCACAGATTATACCTGCTGCCAAAAGACTCATTAACGTATATCTCCATGGCTTCTCTGTCAGGGCAAGACAGATTGTAGAGTCTGTGTGACAGTAAGGCAGCACCAGGGAGCAGGTCGATGTTGCATTCATAGGGGCGGTGTAGTGGTATAGAAACAGCCAAATCATAGCTGAACATCTCCCATAGATCATGATACTCCTCTGAAATGGTGGACAAGTCAGGAGATTTCAGATTGGTTCAGACAACTGGGTTCTTAATTTAGTGGAGAGGAAAATGGAGGTCCAGGAGGTGAATGATCACTGGTGAGTATTACCAGCCTTTTAACTATACTGCTGTCTAACTGGAGAGCTAGGCTAGCTAGAGACAAGAAATTCATTGGTTCATCATGTGAAGCCATTTCATCTTTCAACTGTTCTGTCAACCCTTAATGAACTACCCCATGCAGTGCATCATCATTGTGCTGCCAGCGCCCAAAAATCCAGTAATCTGCAACACTATTCCATCCCGTTGTAGGCTTAAAGGTGGTTAGAGACATTTCCATAGTGATCATGGTGGTCAAACACAACTCTTAACTTGGTGACAAACTTATATAGTGCCCACAGAATTGTTTGCAGGTACCGCCCCAGCCCATGTGAGTGCCATTCATCTTAATAAACCCATAATATATTGTACCTTGGAACGGTCTGAAGTGAAGGTTGATGACCACTGATTGAAAACCTATAGAGCACTGTTGTAAGAACCTGCAGCATTTTTCGAAATCACCAGGGAAAGGTTCAAAGTCTGTGGAATTGGACTCTTTTACCAGTGTGGTCGCAAGTGGTAATGCAGATACCATTGGCAGGGGTGACTGAATGGCTGAGGATGACAGGGACACTCAAGGGGCTGGGGGAGAGATCTGACATGTTAACAGAGAAAGTTGTTTCACTAATTGTGATATTAGAGTTCCCATGACTTGTGTATTGTCAAAGAATGTGTGGAGCTACTGCTCATGGTGTCTGAAGAGGATTCCTTGTTTGGAAATGCCTATCATCCCTAATGATGAGGCAATAACCTTATTTTGAAGTCAAAGATTGGATGCATCAAAACTACCTGCAGCTAAATAATTACAAAACAGATGTATTCCTAATTGGTACACATTACACAACTTAACAAATTAACAATATACACTGCTCAAAAATTTAAGGGAACACTTAATCATCACAGTATAACACCAAGTCAGTTAAACTTCAGGAATATCAATCTGTCCTTTAGGAAGCACAAGTCAAAATCAAATCAAATCAAACTTTATTTATATGGCACTTTTCATACTTAAAAGCAACACAAAGTGCCTCACAGAGGCTAAAAACAACAAAGAGGAAAACCCAGCCCTCCCACCCCCATAAAAACATACAGGGACATATAAAGACACACACTCACAGACACGCACGCACGAACACACACACCCGCGCACACACCCATACGGGCAAGGCAGGGAATAAGCAACCTTTGGGGGCCATCCACACCGAGAGGGCCCCCGGCCCATGACTAGGGAGCACCGCCCGAGACCACCATGACCCAGGCAGACAGGAGGCCCCACACCAAGGTGCAGAGGCCTCCAGCCATCCAGGCCAGAGCCGTCCCCTCGGCAGCGCACCCGTCAGTAGACCAAAAGAAGCTCCCAGTGTGGGGGGCCCCCATGAGGAAACGCTAAAAACCAAGGGCCCTCATGAGGAAAACAGGGGCCCCCATGAGGAAACACTGGAGCTAAAAACCAAGGGACTAAGGCATAAAATAAAATAAAATGAAATAAAATAAAATAAAATGGATAAATGAAATAAATAATAATTAAACATGTCATTAAAACATGATGCAGCTAATATAAGATACGAATGAAGATTAAATGATAAGAAGCCTGGTTAAAGGAATAAGTTAAATCAAACAAATCAATTGAAAGCCTGATTAAAAAGGTGGGTCTTGAGCCTCTTTTTAAAAACATCAACAGTCTCTGTGGCCCTTAGATTCTCCGGCAGGCTGTTCCACATTCGGGGGCCATAATGACTAAAAGCCGCCTCCCCGTGTGTTTTAGTTCTTACTTTTGGTATGGTTAAGAGGCCAGTGCCGAAGGACCTCAGGGTCCGCGAGGGCTGATGTGTGTGGAATAAAAGTCAGCTCAGAGTCAAAAGTCACACCCGGATTTTTTACAGAGATGTGTTGGTTTAAGATCTTGTAGTTTTGGTAAAAGTTTCTCTCTCTGGCCTTCAGGACCAATGACTAAGACCTCTGTTTTGTCCTGGTTGAGCTGAAGGAAATTTTCTGCCATCCATGAGTTGATGTCTAAAATGCAGTTAAAAAGGGCATCAATTGGCCCTGTGTCATCAGGAGACACGACAATGTACAGTTGCGTATCATCAGCATAACTATGGAAGCTGATGCCGTGCCTCCTGATGACGTCCCCGAGGGGTAGCATGTACAGATTAAAAAGAGTTGGCCCTAAAATTGACCCCTGGGGAACCCCACACTTGATCTCATGGGTTCCTCGAGGAACATGTATCCCAACTTACAAAGAAGTGTCTGTTAGTGAGGTATGAGACGAACCAGTTAAAAGCAGTACCTGAGATGGCGACCAGGTGCCTCAGTCTGTTTAATAAAATGTGATGGTCTACTGTATCGAAGACGGCGGTTAGATCCAGTAGTACCAAGACTGTGAGCTTGTGTTTATCTAAGTTGCACCTGATATCATTTAAAATCTTTAATAGGGCTGTCTCGGTACTGTGGTTCATCCTAAAACCAGACTGACACCTTTCTAAAATGTTGTTTTTGTTTAAAAAGTCATTTACTTGGTTAAAACCAGTCTTTCTAAAATTTTACTTAAAAAAGGTAAGTTGGATACAGGTCGGTAATTATTAAGAATGTTGGGGTCTAAGTTGCTCTTCTTCAGAAGGGGCTTCACCACCGCCGTTTTAAAGGAGGTGGGGAAGACACCCGTCTGAAGAGAACAATTCACCATGTATAACAGCTGTTCCTCAAAGGGAATTGGATCTAAAAGGCAGGTTGTAGGGTTTACCTGGGAGAAAACTCGACCAAGTGTCCTCGCATCAACCAGGGCAAAACTCTCCAATGTTTCCTCAGGAAAAACCTGTGATCCAGACGTGTTGGTAGTTAAAACCTGTTGAGATAGAAGACTGGATCTGATGTTATCAATTTTGTGCCTGAAGTGGTCTGCAAAGTTTTCCCACAGGGTATTTGTTATTGTCTTATGAGATCTGTTAAAATTACCGTTTGTTAAAAGATCAATTGTGGAGAAGAGAAATTTGTGATTATTTTTGTGGTCAGAGATTAGTTTTTTGAAGTGAGAAATTCTTGCCTGTTTAATAGTGTTATTGTAAGTTTTGAGGTGTTGACGTAAAACTTCATAGTGGACTGTTAGTTTTGATTTTCTCCATTTCCTCTCAGCACTCCTGCATTTTCTTTTCAGTTGCTTAATTTCCTCATTTCTCCAAGGAGGTAAAGGTTTTTTCTTAATTGTTTTTGTTAAAAAAGGAGCCACTGAGTCCAGCGCTGACGTCAGATTGCTATTAAAATTGTCAACGATAGAATCACCGGGCACTGGTAAAAACTCTGCAGGAGTGCTCTGTAAAATCTGGGTAAAATTTGCAGCCACTTCAGGAGTTAGGTAGCGTTTCTTCACTGTTCTCACTGGAGCCTCCCGCTGATTAAAACTGGTGATGTTAAAAAACACACAGTAGTGGTCAGACACAGCCAGATCCACAACAGTGGACACACCCACGAACAGACCATAAGTTATGACGAGGTCCAGGGTGTGCCCCCTGCTGTGGGTCGGCTGCGTAACATGCTGTTTAAAATCCAGACAGTTCAAGAGGTTTAAAAATTCTCTGGATACTGGGTCCGAGATGTTGTCGATGTGTAGATTAAAATCACCAGTAATTAAAATCCTGTTGTAGTTGGTGTGAATGATTGATAAGAATTCAGAGAAGTCACTGATAAAAGAGGATAAATACTTGGGTGGTCTGTAGACCGTTATGCAAAGAATAGGAGGGCTGCTAAGAACAAAGGCATGATGTTCAAATGATGCATTTGCAGACATTGTAATTCTTGTAATAGATGCTGTTCCACCTCCTTTTTTGCCCCCCCCAGTAGAGAATAAAAAGTTAAAATTTGGTGGGGAAGCCTCAGTGAGAACAACAGGTGCATCAGTGCCAAGCCATGTCTCTGTAAGGAGAATGCTATCTAGGTTTTTGTCTAAAATTAAATCATTTATAATAAAAGATTTGTTTAAGAGAGAGTGCACGTTCAGCACAGCTAACTTGATATCTGTGCCGAACGTGCGCTCATCATGGTGCTTCTTGTAACAAGTGATTGCTACAACTGCTTTGGTGCAAATGAAAGTGACAACAGGTGCACTGAAGAGGCAAAAGCAATACAACCCCCAAAAAGGGAATGGTTTTGCATATGGTGGCCACAGACAATTGCTCTCTCCTTATGCTTCCTGACTGATTCTTCTCTAGTTTTGAGTTCTGTTAGTGTTTTTGTCACAACTGGTAGCAAGCGGTGGTACCTGCATCCTATTCGGGTTGCATGGGTAGTCCAGCTCCTCCAGGATGGTACATCCATACATGTGGTTGCAAGAAGGTTTGCTGTGTCTCCCAGCCCAGTCTCGAGAGCATGGAGGAGATACCAGGAGACCGGTGTTACACAAGGAGAGCTGTCCAGGGCCGTAGAAGGGCATCAACCACACAAAGGACCGGTATCTGCTCCTTTGTGTGAGGCGGAACAGGAGGAGCACTGCCAGAGCTCTACAGAATGACTTCCAGCAGGCTACTGGTGTGCATGTTTTTGACCAAACTGTCAGAAACAGACTCCATGAGGGTGGCGTGAGGGCCCGATGTCTTCTAGTGGGACTTGTGCTCACAGCCCAGCACCGTGCAGCTCAATTAGCATTCACCACAGAACATCAGTATTGGCAGGTCCACCACTGGCGCCCCGTTCTCTTCACAGATGAGAGCAGGTTCAAACTAAGCACATGTGACAGACATCAAAGAGTTTGAAGACGCTGTGGTAAACGTTATGCTGCTTGTAACATTATCCAGGATGACCGGTTTGACAATGAGTCAGTGGTGTCTGGGACCATCACTGAGGCATATCCTTGGAGTGTCGCACAGACCTCCATGTCATAGCCAATGGAACCCTGACTGCTGTTCGGTACCATGATGAAATCCTCAGAGCGATTGTCAGACCTTACGCTGGTGCAGTGGGCCCTGGGTTCCTCCTGGTGCGGGACAATGCCCGGCTTCATGTGGCCAGAGTGTGTAGGCAGATCCTGTATGACGAAGGCATTGATGCCATTGACTGGCCTTCCTGTTCCCCTGACCTAAATCCAATTGGCTTAATGGCTTAATCTTTGAGACAAGTCACAGCTTCGTGTTGAATATACCTCTGTTCAGGTAAAGTATAACCATGAAATATGTATTGTATGTATTGTAGTTTGTACCAGTTGACATTAATTCACGTTTGTCATGCATGGTTCACCAACGTTATTGCAAATTATTTACTACTCGTTCAAACAAGTAGCTCTCGAAGCTTGCCAGTAAGTGCAGGCTAATCAGCACGGTTGAATTGTATTGTGGTTAAGTTGAAATATGATTGGAAGGTAAATGAAAAACAAGGGTTAAGACAGACACAGGAAAGGATGCAAATTCCTAGCAACAATTAATTATGTCAGCATTATATTCAGTGTATTTACATGTTCCTTTTTATCTTTTCAAGATTCACTTGAAAGTGAACAGGCAGACTCTCCTTATGTCCCACATGAATCTGAAAATGGAGGTAGGTATTAATATCATTATATTTACCATGTTTGCATAGAACCTTTGATACAAAAATACAACTGAATGTGCTTCACACATTTACATTTAGTTTCTTAAATCAAACATATTTGAATTAATGTTGTGTTGCGCAAAGTGTTATGGCATTCGATTCTGTGTCTTTGAAAACTCAGTTTAAGAAAACACGAAGGCGATACTTAAGTACAGCACTAGTAAAGTAAACTAGGATTACGTCAGCTCAAGCAAAGGATGCAATCTCTAAACAAAATGTGTTCTTCTTTATCATTTCAAGATTAATTAAGAAGAAGGTTTTGCCAAAGGACTTCCAAGCCTTCTGTGATGGGCTTGGCTATGAGTGATGCCCATCACCAATTGAAATCACCCACAAAAATGCACACACACACGCACACACACACACACACACACACACACACACACACACACACACACACACACACACACATTGGCTCCAGTTTTGAGGTTATGTCACAGCTTTCTTTATTATTTATTTATTGTTTATTGTTAATTTTATTTTTAATCAAAGTTTGTGATGGGTTTACTGATTTTACATATTAATAGATTTGTGATTTTGATAATTAAATCAGTTATTACATTCTATTAAAGAATATTGACAATTATCTCTGTCTTTCCTGGTGGTTCATAATAATATTGGAAATAAATATAAAGAACTTTGTAAGGTCCTAACATTTTAATGGTTATTTTTTACATTAGAACATGGAATTTTGCCAATATCGAGTGTTGAATTAGTGTCGGATAACTATGTGAACTTTTAGCCTGTGAATTCTGATTAAGGTGTAAAATAACTGACAAATATTTGATTAGGCCAACGTGATATGGCGTGATATATACACAGGGCAGCTCATTAACAATTGTTTAGTGGGATAACGGCACATCGTGGGAACTTGTTGTATGTATGTCCACTTTTCTTCACGACAATCCATGAAAGTCCACTTAAAGTAGCAAACAATTAAGTGATGACTATGTAAAGACAGATTTTCCATTTTGGCAATGAATGAACAGCAATTTATGTATATTATGTAAATTACTTTCTGAGAAAACCCGTCATTTTCATTCTTGGACATACATCTTTTTCATCTGGCAGGATCAACCACATGGGGGCCATACACACTACTGAGTCACATTATGAGTTGCTGTGATGCAATTCATGCAAGTTGGATCAGCCTGTGATTTCCATTTTTTACTTTGATTTTCAGTGTGATTTTTAATCCTGCTCTCAATGGGTGAATGATTTAGGTTTCCACTGACTGCTGTTACATCATTTTGTTCTCAACAAATTGTACAATGTACATCAGTAAAGATTTTCAACTTGAATAACTCATTCATCATGATCCGATGTGTGATTTTTGAGCAGTGTGTGTGTGTGTGTGTGTGTGCGTGTGTGTGTGTGTGTGTGTGTGTGTGTGTGTGTGTGTGTGTGTGTGTGTGTGTGTGTGTGTGTGTGTGTGTGTGTGTGTGTGTGTGTATAGACACCATAATACCACAATGGTCAGCACGGTGGCGCAGCTGGTAGTGTGTGTGCCTCACAGCAAGAAGGTCGCTGGTTCGATCCCCGGGTCGGGCAGTTAGCAGTTTTCTGTACGAAGTTTGCATGTTCTTCCCTTGCATGGGTTCTCTCCTCCCACAGTCCAAAAACATGCTCATTAGGTTAATTGGTTACTCTAAGATTGCCCTTAGGTGCGAGTGTGCGTGTGAATGTTTGTATGTCTTTGTATGTTACCCTGCGATCGACTGGCGACCGGTCCAGGGTGTACCCCGCCTCTCGCCCGCTGACAGCTGGGATAGGCTCCAGCCCCCCCCCAACCCCGAAAGGTATAGTCAGGTATAGAAGTTGAATGAGTGCATGAATAATACCACAATTTCACTGACTTTCTCTACATTTTAGAATTAGAATAGAATTCTAACTCACTTTTAAAGCACAACTTGATTGTATAAAGGTGATCACTTATAACATTCTATGAACCTGAACATGGTTTTAGATCATCTAAATGGCTATTTCTCGCAGGTCCAATTTTGTTACCAGAGGGGACTGGACTTTTGCTGTCAGGTCCCCCAAACTCTGGAAAACACTTCCTGTAGAGATTAGATCATCAACAATATCCATCCACTGTTAAGAAAAAAAAAAAAAAAAAAAATTTCAAAACAATTTCTTTGAATAGCATTTTTTAATGTTCCAATGTTACATGCAGGGCTGCATGTAACTGGTATGCAGACATGCATGCGTGGAAAAATGAGAAATGCATAATTCCAGTTGTTTCAAAGCATTCTTTTTGAGGCCCAGGCAGTGCTACAGTATGGGATAACTTTGGGTGGACACTGTAAATAGTTTGCACTGTTGCTATTGCAATCTAGCAGATGGTGGCAATGGAACACTGTTAATGCCAACTGCCTTAAAACTTAACAGAAGAGCATGATGGCAGCAACTGGCATTGGCAATCAATACACATTTCTTGTCAACATATTTGACTAAATGAAGTACTTACTGTGTGAGATGTCCAAAGATTTAAAAAAAAAAAAAAAAAAAGACATTAAGCAGCTGCTTAATGTGGTGCAAAATGTATATGTATTTTATGTAGGCTTGAAGAGTTTCAGTCATCAATTATTTGATAGAGGGCGGCACGGTGGAAAAGCAGGTAGTACGCGTGCCTCACAGGAGGAAGGTTGCCGATTCGATCCCCGGGTCGGGCGGGGCCTTTCTGTGTGAAGTTTGCATGTTCTTCCCGTGCATGTATGGGTTCTCTCCGGGCACTCTGGCCTCCTCCCACAGACCAAAAACAAGCTCATTAGGTTAATTGGTGACATAAAATGTGTGTGTGAATGGTTGTTTGTCTGCGTATGTTGCCCAGCAGTCGGCTGGCCCGTTGACAGCTCCAGCCCCCCCCCCCCAACCCCGAAAGGGATAGTCAGGGTATAGAAAATGGATGGATGGAATTATTTGATAGACACGAAAAGAGTAAGGAGCACCTGACTGAGTTTAATAAGACCGTACTGCCATGTATGGTGAGGACCAAACACCATTTCCTGGTACTCACTCTCCTTCCCTCTGCAACTGAATACTGTGGAATTTGTCACTGAAGAGATCATTCTGTGACTTTTATGCTTGACAAACTCAAACGAATGGCCAACATGTTTGTGTGGGCTGTTATTCATGCTATATGATATGACAGTAATTTAATGCAAGGAAAAAAATCAATTTGACTCCCCCCATAATTAATTATGGGAAAAATCCTCTAGCAATTATATCTTCATAACAACCATAAGAATATTAAATACATGCCCATTTTTAATTAATTTGTCAGCATGTCAGTGGTTTATAATTATCTTAGGAACAGAATAAGATGTCCCATCTGCTGCTGCTGCACAACATTTAGGTCAAAATCCCAGCATCATTCCTATAATGCAAGAATCAAATGAAAGATTCCTGAGTGTTTTCCATCAAGTGATTAGGTGATGCATGTAACTATTAAATATACTTTACATCATCTACAACAATTGTATTGTTTTCCAATTAGGATTTTCTAGGGCTCTGAGATGGCGATATTGACACCATTAATTTTAAATTGAAGAAGTCAGTTGTTGGTACTTTGTACCAACATTAAATATCAATATACCTGATCATTTTACTGCAAGAAGAGAGACAAGAGAAGAGCTTTATTCTTGTCAGGGTGGAGCATCTTCTGAAACAACTTTTAGGACATCTAGGTCTGTCAGTCATTTGGAATTTGGCTCTGTTTTTGTCTCACTTTACATATATAACCTACTGGTGACTTAATCTAAACAATTGATTACAGAAACTGAAATTCGTACTCACCCAGTGTCGTATGATCTTAAAAATGTACATTTTGTGTCTGAATCAGAAAAGTCAACCACCTCCTTTCCTGTAAATTTTTGAGAGATCAGCATTTTAATTCATCAGATTAAAGATTCCACATGGATCTCACATGCTATGTAGCAGTAGAAATATACCATCTTGGTTGGTAAGTGTCTCTGGCATGGGAATGACATGGAAAAATGACTTTGTTGGGTTGAATATTGCAGATCGGCTCACACGCTGAGTAAGACAATGAGATTTATCATGCAGCCTCCCTTCTCATATACTGTATGGTAGCTTCCTGATAAGTAAGGATATTGACTCAGGATGTGGTTAGAATATCCAGAGTGTGGTTGTATGTATGTCACAAGTGACATACTGCAGACTGAGCATGAGCGTGTTATGAGCATGTTCAATCATGAATACAATCACATGTCCATGGTGCTTGTCTGTCATTGTCCTCTACTGCTGCCTGGCCTGCACTTTCCTTTCTCTGCCTGGGAACAATCAGTAGCACCAACAACTCAATGTGATGAATCCTATCTCAGCCAACACATGCGCTCAGTCACTGCTCAAGCCATTACATTTTTTTTTTTTTAAATTACTTCTGACAAAAAGTCAAGGAGGGAAGGCAGGCTCCTGGAGGGATTTGAATACAGAGGCACTACATGGAGAATCTCTAGAGTGTATATCTCTGAAATGTTTTAGTTCAAGGTGTGGGAGCTTAAACTTAAACTAGTTCTGTCTGTGGTCAAACAAATTAGTCAGTGCAAATGCGCTTATTAAGAGAGGCTGGGAAGAGCTGAGGAGATTTTAAGCCTTCTTTTACTGCTTCAAAACAGTAATAATTATCATTTACACCTAGGTTGGACTACTGTATGTCTCAGTCAATTCAACAGGGTTGGGGAAAGTTACTATATCTTAGCCATAAGGTTTGGTTCGGGTTGGGGTAAGTAGTTCAGTAATGTCTATGTCTATATCTCCAGAAGTGATGGAAACACAATTGTGTGTCCGTGTGTGTGTGTGTGTGTGTGTGTGTGTGTGTGTGTGTGTGTGTGTGTGTGTGTGTTTGTGTGTGTGTGGGTGTGTGTGTGTGTGGTCCATTGGCTACGGCTTTCTTGCTGATCCAGCTCCTGGCAGGGCAGTAGGAGGAATAGATTGTTTCAGAGGAGAGACTTTAATAAACCAATACGCGAAAGAATGTGTGTGTGTGTGTGTGTGTGTGTGTGTGTAGTTGTGAGAGATAGATAGAGAGAGAGAGAGTGGGGACCAGTATTTGACGGGGAGAGGATTGAGTTGTTCTATCCTGCAAACACACACATTCCTACAAAGACAAAAACACTCACAAAGAGCATAAAATTGGATCTACCAGTGTTCAAACACATCTATACATTTGCTAGCATTGTTCTTTAAAGATGTGGCCTGGTTCAGTCTTGCTGTTACCACTATTTTGTGGACGGTGGCCAGGGTATTTACTTACCTCAACTGCACAGAGAACCACGCTTGAATTTACTCATTTTCCAGTATGTAATTTTGAGCACATTGTCTTTAATGTGTATTTCCATTTGCTATGTTCATTTGCGTTTGCTACAGTTAATGCACTGCATGTATTTCACATTAAAATATTTCTTGCAGGGAGCATAATTCTTTTCTGTTACTTATCATTGATTCCTAGACAGAAATTTTGACATGATGATGTCCTTCGAGAAAGATCAGGTGTCACACAAAACACAACATTCACTCTCTGGGGACCATAGTCAGAGAAACATCCCTGCACAACTTGCATGCTCAATGCAGGCCAACAGCTCAGTGTCAACTTATTATTTTTTGACAAAGGCACACTCACTTAAACCTCTCTAAAATCACATTTTAAACACCCCATCGGCGAAGCGGACATGACTTTGCGCCGCGCCTCTGCTGCGCCAATGGCGGAAACAAAAGTAGAGCCCATTGTGTCCAGGGTGGGATTTGTTTAGTGCACTTCATTTTCTAGCTTAAACTGATGGATAGTGAAGCCGGTGGGGGAGTGTGTGGTTGTATATGTGTGTATTTTAACCTATAAACTGACACATGTAACTGGTGGAAAATATTCTTAGTGGTTAACCGAGTAATGGTTAACCATTGACGTCCCTAGTCTTGCCATAAAATTACTAAAGGTGTGCTTGGCAAGCCTCTGATGCTCTGGGTTGGATGCACTTGTCTGCGATCCACTGTACACTGCAGGGACCATCTAAATAGACTACAAGTTAGTTTAGTTTAATTGTTGCATGGACACATTAGCAAAGTAATAGTGAGACGTGTTGGATGGCAGTGCTGTGATGATTTTGATGTATGAAGATGATGGTGTATACATGTTACTAGTTAGCTTGTTGATACACAGCTGATGAATGAGCCAGACAATGAAGCATGAATGAAACAGCTGGTGCAAAGCAGCTGATGTAAACTCAGTCCAATTTATTTTTGTTCGCCCCAATCCCAGCCTGAGTCATTAAATATTGGAAACTGCCATTACTGAGTCCAATTCAGTGCTTATATATTTTTATCTAAATGCTGATTAAATATGAATCTGACACATTGGCACAGCTACAACTGCTAAATCTGACACCCCTTTTTTTCAAGGTCCTGGTTGAAGCATTTACTGATTGATAAGCTTGAATTATTGATATGATATGAATAAAAGTTCTAGAGAATGTGACTCCTGAAATTGAGGTGATGCAGTCAGGTAGAGAGATCATATATCACTCTGTTGGAGTTATGCAAGTTACAAAAACACTCTACTTCTCAGTACTACAGAGTGGAACTTCTTTACTCACAATCAATCTTTGGCTGAATAATTACAGTGGCTGCCGAAAGCACTTTAAGCAGACAACAGAAAGTTTTCATTTTGGCCTGCCATCAAGTTATTTATGGAATTTACATTAAGTAGTGAAAGCTGATATGACCTGCCACGAAGAATGCTTGTCATTTTAAAGGGTGAAAGTGAAATATACACTCACATTCACACACATTCACACACATGCACACACACACACACACACACACACACACACACACACACACACACACACACACACACGATGTAACCCTTATTTGATATATTTTCATGTCATATTTCAAAATATGCATAAAAATATGTTGATGGAAACACATCTTATCAAAGTTTTGTTTGATTCTTCTCCCATTTGGCCAGTGGTGACTAGCAAACACAGCACAGATTGCTTTTAAGCAGCAGGTAATGATGTTGATGTCACTATTTAGCAGGGGAGAAGTTCGCATGTGCCATCTGTGCTTTGGAGTTGAATCATTAGGAACAAAGATAGATGAAGAGATATCAAGGACTGGAATCTTTACACTGTTTTCATGGGATGACATCTGACCAGCTAACCTAACTCCTGGGTGCTTTTAAAACATCATCACACATTTCCGAAATCCTTGATGGGATTTTCACTCCAAAGAAACAAAGGTTGCTGCAGAAAATGATTTTCAGTTCACTCCTCCGTCATTAGCAGGTTGCAGGATAACGTCTGTCAGGAATACCTGTCTGTTAGATAGCTCTGGTACAATTATTGGTAAGTAAAGCACTTACAGATATAGTGTATAATTTAATCACGTGGCTGATTAATAGCACAAGTCATTTTCTGGCTGACAGCAACAACACATTATGTTAGCATGTGATAACAGACACACTCAACACGTCACTTACAACCAGTCAGGAATACAAGATGGGCAGGCTTTACATGAGATTAAGTCTATCTCCAGAAGAGAGAAGAAATCCAGTCTGAAGGATACACAGAAGTGGGCTTGTATAGACATCATTTATACATTCTGGGCCCCTTTTGTATGTGTATTTGTACTTGTATGTTGAGTTTTGGCTCTTTCTGGAACTGTCTGAGCAACAAATCCTTGAGCCAAAACCTACAAAAGTACAGGCTTATTGACAGTTAGATGATGTTTCGTGAACCCTGACATGGTCACTGTTTTTGTAAAAAACATTAAAATAACCTTATTAAACATACATCCAAATCTCAATTTGGAAAGCACATCTTCCAAATAATGGACACACACACAGAAAAGAGTGGTTTATTTGACAAAAACTGAACATTTAACATGCAAAAGTAAGTGAAACCTTTTATTAGTAGCTTGTGGCTCCTCCTTTTGCAGCCAGTACTTCAACTACACGTCTTCTGTAACCACTAACCAGTCTCTCACATCTGCTTATGGGGATTTTTGCCCACTCCTCCTTGCAGAACTCAGCCAGTTGAGAGAGTTTGGAGGGACATCTGGTATGTACCAACTTCTCCAGGTCTCGCCACAACATTTGAGTTGGATTAAGGTCCAGACTTTGCCCAGATCCAGATCTGTCCAGAGAATGGACTTCCAGAAGGCCTCTGGTTTGTCCAAGTGCTCTCTGGCAAAGTTGAAACGGAAGCTTTGTTCTTTTTTGAGAGCAGAGGCTTCCTTCTAGCAACCCTCCCATGAATGTCATGGCTATTCAATTTTCGTCTGATTGTAGACGCATGCACATTTGTCCCAGATGCTACCAGAGAGGTCTGCAACTCTCTAGAGGTGATGTGTGTTTTGGCCTTTACCTGATTTATTATTAGTCTGATGGTTATGGGTGATACTTTTAATGGGCGTCCACTTCTAAGCAGAGTTGCTGTCATGTTGAAGGCCCTCCATTTGTAAATTATTTGTCTCACAGTGGATGGATGGAGCTGGAATCTTTTGGAGATGTTCTTATAGCCCTCCCCAGACTGATTGGCTGTCACTACCCTCTTCTACATGTCCTCGTATATCTCATTTGCTCTTGGCATTGTTGATTTGTATGGGACCAGAATAGTTTGGTTGGTTTCCTCTCTCCTTTAATTAGTGCAGACCAAACCCTTTCCCAAGGATGTCTCATTTCATTGGTCAGCTTAAATGATTAATTAAACACCCAAATGTGTTTCACCTGAGTCTGTTACCTGCTTGACTTAACCAATGCAATTGGGGGTTCACTTATTTTTGCATATACACTAATTTCATGTTTCATGTAGTTTTTGGGCCACTTAAACAAGTCCCACTAAACAACATGCAATTGATTAACATATATCTGACATTTCATACATACTGCTCAAGGGGTTCACATACTTTCAAGCAGCACCGTATGAACTAATTTTCAGATATAAATGTCTCTCTTTTTTCAATTTATGGTGAAAGAATGTTGATTTATTAATTAGAATTATAATTTCATATGAGAAGATACAGGTTATGGAGAAATGGCTCTGAACTGTTGGTGTAATTATCACAAGTTTAACTTTTATAATGAAGAGTAATCTATACTAGATTATGGTTTGATATGTATCAAAGAAACTGGGACAAAGTTTTGGCCAGTGCTGCCCAGGTACACACAGTCATCATTTTACTAATGTATGCTTTGTCATAGGTCTTACACAAGGGATCTGTTCTTCAGATGTCGCCTAACTAATTCAGGCTAACATGCTGTTATCAGGCTAAAATGATCCTGTTAATTCTTATGTAGCCAAGTGGGCTCTGGGAATGCAGAGGATTCATTTGCTAATCCTGGATCAAGTTGAACTTTATGCTCTCAATTTTAAATGAAGGCAACATGAGAGTTGAAACCATAATATGCATTTATATGACTGACTAAACTGGTTGCAATTACAGGTGCTGCACTGGGGCAACAGACTCATGGATATACAGCCAGTCTTTTTACATGTTCTTGTATATTTGTTATTGGTGTTACTTTGCTCTCTCTATTACTCCACAATGTTTCCACTTTAAAAATTTAGTTATTATGAATGAATGGGTGTGATTATATCATGAATTCTGTTGTGTTCAAGATTTTTCATCTGAATACCATTTGTAATTCTGATGAAAGTACAATTCATACAGTGCACTGATAAAGTGACAGAATTCTATTATAATCATTATAACCTATTTCATAGTGTATGTTTTATTTTGTGTTTTAGTACATACTATAGTACTATAGTACCAGCTATACTGGTACTGCCATTGCTGGAATCACACCGCGGCTGAATCAGTTGTGTGAACAATTAATTGGCTGATTAATGCATTTAAACGTACTCCTTTTCTACATTTTTTTAAAGCCTACTTTATGTCTTTAAAGTCAAATGAACATGACCATTATTTGCAAAATATGAGTCCTTATTTAGCCAACGTAAAAAAAATCAAATAGCCCTTATTGAAAAAAACAAATACAAAATGGATTTGGGAGACTTGCTCGTGTATAAAAGCCCAGAAAGGCTAGCCAGCTGAAATTCCCAGTTGTTTTGGAAGAATTAACTAATTAATGAAGGTATCCCCTTTGTGCCAGAGGATTTTGGAGAGGTTTGAGTGTGCATCTCTGCCAACACTGCGTTTTGTTTTGTTTTTTTTTTGTTTTGTTTTTTTTACCATTTATTTATGTTCATGTACAATCTCTTACCATTGTGCAAGATCATGTGAAGAGGTGAGGTTAACTTTTTTATTAGAATTGAGAGATCATTGCAGGTACAAGATCAATTCATGTTGAGGTTTGCTGTACCCCTTCAAGACTACAGAGGAAAAAAAACTCACCTGTGAACTTATTATATATTATAATAATAATATTTCACTGACATGTTTTATTTGCAGTGTATGGGATAGATCACTTTGTGGTGTAACTCTTAACGGATATGCTGACATGCACATAGAGGCAACTGCAAATATTTCTGAACCAGATTATAAGTCAAAAATGGTGAATATTGACATCACAGAAAATATTTTGACTCTCCAGAGGAAGCAAAGTTTGGATTTGAGTTGATTATGACAAAAATGTTCAGAAAGATTTGATTGAGCTCAAGACTCATCCTGAGGACAGCTGCATTACTCCAGATGATTTACAGTAACTGATTAACTGGAATGTATGTCGGGAGATTTAAATATTTAATGACGTTGCTGCTGTTGTGCCATCTGTGCATAAAATTGCATGCAGCCCCACTCTCAAATGAGACAATGTAGATAACATGTATCATGTAGATCTAAGATCATATTTATGTTTCTGCAGAACTTGGGATCACTGGATTACACTTATGTGGATGATAGCTATTACTGGTAAGAATTATTAGGAAAAATATGGTCAACAGAAAGAGGTAAAACTCTTGCCTGCTATAAGAAGTGGTCTGAGCAGGTTTTAATCAGTTTCTTCTGCTTATTCCAGATTGGGTTGAGGTATTTGGAATTTCCCCTCGCAGGACTAATAAAGGAATATTGATTGATTGATTGATTGATTGATTGATTGATTGATTGATTGATTGATTGAAACAGGCTAAGCTGTGTATTCCAGATATCCCTTTTCCCAGCAATGTTTCCAGCTCCTCCTGGGGGATCCCAAGGCATTCCCAGGACAAATGAGATGTGTAACTCCTCAAGCTCTGGGTCTACACCAAGGTCTCTTCCCAGTTGGAAAATGACCACTTACCAAGTGAAAATGCTAATCATCGTGTTTATCATTGTGTTAGTTCCAACACTGAATATTAACTAACTGGTAATATAATGTAACACACTATTATTAATTGTATCTAACTGTTATCTACAGTTAAATAAAGTAGAAATACATTTTTCATTATTTGTAAGAGTCCATGGACAACATGGACAACAACAACAACAATGGAACATAAACTTTGCCATTTGATGTGTTGTATTAGAGCTAGCCAAAGGCTCTTTACCTGTGGTCACTTAAATTAAAGGATTACATTTGAGCACATGAACAGAACTATGTTTTTTGAGGTGTTTTAATGTATTATTATAATGGACACCAATTACAAAAAAGGAATGCAGTTATTATTTCTGAAAGTCACAAAAATGTCCAAGCAGCAAAAACAAACAAAACCTTAATTATTTAAATTTCATTTTGGGTATTTTTTCAAATTGTAGTTTCATAATTGTGTCTATATCAACAACATAAGTGGAATTTGTTCCGTAATTCTTACCTTGGTATCTGATAAGGACTGATCCAACCTGAGGCCTCTGGCTGTGGAAGCGGATAGAGATCTGATTGCTGTGGCTTCGAACAACTAACCCCCTCATCAGAATGGACTCATTGGCCAGCATGGTGTTCTCCCCGTGGCCTACATCTTGAAACACCACCCTGTCTCCCTCAGATAGATTCACATTCATCACCTGACAGAAAACAGAGTAGGGATTAGATGTGTTATAAATAAAACAAAACAACAAAAGATCCAGATTCTGGAATCTAGACTCTTTCAGGACCTGAAGCAGGAGACCAACACTATTACCAAGAAGACAAAGCAGCATCCTATGCCAGCTAAGGATCTTCAGCCTGCCACAGGAGCTGATGATCCTGTCCTGAGGACCACATTTACTAAGAAAACAACATTGCACAAATTTGTGCTGGTTTTCATTGAGTGTGCAGCCATAATCTGTACATATTCAGGGCCTGGTCTCCTGAGACAGCGGATCGTCACATAGGCGGTTCATGGACTGAGCCTGGTACTGACCTCTAAACTGACTGAGTAAACAGAATTCAGCGGTGGGATTTCAATGATCTTTCCGTGATCTTTATGACAAAATAATTACTTTGGCCAGCTCCACCTTACTCAGAATATTACTCATAAAGTTATGTCTTTAGATTATTTAGCATATATCTAATACATTAGGAGGCATTAAACACATTCATTTCCAACAAAACTGAAAGTCATTAAATATTAGGTTGCCCACATATTATGAGGGATGTGGAGGATTTTGCAACCTAATAAAATGATGAGCAAACTCCATCTACTGATGACAGTTAGATTCTGGAAAAAATGTTAACCCTGTACTGCACAGCGTTGCCCTCAGGCAACGTAAAGTTTTTTTAAGCCCCATGAGCAATGTATGTCTCTTTAAATAATTGCAGCCAGCTAGAATGACAAAAAAAGTATCAAATAATAGTCCAGTAAAGTTTGGGATTCTCTATCAAGCATCATTTGAAGGCGGGACTTCCTTTTCTGACACACGGCCACAGGCGCACATGGTGTGAGAAGAAGGTAAGATTATTTGCTTTTGTAATCTTATTTAAAATGACAAAAACTGTAAATAAAAAATACTTGTGTGTGCATGAAGGTGTAGAGAAGCCTTTTGTCAGGTTTTATGAAGTTTTTTTAATTTAGCTGGTTCAGAATATCAGTTTTTAGTAACGTTGCCTCAGGGCAACGTTATGCGATAAGGGGTACTTTTCAATGGATGTCTTTGCTAACTATGTGTTTGAATGTAATTACATACCCCATGCATAATTCACAGTATGAGATCTAAATATATTTGTATGTCTTATTAAATTTTACTTCTTTTAACACATTTTGACAGAAAATGGACGCAGTATATTTCTATGGAAGAAAAGCACAGGATCAGCATGTTAGGCAAATCCCATCTGACAGTGAGGACAGTGATGTAGACAGCAATGACAGTGAGGAGGAGTGGAGTGGAATGCAAGGTTTGAGCAGAAGTGAAAAAATAGAGTTCTGAATAGAAAAAATAGAGTTCTAAACATTGTTCCTTTGGTTGTTATTGATCTCCAACTTTAGTTATTCCTGTTTTTTGCTGCGTTTTCTTAATTTTTTTTTTTTATGTTTATAGACAATCAAGATACGAGTGAGGATGAAGATGAAGACGATGAAAATCCCTCTGAGGATGAGAGCAGTTCTTCCAAGACACCTCGATGGAAAACATGTCACACCAGTGCTTCTACAGCACAGCCTGAATGGTCACACATCCTTCCTTCTGCCAATGAAATTCTGTCTCCATACCAATGTTTCAAAGGTCTTCTCTCTGATGACCTCTTGGAACTTATTGTTGACGAGTCAAACCTGTACAGCATCCAATGCAATCCTGCCAAGCCACTCAACCTTACTGTTCAAGAACTTGAACAGTTCTTTGGCACTGTGCTCCATATGTCATTATTTGGTCTTCCAGCCACCCGCATGTTTTGGAGCAACAGTAGCCGCATTTCACATGTTGCTGATGTGATGCCTCTTGCACGCTGGGAAGCCATCAAAAAATTTCTCCACTTCAGCGACAACAATCGTCAGCCCACGAGAGACATGGCTGACTATGATGAGCTGTACAAGATCCGGCCTTTTCTGAATCACCTCCTCACCAAGCTGAAACAACTTCCGATGCGTGAGACATTGAGTGTGGATGAACAAATGGTGCCATTTAAGGGCAAGAGCAGAATCAAGCAGTACCTACCCAGTAAACCAAGAAAGTGGGGTTACAAAATCCTGGTCCTTACTGGATCAGATGGCCTTCCTCACAACTTTGAAGTTTATACTGGGAAAGCTGTCCATCCACCTGAGCTTCCAGATGTAGGGGCAAGTGGCAATGTGGTACTGCGCCTGGCAGAGCCAATACCAAAGAATAGGAATTTCAAGCTATTCTTTGACAACTGGTTTAGCTCAGTCCCATTGATGCTTGTGTTGTCTCAGCAAGGCATCCACTGTCTGGGTACGGTGCGCTCTAATCGCTTGCCGGGCAGTTCCATGACTCCAGACGCTGATCTCAAAAAACGTGGCCGCGGGTCCTTCCAAGAAAAAACAGCGTGCCTCGGAAATACCCAGCTGCATGCAGTCAAGTGGTACGACAACAGACCAGTCACCCTCCTCAGCAGCTACATTGGTGCTCACCCTGTTTCCCATGTTGACAGATGGGACAGATCCCAAAAGAAGAAAATCAAGGTCCCATGCCCTGCAGCAGTGTCCACATACAATCAGCACATGGGAGGTGTTGACTTGTTGGATTCTCTGATTGCTCTGTATCGCACCAACATCAGGTCAAAGAAGTGGTACCACCGTCTTGTCTTTCACTTCATAGATATGGCAGTGGTGACCTCTTGGCTCCTCTACAGACGGGATTGCACTGACAATGGAATGACAAAAAGTGACCACATGCGCCTCTATGCTTTCAAGGCCCAAATTGCACACAGTCTGTGCAAATCCAAGAAAGATGTCAGGAAGAGAGGGCGAATCAGTGGTGGGATTTCCCAACAGTATGAGGAGAAGAGAAAGAAGCAGGGCCACACAGCTCCCATCCCAAACCAGGATGTCCGCTTGGACAGTACCGCACACTGGCCAGTCATGTGTGACAAAAAGGGGAGATGCAGGGTTCCTGGTTGCCCAGGAACACCCAAAGTCATGTGCAGAAAGTGCAGCACACACCTCTGCTTCACAGCAGACAAGAACTGTTTTTTAAAGTTCCACACTGAATAAAATCTGATCACATGGAGAATTTGACGTGGCACAATGCATGCATGAAATGATGATACATGAAACCTACGGCTGTATCAAATGAAATATGTGAATATGTTTCAGTTGGGTTTTTTGCTTTTTGTTTAGTTATTTGTTGACATTTCTAAAAGATTTTTTGGTGTTGCATTGTTCTCTGAGCATTGTTTTATAACAAATGAGTTCATAGTTTTCTCTGTGATTTTGTACCATTGTTGCACGATGTTGCCCTCAGGCAACAAAAAAATATTTTGGAATGAGGGGGTCACAAAAAATAAAAAATGAGTTTTATCAATAAAGTGTCCCAAAATGAACCAAGAAATAATGTGGAATCATTTTTATCATGTACCATCAAATTGTGTGCAGTAGAGTTAAGCGTTGATTGCTCATTTCAGGCTGTTGCAAGTGAAGAGTGGACTGGCTTAAAGCTGCATTATGTAACTTGTATAAGAGTAATTTTTTGTCATACTTGCTAAAACTGTCCCTATGCCCAGACAGCAGTACATGAAACATGTAATCTGTGAAAAAAAAAAAAAGCTCCATTGGTCCCACCTACTACTATTTGCAAGAATCCACCGCGCCCTACACAAAACAGCCAATCAGAGCCAGAGGAGTGTCTGAGGGAGTGTCTGACATCTGTCAATCACTACTCACACACACCGCAAACTGCCCCATCTGTCCGCTCATGCTGCCGGCTACCCCTCAGTCAAACTCTGTGAATGGCGTCAGAAGGCCAGTGAAAGCTATGGTGGAGCAACAGCCACCAGCAAAGGAGAAACTACCCATACTGCCGCTGCCAACAACAGCATATATGTGACCCGCCACGAGAAAACCAGCAACAAGTCGGCCGGCGCAAGTTGAGTAAACAACGAAAAATCGATTTTTTTTAAAAAATTAGTGGTTTTCGGTTATTTGCAGAAAAATGTAAGTTGAAATCATGAAGAAGTCACTCCATGTTTCAAATTACAGTATTGGGGGCCTTAAAACCATAAACTTTGTATTTGAATTTGGGTTGTTTTAGAGGAAATTCTTGGTCCTAGTTGGGGGTGTGGCGATTCAACAGTAAATTAGCATACTGGCTTTCTTTGGCTATTCACGCGCTTCTGTTCTTCTTTCGGCCAATCAGCTGCACGTTAAAAGGGAACCACATGGCTACTTATGCAGCTTCTGGTTATGCCGATGCTGGTAATGTGGTGTCTGCATGTTTGTCTTCGTTGGTGTGTTCGAGTGATTTTATGTTTTCGTTGCGCTTGTTTGTCACAATGCGCACATACAGCCGTGGGACTCTTTTTGACATCGGCAACACAGCAATCTGCAAATTAAACCCAGCACACGCCGGCAGCCCATTTCGACACCGACCCCCACTACTGCAGCGCACCAGCAGAGGAAGCGCTGCAGGCGGTGCGAGAGGAGGCGGAAGTGGGGAAAGCGCGGGGGTATCCGGACTAGGCTACCGGCGAATCCACACAAGCCAGCTATACCATCTATCGTACTCGCCAATGTACACTCATTGGACAACAAACTGAACTATATACACCTTCTGAGATCGACCCAGCAGACCGTGTGAGAGTGTTGTGTTTTCGTTTTTACGGAAACGTGGCTCAATAACAGCATACCGGACTGTGCCATTCAGCTGGACCAGCTAACATGCTACCTAGCAGACAGAGCCCTCATTGAGGGAGGTAAGACCTGCAGCGCTGTGGTGATTTGTTGACACTGTTCACCCCTCGTGGAGTTTATGATCATCAAGTGCCGGCCTCTGTTAATGTCCTGCACATATAGCAGCATTGACAATAAAGTTGACTTGACTTGAAAATGAGTGCAGCGGAGAGGGAGGGGGAGTGACATCGAACTTGTATTGGTTCAAATTTTCAGGCTAAGTCTGCTCTCTTCTCCAGCTTACATACTGCAGCTTTAAGTATTTCTAAATCATATCAAACTTATTTTGGCATTCTTCATATTCCTATGCACTTTTGTTTGCCTTTATAACCTAGTATGTACTGTGTGTGTGTGTGTGTGTGTGTGTGGTTGTCTTTGTCATAGCTGTCTGTGTTTATCTTTTTGTACATATGCAGGGAAGAACAGAACACCAGAAGTGACCATATCAGAAAGTCATTGCACAAAATTTTTTGCTATTTTTTGCTGTAAACACTGTTTATATACTTAGTTATATTGTATATTTATTATATGATATTATGTAATATGTATTTTATATTATAATTAATATTATCTAACTATAATTAGTTTTACTTAGTTATATTTTTTATTTTTATTCCTGTTTATATTTTTTGTTACTTTTTCTAAATGATTGTGTGTACCTCCTGTGTTTGCTGTATGTTTAATTGCTACTGCAACAAAATAATTTCCCAAATTGGGATCAATAAAGAAACCGTCTAAGTCTAAGTCATGCTGTTTACCAACCATATGAGTGGAGAACAGGTCAAAAACAGAGCCTCTTCCTGCCTGTCACTCCCATCAATATGTAAATCATATGTATATTCCATTATTTACAGAATATGTATGTGCCAACTTGCCAACAGCAATTCCCCATATTAACGTGGATAATTTCAAAAGTGGCACCAAGGCTGACTTCGTCCATTCAGAGTGGCAGCCACTATGGTACCCACACCATGCACTATTCATCAGCCAGTGACACAACAAAGAAGAGAGACTTTTCCAATTTCAGATCAGTTAATAAAATGCTCTGATTCCTATTATGAAAGGGCTTCAGGGCACTGGAGTGCCAGGTGTTGTGGATTATGCTTACAATTTGTGATAAAGGGCTTATTACTTGCAGTATTCATGGGCTTGTTTGCACTTTAACTTGCATGAATTTCTCAGTGGAAAAAACATGCATTCTGTGAAGAATGATGACCTGAGAGACTTGGTAGGCATCTTTGACCTCTGGTTCAAACATGATCTTTGACAAGTGTAGTGCAGCAAGTAACTAAAATTTCATTAATTGATTTCATTAACAACACATGAACATTTGAAGCATTGGAAGTCTACTTTGCATGAAGTTAAGTAGACTTTGGCATAAATCAAAAGTAAAAAATATGAAAAAGCCAAAAGGACAATGTAGGGATCAGTGATTACACTCAGATAGACCTGATAATTGTCATCTTGTCTCCTTTGCTGACAGCCCATATGGTAAGAAATGTCACTTTTATCAGCTTTTATCACACCAGGTATATAATTAAATTATCTTAAAAGGAAGGAGACGTCTTGTCTTTATGTGGCCCTCCATAGATCATATCAGCCTCCTATCTCACATAGCTGGGAGATGAATCCGCAGCTCTCCTGAGAAAAGCTGCTGAGGTAGTCTGTAATGATACAGTATGTATCCTCTGACAAGATACAAGTGGCAGTTAATAGAATGGTCATATTCAGTAATAATAACAATATCTATAATTGTTATAATAATAACAGAATAAATAGTAGACCTGATGTAATATACTTGATGTATGTGCTTTAATAAATGTTATTCAAGAAAAATTCAAGAAAATGATATAAGGTCCAGAGATGTTGGCATTAAACAAGCCTTGCAGGTGTTACAGCTACAAATACTTTGGGATACCACAAGCAAATGGGAACCACGAGGGGGCTGCAAGGAAGTCAGCTACATGTAATTAAAAATGCAGAGTTTTGGGAGGTACTTTGTCTACTTTGATGACACACAAAGCCATTCTCCACAGTTATGTTTTGGATGAAGACACTGGGGCAGGATTAACAGGAGAGGATGATCTTAAGGGAGTTATTAGAGAGTACCCCCCCACCCACCACCACCACCTGTAATAATATGATCAAAGTTGCTTAAGTTACATTCCTGTTGTCGGGGGGGTATTTAAAAAAGGGTTATTTTGTTAAACTAATTACCATATTTCATATTTTTTACATGACACCATTTCTGTGTCACACAGTTTTTCTTTTGGTTCAAAATGGAAAATGAGGGAGGAACTGATGATTGGTTATCACTTAAACCCACTTAGTACTGTTTATATAATGTACTTTACATAAAGACCATTACTCAATTACAGTGCACTTGTTTAAACTGAAAATTTACTTGCAGCCCACGTACAGTAGAAGTTTATCCAGCCTGAACGCATCATGAATGACTCATACTGTACAGCTCGGCCTCTGCAGCTTGCTTGTGTATAACAACTCATAATGTGCCGTTAATGAACTCATGGACACAGCATCAGGATAATAGGGTGCTGAACAAAGGGCATCACCAAGTAATCACATTATGCCTTCAGCTCAGGGATAATAAAACACTTGAGGGAACACTGGGAGATGAAATCCAATTTGCCCTGGCACCAGTCCAGCTTCTGTATAACTGTACTTCACAAACATAATCATGAGGGGTGAACCCATGTCTGGAAAAAGAGTTATTACTCTGACAACATAAAAGATCACAATACACTTTCAAATCTGAATCATTAGACACAGTAAATGCTACGTGAGATGTCTGAGGAAATTGAGTCACATCAACAAGTCAAAGTCACAGTAAAATTTGAGAGCTAAAGCATTTTGTTGTGGATGTCAATTTTTGCTCTGCTGTTTCTCTGAGATCACAGCCCAATTACTGAACCAACTATGGTTGACATGTATACACAGTACTTAACTCTTCTTCTGAAACTGTCATTTTCACCTTCTACAGTTCATTAGCTTCACCCATTATAAAAGGAGTAGCAACAGGACAAAAGCAGTAAAACCACACGTAGACTGCTAATTGGGTGTTATTATATTCAACATCTGTGTGATGTGTTACCATGCAAACGTACTGATTAGCATTCTGGATTCACTGTGTCAGAACTCTGTCATCTCATGGACTGAATGTAGATTATAACTTAAGTTTTTCTTCTGTTTGATGGAAACTGCAAATGTGGTGGTTGTAGTCACACTTTCCCTTGTGGTCAGTCTAACCCCTAAATTCCAGCAGGTGTTTTCCATCCATGACAAGTACAACAGAGTAGAACCGATGCAATTCCAGCTGGCACATTCCATCTACATTTCAGAAGTGTGTGTGTGTATCTGTGTACCTGTATCTGTAGGCAAATCAGAGTGTTGACTTTGCTGATCAAAAAATTAAATTATGTAAAGGGAACATTGACCCTTCTATGAGCAGTGCAGTGGACAGTTCCTGATGAAAACAAATACAAATAAATGTTCCTTGAGTTGTGTGTATTTAGAATGCAATCAGTTCAAAATCCTCTTTACTATGAACTGAGGACTTCAAAAATGGTTGCCACAGGGTGTACCATACCACCTAAAAGCCCTCTACTGGAATATATTCATCTTTACTACATCATGTAACGAACATATTAACATAACTGAATAACTAAATCATAAAAAAAACTATCTCATGCAGCGACACAGCAGAGAATAAACAACACTGTGAGCTGGGTTGTAAAGAGAAAAGCCTCTCTGACATCCATTTACTTTATAAAAGCAACAAATGACAGCTGAATAATTCAACTGACACTCCCTCATTAAATATAAGCCGACATCTTTGCGGGACAGCACGGAGGATGAGAGCAAAACAGGGACAGATGGAACCCTGGGATATGGTGTTGACTAATGGATCAAAGTCTATCTGTGTGTGTGTGTGTGTGTGTGTGTGTGTGTGTGTAGAGAGAGAGAGAGAGAGAGAGATGAGTGAGAACAAGCACAGCAACACAAAGATGGAGACAGAGGGAAATGAGGGGGAGATCCAGTGTAATGCAAACTCTTGTTGAATGTCGTAGACTTTATTTCTGTATTATATATTCTCCTGTTCTCCTCTGAGACTCTGTTGATTTTGTTATTTTGTATAGCAGTTACAATGCCAGGCCCAGCAGACAATAAGAGGAGTATTTACCACTAATTGCTTGCCTCATTCAAAACATCACTCTTCCTCCCTTCATCCATATTTACAGATCTCTCAACTGCTGAATATGCCTCTTAAATGCATAAAATTGTGTTTTAAATATTCAAGTAATGTCACCAGCCCTATCATGAGATGGAAACACTGTATACTCCACATGTGTTCCTATAAAGAGATGTACACCATATGAGTGTGTGTGTCTGCTAATTAATAGCAGTCATTAAGTGGGAGGTGAGCAAATGATGGAGTAGAGGGAACATCTGTTTCAATAGGAAAAGTGGGTCACAGTGGAGAGAGAACAGAGGTAGACTGAGGGGTCCCAGAGCCTGTCAGAAAAGGCCAATAATGATAATGATGATTTAAATCCTGTTTTTTCTCTCCAAACTAACTAAACTGTTGCACTGAAGTAAGGACCACAGCCAAAAAAAAAAAAAAAAAAAAAATAGGTACAGTTTCACTTTACAGGAAATTACCCCACCAAACTAAGAAAGATGGTCATGATCACCACATGTAATTGGCTCTGTCTTTGGTTAAAGATAAGTTTGGTCTTTTCGAGTGATTTGGTGACAATAACAAAAATGTAGTGTATCGGCAACTTTATCTTTTAAGCAACATATTCCTGGGGTGTGACTGTCATTTTTAAGGTATCCTCACAAGTTTTCTTGTAAATAAACAAAGTTTTGTTTACATTCAGTGTTACACATTAAAAACACACTGTGTATGTTTGAGGCCTGACAAACATCTTGAATGTGTTTCCTTCCCTTAAAACATTTGTAAGAGCTTTTTATTTTATTTCCATTTTTTATTCTCCATGTTTGCTAGCTCTTCACTGTCTGTGCTGTTCTACTAATTTCTTTGCATGTTACCATCAACGGCTATTTGTTTCATTTGAATAGGAACTATTTGAATAATTGCACTGCCCTGGAAGTTAAAAAACTTCACAGGGCACCTTAAACATACTAGCACCTTTACTATACCTTTACTGGTTGGATATATATTTATTTACTACTATTTATTATGTTTCTTTCAGCCACAATAGCAAAAACAAGCATTAGTGCTTTAAAGTCCTATGGGTGCAAATAAAAAACTGAAAATAAAAGACTTTAGCACCCATAAAGACACTGTGAAAGCAATGCACACAACTACTATCACCACCGTCTCTCTAACAGGTAATATATGGTATTTTTCAATAAGTAAGTAAAATCTAAGTCCAATAGATTGAAACATGCCAATAGATTGAACCATCATATGCTGGGATAAAGCCACAAGGTGCTTCACAAAATACAATACCAAGGAGGGCAATTACTATTTAGTAATAGTAATTGTATTTAGTGTGTTTGGTAATAGTTGACCAAATCTCAAAGGTTAATAGCAGTAAATTTATCTAACAATGTGGGGGAGGGCAAGGGCTCTTGCGAAGGTAGCAGCAGTTCAGCAGGATGCTTTGATGTTTTCTATATTTTCAAGTGGTATGTGAAGTTATTTAAAGACCTCTTACAGTCCTCTACAGTTACAGTTAAATTGAGATAATAACTCAAGCATATGGAGTCAATGAACTTCATGCTTTGAATTTTTCCATTTATCTTCAGCTCTTATACATTCTTTCTAGTTTTCTAATATTTTCATTCATCCAGGGCCTTGGGTTGGTGGAGTAACAGGGCTAACTGATCCAGACTTTCCAAACACAGCATTAAATTGATAAACTATATCATTTACGTTGTTGCACTTATGGTACCAGTTCTAAGCCATGTCTCAGTTAAGAGGAGAGTCCAATTATTTAATGGTTGAGATAAAGTCATTAGAAAAAAATGTTTTTCGAGCCAGATATCTCATATTAAACAGGGTACAACTTACAGGGAAATGCATTTATATCTTGTATTGCCAATATATTTTTTTCTTTCTTTCTTTTTTTTTTTTAGAGTGAGTGACTAAGAGCAATGTCAGGGACAAACTTTGGATGAGATGAATGTTATTGGCCTAGGGAAGCCGGATTAGGACTGGGAGTGACCAGTCTGCCCGGGCGCCAAGGAGGATCCTGATGCAGCAGCTCCATCCATCTGTGGCAGTGGGCCAGCCACGACAACAGCCGGTGCAACTGCTGCAACAGGAGTTATCCCAGCTGAGGCAGGGTCTGGTTTCACATGGGAAGGAGCAGTGTCAAGCACGGGAACAGGGGCCATGGTGACTTCAGCAGGTGAGCTGTGGCATCAGCCAGTAGCATGGCAAATCGATTTCATGGTTTATGGAGGTGAGGCAGCTCAACGCATTTTCTCTTCTTGGCGTGTACTGCCACCTCCTACCAGGTAGTCTGTGAGCTGGGAATAGAACAGGAGGAGGACAGGCGGCGTCCCGGACGATAGTATCTGAAATGAGTTCATGGCTGAGATTGTTTTGGACTGTATGGCTGCATCGTCAATAAAATCAAGTCCTTTTTCCGTAGTTGATCTGAGCACCATCTCATATCCTCCTTAAGATTAATACTGTTCCTTATTGCTTTTAGGCATGCTTGTAGGGATAATCAATATTAAACCACTTGTTTGATGTTCAGCTCCAGGGAGACTTTTCTATTGTGGAGGTTAATCTTAACTTTAGCCATGTTGTGGTGTCCACACAGTGGCTGTCAGCATCTCAAAAACTGCTGAGTCAGGCCCGGCAAGTCCAAAAGTAGTGCAAAACTGTGGATTGGCTGTTGACCTTTACAAGGAATGGATAAATGTCTCTTTTCTTACTAATGTAAACACCAGTATATAAATGTTCAATGGCTGTCATGGCTGTTGACATGGCCGAGAGCAAAGTCCAATATGGGGTAATTACTAGCCAGACTTCCAGAGACATAAAGTTTTAAAAGAACATTAAATCTAATTTAATCTAGTCTGCAGTTTTGCAAGCGGTTTACTTCCGCTTGCAAAACTGCAGACTGCCGCACGCTAACTCAGTAAAACAACGTAGATAACTAGAGGATTAAAGTATTATTTATTGATTCAGCATCAGTAGAGTGTTACCAGCATTACCTCTCAGTGGTACCTGATCCGAAACAGAACTCACCTCCCTGTGGTGGTACTGTGTTATGGGGTGCCTACGCTCCTGCACAGGCTACAGGTATGATGGCGGTGTGTGAGTCCTGCCTTCCCACCCTCTCGAAACTGAGAGAGAGCATCTCCGGTCTGCGGGCCGACCTCAAGGAGAGGGATAAGATCCTCTTGGATTTCTCCACTGTTGCCACGACCCAGGTGAAACATATCGCCTACCTGAGGGCATCCGGCGCTGGTGACCGGAGCATGGCGGCCGCATACAACACCACCCTGCCATGGACCGGCTCGACTACCACCGGAACCCCGGCACCACCAACGGCGGAATTCCGCTGGCACCGACAGGGAGCCAAGCCCATGTCATCGGCACCTTCCACTTCCTATCTTCGCCCCGCGGAGTCGCACTGTCTCACCGGGAAGGACGGGGCGGAGGGTCCATTGAGCTCAACACCACTCAGGCCGAGGGAAACCTGGTTGGTGGTGCACCGAGGCGCTGGAGCTCAGCCATCTTCTCCCCCACCGCCTCCGGATCTACCACTGGACAACAGGTTCAACATCCTAAGCCTGCAGGATTTCCCTCCCGTCGGTACCTCATCCAGCTCGCCTCCAGGACCTGTCCACCCAGCTGGCTGTGGCTCTCACCAGTCCAGGCTCCAGGATCCGCCTGTTCAGCATGGTCCCTCCCCTCCAGCTCGGACCGGTGCAACCACCACGTGACGCCAGCAGGTTCCACCTCGCCCCCGCCGCACCCCAAGGGAGCCAGTCGTGCAGCGCACTCCCCCCTCGGTACTGGTAGTGGGGACCTCCATGGTCAGGCACGTGGCAGTGCCCGGCGGCCGGACCTTCTGCCACCCTGGAGCCCGCGTCACGGAGGTTACATCCGCTGCTCTTCAGCTGTGTGCGCAGCACAGCCCGGCCTCCACACTGGTCCTGGAGGCTGGCATCAACGATGTCAAAAATCAGCAGTCAGAGGTCCTGAAGAAGGACTTCGTGTCACTGATCGACCGCCTGTTGGACACGGGGAAGCGCCTAATTATCTCCGGCCCTCTTCCCCCACCACGCTACAGTGACATCATCACCAGCCGGCTTCGCCAGCTGCACCTGTGGCTGAAGGGATATTGCCTGATCAAAAGCATCCCGTATGTGGACAATTTTATAGCGTTTTTAAACAGGCCTTGCCTTTTTAAATGGGACGATCTCCACCCCAATCAGGAGGGCTCACGGCTTTTATCAGTCAACATTGACCTCACTGTCCGGTCCTGCACTTCAGCCACCTCCTGACTCACCGGTATCACTCACGCACACATGCCCCCTGCCGCACATTCACCCTCACCCTCGCCCACTACATGTTTCACCCACACCATACATACATCTGTAACCTCCTCTCTGCCACCAAAAACTCAGGACATTTACACCATTAGAACCATCACTTCACACAGACATTTAAAAACCAGGAATGTTTTTAGACCCAGCACTGTTTTTAACATTCCATTGAAGCACCATGATGAGCGCACGTTCGGCACAGACATCAAGTTAGCTGTGCTGAATGTGCGCTCTCTCTTAAACAAATCTTTTATTATAAATGATTTAATTTTAGACAAAAACCTAGATAGCATTCTCCTTACAGATACATGGCTCATGGCTTGGCACTGATGCACCTGTTGTTCTCACTGAGGCTTCCCCACCAAATTTTAACTTTTTTTTCTCTACTAGGGGGGGCAAAAAGGAGGTGGAACTGCATCTATTACAAGAATTACAATGTCTGCAAAAGCAGTTCCTTTTAACAGTTTTACATCATTTGAACATCATGCCTTTGTTCTTAGCAGCCCATCTATTCTTTGCGTAACGGTCTACAGACCACCCAAGTATTCATCCTCTTTTATCAGTGACTTCTCTGAATTCTTATCAATCATTCACACCAAATACAACAGGATTTTAATTACTGGTGATTTTAATCTACACATCGACAACATCTCGGACCCAGTATCCAGAGAATTTTTAAACCTCTTGAACTGTCTGGATTTTAAACAGCATGTTACGCAGCCGACCCACAGCAGGGGGCACACCCTGGACCTGGTCATAACTTATGGCCTGTCCGTGGGTGTGTCCTCTGTTGTGGATCTGGCTGTGTCTGACCACTACTGTGTGTTTTTTAACATCACCAGTTTTAATCAGCGGGAGGCTCCAGTGAGAACAGTGAGGAAACGCTACCTAACTCCTGAAGTGGCTGCAAATTTTACCCAGATTTTACAGAGCACTCCTGCAGAGTTTTTACCAGCGCCCTGCGATTTTATCATTGACAATTTTAACAGCAATCTGAAGTCAGTGCTGGACTCAGTTTTTTAACAAAAACTATTAAGAAAAAACCTTTACCTCCCTGGAGAAATGAGGAAATTAAGCAACTGAAAAGAAAATGCAGGAGTGCTGAGAGGATATGGAGAAAATCAAAACTAACAGTCCACTATGAAGTTTTACATCAACACCTCAAAACTTACAATAACACTATTAAACAGGCAAGAATTTCTCACTTCCAAAAACTAATCTCTGACCACAAAAATAATCACAAATTTCTCTTCTCCACAATTGATCTTTTAACAAACGGTAATTTTAACAGATCTCATAAGACAATAACAAATACTGTAGCTGCCATCAGAGCCAGCTGATTTAATTCATAAGTTCATTTCAGTTCATTCAAATTCATTTAATAATTTGCATTTTAAAAAACAAGAATAAGTTAGGGTTAAAAATATTTAAAATGTTTGTTGTTTGGTATAAATATAATTAAATATGCAGACGTTAGAAATTCTGCGACATTTTCATAGCGGAACGAATATTAAGGGGCTTCAGGGAGGGGCAGGTTATAGTTGATTGCAGCACACTCTGCTACTATGCGTCGGAAAACAACCTGTAAAGAGGAGGAAGACGTCATCCAGTCTTTTATCTAAACAGGTTTTAACTACCAACACATCTGGATCACAGGTTTTATCTGTGTTATTCTTACTAGTATGGAGTGGGTCAGGCTTAGCTGTGAAAGGGTGATATCATATTCTTCCATGCACAAATCAGGAGTCATCAATATTTTGAATTTGAGTCTGATAACAGTTGGTAGGTTGTTTGATGACAATTAAATCCACTCAAACGACAACCACATCGTCCTGATCAGGTAAATTTTCTGAGTATTCAGTAACACCCGAAGTTGTTTTTAAAGTAAGCATATTTATTTAGGAATGTATAATGTTGCAGGCGGCACGGTGGCGCAGCAGGTAGTGCGTGTGCCTCACAGCAAGAAGGTTGCCGGTTCGATCCCCGGGTCAGGCGGGGGCCTTTCTGTGTGAAGTTTGCATGTTCTTCCCGTGCATGCGTGGGTTCTCTCCGGGCACTCCGGCTTCCTCCCACAGACCAAAAACATGCTCATTAGGTTGATTGGTGACTCTAAATTGTCCCTAGGTGTGAATGTGAGAGTGAATGGTTGTGTGTGTGTTGCCCTGCAGTCGGCTGGCGACCGGCTCAGGGTGTACCCTGCCTCTCGCCCGTTGACAGCTGGGACAGGCTCCAGCCCCCCCCAGCCCATAATAAGGGCTATAGAAGATGAATGAATGAATGAATGAATAATGTTGCAGAGAAATACTAGTGAAAACCATGTTGCCAGGGGCTTTAATGTTTATTTTCTTACCTCATTTCATTGAGGTTTCATTCTCTTAAATCAGGGACACCCACACATTTCCGTCATTGCAAATGTTGCCAGATGAATGCATACCTACCTTTGTGAGATGGGTTAGGCAGGATGACACTACATGATTTTGTGAAGGCAGGTACCAAAAAAAAAAATCCTGACAGTGCTAGATCTGATTCATGAGAAAAGCCCCCAGTTTCAGTGATCCTCAGCTGAAAGCACTTTATTTCTTTATCAAGTCAGTTATTCATCAAAACAGTGAGAACAGATAGGCAGAAAGAGCAGTTGTGCTGCGTACAAAGCTAGAAATTAAAAGACAGAAAAGGTGGAGCTGATTAAAAACAATGTGCTGTGTGGGCTTCTATTAGCCATCTCAAATAGTGTCTCAACAGACATGAACCACACCACACTTACACAAAACTTTTTAAATATCTGCTCATGACTGAGATCCAGCCTGCAGACAAACTAATATTTTGTCTCCAGCTGCTGATACAAATCTGAGATCAAACACTCGCAAAATGTGTCCACACTTGTACACTGTATGAGTATGCCATTTCATTAGTGTCTTATTTAACAAATTCCAATTGGATACAGAAGAACTATTCTAGTTATAAAATGTTAAAATTATGCTTAACCTATTGCGCTGTTATAGAACTGCTGGTATGTTGACGGGAAAGCAATCAACTAGTACTAAATCGATTGTCATTTGGTAATCTGGTTATTAGTTGTTGAGTATGCTATGGGAAAAAAATGTTGGACTTGAGGAGTGTAGACTAAGCAGTCCTTAGACCCTGCTCCCAGTGAGGGAAATTGTACAGACAGGTGACAGCACTGCATCATTTGACGGATGTACTCCATACTTCCCATCCAAGCGAATAATCTACAACATAATGAGATGGGTGAAGCATCTGCCTGTACTCACGTCCAACAAATACTAAGAACAGACACACTGTACTCTCTGTATGCCCAGATTAATTTCCAACATAGGTGATACTGTTGGGATGTCCAGTTTCCTTCCTTTCTTCTGCCTTGTGTGCTCTTGTGATTCCCTTCCCCTCTGTCTCTTGTCTGTCTCTCCCCTGTCTGACTTGTGTGTGTATGTGTTTACTGCAGGGTGTGGCTGGCAGTTCCTGTCTGGCCGACCAGTATTCGTCGCATTGTCTACTTACCTAAGCGGTAACCTCATGATCGACCAAGAACCTTTGTGCTGTTTTTGTCTGCCTGTTGGTCTGCCTCTTTGACCTTCTTCTCTGTGCTCAGGTGCCTGCCTCATGCTCCAGCCTATGCCCATGTCTGCTTCATTAGTTTCTGAATCTGGATTCCCTCTCAGACTTGCTCACTCTGGCCTTCTTGTCTGCTTCTTATGATTGGACCTCTGAAATCAGTCTGCTTAACTTTCTTGGAAAGAATCCATTAAACATCTTGATTTCTCATCCACTCTTGTCTCTGTGTCCGAGTTGTAGCATTTGGGTCTGCATTTTGGTAAAAAAAAAAACAAAAAAACTTAACAGATACTGAATGTTATTATGTTGAATAGAATCACTTTGTGATTTAGGTTTTTAAGATGGCCGGAGTGTTGTATAAAAGTGATGACCAGTGTGGGTTTTATCTGATACATGGAAATTGATTCATAAAAAGACATTATACATACTCTCTGCCTCTCACTTTACTCGTCTCATCGGTGATGTGACTGACATATCATACTTGATGTGACAGCAGCATTTGCATTATGATGCATTTGGAAAATAAAGAGGAAACACCACTGTTGCTAAAGAGAAATTTGGGAAGCAGGCAATAACGCACATGTTACTGAGCCCCGGTAATTTAACGTCTCCCACATAAACAGCAGAATAACTGACCAAGCCATGTGTCCAGAGGTGTGTGTGTGTGATTATTTTATAGCAGCCTAGTGTCATTCGCAACTTTAGATAAACACATGGAACAGTCCTGCACAATGTCACTGTGCTCTGGGATGGCGCTTCTTAAATCAAAGGCTGCAGATTTATCCAAATATGTGTCCTGCTACCTTCAGATGGCTGCAGAGATTTAATGAACTGAAGGAGAAGCTTTTCACACAGTATAAAGCAGCTGTGGACAACAGATTTTCTAAGAATTACCCATATTTATGTATAGATGTATGCAGGCTGATTTATTGAAATGCCTGATTTAACCACATTAATGATTAGTTTTCATACTCATTTAAATGCATCTGCATTTTAAGCAATATCATATTTTGGTTTTTCTTGTTGATAATATCACCAAAATAACAGAGACACAAACAGATCAGTTAAGCAAGTTTCAAGGTCAGTAAAGTATCAGACAGTCACTGCTTGTACTGGTCATTGCACCGCTATGCTGTTTTCATAGCGGTGCAATGACCAGTACAAGCAGTGACTGTCTGCTCTATGTTCTATGCAAACAGTGCTGTATTTTAATATTGCACATGGAAATAACATCTGCACAAGGTAGAAAGGTGCTACAGTAAATTGAATGATTTTATGACATTTTGGCATTATTTAATTTTACAATTTAACAAATAGTTTTGCAGTCAACATGTTTGCTAATGAAGTAGCAACAGAGAGGACATCAGGTGAGCAAGACCTTCTCTTTTTGCATTAAAGAAAATTTGCAAAAAAAAAATAAATATATATATCCAGCCTGCTTTCACAGCGCTGTCCTTGAGTTGCCCTGAAGTCTCAAGCTGCTATCACACAAGAGCCTCTGCAACAAACACAAAAGAGAGAGGCTTGAGATTAGTCTGGCTGTTTGAAAGGAAATTGAACATTGTGTCACAGCAACCAGACAAGAAGCGTGCTCTCTGTCTGTTTTATTTCCTTTCTCCCTCAGGACAGCCAGGTAATCATTGCTTCATGGACACTATGAATGCAGATGGGGAGAAGGTCATCTGAACAGAGGGGCCTTCTCAAGGTCAAAAATGGAGAGCTCACTAGACTGCCTTCACAAAGACAAGAGAAACCTTGCTTAGTGGCAAAAATAATAATGGAAATCTTGACAAGAAAAAGAAAAAGTAAAATTCTCCTTCATAATTAGTGATATTTACAGTACATAAATATCCTTTATGCTACTCTGCACAGGCAGTCATGATAGTAGCATACTATATAGACTCCTAAAGCGTATTTATGATGTCGACTGTTGTTTAAAGAAAACTGGGGCTAACCCAACGTCGTCTGGGACTTTATCTTCAAGGGTTTAGGGGGTTAGAGATGGCAAGGGGGTGGCTAGATATTCTATAATGACTAACAACAAGAATAAAAAGCTGATATTTATCTCCCTTTTTCCCACCATCAAGTCAGTCCACTGAGACAAGAGCTACTGTGACTTATAGTACAATAAAAATATTTTTGCTTTAATGATTTAATTTGACGATAAAAGAAACTACTATGCATAATGCCACTGGTGCTAAGACTGTGGGACACCACATTAATAAATTAATAAATAATTAATAAACTTGACAAAACAGAAAACAGAACATCAGTATTGACATTTCTGCAGAACCAGGATTACATTCAGTGAAATGTACAACATTATTGGTAGGATATAGACATCAGCCTAACTCATTACAGACTCAATCACATTAGTAACTTTTGGCAGACATTTCAATTGGGTATGTAATAGATGGGAAATAGTGGAGAGCAGTGAAGGAGGTAAAATTCAATATAAATGAAAAGTGATTTGTGATTTTTTGAGATTTTGGCTCTGTGTGTGCATGCTGCTGCTATTAAAGCCATGCAAACAGTGGCTTTTGTACTCTGTAATGTTTATTATGGAGCAATCTCTGCGCTGAAATGTGGAAGAAAAAAACAGCAACTGTAAAGTTCTGCTCTGTTGAGCCCTGTGTTCTAGAAATCAATTTTATATACAACTAATGAGCAACAGCAAATACAGTTCGTATTAGCATAATGAGGAAATGTTGTTAATTAATGTACCTGGCAAGTCACATAAATCTAGATACTGAACACATGTTTACTGACAACGTATTTATTTATTTTTTACTGGCAAAATAAGCGATCTTGGAGTGACTCCAGTGTTATTCAAAGTCAGCAGCAATCACAATCTTTCCCTAACCTTAAGCAAAGTACTGCTGTTGCCTAAACCAAACTACAGTCTTGGACATGAACCCTGAATTCTGATGTCACAGTCCTGTACTTTCTACTTAGGCTTTTTATTGTATTTCTTATGCTTTTCTGGACTGGAGAATAAATTCAAAATCCAAGGGGATTTTGGGAAAAAAATGGTTACAACAGTATCCTCCCCTGTCATGCAACACTATGGGGACATCATCTAAATGGAAGATATAATTATTTAATTCTTCTTCTTTGGGGGCCAAAACCATTTCAAATGTAAATAATACATTTGGCTGTCTGAATGATGTTGCTTATTTATGTGAAAATATTAAGAGAAAGAAATCAAGAGGATAAACGTCAATATCATAGGTGATTCCAAATGTTTTGAATGGTATGGTATGTTTAAGGGGTGTCAAGGATAACACACCACTCTGAAATCTGAAGTTTGTCTTCATAACTCCAAAGTAGCATCCCAACTATACTGTGAAATCTAACATTTTGTTTCAACTTAAAAATATGAGTGAAAGGGCTGCCTTAAAATTCTAAGTTCTAAAATTCTAAGTGAAAAAAAAAAAAAAAAAAATGTTGTCTTGATTAAATATTCCTTGTTGTGTAAGCATCTACGTTAGTTTGGTTGATTTAGATTTCATAATTGATTTAACTCCTTCGGGTAGTTGTCTGAACTTGTAAGTCTATTTCAGCTTAATTGAAATGGTCAGTTGTGTAAACCTTTTGTTTCAGTTAAGTTGACTTGGATTTATTAATTGATTAAACTGCTTAGGGTCTTTATTGGAATTGCAAATTTATTTTAGCTTAAAAAAAGTGCCAGGTCATTTGGGTTAAGGTTAGCGTTAGGGTAAAGTAAAGTATGTTAACGAAACAAAATGTCATAGACGACGGCCTCCCAACATCCATGCGGCAACCAGGTTGTGTCCGAAAAGGGGGATGGGAGGGACAGAGCACGTGTCATCGACACGCAGCTGCCCATAATGCATTTCAAGTCACAAAAACGTAATGACGCAGGCGTTTTAATCCTGGCACTGTCTCCAAAGTCAGGTTGACACACATTACTAATTCAGTTGGACCTGGATTTTCAATTTAGCATTTATTTTGTAGTTGAGACGTTTTTAACTAGTAATTTCATGTTATTATAACAACCTAAGCAATCATTTGTCCTACTGACAGGATAATATGTTAACATAACAAACAGGCAAAATCACATTTTACAGTGTATGAAAAGACTGAGGAGAAAAGGATAAATGGAATGGATGTGGTAACATAGCACTGTTAATATAAAGTAATGATTTTACCATTTGTCAGTAACTCCATGCTAAAACAGCTGCCACTACCAGATTAACTGACTGACACAACAACCTGTATCTTGAGTTGCTACTGCTACTGTGACTTGGCATTATTTGAATGGTGGGAATTACTTATTTTTGTGCACAAATTAAAGAAATTCAAACTCATGACACAAGCAGGCTCTGTAATATTGCAATATTGGTATGGGCTGTAAAGAAAATTTTGCTGATGTGGGTGTTGTGTTTGCACAGTATAAATAAACTGGAGAACAGTTGGAATGGACACAAAGTTTTCCTTATGGCTATAAAATGTTTTAAAGAGTGACCCACCATTAAGTTTCAACATTAAAGGCTTACACATGTTGTGTGTCTTTCTCAGGAGTAGAATTTGCTACAAATTCTGGGGCAGCAGTACAAAATCCTCACTCACTTCCTGGTTAACCAGCCCACACCATCGCGCTGCTTTCTCAGGCCACCACTACCTGAGTGCAATGTGCTACCGTTTTTGCATCCGGATTGTTTGCTCGAGAGCCCAACACTTCTCTGATCTCCTGGCCTGCAAAAATAATCCTGTGTGCGTCTTTGAAATGTGAGTGTGGTTTCCCTTTCCTCCTACCTTTGATGATGGGCTGTCTATCCAACATCTGTGTGCAGTTTGAAGTAGTCGCGAGTGCGGCACTACCGCGAGTATTGTTTGTACTGCAAGCAGCAATAACTTGGGCACTATGCTGGTAACTGGAAGTAGTTAAAATGTAAATATAATATTTAATTTGCAATTTATTGATTTATTCTTGGTAAATTATTTTATGTTAATGCTGCCATGGTAAAGTGATGTATATTATTTCTGATGGATATTTTTGGTTGTTTTGTTGTTACAGCACACACAAACTAATTTCCTGTAAACTGAACATTAAAGAAAAGAAAATTATCCATAAATGACCGTTTGCGGCTAACTGGACTAACTTGGACTGAAAGCTTGATGAAAAAATACAACACATATGCAGTAGTCCTCCCCAACACTTGTACACTACAGGTTTTGAACTGTATCCCGAATCCATACTATGTACTACTTCCAAACAGATTTTGATTGCAGTTTGTAGGGTGCTCACAATGGTAAAAGCAAAGCACAGAGGAAATCAAGAAACTGCTCGCAGCTGGACAAATGAAAATGAAATTGTGAGACAGCTCCAACACTTAATCTTTTTTTACCAAAAGCATACATTTTTACGTATCAGTGGAATTCTGGGGTAACAGTTTGATTGATGCCTGACCTATTGTATAAGTGAGTATTAGTATAACACAGTTAAGAGGTTATAGTGTAAAGAGAAGAGGAGTTAAACATAAAAATCTAATTAAAATTAAAACAACCACTGCAATACTACAACAAGATAGGAGAATTAAATGTGGACTCCTTAACATCAGATCTCTGTCCTCCAAAGCTGTTTTAGTAAATGAGTTAATATCAGACATAAGATTGATTTATTTTGTCTCACTGATACCTGGCTGTGTCCTGAAGAGTATGTTAGCCTAAATGAAGCTACTCCTCCAAGCCATATTAAAACTCACATTCCTCGAGGCAGCGGCAGGGGAGGTGGAGTTGCAGCCATTTTTGACTCAAGCCTTTTAATCAACCCTAAACCTAAACTCGACTATAACTCATTTGAAAGTGTTGTTCTCACTCTTTCTCACGAAAAATGGAAAACAGTGCAGCCAGTTTTATTTGTTATAGTATACCGCTCTCCTGGTCCTTACTCCGAATTTATAGCTGAGTTCTCGGAGTTTCTATCAGGTTTAGTCCTTAAAGCAGATAAAGTAATTATTGTAGGTGACTTTAATGTTCATGTTGACATTGATAATGACAGCCTTAGCATTGCGTTTATCTCAGTATTAGACTCAGTTGGCTTCCATCAGAATGTGCATGAACCGACTCACTGTTTTAAGCACACCCTCGACCTTGTTCTGACATATGGCATTGAAATTGAAGACCTAATAGTCTCCTCATAGAATCCTCTTTTATCGGACCATCATTTAATAACTTTTGAATTCATATTACCAGACTACCAGCCAGTAGGCAAAAATTCTTATACCAGACTCCTGTCTGATAGTGCTGTAGCTAAATTTAAGGATATGATCCCATCAGCATTTAATTCAGTGCCATGTCTCAATAAAACAGAGGACTCCTATGCTAACCTTTGTCCCTCCCAAATTGACTACCTGGTTGATAGTGCCACAGGTTCATTGCGTATGACACTTGACTCTGTTGCTCCCCTAAAAAAGAAGATAATTAAACAGAGGAGGTTAGCTTAAATTCATTGCGAATATTCTCCAGTTGCTCCAGAACGCTGCAGCACGTGTTCTGACAAAAACGAGGAAGAGAGATGATATTTCTCCAATATTAGCCACTCTGCACTGGCTCCCTGTAAAGTTTAGAATAGTATTTAAAATTCTCCTCCTTACTTACAAAGCCATAAATGGCCAGGCACCTTCTTATCTTAAAGAGCTCATAGTACCGTATTACCCCACTCGAACACTGCGTTCCCAGAATGCAGGCTTACTTACGGTTCCTAAAGTCTCCAAAAGCAGAACAGGAGCCAGAGCATTTAGCTATCAAGCTCCTCTCCTGTGGAACCATCTTCCAGTCTTTGTCCGGGAGGCAGACACTGTCTCTACATTTAAGAATAGGCTTAAAACTTTCCTTTTTAATAAAGCCTATAGTTAGGGTTGGCTCAGGCTTGTCCTGGACCAGCCCCTAGTTATGCTGCTATAGCACTAGACTGTCGGGGGACCTCCAAAGACACACCGAGCTCCTCTGTCCCTCTCTCCCTCTCCATCTGCACGCTTTCATGACCTACCATGGCGTGTTACTAACTGAGCTCCATCCCTGGAGTCTCTGTGCTTTGTCATCTCGCAGGTTCCCATGGACAGTGGCTGTATCTGGATTGTGGATTACAGCTACATCTCCTGCCATGACCCTGCCTGACATCCACTGCAACTGCTACTACTGTTATTACATCCACTGTCACTGTTACTGTGACTGCATGTCTGTCTGTCTCTCTCTGTCTGTCTGTCTCACTCTCTCGCTCTCCCTCTCTCACCCAACCGGTCGAGGCAGATAGCCGCCCACCCAGAGCCTGGTTCTGCCTGAGGTTTCTGCCTGTTAAAAGGAAGTTTTTCCTCACCGCTGTCGCCAAGTGCTTGCTCATGAGGGAATTGTTGGGCCTCTGTAGATAAAAGAGCTCGGCTTGTACCAGCTCTATATGGAAAGTGTCCTGAGACAACTTTTGTTGTGATTTGGCGCTATACAAATAAAACTGAATTGAATTGAATTGAATTGAATTGAATTGAATTGAATTGAATTGAATAGTGGAACAAAGGCTGAGTGGATTGGCTGTAGTGATATGGAGATGCTGAGTGGACTGGTTGTGGTGGTATGGAGATGCTGAGTGGACTGGTTATAGTGGGACAGAGAAGCTGAGTGCACTGTTTACAGTGAGGCATAGAGGTTGAGTGACTTATGTTGTGAGAACGAATGAGTAGAGAAGTTGAATCTAGAGCAGTCCAGTTTGCCAGAAAAAAAATGTTGGCATCATTTGCTTCTGCAAACCATGGATAAGTTACATTTGTATGTTTCCTATCATATCAATGTTTCTACAGTAGGTATCAAAGTGACTTAATTAACATTACTGGTACATGTATATGAGCTGAGTTTCTCTCATCATTAGGAGGGTTTTGCCTTGGCCAATGGTCTCCAGAGGGGCTCCGCCTTCAGCATCAGCCTCCTGTGCCATTCCCCCCATCAGTTCAGCTCTCAGGCCGTCTACCTGAGGTCTCCTGCACTGTCCCCATCCTATCCTCAGGCTGCTTGCCTATGGTTACCTGCTCCATCATTGTCTAGCCCTAAATTCTTCAGTTCCTTGACCACTTTCCTCTAAGTCGGTACAAGCTATGTCTGTGTTGTGGGAGCACTGCATTTGGTTCTTAAACTCTCTCTTATACAAGGCACTGAAAACCCAACTGCTCTAGCTCATAGATAGATATACTTAGAATCCTTCAGTGTGATGAACTGTACGACTGGATGCAGGGCTGGAAAATCTTTTATACACTTACATATATTATTTCCTTCCTTGCAATCTGTGCTCTTCAGTACCATTTCCAATTGCAAACAGGCCTGAGAATGTAAATTCCATTCTGTTTTTGTTCATACATTCAGTAGTGTGCAGTGCGCCTAAATATATTTTTCATTTACACTTTCACCTTACTTGCTTACCCTTTCTTTCTCTTTCTTTTTTTCAGCCTGCGCAGTGTTTTTTCACCTCTCATTCAGGCATGTTGCATAAAACCAATTTTCTGACAGGCGTGTAGGGATTATGGTGATAATGAAACAGCAATAGGCGAGGTGAATGTTAAAACAAGATAAGTGCAGACACATAAAGTGAGTGGATGTTCTGTTCTCAGGAAAATGAGGATTTTATCCTGCTGGTGAGTAGAGTATGTTGAACTGGATGCAGTCCTATACATATGTATGTATTTGCAGGAACTACATGCAGAAATTCAATATCAATACGAAGCAGAATCGAGAAACACGGTGATGGTATGATAATACTAGGACTGTTCTCTGCGCCATACTGGGAATGCTAAGATGATATTATAATTACAAGCAACATCCAAAGTAAACCAAGCACAATTGTCTTTCCAAATAGTTATCTATGTCTCTGGTGGATTCAACATCATCAGACGGATAGAGGCAGATTATGTTTCTATGTCTCGTTTTTCAGTAAACCAGTCTCCAATATCTGAATCTCATAATTACATTACAAGTTGGATGACACTGAACAACACACTACACACAGTTTTTAATAGTCACCACTGAATGAATAAGGATCAAACTGGGAAGTAAGTGATAATTAAGAAGTAATTTATGAGTAGCTCTAAATCAATACCTATATAATAGACAATAATAATGATAATCCAAAAAGAGAAGATTTTGAGATTATGTGTTAATACAACTGTGTGTAATAATTATAATAACAATAATTAGGTGTCTGTGATATCTTTTATCTTTGATATCTTTTAGCATTTTAGCATCCCTAAGCTCATTGTTTTGGTTTCATGGATCGACTTGAGTGTTTTGGTCAGTCAAAGTGCTTTCATCAGCCTTGTTTACATACAGCAGCCTGCTGCTCTGACTAACTCACTGTAATGTCTGCGTGACATCTAACTACTAAGGAGGACACTCAAAATCCTTGGAACACTCAGTGGTGGCTAATGCACTGCTCAAATCAGGAAAAACATACAAAATGTTCCACGACTGCTAGAAATTCCATTCATTACATCTCGCCCTCAAAGATAACTAAAGATAAAGATAAAGAAGATAAAGATAAAGATATCACTTGAGTACCAAATGTCTTTTTTTCTGAGCATTTTTTTCCCCTTTTTTGTACTTTTTTTTAACTCACTCAGCCTGAGTGAGTGACAGTAATTGTCCCTGTTTCAATCCCAGAATCCTTGAACACCTCTACAGCAACCAGCTACCTAGATGTAAGTGCGTGTTTCAGTACTGTGGGTGCATTCAACAGGTGACATCTGTTTCAGCTGTACTGTCCTCATTGAGCCATGTCCACCACATTTAATCTAAGAGTGGGACAAGCTCCTTGGACAATACCTGGTGTCCAGGTTCATGAGAACAGTGTCTCCTGTTTCAGCAAATGTAGATTTCTTGTCTTGTTCCTACAATTGCAGTGATGTTTGTCTCTGCTTGGTAGCTACATCTGCTTGCCTGATTTCTTCATCATCTGGCCATTTTGGGTCTATGTGCTCAGACAGGATGGGTAAAGTCTGAATTTTACTACCCATCAGCAGCTCTGCAGGAATGACTTGAGGAAGAAGACATGGTCCTGTTTAGCAGCAGGGCCAGGAGGGGGTCCTACTGCCTCAGAATCCCACTTGTACAGCCCTCTCATCATGTCCATTACTCTGGGCATAATACAGACTAGATTTTACATGGATAAAATCATATTTATCACTATATGGTCTGACATTCTCTGAAACAAGCTGAGGTCCATTATCACTAACACTTTTGGGATACCACACCATGCAAAGGTGACTGTTAGCTTTTCTATAATCTGGCTCCTGGTTGGTACAGGTATGTGTAAGATCCTTAAGCACCTGGTGTAGTCGACTGACACCACCAGATAGGAGTGTCCATTGTACTGAGTGTATACTCCCTACCTTTTGCCATGGTCTGGAAGGTTATACAGTTGGCATTAATAGCTCTTTCCTCTATGTGGTTCTGTTCTCTCATAGAGGGGGGAATCAGGGGAATCTGGTAAAATCCACTGGCAAAGCCTAATGATGTGAACACTTTAGACCCTGATAGCGTGGAATGATTTCTGTCTGTGGGTAGCACATACTTTTTCCAGTTTAATTTCCTTAGGTCTACACTGCCCCAGACCTCTTTTCTGTTAAGCTTTAGGACAAAGAACATCTTAGCACACCACAGTGTAGGCTGTGTCACCTTCTCAATGATGCTCAATACTCCTTTTCCAAACAGTGCAACTCTTTGTTTACTAGAAGCATAAGTGGCAGTGGTGTGTACCTAGCAGTGTGCACTGCATATGACTGAGTGTCTTCCTTGAGAAAGATTTAACAGGTTCAGGTTTTAGCAAGACATCAGAAATGTCTTCACTTACGACACTCACAATTGTCTCTCTATCGAGCTTAAGTTAGGGGTAACTTTCCAGTGTCGGGAGTAACAATCCATCTATCTGGCTTGCTGCCTTGAACTTCCCGCAGTGTTTTTGTAAGACAGACCCATGCCCAATGTCCTCACTTGTTGCACTTTTATATGTAATCTTAAAAGCATGGCATTTCTTTTATCATAGTGCTGGGTACTTGTTTGACTAGGTTTGTTTAGCCACCTCCTCAGACTGCTGCATTTGCTGGGGAACCTGTGCTAATGTCAAGTCTGTGGTGAGCTGTAGCTTCTGAGACCACTCCTTATTTCAGATGCCTATGACCCTTCTATCACAGATGTGTTCATCCTTTTTGTCATTAAACTGACAGCTTTCCACACTCACAGTCCTTGTGAATTTCTTGAATGTGTTTCTTATGTTCCTCCTCCTCAAACGAGAAGGAGCTGAATTTCTTTTCAGCTTTGTTGACCATGGCCTAAAAGAGCAAGCATACCTTGACTTCCCTGTCGTCTCTGTTTATCTTGGAGGCTATCCTGAAGCGCAAGAATATTTGTGTCCACTGAAGCTATTCTCCCGGAGCTTAAACTCCTCTGGACAATTCTGGTACCATATAATGTCTTCTTGACATAGAACTATTTTCTGAGGACACTCAGAAAATTCAGAACACACAGCTGTATTTAATGCACTGCTCAGCACAGAAAGAAAACACACACACCAAAGGAGAGTCTGTATCTGAGTAGTCTGATATCTTGCTTGTGGTATCTCAGTAAAACCTCTGGATGCACCACTTTGAGATGGCACAAAAATAGTGACTAATATATGAGTAATTATAAATGAATGGGTAGGTACTAGGCTTTTGCTAATGAGCATTTGTGTCAGAATTCACCACCAAAAGGGAACAAATCATTAAGAAAATGGCTAGTGGGCATATTTACAGGTATTTGGCACCTAACCATTACTGTTGCACTAACATGGTACGTCAAAGTCTGTTCTCATATCAGCTATATAACCCTCATTTCAAAAATATTTAGGAAATGCTTATCAGGGATTTAACTCTGACATAAGCAGTTGTGTTATGAACAAATGCGAATGACATCCAAATTTGTGCAGTAAATCTACATTTCTTTTAGTAGTTGACCTGTCCCCTGCTTTACAAAACTTGCCAAAAAATTCAGAAAAACTAGCCACTCATCTCAGAGTAATAAGTTCGAGTAAAACTGGAACACATAGATGTCATTCAAATTCTACTTATGTAGTTTAGTTTAGTTAGTTTTAATCAACTGAGAGGAGCCTGCAAGTAGCTTTACTAATTTGTGCTATTATAGCTCTCCCTTGAAATCTGCTTCTCTTTTGTTCCATTAAGAATTACCTTTCCTCATGCATTAATTATTGTTCATTCTCACAGAAAGAAGCAAAATATTTATGGATGCAGTGTAAAGGATCTTCTGTCCTTGGGCAAGCTTCTGTAAAGGCTGAGAAAGAAACTGGAGTTTCCAAAAAGCCATGTGAAAAGTCAAGGGCAAGAAGAAGGAGACTGTGTATAAAGGTGTGCATACTGGCACTGCGCTCTGTGAGGTGTTCATGTTTATATGCATGTGTGTGCAACTGTGTGTGTCTTTGAGTGGTGAATCAAAGGCCTTATGTGCAGGGCTGCACTGAGCTGATAGCTGACCCATCAAGCGTGGCCCACCTAAAGCAGGATAAAAAAACACCCACATCAGAAAAAGCCCCAGCAGAGAGAATTTCTAAAGTGTAGTGCTGCACTATGCACATCTAAAAGACCTACCTCAGCCACAAACACACACCTCAAATCGTCAGTCAACAATGGGCACTTCCAAAGGGAGCTGAGGAGAGAGAGAGAGAGAGAGAGAGAGAGAGAGAGAGAGAGAGAGAGAGAGAGAGAGAAGCAGACTTGTGTCCTTCACTCTTCAATCTCCAGCCTTTCATGCTTGAGTTGTATACTTCCTGTCAACAACACACTTGTACTTCATATTGTTTGAGTAGAAGCCAAAGTCCCCTCTAACCTATCTGTGAAGATCAGACAGATAGAGCACAGTCAAGTTCTGAGTACAGAGGTTCAGTTCTACCAGAGCTGGAGACCTGTGACTGAACTGAAGTCACAACAGGACTTGTGACTTGACTTAGACTTGACGACTGTGAGAAAATTATATATATATACACACACACACACACACACACACTCACATACATACATACATATCACTGCTGCCAGCTAATGTGCCAGCTAAATGAAGCTACCTAAAGCTAGCTGAAGGATGTGCATGGACTAAATTATTTTGCTTAGCTATTTTGGACCTAATTAATCTAATTAAGAGAGATTTGAATACTGTATTACAATGTAACAGCTTGAAATGATTTGTATACAAAGAATTGACTTTTTTTAAAGTCAATCCTTTATATATTTATTTATTTATTTTCAATTTAATCAGAATGTCACTTGAACATAATATTAGTAATCATATCACCATTTGACTGGTAATATAGTATGCCTGATGTGCAGTGTCTCTAAATTATTTCCCTCTTTGGTAGGAGACGAACTAAAGAATTCAGACAACGATCAGGCCTCATCCAGTGAAAATGACAATGAGAGCATTGTTGAAGAAATGAAGCAGCATGTAACAGATCAAGATTCAGATGGAGCCGACATGACCTTAAACACTCCTGTTGATGTTGTTGATGATGCCAAGCAGACAGATCCACACCTTGAAGAGGAAATATCTGATAATGATGACGATTTCATCACCAATGCAAACTATACCCCATGCTGTGATGAGTCCTCTGCACATTGAAGCAAAATGAATCCAAGGTGGAGAAACGTCTCAAAGGGATGTCATACAAGAGCAAAGGTGGCAAAGAAATAAGTGCAAAAGCTATGGGTCCTCCCTGCAACTCTAAGTTCTGTCAGTGAGTCTCAATTCAACACTGCCAAGCCATTACAGAACAGCAGCAGAAGTGGATACTTCAGAAGATTTTGGCAATGAACACCTCGGATGAACATTGGTTATACGTCTCCACTTTTCTCCACTCCACAAAGGTCAACATAAAGCAAAAGAAAGTTGCTGAGGGATCCGGACGCAGTTTATCATGGTCCTACCAACTGAAGCTTCAAGATGGAACAAGTCTCAAAGTGTGCAAGGCACTTTTTTCCTCTACACTTGGTCTCCCTGAAAGAACCATTAGATGCTGGCTTTGACAATTTGCCACATTAATAGGCATCAGTCAAGAACCCAGCAACGTAGAGCTGGAAGAAGAAGTGAGGAGATGCCTCCTCAGCATTATGTTAAGTTAGTGTGTTTGTTATGCTTTATTGTTGACAGAACTGAAGGTGTTAAATTATTCAAGTCACAGAGGCAAGTCATTTTTTTCCCCTCATGTTACAAAATTGACAGACATTGTGATTAGTATGTCAATAGTTGTCATAACCTTGTAGAGTAAAAGAATTAAAAAATATATATTCAACATATGGCTCAGTTTGTTGTGTTTCCTGAAAAACTTGAAAAAAGGACTTAGGCAATTAAGAAGGTGACGATATGTAATATTGACAAAAAATATGTCAATTTGCACAAGATATTGCATGGATGTAATGGCAAGGTGTTAAAACATAAAAACACAGAGTAGTGCAAGTCAATGCAAAACAGTAAGTATGTAAAAAGACTGAAAATGATAGTGCTGAGGTAAGCAGTTCATCTCATTTCCGGTTGCTGCATTAGCTGTAGTGTACATCTGTTGCTGGTCTAGTCTGTCTTTTAAGCGGCTGCTAAGTTTACTTGTCTACACGCTTGTCTGCTCTGCTAGCTACACCAATTTAGCCTAGCAGCTAAGGATGACTTCTCTCTTTCCCTCTCACTCTCCTGCTTTCTCCTGTTCAGTCTGTCAGATTTTTAGCTACTCCTCTGCTTCCTTTAGTGATACTGGTACATGTAATAAATACAGTTTATTTTGTCAATTGGAAGCATGGCTCTCCACAATGGAAACCCAATCATTAACTGTAGGCAGCTAGGCCCCTGTAGCCAGTGCAGACCAACCAAGTGTAGCTCCAGCTAGCCGTCCCTGAGCAGCAGGGAAACCAGGGAGGTTGGGTGACTGTTCAAGGGTAGCATAGTCTCAAGCTCAAGCCCACTTCATGTTTCCAACAGGTTCTCCTCACTCGGCAACACACCTGCGCTAGCGACACCAGCGATCATTGTCAGTACAGTACAGTACAGTAAGACTGTTATTCATGTTGGTGGTAATGGCACCCAGTTATCCCAGTCGGAGGTCACTGACATTAATGCGGAATTGGTGTGTACATATTTCAAGACAATGTCAGACTCCATACCTGGTCTGATTAGGAGTGACGGCATCCATCCCACTTTGGACGGAGCAGCTTTCATCTCTAGAAATCTGTCAAATTTTATTAGTGAACCAAACCCGTGACAACTGAGTTGAGACCAGGAGGTAGAGCTGCAGTCCTACACCCTCCTCAGCTCATCTTTGTCCCCTGATCTAAAGACCCTCTTCTTCTCATTCATAGGGCTTTCCATTAGAGCTGTCTGTCCTCTAAAGCTATACGAGTAAATGAGTTAATATTAGACCACCATATTAATTTATTTTGTCTGACTGAAGCCTGGATGTGTCATGAAGAGTATATTAGCCTAATAAAGCTAGTCCTCCCAGCCATACTAATACTAACATTCCTCGAGGCAGTGGCTGAGGTGGAGTTGCCATTTTTGACTCAGGCCTACTGGAAGACCGTGCAGGTGGTTTTATTTGTTATCGTGTACCACTCTCCTGGTCCATATTTGGAGTTTATATCTGAGTTCTCTACTTCTCTCTAGTTTCTATCAGGTTTAGTCCTTAAAACAGATAAATATAGGTGATTTTAATGTACATGTGGACGTTGATAATGACAGCCTTAGTACTGCATTTATCTCATTATTAGACTCAGTTGGCTTCCATCAGAATGTACACAAATGTACAGTCTTAACCATACTCTCGACCTTGTTCTGATATAAGGCATTAAAATTGAACACTTAATAGTCTCCTCACAGAATCCTTTTATCTGACCATCATCTAACAACTTTTGAATTCATGTTATCAGACTACCCACCATTAGCCAAAAATTCCTATCCGATAATGCTGTAGTTAAATTTAAGGATATGATCCCATCAACATTTAATTCAGTGCCATGTCCCAATGACATGTATGACTCTGGAAGTGTAAGATAAAAAAACAGGAGAGGTTGGTTTCATGGTATATGCCCCAAACCCTCAAATTAAAGCAAACTTCATGAAAAGTAGAAAGGAAATGGCATTCCACCGGTTTGGAAGAATTTTGTTTCACCTGGCAAGACAATCTTAAAACATACAGGAAGGCCCTCCGCAGTGCTCGAGCAGCCTATTACTCTTCACTAATAGAGGAATTTAAGAGCATGAAAGACCCTCTTGTTCTCATTCAGTAGGGCTTTCAGTTCCAGGAATACCCAGGGTATAATGTTTGGGAAACACCATACCTTCCTGGTAGCCACAGTGTTTTCCACACAGAAGGTAATCTAGTCCATGATGCATTTTATCAAACTATCAGTGTCCTCCTTGTGTGGACTGCACAAAGCTTTCCAGTCAGTCGTTTCAAAGCAGTCCCTCAGTGCCATGCTGGACTCCTCTGACCATCTTCTCGCATACCTGATGGTTGGTGGTTGTATCCTTTGTGTTTATATACAATAAGTCCAGTTTTCTATTGTTTCTGGTGTGGCAGGAGCTGCTGTAACAAGCTGCCACTCATGTGGCACCATTTTGATAAAGAAAAAGAATTAATAAAAAAATCAATTTATTTTGCACCATGTTTGCCCAAGCTTAGACGGGTTCCAGTTTTGCAAAGCAGAAGTAAACAAACACAGCTAATGGTAAAATAACAGACGCAGACCTGAACAATTTTATGAAAGATGGACATTAACCTGAGAGATGGGTAACACCTACCTGACAACTGGAAGGAACCAGATTCCAACATGAGTTGGAGCTCATCCTCGTGGTACTTCTGTTGCTTTGGAAGTATAATGTTATCCTTGTTATCCCTCCTTCAATCAAGCTGGGTGTTTTTTCATGAAATTTGACAAAATTTAATGCTTATGTTTGTTTGGTCATATTGTGAATATTTCCCCCTCAGCAATAGCTGCATAAATTCTAGAAAATATGCCAAAATTTTACTTTGACTGACTTTTACTGACTTCTTTTTTTTTTTTTTTTTTTTAACTTCTAGAGCTGACTGAACTGTTATCTGGGACTGATCATCTTAGAAAGACCAAGCTGGCCATTTTGGATTCCTCCAGTGGCTCCCATGCTGGGCTTAGCCAGGAGCCTCTGCCCCAATTTCTGAGTCAGCTAGTCTCCAACCTGCCAGCTTTCAGCCAGCTAGCCTTCAGTCTGCATTCTGGTCTATTAGCCTTCAGTCAGTTAGCTCCTTAGCACTTAAGTGAAAGGCTCAGGTTGGTGAGCCTGCACCCCTCCTGTCCTGTCAACCATCTGGACTGCTAACAACCTGCCAGACAACTGAATAGGCTAGCCACTGGCCCGTTAGCCTCCTTTCAACTCCAGTCAGCTAGCTGGTGTATGTTAATAATAACAATAATAATGCCTGGGCTCATGATTTCCCATCTTGTTTTCTGTATTTATTTTAATTTTCCTTAAACTTGAAAGTTTTAATTTTTAAAGACATATTTTATGGACAAATATTTAAAAGTTGTGGATGACCCCTGCGACCCCTGATATTTCACGTGTAGGGGAATTAAATTAATGTTGGTATTGCATTCGTTAATAAAATATCGGAGCACCACCTTCCTCAGCTAAGAAGGACTGTATGGAGACTGACTCCTGTAATGCTGATGTCATGATAACGAATGAACCAACAGTAAACCAGTCCGATAATCTGAAGGGTAAATTCTGGATATAGGGATCGTTTTTACTCAGCTCAAAAGGACACCATCTGACCACGACTTAAATAATAATAAAAAAAAAACCTTATTTATTAAACACAATTATGAATAATGAATAATGTATCATGAAGGGTACGACAGAGAATATAGGTGGTCTGAAACAACACAAGCAATTGCAGAGAGAAACTTATGGCAAACAATGGCAGAATGAGTTTGGCAATAGTGAGAAGTAGTTAAAGGGAAAACTGGGGACGCAAATGTAGAGTCAATTTACTGAACGAATGGTTAAGAGAATTTATGCAAATTTACAGTATCATAACCTTACGGACCAACTCTTATTCAAACCTGCTTAACATGCCTACTTAGTCAGCAACGCTCCTGTTTGATGCCTGCTCCGAACTGACACGAAGACTCCAAGCTGTGTCCGTGGCTCCGATCTGCGCGGCAGTCTGCTGGACGAATCGAGCAAACCACGGTGGCGAGCCGGTGTTGGAAAGGGATGTTTCAGAGGCTGGAACTCTCCGGTGTCGGTTACAGACGAGGAGCGGCTTCTGATATTTGCCTAGCCCGAGCCAGCGGGTTAGCAGATGGCTGCAGGACTTCGTAATAGTTGGTGACCGTGAAACAGGACTTTAGATTCCTAACAATAAGATTGAATGTCTCTTCGATGGCCGGTCGAAAAGTGCCTCCAAAATTATTATTAAGTGAGTAGAATTTTACACAAAAACAAAACAAATCAAATCATGTGGCTTAATGTGGCAAGCAAAAATTAAAGTTTCACGAAGAGAAAACAAAAGAAAATACGTCTTCTGAAGAATGACACTCAGCGTGACTATGAGCAGCAACAAAAAGAAGACAAGACGAACGCAAAAACAGAGCAGAACGAAGGCTAAAAAAACTAGAATAGAAACTTAGACTGAAAAGGAAAATTAAGACTAGAAGAAGACAAATGGAAGACTAAGACAAGACAGACTAACAGACTAACAGACTAAACAGACTAAAACAAACTAACAAGACAGACTAAACTGTCCGCTGCATGCGGCAGATGGTTTTTCTCGCTCCAAGGCGTGTCTAATCACCGATAGGCTGTCGCACATGTGGGATGGTTCGTAGGCGCGCGACGTTATTTCATCTTGTAAGGTGAGGATTAATTAATGATTCATACCAGGGGCTCATCTGCTTCTCACTATGGTCAATCACATATGTTTTGAATGGACAATTTTCAATGGCATTTCAACATTGTTCACAACATGCGTTAGGCAATTCTTATGAGTGGCTGACAACGTTAAATGATGACTCATGATAATGGAATCATGATAAATTTCTAATACTCATCCTAATATATATGATGACTCAAGGTACAACTAACACAAAATAAAGAAATAAAGAAGGGAAGACTATATTTGCCCAAAATGATCATCACTATAACGGTTACTTATTAATAAATGTATCACGTCAAGCGTATTCAACCTAACCGTTACGAACCTCTAGATGGCAGTATGGTTCCATGATAAAAACTCAGACAAACTTGGAAGAAAAGTTAAAATCACAGCTTTGTCATTCTACAAGCTACAAACACCGAAAAAGCATTGATATCACACAGATTACGGGCTTGACACCGTAAGAAAATCCAAAGTGAGATCAAACATAGAGAATTGGTTATCCTGGTATACTGGAGAACAAGACATACAGATCTACAAAACAGTTTGTTTCAGGAATGTCTAATTTACAACCCATCATGTGGATTCCTCTGAGGTCTGGCATTTGTTCACCCAGACAGCTTTATTGTCCGTATCTCCCATGGAGCTATCAAGAAAGAATTAGCACATCCATGGGAAACATGGAGCAAAAAGGCAACCTTGTCTCCTGTGTCTCTTGCTCCCCCGAAAGTGTGTGGAGGAGATGTCTCTGAGCCAGACATCTTGTCTCTCTCCAAATTAGCGCCATCCCTGTAACAGTTCAAATGGTCAATAGCTCTTGAAATTTGGGGTGTTTTACAACTCCATTTCTCCTGAAGGAATGCAGAGAGGGTAAGGAAAGGTCAGTTAGAGGCCAGTTCTGCTACACACGGATACACTCTGCTCTGGCCTACTGACAGAAAAATCCTGCTTCGCCCTACCAATAGAAAAAGCCTGCTGGCAGCTAAAGCTAACTAGCACCAAGATGCCTCCTTTCTCCACAGATGACCTCTACAAACTTCTGCAGCAGGTTGCAGCGTTGGAAACTAAAGTTCAGCGTCTAGAAATAAACGCAGAATTGAATGGACCTTGTGGAAATGACAGCACTTTGCCACTGACTCAAAACAGCGGACTGGAGAATGCTAACATCCAGCTAATTAGCTCTGATACAGCTCCCACGAAACTAAAGGGCTGTGTACCGGGTAATAAATCTGCCGGTATTAGTCCTTCCTGGAATGCTCTCGGGGCAAAGCCCAAGAGTAAATCAGCTGATATGGGGAGATGTCCAACAGGTAGAACCCAGCGCCCAGAGATCTATAATGCAACAGGCTGGCCTGCGTTATCATCCTCCTCAACACCTGTGCAGAGTAAGACTCAGCCGTGGATAAAAGCTAAAGGGAAGATGAGAAACAAAGCTCCCAAACCAGCTAGTGTGCAGTTACAAAATCGGTTTGCCCCACTACTGCAGGACCCTGGATCTCCAACCGAAAACCTGGATAACTTCTCGGACTCACAGAGAAGGGTAAGGCCTGACAGGAAGTCAGAAGCTAGAAAGCTACAAAGAAAGCTACTGACTGGTCCTGAGACTCTGGTTGTTGGTGATTCTGCTATTAAAGATGTGGGAAGGATGTATAGCAGAAACACAAAAGTGTTGTGCTTTCCTGATGATACAGTCTCCAACATGACCAACAGAATCCTCAGTATTGTTGCAGAAATTCTAACTTTGAAATACCTTGTACTGCACACAGGGGCAAATGATATTGCGAAACAACAATCTGAAGTGCTCAAACAGGATTTAGGTAAACTGCTAAATGCAGTGAGCTCTCTGAATGCTGAAGTCTTCTTCAGTGGGCCTTTACCACCAGTCAGAGGAGGAGCAGAGAGATTCAGCAGATTGTTGGCAGTAAACAGATGGCTTTCAACTGCATGTGATGTCCACTCAGTGCATTTTATTGACAATTTCAACTTTTTCTGGGACCGCAGACATTTTTTCAAAGGAGACAGACTTTCCCTAAACAAGTCAGGAGTAAAACTTTTTGCCTCCAACCTATCTTTCTTTCTGCGTCACATTGTTCCCACTCCCAAGGACAAGAGACAAGAGGAATCCAAACAAAAGCAGCAAACACCAAAACATGAAGAACTCTCCCCCCTCCTGTATGCTCTAACCATGAGGGATGCCAGAGCAAAAAAGGGGATGCCTCATGTCCTCCACCAGGGGCCACTGCTTGTGAGGATTCACCGACTCCAACCACTAAAACCCCACCTAGGTCACCATCTCCAACTGCCCAAACTCCATCTAGCTCATGATCTTCACTGGGTATCCCATCACCCTCCTCCCCCCTGCTGGAGTTTACTGACCAAATGAACAAACTTGTCAGTGCTGGCATCAGGATTACTCCTCGCCCATCTAGGATCCTGTCTCCCCAAATTCCACCCGCCCCCTACAACCACCCTGTCCCCCTCCACCACCACAGTGCCGATGGGCACCACCTCCACCCCCTCAATGGCTTGATCTGAATCTACTCCAGTCCCCTAGTAAGAGCCCAGCCCAGCCACCTATTTGTGTTGGTAACTGATGTGTTCTGGGTCCAGCTTTTAAGGCAAATGTTATGCCTGACTTTTCCAAGGAAAAGCCAGGGCCCATTGTGCCGGAAGCTTCATTGATTCACGTCTCAATAGGTAGGAGGAGAAGATCGGTCCATCTCTCCAGAAACATCACATCATCGAATGTACCATGTATTCCATGTCAGCCACAGCATGTTCTAAAACATGGGGAGGGGATGTTGGACTTTTTAGCACATTTAACTTAGCTCTTTTAAATGTTAGGTCTTTGGCAGGCAAATCATTATTAATCAATGACTTAATCATCAAGCACAAACTTGATTTTATGTTTTTAACTGAAACTTGGTTAGGACACGATAACAGCGCAGCAGTTCTCAATGAGTCAGCCCCTCCGAATTTCAGCTTCATAAGTGAAGTAGGAATGTATAAGAGAGGAGGTGGAGTCGCCATTTTATTTAATGATAGCATTCAATTCAATAGAGTCTCTTATGGTCAGTTTGAAACTTTTGAATATGTTGCCATTCAATCAAAGTCTCCCTGTCGATCAGTCTTCGTAACCATCTATAATCCCCCAAAATACAATGCAAAGTTTTCTAATGAGTTTGCCAATCTACTGTCTGTTGTTTGTATTGATTTTGACTGTGTCGTGTTAGTGGGTGACTTCAACATTCATGTTGATAATCTCAAAGATGGATGTGCTAAAGAACTTTTAAACATCCTGGATCATTTTGGCCTCTCAGCATGTAACACATTCAACACATAACAAAGGGCATATATTAGATTTGGTTATTTCCAAAGGGCTTAATATCTCTGAGGTTGTGGTGACGGATGTTGCTCTTTCTGATCATTACTGTGTGTCATTTAAAATGGCCACACCTACTTTTCTTAACAAAAGTGGAACAGAGGTAATCAAAAAGCATTATATTAATGATAACACCTGTGCAGTCTGCAGACAGGCAGAGCGCAGGTGGTGAAAAACCAAACTCCAGGTTCACTATGAGATTTACAAAAACAGTCTCCACACCTATAACCATGAACTAAAGAAGGCAAGGCAAGCATTCTTCTCAGAGATTATCAACAGAAACTGTAATAATGCACGCACTTTGTTTTCTGTTGTGGATAGACTGACAAACCCCACAGCATCAGTCCCTCCTGAGCTGCTATCCTACAAGTCATGCAATGATTTTGCAGCCTTTTTTACAGATAAAATTTCAAGGATAAGACAAACAGTGTGCAGCTCCAGCTCAGGCAAAATGATAAGTCCATCTGTTCCTTCTTGTTCTCCAGTTAATCTAGCACATTTTAACCTTCTAGATCATACAAGGCTGACAGAAACTGTATCACAGTTAAAATCCACAACATGCTGCCTTGATACTCTACCAACAAACTCTTTTAAAAATGTTTTCAATTGCTTAGCTCCAGATGTATTGCAGATAATAAATAATTCTCTTCAGTCTGGTTTCCCTAGGCCTTGAAAACAGCAGTAATAAAACCTCTCCTAAAAAAGACTAATCTGGATGCTTCAGTAATAAGTAACTACAGGCCAATATCAAATCTACCCTTTCTCGGAAAAATTATTGAAAGGGTTGTTTTTCAACAAACGCATGCTTTCATGATGCAGAACAATCTTTTTAATGCATTTCAGTCTGGATTTCGTCTACACCACAGCACTGAGACTGTACTTATCAAAGTTTTAAATGACATACATCTGAATAATAATGCTTCCAAAACCTCAGTCTTAGTATTATTAGATCTCAGTGCTGCCTTTGATACGGTTGATCATGATATACTTCTTGACAGACTGGAAAAGTGGGTGGGACTTACTGGCACTGTATTACACTGGTTAAAATCCTATTTACAAGATAGAGACTACTTTGTGTCAATTGGTGAGCATGTGTCTAAATGAAAAAAGATGATGTGTGGGGTGCCACAAGGGTCCATTCTCGGACCACTTCTTTTCAATACCTACATGTTGCCCCTATCTCAGATTATAGAGCATCATAATATTTCTTATCATACTTATGCACTTTATATTTCTGTGTCATCACATGACTACAGTCCCTTATTTTCACTGAGTGAGTGTATTCATCAAATCAATGTGTGGATGTGCCAGAATTTTCTTCAGCTTAATGCAGATAAGACAGAAGTGATTGTATTTGGCCCCAAAAATGAAAGGTCAAAGGTCAGTGCTCACCTTAACGCCATGTCACCGACAACAACAGATAAAGCCAGAAATCTTGGTGTAATTATTGATTCTGACCTGAATTTTAACAACCATTTAAAGCTGATTACCAAATCAGCCTACTACCACCTGAAAAATATAACCAGAATTAAGGGATGTCTGTCCAAAGAAGACATTGAAAAACTTGTTCATGCATTTATTTTCAGTAGGTTGGACTATTGCAATGGAATCTTTACTGGCCTAAACAAAAAATCAATTAGGCAACTACAGCTGATTCAAAATACTGCTGCACGAGTCCTTACAAACACCAGAAAAATGGACCACATCACACCAGTCCTCAGATCACTACATTGGCTTCCTGTGAGTCAAAGAATAGACTTCAAAATCTTACTGTTGGTCTACAAAGCATTAAATGGCCTAGGACCAAAATATATTCTAGATTTATTAACTCCATAGAAAGTATCCAGACCTCTCAGGTCATCAGGGACAGGTCTATTGTGTGTTCCCAGAATGAGAACCAAACAAAGTGAAGCAGCTTTCAGTTACTATGCTCCTCACCTGTGGAACATTCTCCCTGCACACCTAAGGTCTGCACCAACTGTCAGCTCATTTAAATCAGGGTTGAAAACATTATTATTTGCTACAGCTTTTAATTAAAGTAAATATATTTGCTCCATGACTTCTTAATCATTCCATTCTTCAAATGGAAAGAACCTGGTACCACAACAAACCTGGCAAGAGAGGGCTGCCCACCAAAACTCACAGATCGGGCAATGAGGGCATTAACCAGAGAGGCAGCACAGAGACCAAAGGTAACCCTGAAGGAGTTGCAGACTTCCACAGCAAAGAGTGGAGTATCTGTCCATAGGACCACAATAAGCCGCACACTCCATAGAGCTGCACTTTATGGAAGAATGGCCAGAAAAAAGCCATTACTTACTTAAGACTTTTTTTTTTTTAAAGACTTTTTGCCTTGAGGAATGGGCAAAAATCCCAGTGGCAAGATGTGGCAAGCTCATAGAGACTCGTCCAAAGCGACTTGCAGTTGTGACAGCAGCAAAAGGTGGCTCTACAAAGTACTGACTTTCGGGGGGTGAATAGTTATGCACGCTGAAATTTTCTGTTATTTTGTCCTATTTGTTGTTTGCTTCACAATAAAAAATATATAAATCACATCTTCAAGTTGTAGGCATGTTCTGTAAAAGAAATGATGCAAACAATCCATTTTCAATTCCAGGTTGTGAGGCAACAAAACATGAAAAATGCCAAGGGGTGAATTATTTTACAAGCCACTGTATGCCCCTGGTTATCTGGCCGTTTTTATTTTTTAAGAAGGCCCCTTTATTAACTGAGTTTGATACCCCTGCTTTAGATCATAAAATAGTCTGGACTTTCCACCCCACTTCCTCCCCTGCAATTCATTCACTATACGCTGCATTTCGTGGCTTTCTCTTATGTATTAATATTACATTTCTCTGTTTACCTGATACCTGTATCTACAGCCTGTTTCTGCCTGCCTGACCTGCATGTTTTACCTTTTGCCTATTAATTTGACTTTGGACTCCTACCTGCTCCTTATTGGACTTGTTTACCAGTATAAGGCTACTTTCTGGTTTTGACCCTCACTTGGCTCACTTACTCCATAAGCCTATGTACCTGAGTTTATCCTATTAAATCACTGACGTGTACCAGATATGCTGCAGTTGTTTCCATTTGTTTCCTTTCTATGTTACCCTGCTTGCACATCAGTTGTGACAGTGTCACTGCATGTTTTTTCACACCAGTGCCCAGGTTGACAGTGGCAGGAACAATCACAGCCGGATAATACAGTCATGACTCCCCCGCTGATGAATTAGGTGCAATGCTATGTTTCTCCACTCCCCTAGAGTGATGTTAAGTGAGGCTCCACATGGAAATCTTATAATTGAACCTCTCTCAGGTTTTTGCTGTTTTTTCTGAGGACTACATTGTAGCCGAACAGGTGAAGAAAAACAGCCAGGGAGGAAAACATTTGTCACTGATCTGTTCTCCCCACACAGGTTCAGACTTAATCATATGTAATTCTTTTGCAATTTATACCCATAGTCAAAGGTAACTAAAAAGATTTATCAGCATTACAACTTTATAGAAATGGAGTGGAAAATGATGAACAGACTTCACTGGTCTAAAGAAAGAAGTGATGTAGAATAAGACTGTTAGATAAAAATATTTATGAACTTTAAAGACTCTGTGTAGCATTTTTATGTGATAATGTCATCATCGTCAACATGATTAGGCTGGTATCTGTTTTTGCACATTTTATGTGTTGCCTTCAAGTGTTCATTGTCAGAGCCATGTCAACATATCTGTCTACCACCCTTTTAATACCACAACTGGGGACGTCAAATTCAGACATTTCACATTTTACATATATGCGCTTTAATACAAACATTGCCCTACATTTAACATTGTGTTTATTCATTGTGACATTACACTGTATTACATATTGTTAGTTGGTTGTGACATCAGGTTATTTGGTTTTGTCATTGCAACGTGCTACTTTTTCTTTATTCATTGTGACATCATATGGTACTACATCTTTTAATGACATGTACTACATTTTACTTTGTCATTGTGATATCATATAATGCTACATTTTGACAATTTACTGTGACATTAGGTTGTACGACTTTTTCATTGGGCAGCACGGTGGTGCAGCAGGTAGTGCGTGTACATTCCCGTGCTTGCATGGGTTCTCTCTGGCACTCCGGCTTCCTCCCACAGACCTAAAACATGCTCATTAAGTTAATTAAGATTGCCCTTAGGTGTGAGTGTGTGACTGAATGTTTGTATGTCTGTGTATGTTGTCCTGCAATCGACTGGCGACCGGTCCAGGGTGTACCCCGCCTCTCGCCCGTTGACAGCTGGGATAGGCTCTAGCCCCCCGCAACCCTGAAAGGGATAGGCGGGTATAGAAAATGAATGAATGACTTTTTTCATTGTCACATGTACTACATTTTGTTGATGCAGATATAGACACCACCTTTGCCTTTGAAGTCATTATTTGATTAATTGTGGCTCAAAACATCACATTCATCTGGTTAAATAACAAATCTATGTACAAGTACAAACAATCTCTATTTAGTCTATTTAGTGTACATATTCTGGGAGTAAAGCAAACAACTCCAGCAAAATCTGTATTCAGAATATTTCGTATTTAATATTTCTGAAGACTGAAATAGAGTCTCTGGGGCTTTTTCGCCCTGACAAAAACACTCTTCTAAAGAAAAAAAAGAACCCTTCTATTCTAGAGCATGGGCGTTGCCTGTCATGAGCATTTGGGGCTGTTGCCCCAGTGATTTTTTCTTGAGTCCAGAATAATTCCCCACTAGGAGCAGTTTTTCACAAAATAATTTTGTATCTTCAGTGAATGGAATGGCAGCAAAACTGGTCAGAGAGGGTTTAAAGAAAAATGCATGGAAGTCTCTGTCAATCTTCAGTTGATGGGGATACTATGCCCAACGCTAGTGCAAAGGGTTGAAGCTGAAGCAGCGTTACTAACATCTCTTTTTTGTAGCCCTTCAAAACCTCAAAAGCAAGAGCAAATATGCTTTGTCTTTATCTGCTGTAATGTAAGCTTACTGTCACCCCATTTCCCAAAACGTTGGGACACTGTATAAAATTAGTAAACAGAATGTGATGTGAATGTGAACACTGAAATCCTATATTTAATTGAAAATAGCACAAAGACAACACAAAGAATGCTGAAACTGAGAAACTGTTTTTGAAAATTTTATCGTCATTCAGAATGTCATGGCAGCAATGTTTACCACTCTGTTGCATCACCTCTTCTTTTAATGACACTCTGGAAGCATTTAGGAACTGAGGAGACCAGTTGCTATAATTTGAAAGTGGAATGTTTTCCCATTCTTACTTGATGTATGATTTCAGCTGCTCAACAGTTCAGCGTCTCCTTTGCCATATTTACATTTCATAATGCACCAAACATTGTCAATGGGTGACAAGTTAGGACTGTAGGCAGACCAGTTTAGTAGCTGGACTCTTTTACTATGGAACCATGCTGCTGTACGTGCAGAACATGGTTTGACATTGTCTTGCTGAAATGAGCAAGGGTTTCCCTGAAAAAGACCTTATCTATTTGGTAGCATATGTTGCTCCCAAACCTGTCGTCCAGCGTTAATCGTGCCTTCAAAAAAGTGCAGGTTACCCATGCCGTGTGCATTTATGCACCCTCATACCATCACAGATGCTGGTTTTTGAACTGTGTGCCCATAACAAGCTGGATAGTCCCTCCTCTTTAGTCCACAGGACATAGCATCCAAAATGTCAAAAAAGAATTTCAAATTGACTCGTCAGACCACAGGACAGTTTTCCACTTCACCTCAGTCCATCTTAAATGAGCTCAGGACCAGGGAAGGTGGTGGTGTTTCTGGATCTGGTTTATATACAGAGTCCTTTTTGCATGATAGAGTTTCAACTTGCTTTTGCTGATACAATGATGAACTATGTACTGCAGGTAATGAACTGTCCAAATTCTTTGCACTTTTACATAAAGAAGCATTATTCTTCAATTGTTGCACTATTAATTGCCAGTATAGTCTGTCACAGACTGGCAAACCCCTCCCCATGTTTACTTCAGAAAGACTCTTGCTCTTTTTATAACCAATCATGTTACTAACCTATATCCAATAAACCTAAGTAATGGTGAGATGTTCCACTAGGTGTTTTCTTTTAGTATTTCACAGCTTTTCCAGTCTTTTGTTGCCACTTGTTGCAACTTTAAAACGTGTTGCTCGCATTATATTATAAATAAAGATATAATTTTCAAAAACAATAAGAGTTTTCACACTGTTTCACACTGAAAATGTGAACAATAAAGCACAGCCTAAATCTAACCATTGTATTGCTTGTTCAAATATGTTTTTTATTCTAAAAAAAAGCATCCATACAATTCAATGGATGTTAGAATTAATAGAATTTTAATTAGCCTACATTTAATTATTTTTACCTTTTCTTTTTGATACCATAAGCAAAGCAACACTACACTGAAATACGCAAACAATGCTGCTCTCTTGTATGAATTGCATTGATCAACGGGTGAGGATACTGATTTTACACTTTACAATTCGCATTTTTAAATGTTTGACATGGAAACATCAGCTAGAGATGGACTTCTCAGCTAACTCACGTTGTTTAAAAATTAGCATTAGCTTACATTAGCTAGCTCCAATTAAAATCTCCTAGTGACAGTCACCAGTTTAGCCGACAGAATCGACTCTCGTCAGCTAGCAATGAGATGCCTGCCTTTGTTTACTTCTGTGAAGAAGTTGCCATTGTTCTGTGCTCCTCAGATTTGACAGGCAGTTAAATGCCTTCAATAGCAAGAACCCATGTTTATAAAAATAATGTTATTTATTGAAAAATGAATAAAGATTTTATCAGTTCTTTTTTCCACAGGTAATATTTTCTCATGTTTTAGTCCACGTAGGCAGGAATTGTGGTTCATATCAAGTGGATCCATCAGCAATGATTTTTCAACCAAATCAGGAAAATTTACTCTTTGTGTCACTTTGTGTATTTTGCGTTTGTCAGTTTTCCATATATGCCTTGTAATGCTAGTGGGTATCTGATATCTATCATTTTGGTTTGAAACATTTCAGTGGCTAGAATATTAATGTGCAGACTATAAGGTAGATAAAATACAAACCTTTCCCTCCTCCAGTTTTCCCATTTTTAAGCAATTATGCAGCCCTCACAAAAAATGCATAGAAACAGTCTATTTAGAAGTGTGAAGTATTTTGACGGAGAAGGTTCTGTTCTAAGTCCTTGATAGTTAACAGTCCAGCCAAATCCCCTGTTCTAAATACACATTGTTTAAAATTACATAACTGGACAACTTGAAATTAGAATTAAAATGATAACTCATCTTATTATTGATATTACTTATACATGTTTCTACTTGTTGTCTAGTTGCTGTTTTCATTTTGAATATTAAGCGGGGAGTCTCTTTGGTGACATAGGCCATTTTCTGAGCTTATTTGATATGCTGAAAAGCTTATCTAAATTGAACTGGTGACAAAAGAAAGAAACATGAGATGTTAAATGAGTAAATGAATGAGTAAATTTTGTATGTAAGAGAGGGAGAGACAGGATCCTGCCACTACAATAGACTTGTTCCAGGGCAGTGGCAGAGGAGTGCAGAGGTTGTTTTATTGAATGCTGCTGTCTATAGAGCTGTTTGACTGCTGTTCATTGAGCCGCTCACTGTCTGAGTGTAAACACTGGATTCATGAGGGAGAGGCAGAGGCAGCTTTTCTACAGATGAAAGGGAGATTGGCCTGGTTTAGCGTGGGCTATGCATCATGGGGATTTGAACAGATACAGTATCCTGCTGCAGTGCCTCTAAGCCAGCGAGGAAGCCACCAAGGGTCCCTGTAGCAACTGGTGATGTAATAAGTTAGCAGAAAGAATTTTTTTTTTTTTCATATTCAGCCATCCTGCTGTGTGGAATGCCTCAACAATACATAAATAAAACCAGCCATTCCATTCATGCCAACTGATGTTTGAAATGTCAATTGATTGCCATGATTTTATTCTACTGAATTTGTACACCTTGCCTCAGTTACTTCCAGTGAGATATTCTGTGACAATTCAAATTACATCTGGTTCCAATCCAGTATTAGGACAAAGCGTGAAATAGACCTGCCACTCCACCTTGTCAGTGTCATGTTTTGCCTTGCCAAGGCATAAGAAGAATACATTCTCATTCTGTGGCCAAGTTAGCAATAATAAATAATGTCCCGTTGCACTTTCAGGTGACGGTTGCAGTTTGGTTTGGTTTGGTTTAGGCACCAAAACTACTTGGTTGGGTTTACGAAAAGATCGTGGTTTGGTTTAAAACAAGTATGTTAGTTACATAGGTTAAATATGTTCTGTACAGTACATATGTGATAAGTTTAAGTGAATACAGGACCCAAATGCTACACCTAAGCAGAGAGGACAGAGACTGGGAAAGGCTCAATGTCTTTTAATCTTCCTTCCTTCCAACAGAGGCAGTAAAGGGATTTTAGAGTTTGGGTTGATCTTGAAGAGGAGGAGGTTAGACGGGCGATGATCCAGTTTCCTTCCAGGACGTGGACTGACAGGGCAGGGACAAGGACAGGTAAGGGCAAGGTGCCGTGGAGATGAATGGAAGATTCAAAATATAATGAGTGGAGATAATGCTGTGAAGGCAGGTCAGCCCGACCCGTCAGTCATGTCCCTGCACGGAGACACACGAACACTAGACAGACATGGTAGAGACAGACAAGTGACCATCTATCTTTCCCTCGACTCAGACCAGTTTCCCAGCACCTCTGCTGAAAAACATACCCACAGCATGATGCTGCCACCAGCATGTTTCATTGTGTGGGGATGGTGTTCTTGGGGGGGTGAGATGTGTTGGATTTGTACCAGACATAGTGTTTTCCTTGGTGGCCGAAAAGTTACATTTTAGTCTCATCTGACCAGAGCACCTTCCTCCATACATTTGGGGAGTCGTCCACATGCGTTTTGGCAAACTCAAAACATGCTTCCTTATTAACACTAAGTAATGACTTTTTTTCTGGCCACTCTCATAGCCCAACTCTATGGAGTGTACAGCTTATTGTCGTCCTATGGACAGATACTCCCTCCTTGCCCAGTCTGTGAGTTTTGGTGGGCGGCCCTCTCTTGGCAGGTTTTGTTGTGGTGACAAGTTCTTTCCATTTGAAGATGATGGTTGATTTTGATGTTGGTGTTGTGTGACCGAAATAAACAATTTTTATTCATTCATTCATGGTGCTCCGGGGATCATCAAAGATTGGATATTTTTTTTTAGCTAGTTCGTGACCAACATTTACAAAAAGTCATTGAAACTGTTAACAATTTCAGTTGGATTAGAGAGAATCCCCTCCTTACCATGAATCTCTAGCGCACCTGATGAACATTTGTTGCGATGCAGTAAATGGTTGATGAGGTTCCATGTTGACTTTATATCACTAGAGGCTTGAGTAAATTTATCTGAATAGATTTTGTTTGTTTGTTTGTTTGTCTTACCAAAGCTGTAAATTGATTTTTGTATTTCTTGTAAGTTTCAATATTCATGGAGGGCAGGTTTAAAATAGATTTCCTATATAGTTTGTTCTTCCTCCAGGATAACTTCTTCAACTCATCTGTTATCCACAGTTTTCCCACAGTTTCTAGATTTCCAGGTTAAAAATGGAAATAAAGTATCTAGAGCTGAATTGAAAAGAACTAGAAATAAATGGTAGGCTTTGTTTACCTCTTGCAGCATGAGAATCTCATCCCATGATGTAGAACTAATGGCTAACCTAAATGATGAGTTCTTTCTGGAGAATTTGTGGTATTTAATCGGTTCATTCGTAGCAATACTAAATTTAGTCTTAGAGGATATCCTTAGTGGATAATTTGGAAAATGGGAAGATAATCTGAGACATCACACATTAAGAGACCTGCAGTGACCTCAAAATCCAGAGAATTGAACAAAATATTACGAATAAGCATAGCAGATGTCTTGGAGATTCGAGAGGGTTCAGTAATTAAAGAAAATTAAAAGAATAAAGTGCATTTAGGAAGTCTGATGTTGAAGTAATATTACCTTTGATTAAATTAATATAGAAATCACCAAGTAAAACACATAATTTGGATTCCTTATTTATGATTTCTACAGTGGAATGAAGTGCATCTATAAATGTGAAAATGTTTGAATCAGGAGGTCTATAGATACAACCAGTCAAAATGCTTTTCCCATTAAATTGCTGACTTGATGGAATTTCATCAAATAAGGACCCCACTACTGTAGTGTCGAAGTCGACACTTAGATCTTTTCTGGGGATGAAATTGAAAGTGTTCAAGACATATAATGAGATGCCCCCCTTCTTCTGTCTTTTCTACAGGAGTGAATTGCATCATAATATGACGCAATTCACTCCTGTGGAATTGCAGGGGGTATAGGCTCAGGATGTAATTGTAGCAGGAAGGGGAAAAAGGAAATGACAACACAGCCTTTTCCACCTGAGCTGGAAATGAAGGGGGAGGGAGATGATAAATCACACACACCTGAGAGTTCAAGAGAGAAGGGAAATCAGACAAAGGAGGCTTGAAGGAGGACTGAAAAGGAAGTGAGAAGTGAGAAAGAAAGTAAAGGAGACAACTCAAATTTCGCTAAAGTTGCCGGCTAAATTTCAAGAAAGCAAGTGAATTAAACCGAGTATTAAGGACGTTCAACTGGACACTGGAGGAAGAAGCTGATCCCTGGAACAGGCGGAAAGAAGCTGAGTCTACGGTCCTTGGCCTGTTTGGATGCAGTGGCAAAGATCTCTGTCCAAGTTGGGTGAAGAACGTCAAGCAGATAAGTCCCCTTTTCTCCTGAAACTCTCCTGGCTTCTCCTAATGTCAGACCTCAAACAGAAACACAAATACCTCCTGAACTGAACTGAACTGAATTACACCCAAACTATACACACTCACATGCACATCCACATACCCACAATTTGTTTTTTTTCATTAACTGATAGGAACTGTTATTATTTATTTAAAAAAACTTTTGGTTTTGAGATTACTCTCGGAATATTTCCTTTGAATTTGGTTTCTGTTTTATGAATGAACCTTTATGAATTGAGAGACATTTGAGTTTGATTATTGATCTGACATGTTTTGATTAATATTTGATTGAAAATAAGAAAACTTACTAACTGCATCACTCTGTTGTGTTTTTATTGTGTGATTTTGTGGCGAGGAACCCAGCTGGTGGGTTATTTCTGGGTTATTTTTGGTAGTATTTGTTTTAAAATATTGGCAGGTTGATTTTTGAGTATTCTCCTGTCTGGCGCCCAACATCATTTCATATTTAGAGGAACTTCTTTACTACATCATCATTCAACCATTTCTCTGAAAAAGCCATGGCTGAGAATGAATGAGTCAAAGTTGATAGAAAAGTTTTCAAATCATTATAGTTTTTGGAAAAACTACGAATATTTAGATGTAAGGTTGAAAAAGCATTTAAATCTGGGTTGGTATCTAAAAGAGTGTGAAAGAAGTTATTCAACTGGACTTCAGAAAAATAATCACATGAAAATTTAGAAGAATTCAAATTAATCTGGTTGGTGTCAGGATTAAAGGAAGTGTCATAAATGCTGTCATTGTCCATGTTCAGCTCAAACAGGTTGAAAAACAAAGGAGTCATGATTAAAGGGGACAGCTGTCCCTGTTGTTATGGGAAAAGAGTCAATGCAGGCCATAGAGAGTCATGTTGACAAGATGTCAATCTGCTTGTCCCAGTCAAAGGTGAGTAGGCTACAGTCCTCATGGTGTTGCATTGTTACTTAAACATCATTTAATCTGGTCTAGGTCGTTTATATCTCTCACCACCATCAGCCTTCCTTCCTCTGGTGTTGCTCCATTCGTCCAGATGAAAACTTTGCCATTTCATATCTGTTCGCTTTGATCTTTTTATCCTCATTTGATCTGTTTGTGCTCATTCACGTACACACCCGTCCCCCGTAGCTTAAACCCCTGCTGCAGTAAGCCAACTTTGTGTTTCCAATTCACAAAGTGAAGTACAATTGCAGGTGGCTGTGTTGCTTTGGTAAACCAGGGGAGTGTGTGGCAGGCCGAGATCTGCTGGCTGTGAATGGGAATATCCTTACTACTGAGGAATTGGATAACCTGTGATTTAAGGGTCTCCGTCTACCCACAGAGACCCACAGTTGTAATTTTACAACATCACATTTAAGTCTACAAAAATAAACCTTCCCCTTTTTTTTTTCTTTTTAAAACCACATTTACATTACTAATAGGTCCTATTGTTCAGTTCTTCAATGCTATTGGATGGTAGAATGTGTAAATAGCCCCGTTTATCTGGCCATGAAGTCATACAACCTGGGAACCTGGCTTGGAGTACAGCACCTTGTTGTTTTGGACAGGATAAATCAAGACTCAAGTGAGTAAAATGCCTGAAATATTTTTTTCTGTCATAATTGATATGTGTAGATTATGCTGATATTAGGACAACATTGAATATACTGATATTGTGAGATTTTGAGCATGTTATGTCTACATTGTAAATTTACAACAGTGGGTAGTAGTGATAGCAAAAGTTTCATCTGCACCATGCCATTCATATTGAGGAATTTTACTGTCCACTTGTTTGATGGTGGAAATACAAAAAGAAATATCACTGTTTTTTTTTTTTTACCAGTTTTCAATGTAACAATTTTAACCTATTTTATAATTTCGATTTTAGATTAAAATACAATTTATTGCATTACATGAGTAATTAAATTATACATTCCAATTGTTTTAAATTTCAGAATGCCTGAAACCAGGAAGGGCCGCATCATGCACGGTGTGCAGGATGTTATCGAGGCCATCCAGAATGGGGACAGTGACATGGAAATGTCCTCTGAGAACTCCAATTCAAGTGATGAAGAGGAGTATGGAGATATCTGTAAAGTGTTGTAATAAATGATTGTTCATAAAAATATGACTTGTGTGACTTATTATTGTTTAGATACATAGATTTCTGTGGGCCTTTATGAGCAGCAAAGTACAAATAAACCCTTAATTGTTCCTTATGTGTGCTCAGAGTGATATCACTGAAATTCTGCTACCCTACAGGCCCAATGTTGTAATTTTACAACATTCTCCCAAAAAGTTACTAAAATGTCAAAATTAAAAAAAAAACAAAACACTGATTTATGCATCACATGCCCCCTAGAACAACATCTAAAAGGTTAAATAATTTTTTTTGCAGTTTTTTTTCTTTATTTGGATTTCTGGGGGATCTGCTGGCTGTGAATGGGAATATCCTTACAGAGGAATTGGATAACCTGTGATTCAAGGGTCTCCATCTCAGTAAGTGAAGGGTCTTCGTTATCTGCATTCCGGGCAGCCATAACTCTGGAATAGGATCGATGGTTGGTTGGTTTTCAGACCGGAGATAATAACATCTTCCATGTGAGAGTATTGTTCAGCATCATGCAGTTGCTTTTCCAGCTTTTTGATTAGCGCATCTTTCTCTTTGAGCTTAGTTTCCAAGCCAGACACCTGAGTTTGGAGATGAGATACCTGTTGCATGAGTTTCAGGATCTCTGTTTCCTGAGTTGCGATTTTGCCGATTTCCTGCTGGAGTTCGGCTAACGTCTTCTTTATATCCATCTCAACCAAGAGCTGAGGTGGAAACAGATGAAAAGACAGCTGTCACGTCTACCTGCTGTGAATTAGACTCCTTACAGAGACAGAGGCTTGTAGCGTGTCGCCTTCAGTCAGCGCCATCTTGCCGAACATGGTGTTTTGTAACACTGTCACATTTTAGCAGGAGACTAGGTTGGTTTTAAAGGCAGAATGTTGGGATTGTAATGCAGTGCATTGTGGACAATATGGAAATTAGCCAGTACCCTATAGGCTATTAATGAAAATCCAAATAATCTCATGGACAGGAAAAATTATGTCATGAGTTTGACACGCTATATCAAGATTGACATTGTGGCACATTGTTTCATTACTGAAATGATGATCTTTAAGACATAAATTGTATGTGTGGCTTCCACTCTTATTTTTGATTATCTCCACCTGCCAGCCAGCATCTCACTATAATAGATGTGAGTTTTTATTCTTTATCTTTCACACTATAATGTGAAATTCTTAGAGGAAGAGTTGAGATGTGAGTATTACATTACTCTGTTCGTGTACTGACAGAATTAGTGCTGTTTTACTGAATTTAATCCAAGAATGAGGATGATGTTGACTTTGCATTAACAGCAAATAAAATATGCAGTGCATAATCTGACCTATTTACCTTTTACCTTTGACCTCCCTTTGTGGGACCACTGATAGAGTGGCCTACAGTGATTGAAGCCAGACGTTCATCAAAGACATTAAGCTCCTCCCCTGACCACTAAGGCTTTTCCAGAATGCAGAAGTATGCTTCAAATTTTATAACCAACCATTTAGCCTTCATTACTAGAATGGATTTCAATTCAGCGACGATGGTATACAACTACTGTCTACTATTTTTAGATTTGAAGATTCTGTATTTATCAACATTTCTAAAAATTTTACTTATACATTTCCCTTCCAAATATGTCTTAAATTATTGTTTTTGTGTATACTTTTTTATTTTTGGTTATTTTGTACTTTTTT